>JALIRH010000040.1:315000-915000 GCA_023055505.1 Callipepla californica brunnescens | reverse complement strand
AGCTTGGGCTTTGTGGATCAGCTGTATACTGGAGGAGTTCTTCCAAACTCTCTCCATAACCAGATCAGCATAAGAGGATTACAGTGAAAACCAGAAGCTGACCTTAGGATTTACACATGAACTGAAGCCAAGAAACTTAAGACGTGATGGTGAAAAATTCTGACTTCAGTGAGAGTTTCACTGCTGACTTCCATAAAATCAGTCTCCTTCTATAAAAGACCATCTTGTCTTACACGCTCAGAAACTCACAATTGTTCTTGTATCCTATAAATTTAAATATGCCCACTGTGATTATAAGAAAGAGGTATTCTAAGTGGTTACACAAAGCATTGTTTACTATAATTTTCCTACCACTCAACATATAACCCAAACAGCTGCATCCCACCATCAGATCAAGACCTCTAATCAATAATTCTTGCAGATGCTTGTATTCCCTCCAAAGTTTGAATGGACATTAAAATATCACCAGGCATGTTCATGTCATTCATCTGAATACAGCAGAAAACAGATTACAGTTTTTTCCCCCATCACTTTTCAGAGTTTTCCACTTCAGTCAACCAAGCTTGCAGAATAATGAGGACACTTAATCACCAGTTATTAATAACGTACATACTGTGTCGAACTCTTGGACATTAAAGCATGGGATAGTTTTTTTCTCTACTAAGTAAATCAACAAAGAAAGGCTTTTATTGTTTCTAATTAAGTACTACTCAGTATAAATTATTAATTTGAGATCCAAATTCTGACCACCACCACCTCACACCTACTGGTGTAACTTTCATGACATTTACTTTCTATTTACTCTAGTAAATAGGGAATATAATCCAAATATTATTGCTGCCTCTTTGTCCTGCCCAACGCAAATATCAGTTTCTACACCCCTGCTTCTCCAGCCTCTCCAGACTTTATATTCCCTTGATGTCGTGTTTAAAAGTAAAAAGTCACTGTCCCCCCTGCAAGACAAATGTCTATTTAGAGGCATGAAAAAGGGACTTACCTCTCACAAAAAGTGTGCAGACAGGGCAGTACTTTGGGGTTCTTGTAACGGTCCAAACATATGCTACAAATCAGAAACTGCTTGTCAATCTGACGGACCACAGGACTTGGGATGCTGGAGCCTTCACTGGCCATCCTAGACCACTGACATATGGGTCCTGTTCCCTTCTACCCTGCACACTGCTGGAGTTGGCGGCAGGAAAAGAAAAGAAGAAAGTTGTCTTATAATCTCCATGAAGTAAGAAAATCAACAACAAATCCACCCATATTTCATCCTTATTTTTGTATTTTCATATAAGACAAATGAGAATTAAACTTCTAAAATATCTTATTGCTGATGAGAGCCTGGGAAACAGCCTATACCGCCATACATAACACCTTTGTCTTTGCAGGCATTCTGGGAGGGCATGTTACCTCTGAACTGTGAGAGTTAACAGAACTGTTTGCTTTTTAAGACATCTCACAACAAAAATGTTTTTGTGCCAGAAGGCCAAGCCAGTGCTGACAAACACTGGACTCCTCACATCTACAGTACTTCTGGCAAAATGCTTAAACTGGAACTGCACCAGCCAAATGGCTGCATCACAGACAGAGTTTAAAAATGGTTCATCTAACACTTTTCCACCTTATCAGAGCTCATTGTGCCAAAGATGCGACAGGTTTGGATTCAAGGAGGCTCAAGTCAATCCTTGGCCTCTAGGCAGCTCAGGCTTTCCAAGACAGAAGTGACAAGCCCTCTGCTGCAGGTGCTGATCACGCTCATTTAAAGGTCGCTTGATTCTGCGAAGGTTTCTGCAGCCCAAGACATTTATCAGCATGTCACATGTGATCTTCCTGTGCTGAATGCACAGCATGCTGCTCTGCCAGGGCTAAGCTGCTCTCCCTGAGCTGTGTATTCAGTCATGCAGGTACAGCTTACTTATTGCAGTGCACCAGTGGCTATTTCTAGGATAACAGCAGTGACCAAGGAACAGTCTGTATTGACCTCCTGGCAACAGAGCCCTGGAGATCTACCTCTCTGCTAGCAGCACAAAGTTAATCACTGTTAAACTAACACAAAGCAGTAACTGTGTGTACTCCATGCACAAAACTAATGGGAGGTCCTTTTGTTTCCATTTTTTTTTCCCCTGGAAAAGGGGAAACTGTAAGGTTAACAAATGCTATGATATTCGTGCAATGCAATATTTGTTCATGACCCAAAAACATGTGATTTCAGAATCAATCCTTTGTTTCCCTTTTTTCCATTTCTTTTCCCACAGTAAGATAAGAATGTGAATATTATATAAACATAAACTAGTTTTGCTATCTAAATGCCATAAATCACACATGCTAAACCTTGAGGTGTCAGTTACTAACCCACATTACTTTTTAAAAGCTAGAGTTAAAAAAGGCTTTACAAGGGGAGAAACAAAAATGCTCAACTTCACGGATGGGTGTAGAAAGAGAACACCATTCAGTACGCATTACTGCATTCAGCTGTATCACATGCAGCTCTTCAGCAATGTGTTTCTAAATACACACATTTTCACTACCAGTGCAGCTGCATTTGCCTCTACTTTCCCCACCAAGAGGGAGGGGGGTGAGAACACTAACAGTACTGGCAAGATAATCAGAATCAGGAGGACTTCTTATCAAAAGCACAGTTTCCAAACTGAACAGCAATAAGTGATGAACAGCGCAACTTTTCCTTGTTATACATTAACCACAGACTACTAAAAAAATGTACCTAAGATACGAAAGGTATTCCATATAGTTGCCTGTCATTTAATAGAAGTTCTCTATTATAAATGATGTCATTCATTTTTCAGCCATTAAGTACAGCTACCCCAGGAAACAATGTTTATACAAGGAAAACTCCCTGTTGCCTGAAAAATTTCATGCCCATTCAATCTGATCTTCATCGTCATTTTCTAAATTCCCCCAATCTCACTGCATAATCAGGTGACTCTCAGCATTTTATCTGTAAGCCTTATCCCAGTCACTTTTATTTTCAGATGTTCACACTTCTAGTGTGAGAATATTAGTGAAAGTTCAGAAATAAGCGTTTTTAATATTTGTTATTTTGTCTGGATCACAGCAGGCCATGACTGTCATTTTCCCCCTGTGCTTACATGAACCAGGCTTCAGTCATGCACCTCAAAACAGAATTTCACCAGCACATTTCAAGCTGTGGCCTTCATATGGTACAATAACTTTTTACACTAAGTTTCTCAAGAATGTTACTGCCAAGATTGAACATCTGATGCTGCAGCCTCCCTGAGCCAACTTCACCTTTGAAGCAGTTTTGCTAAATGTGATGTAGTTCTGGACATGATGATATTACCCATTGTTTCAATGGAAGCTGTTGTATAACCAAAGACTCCTGGAGGAAATGTTACACATTTAATGCAATCCACCTGAATTTAGACAAAGGCAGCATTTATTCTAATTAAGTGCAGTGCCTCAAAGATAGAACTAAGTCTCAGATGTACTAGCAGTGGGAAATTTTGTCAAATATGACTGCTCTTTTAACAGGAAAAACATTATACTTCTTTAGTAGCATATTCTGGACTTGGAACCTGCCACAGTTGATTTTTCAGCTGATTTGCCTCACATCTACTAAACAGCAGCCAAAACACAACTCTTGAAATTAACTCTGAGAATCACTTTTCTGTATATTTGCACTTCAGAATTTAAAATGGAAAGCTAAAGGGTTTTGAAACCTTGCACCATACAAGACATAAAACCCCACCCATTTATCTATAAGAAGCATGCACTGGAAACCCACAACAGGTCTGCCAAATCTAGTGCAAAAAGGGGTTGGGAAAAGTGTACCCTCTGACACCGGGTTGAGGCTCTTGGATCGTTATCTTTCCAGCCACCCCAAAATTGACATCATTCTTTTTCCCTTCACTGTTAATTTCCATTCAAAATAAACTATACAGCAAAGAAAGGAGGAAACAATGGCTCTCTAAGCTAGCATAAAGCCTGGCCCTGCAACGCATGCATGCCTTCAGGAGCCAGTCAGGGTGTGGCCCCAGGCATTTGTGAAAGAAGTTCCACTACAATACGAGAAAAGGGGAAGAAACGTTCGGTTCAGCAACAGCTCCAGAAGAGCTGCTTCAGATTAATGGAGTCATGTAACAGAAGTGCCCCTTACCTACAACTTTCTTTAAATTAGCTCTAAAATTCTGCAACCGTTACCGAATTTTCTACCAGTTTTTGTGGTCCAGCAAAGAGACAATTGGAAAACTTGTAACTGACCATTTCCCAGGATTTATTTCTAAAAGAGCAGAAGCCTCTGTTGCCAATATACTGCTATCATTGAACTCCACCCAGCCAGAACTGCAACAAGCCTGAAAACCTAGCCTGAGGAGAACAAACTGCTCGCAGCCTGTTCATCCTCCTCTTATCAATGGCATTCACAACCCAGAGGGTCTATTCATGTATTATGAATGAATAGGTTTCCAATGGCAACGTTTGCAAAGGAACAGTTAGGCCTGGGAGCTGTAAGAAAGGGTGGGGAACCTCAACAATATCTTTTCAAACGCTGGGGGTGCCGGGATTTAAAACTCCTTAAAAACAGACACAATGCCTACCCACACTTTTGTGGAATAAAGGACAGATCTGAGGCATTTATAGCAGCACCCCAAAATCAGCCAATACAGAACACACCGTGTAAATTAATAATCAGAATCACCGCACAGCCCACTGTGGCTTGATAAGCTGCATTTGCATTCCTTTCTCTCCCACTCTTGCCATCAGTTCCATGCCTTGTTTAAAACACAGCAACCCTCTTCACTATTACAGCATGCAGAAACATAATGAACAACCAGAGCCAAAACAGGAGCAACCCAGCAGCAGCCACCAGGAACAACACTGAGCAAACCTGAGCATTTTAAACCTACCCATCTTTGTAGAAAAACTGCTCAATCAATGCAGTGCTGAGGACAAAATCCTTGAAGGGATGGAGCTGCAGTTCCGCAGTAGTCCAAACGAATAAAACATCATCTGTCAATATTTCAAGGGTCACGCGTAAAACTGGTAAAGGATCCCTATTACAGCACAGTCAGTATGAGAGGCACAGCATATTTTGTGCTCTGAGGAATGATGCTCCATCCCACGGTGAGGACAGGTGGAAAGAAAAATGGAAGAATGAGAGGAGGCCCAGTGAAGTCGTCATGAATTTTTTCCCCCGGGTCATTTACAAGTGATAGACCCCTTCAGGATTCAAACCAATCAATCTTTATTTAGCACATCTTTTTCTCACTCGGCCCGTGTGGAAAGACTGCAGCAAATCGTGCAAGGGATTGTGGGATAGGGATGCAGCAGAGAGCTGCGACGAGATTCGCTGGATGATTTTTTTTCCCTCCCCACTCAGCAATCAGCTGTTCGGAGGCTCTGTGTAGGGCCACTGAATTCGGTCACCAGAATGTTGTTACAGGATTAGTCGGCAGAGACAGCCACCACTGTGCATCTGGCATGGCAGTGCAGCTGAGAAATACATACGCAAATATTACTCGCAAATCGGAAGGGGGATTTAACTCCCACGGGGAGAGTGGCTCTTACGCAACCGCACTATGGGTACAGTGACCACAGACAAACGACAGCACTTTCATTGAGAGAGGCGGGTAAAGTCCAGCACTTAATGAGCGCCTTCTGATTTTTCCAGGATTCACAGCGCTTCCCAGAGCAGTGCTCCCCCGCTCCAACTTCCAGCAGCAGCAACAGACCCCACTATTGCCCTTTGTCCCTGCACGTTTCGAGCGGAGCCGAGGAAGCCACGCAGAAAGCTGTGCTCCTGACACACAAACCAGCAGCAGTGCTTCCCGCCGCAGAGCAGCACGTTTAATTGTTTAATTAACCTGGCCCCACTCTAGACTTAAATGGCACAACCGGTGAGCTCATACTGGAGGATCGAGAGGCACCAAGCCAGCCACCTGCTGAACGTTCATACAAGTGTTAATGCAGAGCTGCATTCCTTTCCTCTATTCACTTAGTGAAATAAATAAATCAGAGATCGATTCAGATTTTACCAGATTGTTACCGAAGGAAATAAACAGATCCTTGTGTCAGTGCTTATTCTCAGATATGCAATCTTGAACACACAGACAATGCTGAAGCTAAGCAACATAGAATTAGCTTTGTCCTCCAGTATTACAGCTGGTGGGTTTTGCAGACAATTGCATCTCTAACTACAGTGAATCTTTTCTTTTGAAAAACAAAAAACACAAATCATATGCAAGTATTTCAGCTCTGTAAGACCAACAAAGCTTCCCACAAATAAAAGGGCACAAAAGCCTATTTGCATCAGGAATAAACAAACGCTGGTTTTAACGTTGGTCTGCGTTACTCTTAGTTAGAACAGACATAGTTATTTTAAAAATCACAGTTGAAAATGTTGTTCAACACTCTTAAAATGCAAGCTCTTGAATGTACTTACTGCTTTCTTGGACTGACTGACTGCTGAGGTAAATAGTACTGATAGTCATTTATCACAAATGAAATTTAAACCGCGTTCTCGTTAGAAATACAGAATCCCTACACATCATTCATTTCCCATTGGGCAGTCCTTTCACCAGATCGGTTCATACACCACAAAGATCCGGACCGGTTTCCCTGAGTAATGCCCACAAGGCAAAAGCATGCTGTAATCCAGTTTATAATCTGAAATGAAACACCAGGCAGCACGCATGTGTGTGCTACAATTTGGGGGGCTTGTGCCAAAATGCTGCTCCTTTCATTCCTCTGACAAGTGCTGAACTCTGTCAACGAGAATGTAGCGTGCTTCATTTCAGCTCCATGTTTAGCAGACTGAAAGAAGCGGGAATCAGCACAGCAGGATTCACAGCTTATAAAAAGGCCAGAGTGTTTCAGGCACGTCTTTTGAGAGGAGGGGGTGGGGTTTTACTGTTGTTTCTTTCTGGTTGTTTGGGTTTTTTTTGTTGCTTGTTTGTTTGTTTTTTCCTTTTAAACTGTCTAGGGAATCCCAGTCCAAAGAACAAGAAAGAATGTTTTTTATTATTTTTTAACTCCCACAGCCCAGAGATACAAGGTGCCAGCTGAACAAAGCCACATTTAAACAAAAATCGAGACCAAGTTGTAACTCCCAGACCTGAGGTAGAAGACTCTTAGAAGCATATCAACATCACTCAGCTGCTTGCTTTTCCTTGCTATTTCTATCATTCCATTTTACAAACACTAAAGCTCAAACTACTATTTCTCTTTACAGTCAAAGACTACATACCTGTCAAATCAGAGCTGATCCCATAGTGTACCTCATGGCCAAATAAGACTGCAGGAGTCAGAGCTACATCCACTCTCACAGGGAGCTACAGCTCCAAATGAGAGATTGCTTCAAAGTGCAATTCTTATATAATTATCTCCAAGGAAGCTGCCTGCTGACACTGATCTTATATTCTGGAAATTATTCTGCTTCTTCAACAAAACAAAACCATGGGACTGTGGCAGGGAAAATGAGACAACCAAAAAAAATGAAAAAACAAGATCTCATTTCCCTTGAGATTTTTGTTCTTGCATGTTTAATGTTGACATGTGGATTTCTTCTCCCTTGTGAAGAGGAAATAGATTTGTGGCTCAGCGAACAATCTTGCACTTTACCCCACAACAGTTATTACCAGCCTGTTTCAAACAGGTTTATTGTATGTGTGTTTTGAGTTGGGGGAAGGGATTGGGGGCTTGTTGTTGTTGTTGTTGTTATTATTATTATTATTATTATTATTATTATTATTATTATTATTATTATTTGAAAGAGGGAAAAGGGAGGGGTAAAAGAAAGAGGGAGAGAAATGAGAGGGAGAGAGAGGGAGGGAAGGAGGGAGAGAGAGAGAGGGAGAAGGAAAGAAAAAAAACAACACCAAATCCAACACAGCTATTTTACAGGCCACAGCTACAGATTGCTGTATGCTCCCCCTAATATTAAATAAGTAATCCAAACAGTTTAGGTTAAGATTAATGGTCTGAACTCTAGTCTCTACTTTAAATTGACTGAGGAGAGAGCTGTCAATCTGTTGTACAGATTTTAAGGTCAGCAGGAAAAAAAAATAAAAAATCACTGGGTTAGCCCAGACTAAATGGCAAAATGATACAGTACTATGAAGTAAGGCTGACTGGAAAATATGAGGCGGGACAGACCAGAAATCAATTACCCAAGCTCATCCACTAGGAACAGGGGATACCTTGGGAACACAAATATAGGAGAGGATGGGCTGCTCCAACCATCACCTTGCTCCGCATTGTTGATTTGACCCTGACGCCAGGAAAGCAGGTGGGGTGAAACAACCAAGCTCTGTCATTGTGGGATTGTGCCCACACCAGGAATCACAGCGCCTTAGTCAGCTTTATGGGACAGTGGCAATCTACCTTCGCCTTTTTACATTGAAGCTGTGCATCCACTCAAACCCAGCACACAATCACTCTCCCATCTTGTGATCCAGCCCACCAGATGCTCTTCCTCAAAGCCTGTGACCCAGCATGTGGCTTGTCACAAATGGGGAGGAAAAGAACTTGAAAGGTTTGCCAGGGATGTAATGCTGCATTACTGGAGACATTCACAGATCTCACAGTCCCCAGTGTATGTCCTCCACTGCCTCTGCCACCTTATCCTGTTTCCTTCTATCTTCTGCTCACACACAGCTCAGCTTGCCAAGGCTTGCAGGCAGCTCAGAGCAGTGCTAGCTTGACTCATGCAACAGCACTCCCTGCCTGTTTCTGGCATTGATGTCACAAGAAAAGCTGCACTAAGCACAAACTGCTTTTCTCTGCTTTGTGTTATTCTCTTTCCCCTCCTGGGTATTTGCCATTGAGATGGCAGGGCCAGGTATGGCAATGGGCTTACCTTCGGTACTACCATCACAAGTCCATGCCATCAATTAGGTTTCTTCAAAAGCTCAGACCTGCTAAAGACCAGAATAATGAGATTAGAAGCCACGGCTGTAAATTAAAGCTTAACAGTTTTACTTTTCTAATGCTTTTTCCTCCTTACTTTCCTGAGTTTGTAATCAAAGCCTGTAATAGGGTGCATGCCTGAAATAACTGAGTAGGCCTCCTATGACTCCAACATACTAACGTACTATATCCTGCTGCATAGAAGAGGAAAGAGCAACAGCTGGCATTTAAAAACCCCTTTCCTTCTGTCTCCCCCTCCGCAGAACCTCTGCTTCCTTTTGCAGTATTCCTTAACTCTTTGGTGGTTCTGCTTCAATCCCTACAGACCCTGGGTTCCCACTACCCCAAACTCAGATGACCTAAGAGGAGACTTTCTGGTGGCTGCTCTGCACATGTCAAGGAACAAGACTGGCAACTTAAAAGTCACATCCTCACATGATAATCACACAGCTGAGATGTGGTACTTACTTCAAGGCCATTTGACACAGGTTTTCAGGACCTCATTGGGGGATAGGGCCTAGCACAATTATTCCAACAGCACTGGAGTGCACCAGGGTTTACTATGCAAGGACAATCCGAGTGCACAGAGTGTAAATCCAGGAGTCCTGAACTAAATGACCAGTTATTCCAAAGAAGATTTGAGAGAGAAGGGACAAGAAGTGACGGAAAAAAAAATGCAAGCCAAGGAACACAATAGGATTAGACTATAACATATCAGATCAAATATCAACCTCAGATATTTTGTTTACTAAACATAGTAAGGGTTGTAAAACAACATGTCCTCAGGTGAGCTATTTTAAAAAATAAAAATCCACAGGGAGGAAGCTTGAAGTAATTATTTTAGGAGCTAAATGTTCTGATGGTGTAAGTAAAAAGATTTTAAAATCTACTCTTGGCACCCAGAGCAGATAGTCAGAGCATCTACACCGACACAATTCCCACCCTGATTAATTTTCTAAGTGCCACTAACACGGCTCATACAATTGTACATTTTTTCATTTTTTACCTATTTCACAAACAGAGATCTGTTGAGCCTTTATAGGTATGCAAGCTCAAAAAAAAAAAAAATTAAAAAAAAGCTGAGCTGGGACAGAAAACTATTTCTCAGTATCACTGCGGCTTCCATGAACATCTGTTCTGAAACACTACTTGAAATAAGTTGCATGAAGTCTCCATATTAATCACTGTTAACCCCTCCAGGCACAGAACATCAGGCAGTACAAACAAGAAGTAAGAGGCAGAGCAGGGATCTCTTTGGGAAGAAATCCTCGGCCTTTTCTACATACTGTTAGATATAACATACGTTGAAAAATAAGCATTTTCTTCAGAGCTGATGAGTAACGTCCAGAAAAGTAAAAGGTAGATGTAAATTCTTGATCCCTCTGGTACCTGAGCAATGAAGGCTGAACTCCTCAGAGACCACCCCCTCCAATTTCTCCTAAAGCACTGCTCTGGACCTACCCCACGCTGCATCTTTCCTTAATAGCACAGTCTATGCAGCTTCTCCCTCCAGGAGAGATGACACCCACCAGGTACCTGAGTTCAGTCACATATTCCCTGCTGACATCTCCTCTGCTTCCATTTCCATTTACCTTTGTTGGATTCTTGTGAATTAGTACAAAGTTCAAGTCAGCAAGGGTCAGGACAGTACCCAGCTCTCACCATGTGCCACACAACTTCTACACCAAATTAACACAGAGACTGACAGCCCTTTTGTTCCATGTTTTTCTTTTTTTTTCTTTCTTTTTTTTCTTTTTTTTTTTTTTTTTTTTGCAACCTTCAAAACACCACAGCTCAGCAGAAATAGCATGTGGAAAATAAACTTGGAGAAAAATTAGATGCCTCACAGCAAGAAACAGCAAATGGAATATAAACATTCAAAAAGCAAACAACAAGCAGAACGCACAGGAATCTCCATAGCACAGTCTGGGTAAATAAGGTACCTGAGCAGATAGTGTTTCCGCCAAAAACAAGTATAGGAGAGAGACTAGGAAGGATAGGGGGGGGAGGGGAGGGAAGAGCCCTCTCCAGTCCATACACAGGCTGAATTAAGGTTCACATACCCTGCAGTACTCGCACTGTTTAAATGATAAAATATTGCAGCCTGCATCTTTGTATTTACCTGAGCTTTTGCACAATGTCCACCTCATTTTCTTGCTCAGAGCCCAACAGCAATGTTGCCTTCTATGTCTGTTAAGTCTTCTGAACCGAAACGCCTTTCAAACACACAAAGGTACGTCTAAGCATACGTACTGTCCTTGGGTTCAGAGAAGCCCTCAGTCAAGAGTTAAGGGGCAGGCAGAGGTTTACCCAGGCAGGGTACTTAGGCTGGTAATAACACAGCTGAACTTTCCCAGCACTAGGTAAATACACTGTTGCACACACCAGGCATTCTGGCAGCACCGATTACAGTGCAGCAGAGTCAGAATAACCTTGGGAAGAGAAGCTCCATGGTTATAATGGCTGTACACACAGAAGCGAAACTGACCAAATTACAATAACAAAAAGCAATCGATGGCTTCCCGGGAGAGCTCCAAGCACACAGAATCCGAGCCTGTCAGCTGCTGTCTCCTCCTCCACACTCTCAGGTTACTCCATATGACTTAGCTTTAATCAGCTCCAGCACGTCAAAACTTGGGTACACCCAATGGCCAAACTTCACCAAGTGAGCACGCCTTTCCAGTCTGCAGCAAGGACACTGGTTTGCTGACACCACTTCTGTGCTCCTATTTAAAGAACTGTTGTTATGGGAAAAAGCTGAAACTTTTTCTACAGCAAAGATGATGCATTCCTCAGATCTTGTGCCTTATCTGCAGAAATGCACCACTTCCTAATGTGCATTACCATGGCAATTTCACTACAGTCACAGTAAGACGTTGCCATGTCCAAGGCTCCCACAGGGGCACTGGAAGGCTGATCAAAAGGAAATTCTCAGCCAGCCTTCTGCAAAAACTTGCCTTCTCAGGAGACCCTCATACACATCTTCCCGCATTAATATCAGTCTCGTAAGAATGGCATCCTTATTTACAAAGTAATAGTGAAATATGAGGAAAGCGGTACCAGTCACATGACACTGCTTTTAAGACTTTCAAGCTGAAGCAGGACGCACAGTATATACATTCCTGTATCAAAATACATCCTTATTATTTTCTATGAAATTCAGTACATTTATAAATACTGGAAGTGAAAGCTAGGAGAAAGCCTCATGAACAATAACCATATGAATGCATCAGTATTTTTAAATTAGAAAGGCACTGGAAAAAACACTTGTAAAACATGTGAATGTGATTCGTCTCAAAAGACACAGAGTCAAAGATACTGATACAATACCTTTAATTCCAATCAGTAGATAAAATTGACTAAAGGAATAGAATTTCCTTATAAGGCATGAAAGGATAAACTGGGAACAGAACTCTATCTGCATCTCAAACACTATCCCTGCAACAGAAGGTGCATTCCTCAAACCAAAGGGTGGCAGAGATAAGCATTTCAAACACAGACCTTGCAAGACTGGCCTGGAATACACAGATGGATGAATCAGAGGGCATTAAGGAAGACAAACAGCCTTCATCCCAAAGGCCACCTGAAGGAATGTGCAACCCCCCTAGCGACTGGCCACACAAGCATAGAAGAATAAAATGATTGACCAAGAGGAGGAGGGGACTTCAAGAAATTTTAAATAAGACACTGTATAAAAGAAGAGGGAACCATCTTCTCGGTGTGTGTAGTTGGTGGAGCGGAGACTCCCCGGCACACCCAGCGCTGCTTGCTTATTGCTTTTCACCTTTTGATTGTAATAAAATACTTTAAAAACTCCGATTGGACTGTGAGCATTTATGACACACTGGTCTCAGGACAAGTAAGAGCAATATAGTCTTAAATTAGCTGCGCTATCATCTGGATTGCGATAGCACCTGGCAGTCTCACTCAATTGCCAGAAGCCCGCAGCTACACAGAACACAGCCTGTGTAAGCACAGCTAGTCCATGTGTTAAGGCCTTAAAATTTAGCTACTGCTATTTAACCACAGTGGCACAAATCGACCAAGTACCTTTCTGCACTATGAAATAAGTTTTTATAGGAAGCCGCTAGTTTGGATAAGGGCTATTTTTGTAGAGAAAGAGGTACAAGAGAGTAGCACATGCAGCCCAAATATTTTGCATCAGAAAACAGAATCAGACTCTGTCAGTTTCTTCTTTCTGCAGATTCTGTGAAGAGCTGTAAGCACTGCCTGAGAACTTAGAAGCAATGTTTGTGATGGCTCTCACAAGATGTACCATGCTGTTCTTGAGACAGCTGATACCCAGTATCATCAAAACACCGACATCCTTACAGGAGTATGTGAAGTAACCATCTGTAGGCAGTGCTGTCAGAAGTAATAGAAAAATCCTTGTGGGAAACCAGATACAAATACAGCATACAAACTCTGCACTATCTCAGGTATTCAACTTCTTTTCCAGCTCCAGTACCACAGTGAGCAACTGTTATGATACTTTTCAAATAAATTTTTTTGGAATGTTGAGTTGCATTTTATTTACTATTTATTTCTTATTCACAATCAATATCTGTTGCATTTTATTCTTTTTTTCTCACTGGCCATAGAAGAGAAGCTCCTTAAGGCAACCAGTAAGGTGCTGGATACTCCATCCTGTGATCTATGAAACTTACTGTAGCAGAATGATACAGCTTTTAATATACTGCACTAATTCTGGGATTAAAGATTTTTAACTATAGAGAAACCACCTCTACCAGAAGCAGAGCTGGAAGCACAAATCACTGAATATGAAAGAGCACTCAGAGGACTACCATTATTTGTTCTTATGCTCTTCTGCAGACATCTACCATCAGCCACCATTCAAATTACAAGGCTGAGCTAGATTTACGTCTGATTTGACCCAGTCATAGCTTCAAGATACTTGGTGTAGACATCATAGGAGCTGCCATAGCAGCCACTCCCTTTTGCCAGAGCTTATGAATAATAATGGTGGCTACAGGGCTGTTATTGCTAAGCAGAGCCCTGCCATTTCATATCAGGTAAAACGAATCCATCAGACAGCTGCCTTAATATACTACTTCTGTATGAAGAATGTCACTGAAGGTCACAGTACACCTGTAGCAAGTTTCTAAATCATATGAACAAGACACACAACAACAGAGACTGACTGGCCATCACCCCAAAGACAGAAAATATTTATAGTAAATAAATTTTATAAATTTTTATAACCCAGCATTTCTCCTCACCTAGTCCTTTCTTTTCAAAACCAGTTCATCTTTAAGAAAAAAATAAAAAGAGACAAAAACCTTGAACGGTATTTCCTTAAGACTGACATTTGTTCCACTTTCTTGCACAAGTACTCTATTATTATTATTACGCCAATGTGACTCCCATCCACAAGTAGCACTGTAAGGAGGATCCAGGGAACTACAGGCCTATCAGCCTGACCTCAGTACCAGGGAAACTAATACAGCAAATTATCTTGGGTGAGATCACATGGCACATGTGTGGCATCTGAGGGATCAGGCCCAGCTAGCTTGACCAACCTTTTCTCCTTCTCCAACTGGGTGACCAGTCTGGTAGATGAGGGAAATGCTGCTGATGTAGTCTACCCTGACTTCAGCAAAACCTCTGACACAGTCTCTCACAGTATTCTCCTGGGGAAACTGGATGCCTGTGGCCTGGACAGGTATACCGTTCTTTGGGTAAGGAACTGGCTAGAGGGCCATGCCCAGTGGGAGTGGTTAATGGAGTTAAGTCCAGCTGGTGACCCATTATAAGTGGTGGTGTCCCTCAGGGGGTCAGTACTGGGGCTCATCTTGTTTAGTATCTTTACTGATGACCTGGATGAGGGCACTGAGTGTACCCTCACTACATTTGCAGATGACAGCAAGCTGGGAGGTGGCATCAATCTGCCTGAGGGTAGGGAGGCCCTCCAGAGGGATCTAGACAAGCTGGATTGCTGGGCTGAAGTGAATGGGCTGAGGTTCAACAAGGTCAAGCACCAGGTCCTGCACTTTGGCCGCAATAACCCCATGCAGTGCTATAGGCTTGGGGATGACTGAAGAAGAAAGGGACCTGGGGGTGCTGGTTGATACTCGGCTGAACATGAGCTGACAGTGTGCCCAGGTGGCCAAGAGGACAAATGGCATCCTGGCCTGCATCAGAAATAGCATGGCCAGCAGGAGCAGGGAGGTAATCACCCCCCTGTACTCAGCACCAGTGAAGCCACACCTTGAGTACTGCATTCAGCTTTGGGTCCCTCACTACAAGAAAGACATTGAGGCCCTGGAACATGTCCAGAGAACGGCAACAAAAATGGTGAGGGGTCTGGAGCACAAGTCTTTCAAGGAGCGACAGAGGGAGCTAGGACTGTTCAGTCTGGAGAAGAGGCGGCTCAGGGGAGACTTCACTGTACTCCACAACTTCCCGAAGGGAAGGGGAGGAGGGAGGGGAATTGACCTCTTCTACCAGGCAATAAACAGGACCCAAGGAAATGGCCACAAGTTGTACCAGAGAAGGTTTAGACTGGACACAAGGAAAAACTTTCTCAGAGAGTGGTCAGGCACTGGAATGGCCTGCCCAAGTGGTGGAGTCACAATCCCTGGCCAGTGTTCAAGAGGCATCTGAATGAGGAGCTAAGAGATATGGTTTAGTAGCATGTGGTAGCAATGGGAATCAGTGGATGCATCATGTTTTATGATTTTTGGCATTGGTATTCCACATCATAACATCACGTAGTGCATTAAGAGTTAAAGAGTTAATACTCCAGCTCCATAGATCATTGATAACTCTGGGTATACCTGTCTCAGAAGAGAAGAACTACATTCCCCAGAGGACTTTGTGATGTTTTCCATTTTTATGTATTTCTGCTCAGAGGGAAAAGATAAAAACTCTGCTGTCACAGGACACTCTCTTTCCTTTGGGATCGACTCAGCAGTGGGTGCTCGCTGCCATCTTGCCTTCAGCGTTAGCGTAAGGCCTTCGGTTTATCGGACACCCTCTCTTACTCATTTTATTTGATTTATTAGCTTTAATTCCAATTATATTATATTATATTGTGTTATTTTGCTTTCTGATATCTTATTTAGTAAATTAGCTTTCCTCCTCAGATCATTGCCGCTGTTTTGTTTCTACACCCATCTCCCTTTTCCCTTTTTCCTTTTCCCCCTTTCCCTTCCCTGGGGCATGGGTCTGTGGGTCCACTGCACCAGTCGTCACAGAACCAGGCTGATCCAGCCCAGTAAACCGTTGACAGGATGGTTGGACTAGACAATCTTGTTGTGGTTCTATGATTATTCTAAATACTACATAATTGAGCTTGAGGAAATTAGGCCTTTATTGCTGTCCTGATTCTCATTTCAAAGCTGACCACTTCCCCCAGCAGAAGTCCCCTCCAGAGGGTCACATCCTCAGGGCACTCCTTCTACAAGTACACATGCCAGGGTAAAACAATGATCGTTGCTCACAGGGTGAAGGCAACCATTCCACAACTCAGATATGCATCCTAGAAGCTCAGTATGGGAAGAAGCCTTCCTACTATTCTTACCTGGAATAAAGACTGTACAACATGCATCTTCTGATGAAAACAAAACAAACACAGGAAATTATTTGTAAAAATGTTCATTTTTTTTCCTTTTTTTTTTTTTTTTTTTTCCCCATCCAAATACATTGGGAAGATCACATGCTAACTCGTATCACAGTATTGTCTCAGTAACATTCAGGACAAAAGAACCCAGATGGCATGAAATTAGATTGTGGCCCTACCTGATTTCTTGGGTCCTAGGTTTTCCAGCTCCTATAGACTCCCAATTACTTAATCTCTAAATATAACAAGAAACACCTACAGACACTTGTGAGAGTTAATCCCTGAATGTTTATATTATCACTTCTACCAACATGGGTATTAGAGGAGCGAAATTTTAACAGGGTATTCCATGAATACTGTTTCTCCATTGGAAGAGAGGAAAAAAAATTATGGTGTAAATACACACAAACTTTGTTCACTATTTCTCTTTTGTCTTTTCCTCCAGTTTGTGTGCAATGCAAAGGCTCATTCATAATCTTATCCCTAGCGGTCATTTTAGTTCCCAAGGAACTTCTAAGCATCTTTTCACAGTACGTACAACATAAAACTGTTCTCCAAAGATCTAGGGAAAAAAGAGCATCTGCTCTTTTGGAAACTGTGCTTCTTAAAGAGAAGGCAAATTCTCCAATAACAGAGACCATGGGTCAAACATGGTACACGTACTAGGTTTCTCCAAGGACCACTGTAGAATTCAAGGCATTTGGAGGCACACAGAATCATAATTGTTGGAATCTTTGCAAGAGTATTTCCAAGTTCAGCAAAATCTTCCAAATGCAATCTTTTTCATTTTATTTTATTTTTTATTTTATTTTCCCCCTGGAGCAGGTCTGTAAGTAACTGCATCAAGTGCATTTTTTCTTTAACATTCTACCACTTTTTTTGAGGGTTTATTCTTCTGCAGAAGTGGCAGGAGCACCTTCATATTAGTCGGAGTTAATGCAGTTCAGGATAACACAACCATAGCTCTTGCCGTGTTAAATAAACTCTAAGCACTTCACGAAACATACTGGTAGGTAATACATACCTCCAAGCTCAAAATATTCCAAATCAACTAAACTTTGACATTGGTTGAGGCAGGTACAGAATAAACTTTCACAGAGACTGAAATCTATGCTTCTCCTTCAAGCCATCACTCCACATTATAGCTTTTCACATGACAAGTTCAATGAAGGGACAGCTAGCATTCAACACTCATTAAAAAAATAAATAAATAAAATAGGAGAATGGAAAAGAATGGAAAGAAAAAAACCCAAACAGTCAAAGTAGCTTTACATGACAAAATATGGAAAGTCATCCAGAAATAAACTGATCATACACATGTTTAGGCAGACTAGTAGCACTAAAACAAATAAATCTATACTGGATTAGGATCAGGTATATTGCTGAACATATTATCTCATGCACTGAAACATTTAGAATGGTTTAAAATTGAAATTGCATCTACTCCAATCTTGAGGTCTCTTTTGCAGAAAGCATCCATCCTGACTTAAAGCCTTAAGATGCATCTAATTAACTACTACCAACCTGAATCCAAGACTGAAAACATTCAGCACTATTAAAGTGAAAGTAACACTGTTACACCTGAACAGAAGTGCTGTCCAGAAAAAGAAGAGCCGTCCAGTACTTCCAGGGGTCCTTTTAGGTGTAGATAATTAAGACACATTTTTGTACTGTTTGCCCTCTCCAGGATGCAAGACATAGTCTTAAAGCCTGGAATTTATACCTAAGAGTAAAGCATCATAGCCATTTCTGCAGCAGTTTGTAAACTACTGCAGCAGTAGTATATGTAGAATATTTTTTAATGTCAACCAGGTTTCCATGTAACATAAGAGGTGCTAGAATACATGCTGTTAACATTTTGCACATATCCATGATTAACAACCTCCTTAATTTAGCTGCGCTGTTTTTAGCCTCACTGTAGCTAACTAGCAGCAAGGCAGATGCAGCCAGCTAACATCTACCTGTCACACTAGCTGTTTACAGCCTCAAGAAGTATATCCCAATTGCTATTTCAATTCTTCCTTTTGAACGTGATTCACCTTTGAGTTTGTGGCTCAAAAGCCTAGCTGATAAGCAGGAAGGCTACCTGGTGGCCAGCAGACCTCTCAGCGTATTCAATCCCCTACTCTCCCCATTAGAATGGCATGCTATGTCATTTATTTCATTTCATGCTGTTCCAGTTACAAACTACATTTCTACTTTCATTTTTTTAAATAAGCAACTCCTAATCCAAATACAGAAAAAAAAATAAAGAAGAAAAAAAATTGTTAAGAGAAATGACATGCAATGTTGGGATACGTCTACAGATTCTGTGACAGAAATGGTTCACAAACTTTATCACAGAATCACAGAATCATTAAGGTTGGAAGAAACCACTAAGATCACCTACTACAACTATCAGCCCATCACCACCATCCCTGCTAACCCATGTCACTCAGTGTGCAACATACCCTTTTCTTGAAAATCCCCAAGGACGGAGAAAACATTAGAAAAAAAGGTAGAAAATTGTAGACAACTCACTTTAGTATTACACTTTACAGTAGAAATATTTAGTTATTTAAATCACATAAATGAAACCTGGTTCTCATAGCAATAAAATGGTTCAGAAAGGTCGGTAAATGCCATTTGCATTTCTCCAGATGTCAATGTTGAGTTCTGCTCTGTGTGAGCTGGGCTTCATTTGAGTTGACCAAAAAACAAGGGACTCCACATCTCACTAAACAAGAATCCTTCCAATTTGCATTTGACTGACATTTGCAGCCAAGCAGCTCCTACTACCGCAGACACCAGTCACCTTACAGCACATCAGCAGTCCACTCCCACTGGGTCATTTAAACACAAGAGCAGGCCCAAACAGAAGTAGCACATCTTAAAATAATAAGCTATCAAAAATGGAGACACAAAGAGATGGAAACTTATTTATATGAATGATAGGCCCTGTTCTTCTCCTGCCAACATTTAGATACTTTAATAACCTCCAAATAATTACTGTTTACTTGTTTTTGAGCCTTTTTTTTTTTTGTTGTTTGTGATACATGATCAGTTGCTTTTGATTTTTTATTTTTTTCCTTAAACCACAACCTACAGTCTCCAGAAATAGCATACCTAATTTTGGTTGAAGGTGTCAGCCAAACATAGCCTCGGTGACTAGGTACTCTATTCTAACAGTCATGGGACTTCTTCAACATAGTCCCTGAAACCCAACTAAACAAGCAAGTTCATACACATTATCCTGCAAATTATGGGTGGCGAGATGTCCAAGAGAAAGTTTTTAGGGTTTTAGGGCTACAGAGAAGAAAAAAAACAAAAACCTCACGAGTTTGTAGATTCAGAATTAATGGATTTTTATAATACAGAACACTGCAGTGTCCTTAAAACAATAAATGTGAAGAATTCTTCTTTTCTACAGCACAACTGTATTAAGGATTATCATTATGAACTGGAATTTATTATTTGGAGTAAAGACGTGTTTGATGCTAAACAGGTAGTTCAGCTGTAATTGTATCCTGAGGCACATTTAATTTTGATGAGATAAAATGCTTGCCAGTTGATCAAATCCAACTTTTTCACATTTGGCTCTAGGACCTCTCCCAGTATACCACACATTGTGCCTTTGTTTTTGTATAAATTGATGTGTCTAGACAGGGCATTACATTTCTCTAAAACTGCATATTCAATATTTTATGCATACAATTTAATTTCAGCTTTACTACAGTAATGCGCAACACCTTGTTCTCTGAATTAGAACACCCAGATTTTTTTCACTTCATTTAATTCTCTCATTTTCCTCGAAGGAATCAGGAGGATCACTGCATTTATGTAAGGTGTCCGAATCCTAGTTTTGTTATGAATTAATGAAATTCCATTATCAGGCAAAGACAGACCCAACATGTTTTTGAGACGGCTTCAAGCACCAATTATCTGGGATTTTCCAGGAAACAACCTGACCTTCAGGGTGAGATTGCTAGAAAAAAAATAAATAATAATACCATGACTTTGGGAAATCCCCCAGCTGCAGTGCCACCTTTATTCAGAAAAGACCTAACTTCCCAGACACCATGCATACTGCTGGACATAGCAGAATTCAGTGTTCATGCATGCTGTCAGGCCATGGACATTGCTTGTCTCATACCTTGCCTCAAAAACAAGATTCCACTGAACTCCTACTAGGAAGTAACTTCCAAAAAGATGACAAACAGTTAAGACCCAACCCCACACACCTGACACAATAAAGGCATTAAACATATAATAATGTATATGATATATGTCCCAAAGCTCTCATTGCCATCACTGGTCAATTCCTGCTTCAGCTCCTGCATGAGCAGAAGTGTAGAATTTTAAGGAAACAGCTTCTGACAATTACATCAGAATAGTCGGCCACAGAACTGTTATCCAGGTAATAAATCCATCACCCTCAAAGACAAACGTCTGAGGGTGCGACAGGAGGCAGCTTCTCTCATACCACGTCCTTAATGAATGCATACTTAGTCACGGTGCTTTTGCCATAGTTTTGTTACACACATGCAAACAGACATTCATGTAATTGCTTTGCCCTGACGACTATTTGACTTTAGGGTGACTATTGCCTTATTCCTGGTACGTTGTAATTTTTCGCTCTTACTTAAGCCTATCAATCTTCCTGACAGCCTGCCCAGAATGCATTTTGAAAATGGAAAATAAAAGTGGCATGGGGAGGGAGGGGAAGGATGCTTAGCTAAGCACCGGGTAATAGCTTAACTTGTTCTTCACAAAAGCACAATATGGCAGCTTTAAAGTCAGCTGCCAACTTCATAAAACCCAACACCTATGAGAAGTAAAACTCTCCCTCCTAATTATAACTCGACACTATCTTGCTTTGAATAAACATCACTATTTATTTCCTAGGCAAGCTGCTTGGCTCTGTTTCAATTATTTCTTTTAAATATTAAAGAGCAGGAAGCATTTGTTTTCCCCTGTCACATCCTGTCCTCTTTACACTGACTGCATCACACAGCCCCCTTTGAAACGCTGGCACTTCTAGCAAGCTCGACACACAGTTCAATCAAAACATTTGCTATTGTATTTGTCAACCACAAACGAATTTCTGCACGCGCTCTGAAAAGGTTTAAAGGTTCTGACAGCCACCCCAAGTCGAGCTAGTACGACTGCCAAGGAAAGGTGTCAAGGCACTCAGCCTCCACCGCTGCTACACCGCGTGCACGAAGAGAAGACAAAGCACTCGCTAACTCCGCACAGCAGAGCTCCTGACATGAGCTCGCTGCTCAACCCCTACTCTCCCAAAACACTCGAGAGCACGAAAAACTCGAGGACAGTGAGACACAAGTGCGAAAGGGTAACTTACATCGTTCTGACAAACACTGGGAAAGGACCGCTGGGGTTTCTTCAGTATTTTACACTGATGTTAGCAGAGAAGACAGACAAAAACACCTAAAGAAATCTCTCTTTTTAATTCTCTCTCTCTCTGTTCATTTACTCTGGAGTCGCTCAGCCTGAAGAAATCCAACAGCCAAAAGTTTATCCCCACGTATTTCCGAGTGATATGGCCGACTCTCCTTGGACACGTACCAATGATGCAGTAAAAATAGACAAAAGGGGGGGGCGGAGGGGGGGGGGAGGGAGGAAGCAATCTAGCTTGAGCCTGAATCTTCTTAACTCAGTGTTTTCTGTAAAAAGCTGCTCTTATGTCAGAAGCTCCCATCCCCACACTAACTTGCAGAGCACAGACTCATTCATCTGGTTTTCATAAATTGCAAATTACAAGCAAAGCAGGGAACGTACACAGCCCGGTTTCAGCACAACTCCCCAGGCACCAGCCTTACAAGTAACCTGACGTACAAAGGCTTTGAAAATAAACAGCCAGCTCCACGCCGGTCCGCTCTCTTGCACTTAGGTGGTTGGCTAACCAGCTCCCAGCAGCACACTGCCATGGGAGGTGTCGGGGCAGCGCACTCCTCCAGGGAAACAAAGTGTGCCTGCAGCTTTCCTCCCAGCACGGACAGCCTTTCCGGAAACGGAATTCAAAATAAATACATAGTAAATGTATTTATTTATTTATATATCCCCCCCACACACACACACACAAAACCCAAAAACAAACAAACAAAAAAGAGCCAGATAAATTATGCATTGCTTAAAACAGTTCAACGGTTTAACAAGTCGTTTAGAACAACCTGGTTTTTGTTAACAGCGAACACAATACTGACTCACATGCTTTACCAGATGGGAAGTAAATATACTGCCGGTTTCTTCGGTTTGTTGTATTTTCCTCTCAGGTAAATGTCAGAATTAGCCTGTTGGAAAACCTCTAAGGTGACTCCGTCCTTTCATTATAAAAATTAGCAAAAACGTTACAAACAAAATCTCTAAAAGCACCAGGTGAAAGCTGGTGACTTGAAGCTCCTAAAGCCACTTTCACACCCTATTTTCAGCTATTTAAAGGTCTACTGCCCTGATTAAATTCAAGTGCCAGAGCTTGAGGGCTCATACATTTTTTTTCTGTTTGGTTTTTGATAGCTCAAGATCAGTACTAAACTGCATTGTTTTTCTATCAAAAAAACTGAGGAAACTATTTCCTTCTTGTCTATATTTTATAAAGAAGTTTTCTGTTACTTGAAGTAAGGAAATGTTATTTTTGTGCTCTTTTTCTTTAAAAAATCAAGTTTTATTTAGTATTTAGTTTCACCAGAGTTTTGCAAGCTTTTCTACTGGGAATAGTCTCAGTTAAACAGTGAGAATCTCTAAGAGAGGCAGCTTTCATTAAAGCATGAATCAGGGCAGTGAGTCATTTACCAAATAAAAACACCATTGTAAACAATCCGCCTCAAAATCTCGAGTCTTGTCACTTGGTCCATTTCTCATCTTTGCCTGCATCCAGGATTGATGTGACTACCTTGGGTTGATACTTAAAAAAATAATAATAACTATTAATATATGTAAAGGAGAAAACTATGAACTAATTTTCTTTACATGTATTTTGCTTGTGCTGTCACAGTTCTCAATAGCTGTAGACATCATTGAATAGTTTCAATCAAATCTCATAGAGGGCCAGAGCTCTGAAAGATATTATGTTCCCACAGCTTTTGTGAAAACAGGCAGCCCTCCAAGATAAGTGAAATACAATCTTGTGATCCAGTGTAAAAGGCTACACATGAACTCAGTCATATTAGACACACAAAAAGTACATGAAAACAGATTTCATGTGTCCTACTCAAATGCTACCACAGTTGAACATCTTTGGCCTGCATTCTTTTTTGTTGTTGTTCTGCTCCCCCACTGCTAGCAGTGAAACACTTGAAATGCAGAGACATCAGCTAAAGCAAAGATACCTTTTTTTTATAAATCAGTAAATGGGGTTTGTTAACAGATGAGCTATTTTTCTCTTGCCTAGTGATCAAGTGAAGTGAACTTCTTGTTTTTATCGGGACTGATATTTTCCATGAAATCAAAGGACTTGATCCTGGTTACAGTTGGACTGGATGTCAGTTTGTGATGCTGGTGCAAACAGCATTTTCTTTTCCAAAGGAATAAAGACAGTTAATTTACACTCACCTCATGGGTAACCTTCAGTATATCTGCTTTCTCAGAATAAGAAGGATGCAGCTTAGATATTGACTATACTGATAATATGCAACTCTGTGTTTAAAGTTTTGAAAGATTTTTTTAAACTGCACTGTATGCTTGTTAAAGCAAGGAAAATTTCCCCTCCTCAGTCAGACAGGTTATGATGCATTACCATGGTAGAGAAATGTTTCTTGGCTTGGATCTCATAGAGTCCACAGTGAGGCTGTGCTGGAATTTATGTATTGTAAAGGCATAGACTAAAGCAATTTATTTGATATCTTGTTGTTTTGAAGTTTAAATACCAAAAAAAGTGATGCACAAAAGGTCCAGGTTCAGTGGAGGAAGCACCTTGCCACTGAAATTTATAAAATTGTCAAGACAGGGATGCACCACAACTGTGTGCTGACCTTTCATTTTAACTGTAGACTACTTGGTGTAGCACTTTACATAGACTTCAAATAAGTCAGAGTTTAAGTTCTTTTTTTGTGTATTCTGACACAAACAAGCTGGCATGCTTTGTACAGACAGAAAAGCCATAAGTCAGATAAACTGAAACAGATCTACCCTTGGAAAAGTTTAAGGTGGAGCTTCATTTCACTTACTGTTGATGAACTATAATAATGTAGATTTTGACACTGACAATAACCAATTTTTAAAGAAGAATTATTTGTAATATTGTAAATCATATTACCTCCAGCATTTTAAAACCAGCACATGAAATATCTCGGATCTAGGTTCAGGTGCTGAGTTGGTATTAATTTATGATGACCTCACTTAAAGTGTATTTCATTTTAGCATTTCTGCTTGTTGCCCAGAGACTTGAGTTCGGCAAAAGCCCGATCCCCTCTAGAAAGGCACCAAATTGTCAGTTGTGTCATGGTTTTATGATTTTTTGGTACTGGTATTCCACATCATAACATCATGTATTGCATTAAGAGTTAATACATGATGTTATGATGTGGAATACCAGTACCAAAAAATCATAAAACCATGACAAGTTGGTAATCTGAAAAGAGAATATGCTATGGTAATTCTTTACAGCCTGTTCCTAGTGATAGATCAGGAGTAGGCTGCTTCAGTGCTGTTGGTATTTTGCTTTAAATGCAGTACCACTTCTCTTCCACATCAAGCAAATAACAGCTCAGACAAAAATAATTCATTAAAACCTGGATGTCATAGTCAGAGAATCCCCAGGGCTGGTGATAGTTTCACTACAGGCTGCAGCAGCCCCTGTCTGTCCCCAGGAAAAAGGGAGTAGAAGCACAGCACTAAGCCAGTTCTTCACATCGACTCTCACAAGCATGTTACTGCAGGGATCTGGGTCTGCCCATGGCACATCATCAGTCCAGGCTCCTACTGAACCATGTCCTCTCAGTATTACTGTTTTTCACAAACTTTTATTTACATAAGTAAGCTTTCTTTCAAAACCAAGCATCTAGGAAACACTGATGAAATACTTTTTTCGTTATGGCTGCATTCATAAAAAGTTCTGAACCAAAAGTAATGCATCAAAATCCTTTTTGTTTGAAAACACTGTTCATCCGAGAATTAGAATCATTAACATATGACCAGTGGTACAAAGAAATGAGCGCATGGAGAACCACACCAAACAGTTTAAAAGCCCCTGAGGGGCTGAAGTTGCTTCACAAAATATGTGTTGTGTACTGGACAGCTTATTTCTCAAGAGAAATATTAAGGGCTACATTTGCTAAAAAACATACCGTGCTTAAATATTTATTGGCTTAGCCTCCCTCCAAACCTTGCCTGGAGCCATCCATTCACAGCATACAAAAAGTTAGTATATGCCTAACTTACCCTGCTTTTCTGCCTTCAAGTACAAGGAGAAAGATGAAAAGGGGAGTATGCTAAGATCCCTGAACTGAGGAACTTGTAATTCTAGGGGAGAAGAAACAGCCTCCTGTTTCTCCAGCAGCACACACTGGAATGTAGTGGGAAAAACTGAGGACAGGAGACTACATTAGGGAGCAGAAGGCTTTGGAGGAGCTTTCAAGGGCTGTGAGGCAAGCAAAATTTCAGCTGGCATGGAGTGAAGAGTGTCAGGAGGAGAGGATCTGGGTTGTCTAGGAAAAATGTAGCTCTTTGGTGGGAAGAGGGGAGCTGTGGCAAAAAGCTGGATAGATTGTGAACTGTGTGGTTGATGTAAGGGGGCCTTGGCTGAGGAAAGCAAGGATCTAGCTGCTTTGTACTGGAATGAGCTGGAAACTGGGGCAGACAGTGAGGGGACTTAGGCTAGGAGACACTAAAATCTAAAGCGAAAGCCCTGCAGGGCGTGAAGGGCTTAGAAACAGGTGTAAATAGAAGGAATCTCAGCTGTGGATAGCGTAAATCAGGTACTTATTTACTTGAGCATGTATTTGAGAATGTTTCCCCTGATCTTCCTACCCACACAGTCAAGTCTTCCTACTCTTACTGCCAGAGCCACAGTAATTCTGGCTCACGTACTCCAATCTGTGTACTGGAGTATAAAAGCATTACATTTTCTATAGCTATTGGGAACCAAGAAAAATAATAGAATCATAGAATTGTTCAGGTTGGAAAAGACCTTCAAGACCATCAAATCCAACCACAACCAAACCATACTACCTTAACTCTAACAACCCACTGATAAAACATATTCCCGAGCACCACATCCATATGGATTTTAAACACATTCAGGGATGGTGACTCAAGCACCTCCCTGGGGAGCCTATTCCAGTGCTTAACAACCCTTTCTGTAAAAAATGTTTTTCCTTATATCAAATCTAAACCTCACCTGGCACAACTTGATGCCATTTCCCCGTGTCCTGTCACCAGTGAGAAGAGACCAACCCTGCTTTCGCTGCAGTTCCCTTTCAGGTATTTGAAGAGAGCAGTAAGGTCTCCCCTCAGCCTCCTCTTCCCCAGACTAAACAGCCCCAGTTCCTTCAGTCACTCCTCATAGGGCATATTCTCCAGGCCCTTCACAAGCTTTGTTGCCCTTCTTTGGACCTGCTGCAGCACCTCAGTGTCCTTACTGTTCTGAGGTGCTCAAAACTGTACACAATAATCGAGGTGGGCCTTACCACTGCTTACCACATGGGGCAAGATTACTTGCTAGTCCTGTTTACCACACAATTCCTGACACAAGCCAGGATGCCATTGGCCTTCTTGGTCACCTAGGCACTCTGCTGGCTCATATTCAGCCAACTGTTCATCAGCACACCAAAGTACCTTTCATCAGGCAGCTTTCCAGCCACTCCTCCCCAAGCCTGTAGGGTTGCCGTGACCAAAATGGAGGACCTGACACTTGTTCTGCTGTAGCCCTGTATCCCAAAATGTTTATGAGAATCAACCATAGATTTCAAAGAGACTAAGAGAGAGAATCAGGAAGAAAATTTCTTTAGACACCAAGTCTCAAGATCACAATGTCTAAAAACTATTGCTTGCTAGAAGTTCAGACACTGCAATGCTGGAATTAATATTAACCATATCAAATAGCTATCAACTTGCTTTTACACATTCAAAAACTAATTGGCCTTCTTTTCAAAGGTACTGCTGGGGTACTAAGCATCCCAATTAAAAGCAGAAATTAAACCACACACACCAAAAAGTACCGTAATTCTCACAGTCCACTTTCAGCCCTTAAGTAACTAAGCCAACTGCTGCCATTGCAGAATCATAGAATTAGCAGGAGTTTTGCCAGAGTAAGACCTGCAGAAGTCCATGCCATGATATGGCTATAACAAACATTAGCATCTGAATTAGAGTAGATTAAGGCATACTATAGACTACTACCATAATCTAATCTACTATAGATTAGGGTATACTGTATTTTAGGGAGCATTAGGTAAATTGTCTACTGAAGACACAGTGCAAGGAGAATGAGATCAGGAAGAAAGCAGGCCCCAGTAGGAACAGATGAGGGAAACTGCAGCGCCAGCCTTGAAGTTTAATGGGTACTATGCTACTCAGTTTCACATGCTGTGAACAACCAGTGATAAAAGGGAAAGGCTGATGATACTTTCTTTTAGATAGCAGCAACTAGGACAGAACGCAGCATGCTGCCCACTCAATTGAGGTCTTTTTATTCTACAAGCTCAAATTGCTGCTTTCTTAAACCTCTGACCCAACTACACGGGCAAAAAGGAAGGAAACTTAATTATTTAAATGTTCCTTTGTGGATGAAGGAGAAGTGGCATCTATATTATTTCCTGCCTACTGGAGCATATACTGGGACACAATCAGGTTTGAGAGAGGTGAGCTAAAGAGAGGAATCTGGGTGGGCCATCTGCTGGCTGTGATTCATTTTATACCACTTCTGTATGCACCCTAAAGGAACTTGTTTAGCTAAACTGTGCCTTTCCCACACTGTCAAAACAGTGCTACAATGCAGACAGCTTAGTCCTTGATTCCAGTAAGAAGCATAGGGCTTGCCTGTGCAGGTCAAGAGATTGCCTTCCCAGCACAGGAACACAGCAGAACCAGTGCAAGTATCTGTATAGTGCTGATGTCTCCAGCATTTCCTGCCAGCTGAAAGGACAGGTACACAGAACAGGAGGAAGAGAAGTCAAAAAGACCAGTAGACCCCGTTAAACCCAGATTTAAAGTAGCGTAGGCCTGAAGGCTGCTTAGCCACCATAACTCCCTCTGCCATATACAAGGAAGGTAGGCAATGGTCCCTTTTCTTTCTGGCTTAACCTGCATTTCAGGACTGGCCTTGTAGAAACTTCCTGGGTGAAAAACATCTGCTCTTCCTTTGGGGTGAATTTTGAACCTAACAACTGCCTCACAACTGTTTTCTGTCCTAAATGCAGTGCTCTATTTGAGTAACGCTACCAAACAACAACAACAACAAAAAAAAACCTCTGCCAGCAGGAGGACCTCTTCTTGTGATGTTTAAGGGAGATCTGACTACAACAATCGTTCTGTTTTTTTTTTTATTTTATTTTAAATACAAAAGCCTGCATGCTTGCCATAGTTCTCATTTCATATAAAAAAAGTACTACATTGCACTTCAGCAGCAACAACTTTCCTTATCTAGAAGTGGATCCAATACCTAGGAAAACATACTTGAAAGATGTTTAAAGCTTTTGCAGGTGTGGGTGAAGGTTTAAAATATTCATGGAATCGTAGAATCATATGGGTTGGAAGAGACCTTTTCAAGATCACCTAGTTCCAAGCCCCCTGCTGTAGGTAGGGACACCTCCCTCTAGACCATGCTGCCCCATCCAGACTGGCCTAGAATGCTTCCAGGGAGGGGCATCCACAATCTTGCTGGGCAGCCTGTTCAAGTGTCTCATCACCCTCACAGTAAAGAATTTCTTCATAATATCTAGTCTGAATCTACCCTCTTCCAGTTTAAAGCCATTTCCCTTTATCACATTGCTACATGCCCTTGTTAAAAGTCCCTCCCCAGATTTCCTGTAGGCCCCCTTCAGGTACTAAAAGAATGCTATGAGGTCCCCCCAGAGCCTTCTCTTCTCCAGGCCAAAGAGGCCCAGCTCTCTCAGTCTGTACTTGTAGGTGAGGTGCTCTAGCCCTCTCATCATCTTGTGGCCCTCCTCTGGACCTGCTCCCACATATCTATGTCCATCTTGTGTTGGGGGCCCCAGAATTGGATGCAGCACTCCACGTGGGGTCTCACGGGAGCAAAGGAGAGGGGCAGAATCACTTCCCTTAACCTGCTGGTCACAATCCTCTTGATACAGCCCAGGATATAGTTGGCCTTCTGGGCTTCAAGCTGACATTGTCAGCTCATGTTGAGTCTTTCACCAATCCGCACCCCCGAACCCTTCTCCTCAGGGCTGCTAATATCCTCCATGTTAACATGGAGAATATTAGTCAGAGGGTTCAGATTTAAGAGAGAGGACAACATATTCACGGAAGCTGAAGAGGGACTGTTTGCAAACCTGTGCCTCTATCCCATTGGATAGAGATACCCAAGTACTGACGGTGAGGGATTTCACTAGGTAATCTACCCATACCCAGCAGAAGGCTGTCACCGCTTTTTTCTTTTACCTGACAGTTCAGTTTTCTGGTCAGACTCAAACAGCTGATGACTATCTTTTATTCTAACTTTAACTGATAAATGTCAAGCATATAGGATGCACCGTTAATAAGCTGAATCCCTCAGAGGAAAAACACCCTTAAAGCCTCCTGTTTTCACTAAGAATATGAATTGTCAGTGTCATAAATTACAACTCAAAACTTATATTAATCTAGGTAGCTGCTCTTTCCCAGGAGATTCATCAGTTTCAGAAGCTCAGCTGACACTGTCAAGGGCAAAGATAGGGAAACCCAAGAAGACCATATTCAACTTTGTGGGCTTTGTAACCTGGTAACCAGAAGTACATTTGTCAATTATTAGTAAGAGGTCAGGGTTTTGGTCACCCCCAAATTAATAGTCTCCATCAACTGCTGTATTGTAAATGCCACTACAGAATGAAGACTGTGCCTCAGGGCAAAGTTGGTAAGGGATCCTACAGTCAACATGCGTGCGGCACACCTAAAGAACCAGAGGAAGAAAAGAAATTGCAGTAAAAATGCAGTCCTGAGAAGCAAATCTTAGTTCTACTTCCAGCTTTCTTGCAGACTTCATTTCAATCTTTTGTAAATTGATGATCATATGCTAATCCACTTCCCAAGCTATCTGAAAGCTGAGTTAATAAGTATTAATAAATAATTTTGTTTTCACAAACTGCCTACCACCTTAGATTCAGAAACCACAATTATTGTATACACTGCTCACAGTTGTCTGGTTTTTCAGGAAGGATGTTGATTTAGTGTCCTCTTTTAGCAACTCCTGTGAATACACTTTGAAAAAGACAAATCAATTTTAATCTGCTGCCTGTTTACTCCAATGTAAATCAAACAGGCACAGTCTGTCTCTACAGAGCAAGCCATGTTGTGATGAGCTTGTGATGCACAAAGGAGTCCTTTCTCTAGTCAAGAGACAATGTGGCAAGCATATTGATTATTCCCATGTACTGTGAAAGCACAGCAAAATCTCTTAAACGTCAGGCAGAAATGTACACCTATCTCATTGCTTTCCTTTTTATTTAAGTACTGAGATCTGGGTTTCTTAATCTCTAGACAAAAAGCAATTTCATTTTCATTTTTAATACTTGAATCTTAGAATCTATCTGCTGCTTAGTGAGAGTGGCTGAAAACCTCTGGCCTCTATTCATGATCTTGTACAGAAGCAGATAATTTCTGTAGTTTTGTTCATACACTGTGTTAGAGGGGTCATAGTCTCAGAGTTGAACCATTCTTTTTAGTGTTTTAACAATAAAACATTTTCTGTGAGTATCAAGACCCTTCTAGTTAAAATGTATTAAGTACAATAGCTGACCATAGCTTGGCCAGTTTTATATACAGATTTCATGCAGATAAAATTGTTTGACTGGCCCTCTATGATTCAAGACTCACTAAATGAAGCAGTCCTTAGAAGCATCGTGGAGAGTATGAGAGTTGATCCAAGGGTCTTCAACTGTATTTGTGCTGTCAGACATAGTGCACAAACCCAAAAAACAAGCAGCAGGACATAGACAGCTCTTAGGGAATCCTTCTTTTGAGTTCCACCCACAGAAGGGAATGTAGGCAAGATAGATAGAATGCGGCATCATACCTCTCCTCAGTTTTTGTTTGTTTTGGTATTTTTTGGTATAAGCCAAGCCTAACCAGAATCTGATTGAAATTAAGATTAGTTCTTTGACTTTAAAAACAGGTGTAGTGAACACACAGTGACAGCTTCTTTTTTCTTCCCTTAGGCATCTTGAACAGAAAGCCTGACCACAGCAGATTTCAGCACCTCTAGCTCAGGAGGGAGCTAAAGAAATAGACCACAATAACAATTCAATTGCTAAGACAGTCCTCAAGAAAGGAGGCAATATCGAGTTGCTGTTGTGCCATATGGGGCATTTCCAGGCAATGCCAGAAAAAGGAAGAATGACCAACAATATTGTTACAGTCTGGTCTGTATGATGCTTTCCACTCAGTTTCAATCTCAGCGCAGTTTGGATAAGCAGCCAAAACACAAGGCATTCCTTTCTCTTAGCCAATCTGAATGCCAGGAGGTACACAGAGACATCCCTAGAAATTACCATTAGCACTGTCCAGTAGGATTTTGTAAAATAAATGAAGAAAAAGAAACAATGTAGTCCAGCAGCCTCAGACTGCTGGTTGACGACATCCACTATGCTCTATTGTCATAATGAAGTCACTTAATCTGTCACATTTTGATTTTCTTCATTAATAAAAAGAGATTTAAAGATGAGCTCTGCAGCTAACACATGAAATTTATAGAGACTGATCAAAAGGGCACAGTAGGTCTGAGATTCTGTGTGGTACCCAGCTCTGATAAAAACATTATTTTCTTTTAGGTGGAAAGGTTGAGAAAGTCTGAAATGTCACAGTATATATATATATATATATATATATATATATATATATCAGTATTTGATATTCAGGATTATGTTGAAGCATACTATCCAAACAGATTATTGTATGTAAAATTTTGAACATCAAAAATGGCACTAAAGACAAAAAAGTCAAGCTCATTCCATCCCTGCAGTCTTTTGCTCTATAGACCTGTGAAAGTTTCATAATAGCAACCAGTGAAGTGGACTGAAATCTGTGAATGGGACTTTGCTTTTTCTACAGTTAGGCATATATCTTAGAATACAGCAGTACCTATCAGCATTGTAGACAATGTTCATTTTACTGTATCTCATATCTAGCCCTTTCTTATAGTGTCAGTTATGACCTTGCAAAAACCGCTACTCTTTGAAACACAGGTGGATGATTAAAAAGAAGAACAAGTTGATAAAAAAATAAAGTATGTATATACTTTACGCAGTATATAAAAAACTATCAAGTTTGAATTGTTTGTATCCTTATTGACTTTCCCTGTTGCCTCCCAGGAATGTCTCCTTTGAGATTGAAATAATTTAGCCCTTGTAGTCATGACACTGCATACAAAGCAGTTATTCCTCAGACGGGAGAAAATATTTTAACAGATGCCTCTCTGCATGACAGTACCTACCTGCCTTGCTAAAACATTTGTCCCCTGAGAAAATCCCATGAGAAAAGCCTCAGTGAGTCAAAAGGCTACTTACTGCAGTTCCACAGAGCCCTGACAGGAGTATGGGAGGCTGAAATGCACCCTGCCTCTGATAGGAAGATTTAGCTCCCTGCAGCATTCAGACGGCCGGTCCCATTGCAGCCATCGGGCAGCTGTGTTGAAGGGTGGCCTTGCACAAACATAAACAGCTTGTCAGCACAAGCCAAAGAGGCGGGCCTGCCCTGCTGGCCGCAATGCGAGCCAACGATTAGCTTCTTCACACTCTGGGTGTTCAAGATACTGTGTTTCATTCTTAAGCAGACGAGCAAAAGGGGCTGCTAGGAAGGATTAGTGCTTGACAGCTTACTGCCAGGCAATAAAATTCTAAGGCGGAAGGAAAAAGAATTTCAGGGGAAACAAGTATTTGCTGTGTATTTATACAATTGTCTATAGATAATCTACAAGGATCCCCCATACATTGTTTCTTTTAGATCAGTCAAACAAACACACCTTGTGAATTAAGTCCAACCCGCATTCACTATAGAGAAATTCATTTGCAAAGTCTTTGATATTTCATCTTTCTGCCCTTTTCATATTCTTACCCTTTCTTACACGCACAGTTTACTGATGCTGTTATTTTTCAATTGTCTGTCACAAGTGTCTTACCCTGACCCTCTGGATCTCACCTCCCAGCCCTTGCCGATCTCCCCTGTGCTTGCTCTTCTCCTCCCCATCTTACCTGCTGGGTCTTTTAGTCCTGTTCTGCCCACAGTCACAGTCTCAGCACCTTAGCATGCAATTCTGTGAAACAATTGAGCTGATCTAGCAACTTACTGTCTCCTTTTTCTTCATGCTCCCACTGTCATTTCAAGGAAGGTAAGGCAGCACAGAAGCAGTTTTTTCTGTGTCGGTTTAGTGAACTTAAAGAGACAGAAGAGCTACTGCATGAAGCGAGCACTCTGAAACTTAACCTCCTTCTGATCTTCTGTCAGCCATTTATGAAGCCACCTGTCTCTCCCAGCTCCTATCTCCTTTGTTGCTTGAATTGTTCCTATTTAATTGAATACCCTGCTTACAGCTGCTGATCTTGTTTCATCCCTGCCCTGTCCTACTTTCTTATGCCTCTAATTTAGCTGTGAGTCTTGTTTGCCACTAAAATCAGTCTCATCAACTCTCATGTAATAGCTCCCTGGATAAATATCATGTTTTGCACTTCAGCCATGATCTCTTTGGGCAGTTTTCCTGTTGTGAAAATAATTAAAATCCTTCTTAAATACCATGTCACTTTCTTGGCTTTCACTGTTTTATCTCTGACCTTTCTGACTAATTCCTCTCTCACGCTCCCAAGGCAGGCTACTACTTGTTATTTTTTTATCAAGCTTTTACCATTTACCTGTGCAGGCTCCCATTCACTTTTATAATAGCCACTGTAAGTATGCAATTCTGTTTTTAGCTTTCTGCTTCTATCTGGTCCTTACTCTGTGTACTAGGCATTCTGTAATAAAACCCTTAACAGCTCCTAATTTTAACTTTCTTTTCAGGGAGCAAATTAAGTCAGGCATTTACGTTCCATTCTGTCTTTATAATAATTTCCCTCCCCCTCTAATTTGGTCAAGAACTGAGCCCATGCAAAAGTAGATGCTGAAGTTAACACCTTGTTTGGATGGGCAGACATATTGCACCTCTCTGGCTCCTGCTGACAGGCCATGTTGAGTTCTGCCACATCACAACATGCTTGGGACACATTTGCAAGTTGTTTTTTTTTCCTTGATGGTATCTGAAATTCTATTGCATGGCTCCATCAGCTCTCACACAAGCATGTAATCTACAGTGCCTATACTTTTTAGCCAGATTCACTGCTTAGTTAAACCTAAGCTACCCACACTGGCAGTATTATTTTACTAGAGCTCTTTAATTCTAACATTTTTAGTACATAAATCTCTGCCCAGATCCACTAAGCGATCACAATGCTTGGTTACTTTAGTTATTTACTGGGATGGGATCTAGTTCCCAATGCACCTGCATTGTTGTCCCTAGAATATTCAACATCTGAGGTCATCTTTTGTTTCACACCCCAGCCATTCTGCCTACAACCCCATGAAAGCAAAGCTTTCTTGTCCAGAGCTTCAAGGCCTTTTCAGAGTTTCTCCTTTCTTACTGACTCACTCCCACTGCTCCCTTTATTACAAGCCCTGCCTTTTCAGCCTTTTCCCTTCCTACAAAGCTTTCTTTTTTTTAACCTTTTCTTCTGTGCAGAGAACGCCTTGCTTGGTCAGACCAAGTTATCTGTTCTCCTTTCTTTTCTACAATGCACAAGTCACAGAACATAGAAATAATGCATCAGAATGAGCTTCAGGAGCAAGAAATAGTTTACATGTCACTTCAGAAAGATGTTCCATCAGTACATGTAAATTATATGTACTAGAAATTTTCAGTCAATCCGATGGCTTATTTTACTTATCTTTTGCTACTTGATTTTTAATGGAGAGAATGAGTACCAAAAGTCCTTGATGTATATAGATCAAGAGCTCAAACAGAGTACATGAGGTTGTGAAAAGACCACTATGAAAGGCTCTTTGTAGATGCACAAGAGAAAGAAAGCTAGCTATTGCATCTCTGATTCCCATGGCAATTTATTTAAGATGCTAATTCAGTGTAGCCACAAATAAAGAAACAAAAGAGACAACAAGAATGAGCTGATTTAGTGGACTTTGTTGAAAAGGCACACTTTAAACAAAGTCACTCTGGGTATAACTCCTGTCAGTCTGCTCATATAATTATGCCAGGGATGAAGCTGCCTCTTTGCCCTTAAGCCTCGTATGACACAGGAAAATTGTTACCAGCACTGCCAAGGGTGCAAACCTAAGTGCCAACTAAGACAGAGGCTTCGGGAGGCAGCCAAGCCCATTTAATGGCTTGCTTTTACCTAAGAGGTCATCCTGCCCCTCTCCCCATCACAATTCCCAGCTGCACAGGCCTTTCCCCTCCCCCACACACTTCTCCAGGAGTGGTGTGACAGCTCACAGAAACAATTCTACTTGCTGGCTATATTTTTCTGACAGGTTAGTGATCTGACTCATCTCCCTGCCTCATCAAACAGCACAAGATCCAGCAAATGAAAGAAATGGTCATGTAGCTGGAAGCAGGAGAAGTAAAGAGCTGGAGATGGAGTCTCCATTTTCTATTAGCAGAAACCTGGCTATCATCCCCAGAAACCACCCTACATTTTGGGGTGGGACCTAAAACTAGAAGCCCCAGAATCATGGCACTCTTAAACACAAGATCCCAAAGCTTGAGAATCCCTGCTTGTTCTCTATCAAGGACTCAAATATTTTAATAAAATGTTTTCAAATAGAAATTCTCTTTTAATTAAATGCAAGTTTCTGAAAACATACAAAACAAATTTGATTTTCTTGGTAAAGAAATTGATAGATTTTGATGGGCAAAAAGGGGAAAACATTTAGGTTTTCTGCATTTGAAAGCAAATCATCTGGATTATGAATCATCAGAACCAAACTTTGTGCACTGCCTATGTTACAGGCTCTGTGGAGTAACATTTTGATTTTGTCACCTTCCCTCCTGCTACGCTTGCACCTGGCTTCTACCATGTATTCTTTGCTTGGTAAAACTATTATATTTCACTTTCTCTGTTTGCGGCCTCAACCTAGTCTCACTCTCAATCCTTTCTTCTCCAAACACCATCCTAGCTGGACATCATTTTGCCTGCCTCTTTCACTGCTTGGGAACCAGGAACTTCAGATCCTCTGAGGCTCAGACTTGCCCGTTTGTATGCCTCCTCCAGGAGCAGACCTCTCCAGTTTACCCAGCTGTAGCCACAGACACTACAGAGTGGAGAGAGAAGATTTTTGTCATGTTTTACTGGCCTGGTTTCAATTATAAAGTGGGTCAACAAGCTATTCTCAGAAAGCACACAAGCTCAAGCAACAGAAGACTTTAGATAGTGACAGAATTGAAACTCTGTACCTGAACTTTTCAATTTTTCTTAAAAAAAAAAAATGAAAAGAAATTGTAGAAACTGCAAGGGGAAGAGAATGTGTGCAAATGCGGCATACTGACACACAAGGCTGCAAGCACTGGGAACTTGGGTTTAGTCCCAGCACAAACTGTGCATTTTGAACTTTGAGCTCTTGGACCTTGCTCTCTAATCAGAGAGCAAGGGACAAACTGTGGAGCTATTTAACCCTTTTGTGGTGCCTTGTGAAGTCAAGCAAATACCAAAAAGGATGCTCAGGATCTGTCCAGCCCCTTGAGGCCACATTTGACTACAGGATCCCTGTACATATCCCTGTGCTGTATATGGTTTGATGAAACAACTGCTATCAGCTCTTCTCTCTTCATGACTCCCTACCCAGAAAGATCAGACTTGTAACTACTACTTCTTACACTACCAAATTCTTGCTGGGATGTCCCATCTTCTGACAGCTCCCCATTCAGAGTCTGTATCTCTTCAAGGCTTGTGATACATCCTCCAAGCTCATCAGTAATGCCACACCAAGGATCAGATCAAATTAGAGATAACCATGTGGAACTTAATAGTGGAAACAATGATCTTGCACACAGAGCCTTGCTTATCTCCATTACAGTAGCAAAAATGAAGCATAGTACTGTAAAATTATAATGTTAAAAAAACTACAGTAGAAGCTGTGTGGAGAGAAACAAGTCCAACAGCTGGCAAATCACTTCTATCCTGCTTGTCTATCACCAGTGTTCTAGCAAGATATGGACTAGTGATTTAATTTTTCTACCCCTATGTAAAGTGGCAGTATTATCTCTTACCTATTTCATGGAACTACTTTGCAGATACATTTACAGTGCTTTGAAACTCTCATTGAGGTATTTTGGACATACGAACTGTTATTGCTTCCATTATTGATTTAGGAAAGTCATCTTTGCAGAGCTGCTAAACACAGGCAACTACATTGGCAAGGTTTTATTTCCAGAAGGAGTTGGCTGGATGATTTAACACTTTTAAGGTGGACTCTGATTGATTGGAGTGCCAAGTAAATACTGTCGTGCAACATCAAAGTGCAGAAAAAGAAAACGAGAGAGTAAACCAGGATTTTTTTCCTCTATCCAGTTTGATTGATGCATTGTTTCTGTAAGTTTAGTTTCAACTTTCCTGGCAGTTCTAAAGGTCACTCATTCCAATCATAACACAAATATACCAATAAAAGGAGAGGTACCTCCAAAAATACATTCACTGGGGATAATGATTAACTTTAGGGTCACAGAGCACAGTAAATCTGCAAGTTCTCTCCCTATTTTCATTGAGTTCAAGGGTTGGTTCACAGAGCTGGAGAAGGCATTTTGAATACAAACTACTCTTTGTGCCAGCCTTCCATTTGCCATTCAGATGTGCTCTATCCTACTTGCAGGATATGGTCCTCAGATTCCCATCTCACCTGGTAGTCTTCTAATCAGTTTTTTAATCTCAAGGCATGTCTGTACTGCACTGTGACAAGAATAGCAAGAAATACTGAAACGAATTCTAAAATAGCTGTCTGCTTTTGATGACATTATACATGCAAAGGAAATTAGCCTGTGCCAGAGACCATGCTGCCCTAAATGAACCTATACCCCAGCTGTCCATAAACTCCTTTGAGCCATACTGTACTACACTACAGCCATTTCTCTGTTAAATTCTCTGAATGAATCTAGGAACAGTATTTAAATTCCACTCTTGTCCAGGGGTAATACATCTACTTCTAGTGGGATTTTTCAAAGTGACACAAGAAAATTCATCTCCAAAGAATGCTTTTCCAGATAACAGGATAAACATTTCAAGCAGTATCTTTGGAACAGAAAAAGTGATACAGAAAAACATGCAATTTCCCTCACTAGGTAAGGCCTCTGTAATATAAACTTTATCCTCATGCTTTTCTGGGTAGAGATGTCCCTGCTGGCACAGTAAAACTCAGGGAAAAATATTCAAAAGCGCTCTTTGTGAAGACTTTGCTTGTAAAAAACATAAAAAAATATGAAAAATTAGAAGACTCCTTTCAAGATAGCAATGTCTCCTGCTTCTGTTATAAACCCTATTCATCGTGAACTTAGCCATAAATATCCCACTTGCTTGTTTGGCACAGGACCAAACCTTTGCAAAAAAGACCAAAGGACATGCAGAGAAAAGGAGGTATTTGCCCATTACAGGAAAAATGCTCAATTAGCAGTACAGTGACCTTGTATTAAAGGAAGCACTTCAGTATGTGCCTTCCTTTCAAGCATATAAGAACTCCTGCTGATTTCACTCTCACGTCAATGAGGTCAGTAAGGGATTTAGCCAGGAACTAAAAGGAATTAACTCCCCTCACACACACATGCACGCATTAAATAATGGCCAGAGTGGTCTGCACCTCACAATGCAGATGTGACCTGTCCCCCTCATTCCTACCCACCAGCAGTTTACCTCCCCTTGAATGATACTACCCATCTGTTTTATGCAAGCTGTCTAGGTGCCAAATTAGAGTGAGGGGGATACCAAGAAAATGCAATACCCAGTTTACATCTGCATTACTTTTCTACCTAGCAAACCTAGAAAATTTGTTAGTTACTTAGCATGTGGAAACAATTAAATAATTAAGTACTTGAAATAGAACTGCAGAGGCACAACAAAAGTCAGAATCATCCATATGAATGAACAAATGCTTTTAAAGATAGCTTTAAAAGGCAGTGGTTTACACTTACAGAAGACTGTAAACAAACACAACAGCATCCTCATGTAACTGGATACATAAGAGGGAATTTTTGATGACTTCCAGGTGTTTTCAAGTCAAACTCCTTGTAATTAACCTGTTCCTTATAAAAACAGAGCCATACTAGTTTGCAAGCAAACCTCTGTTATAAGGAGTTTGAATAGTAGGAGTGTGGAAGAACTTAATATCAGGAGATGCTATGTACTTCAGCCATGCGGGAGAATTCAGTTAAAACATAGAAGTCCCTGATCCAAGTAGCACAGGGCTAAAGTGTTCATGCAATCATGATGAAACTGCATCCACATCTGGATTTAATTATACTGTATTAATTATACAGTATAGCTTATATATCTATATGTATAGCGGCCTAATAAGAAAGAAGTAGATGTCAATATTCTCCCAGAGAGTTCTGTCAATCAGACATGTAAAAACCATGGTGAGAATGGATAACAGACAATATTAGCAGACTGAGTACACAAAGGTTCCTATTAAAGACAAGCATAACAAAAAATAGGCTATAGAAAAATGGAAAACTGCAGAACGAAAGTACCAATGCTATAAAAATTCCTATATAGTTGAAAAAATTTAACCAAAACTACTGAAATAATGCATACCAAAAGAACATAGTTCTGTTTCATATAGTCTCACTGATTTCACAAGAAGTGGAATGCATGGAATGATATAACGCTGTAGAAATACATATTTTGCTAGAGTTCTGCAAGAATTTAAAATGCTGTCCATAAGAAAATGGTTGTATGAGAATGCATTTAGATAGAGTAACTGTAAGTTAGAGGGAAAAATCCACATAGGAACATACTTGTAATTAATATGGAAGTACAAAGAACAGGACTGAGAATTAAACATGATGATAATTAACTTTTCATTCAGTATGATTCTAAAATAAACTAAGTAGCTTTTTATTTGCAAACACGTATGCCTACATAGATTTCTTGCTAATGTTATTTGAGGAAAGGAACATAGAGTATTTTGAAATATTAGCTGACCAGCAAAGTAGGTTGGGGATACTGTGTGTTCTATCTTTAGCAACTAAATAAAGAAAAATGTTCATGCAAAAGCAATACCAATGCTATCTAAGTTAGTAAAGGTTTTCTGAAGATATGCAGAGTGAGAAAAAAATGACATCTCTGTAACAGAGATCGAGCATCATTATAATTTTATAGTAATACAAAAATACTTTCACCTCAATCTGCTTTTAGTTCTATTTTAACTGCCACTATTAAAAAAAGAAAAAGTACTTCTTTCAATATTTGGTCACCTTATTGTTCTATAAGTAATGAATATTCTGTTTAATTCCTTGAACATGGACTCCCTGATTCTTCTTAAAGCTGTTAGTCGGTTACAGCTGACTGCAGACCAGTGCTCTGCCAGGATCTTTGTGTTGTCTCTGTCTATGATGCGAATTAGATTATAGCTTGCACACTGCAGTCTGTTTGCATGCAAGGAACAAAATCTGTACTGAGGCAATATTGCCTAGTCTTGATGAACAGCAGGCCTTTGAGAATTTTTCTGCATTTACTTGTGCTTTTCTGCATGTTTGTCAAGATCAGCCATGTGGCATATTTAAAGGTTAAGCCTTGAATTTGAGTTGATTATTGTTTGCACTTAGTGGCTTACTGACTCAGAAATAGACCTTACGGAAGGAGGCACTGATAATTGCTAAAATTGAGCGATTGTTTGAATTTATGCAATTATATTTAGGTTAGGCAGGATAGTTATCCAGATAGGAAGAGGAGATTGATAGCATGTAAACATATAAAATAGAAATCCCATTCAGGTAAGAACTTCAATCCAAAAAAGAAAAACACTGATATTCTGTGAAGTCCTCTAGAGATGTTAGAACTGCATTGAAATTTATATACAAGATTGTGCCAGAAATGACCTTCAGTATAAGCCTTGCAGCAGAGGAAGAAACTATACACACTGAATCCACTTAAACAGAAGAGACCAGACTAAAGCTGCAAGACGCTGAAGGAAAGAAACACTTTGGTTAGAGGATAGGTATTCCTATGGGTGGCTTTCTCAAAAAGCAGTGTCTTTACTTATTTCCCTGTAAAATTTCCTCAACACAAAATGTTTGTGTTGAGGAAATTTGTTTGTTTGTTTTTGCATATTGTACTAACACTGTTTCCTTAGTGTTCCTTTCCCTGTTCAGTCATGTTTGGCGGCTCAGGAACTCCTGGTGGACAAGATATGGAAAAAGATACTCTTCTGTCACTGTATTTCTCTGAGTTGGCTTATACTTTGTGTATAGCAAATATAACAGCTAACAATTGTTATCAGTAACAATTAAGCCATTCATTGTGCCTTTTGGAAAATGATGGAGTTTTTTTGTACCAATCACATCCCAGCTTAACTCTTCTTCAATTCTTCCCTTGTGAAAGTTGAGCTATTTAAGCAAATGCTCTGATTCAGCAGATAAACAAACTAGTAGGGACTTTGTGCATACACCCACCCAGAGACAGTTCACTGACCTGGGGAATTACAGTGTGACAAGCAGCTGTGCACCTACTTTTAATTTCCATACCCGATTAAATCAAGCAGCTGAAGAGCTCTTCAGAGCTCTCCTTAGTAAATACTTTTATTTGGGTAGCTCAACAGAAGCAAAATGACAACACAGTGATGTGCTGTAATACCTCTTGCTCTGACCATACTCAAACTTTCCTCAGTGACAAATAGAGGGAAGTACATTTAAAGGAAAAAGCTCTCCAGAAGATAGGGTCAGATTAGCATGGGACCTTTGATACTGAAAGACCTAAGTAACCTTTTCCCAGTTCCAGTAATTTTCCCAGTAATCAGGGCTGCTTAACACCCATTCTAATTTCTCCTAAGACTTGCTGGCTGAGGATCAAGGAGCATTAGACAGCTTTCTACTCTCTGCTTTCCACAGCATTTTTAAGAAAGGTGAGGTCCTCTCTGCATCTGACTTCCCTCACATCTTCAAACATAAAGCAAAGCAGAACTTTTCATAAAAATTTTAAAGGACAGAATCGTTTTGTTAAAAAACATTGTCTTAAGCCTTTAATTGCCCCATAATTCCTGAGATACAAGAATAACAAGTTCTTTTGGAAGGTGATCCTCTCTTGACTATACTGACACTGAACAATAAACCAACATTTCTAGAAAAAGAAATTAGCTGCTATTACTATATCCCTGCACATAGAATCAAGGTCAGAATCAAAACAAGCCATCACAAGTCTCCTAGTAATTACCATGTGCATAATGACTTTTCTCATCAATAAGTATTGATTTCTAGGTCTCCAATGTCCACACTACAGTGTTCACTATAAGCACTATACACAGCTCTCAGTGTTGTAAACTTCATTCTTTTAACTCTGATCATGTTCTTAAAAACAAAATAAATGGAACACATTCTTTGTTTTCCACTTTAAATTGCACAGCCTTTATTGTGTAAAGAAAAGGATATTTTTGCCATTCTGTGGGTAGAAATTGAAGATCATTGGAAGCCTCTGTAAGGTAAAACTTTGGCATAAGAATATGCAATACTTGTAGGTTGGCAACAACTTGTCTCAAGGCTAATGTTTTTACTACCCTGGGAACCCAAAACATGCTAAAATAATAGAAGTTTTAGTCAATTTAGAATCATAGAATCATCACATCAGAATGGCCTGGGTTGAAGAGGACCTCAAAGATCATCGAGTTTCAACCCCCCTGCTAAGGGCAGGGCTGCCAGCCACTAGAGCAGGCTGCCCAGAGCCACATCCTTGAATGCCTCCAGGGATGGAGCATGCACAACCTCTCTGGGCAAGCTGTTCCAGTGCATCACTGCCCTCTGAGCGAAAAAACTTCCTCCTAATATCTAACCTAAATCGCCCCTGTCTTAATTTAAAACCATTTCCCCTTCTCACTATCAACCCACGTAATCAGTCATTCCCCCTCCCACTTATATGCTCCCTTCAAGTACTGGAAGGCCACAATGAGGTCTCTCTGGAGCCTTCTCTTCTCCAAGCTATACAAGCCCAGTTCCCTCAACCTTTCCTCATTGGAGAGCTGCTCCAGCCCTCTGTTCATTTTAGGGGCCTCGTCTGGACCCTTTCCAAAAGCTCTGCTTCTTTCTTGTGCTGGGACCCCCAGGCCTGGACGCAGTACTCCAGATGGGGACTTCCAAGAGCTGAGTAGAGGGGGACAGTCACCTCCCTCTCCCTGCTGGCCACCCCTTTTTCAATGCACCCCAAGTTATAGTTTGCCCTCTGGGCTGCAATCACACACTGCTGACTCATGTCCAGCTTCTTATTCACCAGGACTCCAAGTCCTTCTCTGCAGACCTGCTCTCCAGGAGTGCTTCCCCCAGTCTGTATAAATACCTGGGATTGCCCTGGCCCAACAACTTGCTGAACCTCACTAGGTTCCCTGGGCCCACTTCTCCAGCCCATCCAGGTCCCTCTGGATGGCTTCCATTCCCTCCAGCATATCAATTGTGCTGCTCATCTTGCTGAGGATGCACTTGTTTCTGTCATCTGTGTCACTGAAGATGTTGAAGAGCATGAGTCCCAAGACTGACCCTTGGGGGACACTACTTGTGACCAGACTCCACCCAGATACAGAACTGTTGATCACAATCACAATTTAATTCTTTAATAATTTTTCAGCCTTGTTGTTTTGCTTTTACATAACAATTAGCTAATGTCTCAGCATTATCTAATGACAAATTTAAAATCTGTTTGAGAGTTACACATGTTGTAACAAAGCAGTAACAGCCTACGGATTCAGATATGCCAGCCCAGCAGCACGCAGAATGTCAAGGGAGTCATATTAACCTCCTATTTCAAAAAGTAAATCCCTAGCTTTGCTACCACAGAAGAATTATTTCTCTGTCTGCTGAGGCGGAACTGAAGACATACTTCAGTTAACTTATTTCCATCCAAAGAAGGAAGCTAGTTCCTAACAATGCATTCAGCAGGGGAAGCTTGCTTGGTTCTTAAAGAAGCCCCCTGAGTGAATTCACAGTGAATCATGAGAAAAACAAAACAAATCAAAAAAGAAAAACGCACATAACAGAAAGAATGCTCATCTTTTTGTAATGACTCCCTTAGGTAAGTAAAACCAGCTAAAAAGTAAGTGCTGAAGCCTTTACATTGAGAATTATCTTCCTTCTGAAAGACAGACAAGCTGCAGTGATTTGGTTTTCTGTTTACCATCTTCAAAATCAGGTCATTTCTTTCAGGAATGTTTTGAAATATCTGGATGATAGGGCAGGATTTCAGAATCTTCCTAACACTAATCTGTATCTCCTGTTGATAAATCATTTTGCCTATGACCTTTCAGCTTATCCATTTGGGAATCATGATAGCATCTCTTAAAAAAAATAGATGAGGCACATGCCCTCATATTTCTGAACTAATGAACTCCGCAAAATCCTTTCAAAATACTGGCTAACCAGACTGATAGAATACTGCTTCATCCAAATAGATCAAGCTGGATTTATGATTAATTGCATGGTTGCAAATTATCTTTCAGGAGAGTTTTATTTCTTGCTCCTTGTATGGAAGAAAAAATAAGACATTTAATGAGTGCAATAAGCCTTCATGTTCAACAGCTTCTATTCATTTAGATTCTTGCGAATGAATGATAGAAGCAGCAACTGTGCCACTGTCAGTTTAAATTTCTGTTCGCAGCAGTGCCCACTGCTAGCATTGTGTATGTTGTCATAGTTATTCAAGTTGCAGCGTCAACACAGATGAAGATACTATTGCAAAGCATGGTTTCAACATCAAAGAAAAAACCTGGAAATTAAAGGTACTGTATCTTTCCAACTGCACCTTGATCCTCTGGGATTCTTTAGCACTATTTCTGCACATACAGCCAGGTTTATGCCCTCGTACTAAAACTGGCACCCAGAGGTCACAGTGGCTTGCAAAATAGAAATGTTCAGAAAGAACAACCAAGCAAAATTGCATAGTTATGTCAGTTACATTGCTCAGTTAAGTTATAGTTTGTATTCACATGGTACAGTATTACCTTATGAAGGATGATGTGAAGATTATGCAGACTGAATATGAAGTACCTTCAGAATGGAATAAGATTTTATAATATGGCATTGCAAATTTCAGGGTGCTTCTAACTGATGGCAAACTCCAACATCCTTTACAGATGTAAAAAACACTGCCTACCTCACACTATAACTTTCAAACAAAAGGTAGCAGAAAAGGTGATGTTAACAGATGTGACTTCTGAAATTTTGCAAGATGGGTAAGGAGCAGAGAGATAGGAAAAATATGCCACACAGAAAACACAGATAGTATAATGCCCACTGTTCACCCGAGTCACAGCGCATGATCCATGACGAATCAATTACTGTCCTTCAGTCAAGTGTCACACTGCTGCTGTTTCATTCAAATAATTAACACTGAAATTTAGAACATGTAAGTACCAGCAGGTAAATATTCTTTATTGAACAAAATAATTAATATTATTACCTTAATAATCAAGATCATCATGAATCTTCTTACTAATTGACTTCTTCTTACTTACTAATTGACAAAGTTAATAATAAATAATGATTTTAAGGGGAATCTTCATCAGTGCTTTGCAATTATTTGTAATTATAGCCATGCTTTGGCCAGTGGAGTTGACTTCAATTAATATGCTTTGTTAATTTCATAGCTAAGCAGTTACAGCCCAAGGGAGCAATCCCACATGAATCAGTAAGATAGCTTTGAAATAAGGTAAAGTAAATAAAGACATACACTTGAAGTAAGTGTATGTCATTTGCTTATTTTAATTACAATTTATCTTGTAACCAGGCATCCTCTCAATATCTGGTATCCTACCAACAACTTAGGTTATAATGTTCTACTGGCGTATGTATTCTGACTTCAGATAAAAAGATAAATGAGAAAACTAGTTGTATGATTAAGGTTCTGACATCTGGATCTCACATTTAAAATGCTTTCTTCTTTTCCTCCTGGCTAAATTTTTTACTTTATTTTTAGAACAGCTTGTAAATGATTTGTGTGCAAGGATTACCTTATGTTTCTACAAAGTACCTAGCTCAGTTCTGTCCCAATAAGAGTGTTCTTTGGCGCTACAACAATAGTAAAGAGTAATAATAATACGTAAAATAAAGTGAGAATGCTATTGCTGCAGTCAGAATTTTGTATTAGGTGTAATGACTGACAAGTTTAATGAGCTGATCTGACACTATATTTTTTTTAAACCATGCTCTGTATAATTGGATTTAAAACAAGTTATAACTGTTGATGAATATGCACAGTTATTTTCCTCAGTTTTCTTCTTCACGCAAAGTCCACAGAAAAACAGCAGCATCTTTATTTTCTTTGCTCTTCCACATCATTATGTATAATTAAATAGATGGCTTGGTTTTTGAAGATAAAAATACAAAACTCATCCTAGGTAGTTTGTTGTAATTGGTCATGTTAATTCATATGTAGGTTACTGTTTTATTCCTCAACTAGGCAAGCATAGTGCTCTATTTGGAAGACCAAACAATTTCTATGATTTGGGACTTAGCAAGACATAAGATGTGCTTGTGGGAAAGCAGATAAAAGGGGAAAAGGGAGAGAAGGAGAAAGGAAGAGAAGGATGAAAGTTTGATTTCTGTAATATATTTAAGGTCGTCTTCACCTCTCTTGTGTGCTTCATAATTCTTCTTGTAGAGAATTAGAAGACAGAAGTGATCACAGAATACTCTGGCTGGAAAGAGAAGACTGATACGGAGACATAACCCTTCCGAAAGAAGGTGGTGGTTGAGGAATGTGATGCTCGCAGTTTTAAACAGATAGTGGGTGAAGAGGCTTCCTCTAAGTGTTAGATGTGAAGAGCATTAAAACACAGATGGAAAAAGTTGCTTGCTTTTAGCAAGTGAGAAAACTTGGAGTGACACAAAACTGTTTTGAAAGTGAAGGAGAAAGGAAGAAATACTGGAAAAAAGAACAATGGCTTTGCACCATTAAGTTTGTCCGTTGACTGCTTTGCAGGAGTTACCTGTGCTAGTAGTGCATCCTGTGCTCTGGTTGGAGAATACTGAGAATTTTTTTCAACTGTGGCCAGTTGCAAACTGCCATGACAAGGCTGGCCTGGTATAGCCACTGGTATGTACTTTCTTACTCTCCAAGGTCAACAGGTTAGTTTACTGATCAACCACACATACTGCTTTGCTACAAGCTGAGATAAAGGATGAAGCAGTTTCACACTGCTCAGAAATATCTGGTGCAAAGAGAACCAGTGCTGGCAATCAGCATCACTGATCTAATTCTGTTCTCTTTACAGAGGGTAAAGGTATCTGCAAGAAGTTGATATATCATCAAGCACAGGAATGGTCAGACTTCAGTGCCATCAAAGGAAGCTACAAAGCATCAGTGCATATAATTACAAATGAGGTTTCACCTCAGGGCTGCAGCACCAAGAACTGCAGGAGACTGTTTAGTATTCAGAGTGCACATGCTATCAGAATTTCATCATGCTGCTGGGCATAAATTATAAATAAACTGATTAGCTTTTAATCAAAATCAATTTACACTGTGGATGAGAGATTTGGGAGGAAAATTGTGATGTGAAATGCAGAAGAAAAGGCAATGAGGCTGCTTTTCTGTACATCTGTCTGGACATTCCAGAGCTGATCTTCAATGAAATAGCTCTGAAAATGTTTACCCATCCCCAGATCTTCCCAGAAGAACTTCTGAAATGATACAGGAAGCACATGAATTATCTCTTTATATTTTCTAGATTTAGGCATGGGCTTTCAGCGTTTAATCCAGGCAAAAAGTAGATTAACTGCCTTCAGCTGAAGCCTGCCAGCTGACAACCCTTTTCTTATGCACATGGCATTTGATGTCCACCGTTTTAACATTTTGACATTTTTGTGAGACATTATCCTGAAAGGTCACCACTTGCCTCAGCAGTTGGCTAGCTGCCACTCAGGCTTGGAAAGATTAGCTCCACAGCTGTCATCAGAAATGACCATTTTCACAGCTTAGTTTCATGCAAACTATGAATTTCTGATTGTGTATGAGGAAAAAGGCAGATGAGAGGAAGAGAATTTCCAAATATCTTTTCAGTTATGACAAAGAAGACAAGCATTTCTATGTATACATCTGCAAAAATGAAACTAATGTACTGAAAAAGTACTTTCAAGTACTTTCTGAAGCAATTCAGAACAACAGATGGACCAGAAGTATAACCTATGTTACAGCAGCATTAGAAACACAGTAGTAGTTCTATGAATCTTTAGTCTTCTCCTTAGAGCAAACAATTTTCTCTCTATTTACATAACGGTAGTCATCTGCTAACTGTTATGACTTTTTCACAAGGCTCACAAAAACCCTACAGTACTCCTAAGAAATGACAAATCATGCAAACAGCACAAGAAACATGATCTGGCAACACAAACAAACCAGCTACATCCTGTATTTCTCATGCAATTATCTGATGTGTGTGACTGTATACTTGTTTTCAATAAGCAGATTTAATTCACAGCATAAGAATTAACTACCCATGAACTCCATAGGACAACAGTACTGTCAGAAGCTTTGAATCAGAAAGGAAGCTAAGAAACGCGATGCTGTTTCTTCCTTAAACTCCACTAATGAAAGCTGCAACTGCATTACTTCCCAAACACCTTTATACCCTGTCTCCATGCCACAAGTCAGATCAATAATCTCCGCATGTACAGTGTAAAATGATTAAAAACATGCACTGCTCACCATGCATTTTTCATTCTTAGCAGATCAGATTGGTGCCTCTTACGATGATATTTTTTTTGTACTTCCAATTATACAGCACTGCTGAGATTCTTATTAAGAAGTCCAGCTCTGTATGTATGAATTTTCAAAGGTGAAAAATACCATGACCGCGTTCTCTCCTCCATGTTCAAGACCAGCTTGTTAATGGTGAAGTTTCTTTTTCACTGCATATCTAGTATTATCCAACATAAGCAGAAAACCATCAATCTAGAAGCACTCACTGCATTTGCTTGGCTTCTTCCCTCACAAAGTGGCAAGCAAACGTCCCCAAAATCAACAAACAGAATTGCAAACTATTTGTTCCAGAAAGCTTGCGTACATCCCTTCCCCGCAGCAGCTCCTCTACTGAAAGCCAAAACAATACTGCAGAGAAGCATTCACTCTCAAAATGTTTTCAGCTTTCATCTGTCTGCTTTTCCAAGCAGAACACCAAGGTAGAAATCCTAATTAGCAATGTGAAAGCACCACACATGCAAAGAAAACTTACATTTGCCACTGTATTTGTAATACTCGCACACTGTTCCAGCGACTGGTGATTACAAAAAGAGAAAGAGCTTTTTAGTCTGCCTTCCAAACCTCGTAGCAGTGAAAGGAAGGCTGTTATCTGAAAGCCACTCATTTTCTATATGCTGTGCTCTACTTGCTTCCCATGTGCACACAACACAGCTGCCAGATTTAATAACCATGTCAGCCTGCTTTCCCCATAAAGCAGAAGACAGGATGAAGATGAAGTAGCCAGCATGTTAATCTGTAGCTATGGCCACATTAAGCCTTGAATGAATGTCATCATTTTATTGCTCTTGAAGAAAAAACAAGAATCAACAATATTTGCAAAAAAACATGCAAAAGAATTTCAGAAATGTGAATCCATACTTGCCTTCAGTGACATTAAACTACGTTAAAGAAAGGGCTCCTTTCTTCATCAGTTAACAAATGCTAGGACTTGAGTTAATTCCTTTTCAGGAGATCCTGATCTTTAATTATACATTTCAACAAGCAGCGTGTGATTGTACCCCAAAATAACAAAATCATTAAACAGACAAATTAGTCAAGGATTACTCCTTTCCGGAAGGAATTCTTTCCATACCTGTCTTTGCTGACGGAAAAGCACAGTTAATAAAAGGGGGAAATTATGATTTACCATTTAAATCCTCCCATGCACAGTGGTTCCAAGAGCTCTGGACTTTCTTATCAGATGTGGTCACTTCACTGCCAATGTGGAGCATTTCTGTACCTCCATCTGCACAGCCAGTTCCATGGAAGGGAGTGCCAGGCAGAGCTTATGTATCAAGAGAAGGTACCAGTCATACAGTCCAAATCTACCAACTAAAAATAAACCCAGAAACGTATGGCTGAATTTGCAACAATGCAGGGATGCTGCAGAGATCTTATGACATCTGTGCACGCCTCTCTCCCTCTCTCTCATTTATATTCCCTTCACTTCCCCTGGAGGCACCTGTCTCAGCAGGGAGTGGTTTCTGTGGAAACTATGGACAGTCAGTTTTCCCCTCAGAGAAAGTGTTACTATGGCAACCTTACGTAATGTATACGGCCTAGAATCTTTTTCATAATAAGGTAATGCCAAGTTCTCATGGTAAAACTGGAGCTTATTTGTCTTGGGGGCAAGAAGCATAGTTACCTAAAAATTATATCTAAATATGAAATAGAGAACAAATAATATTACAAGTTAAATGAGAGCATAGGGGGCACTGTCAGAGCACCATTCGCAAAAACAAACAAACAAACAACAACCCACACTTTTGAATTCCAGTAAACAAGGTCTATTATTTTGTATTTGTGGGAAGTGAGGAGGAAGAAAGCATTCAGCTGACATTAGGGCTCAGTGCAGTAATCAATACTGCATATTGAAGCGTGGAGGATTTTTCAGCTTATTTATTCTTTCAGCAACACAAATCTCACTACTCTATTAAAATCTGAAACATCAGCCTTGCTTATTACACATTATGAAATGGTGCCACATTAAAACTCAAGGAAGTGCCTGAGAGGAGCTGTACAAATCAGTGAGGCATAGCATGCAGCAGAGCAGAAACTGAAAAGGCAAATCGCTGTTTAGATGTCTTTCCTCTCAGCTCAGAGGAAACAAATCTATCCACAACCATGGCAGGGAGATCAGATCTATCAGATCCTATCTGGAAGATGGGAAGATGAGAGCCCTGGTACTGGGGTTGCACAGGCTGAGAAGGGCTTGCCTTCTACATCAGCAGTTGAAGACCTTCATGGCTCAGAATGACGTGAAGTGATGGTCACATAACAGATGGTTAGTTAGTTCACAGATGGACCCCTATGAAACAAAGAATGTGCCTCCCTGCCAGCTACACCTGTAGGTAGCCTTTTTATTGGTAAGAGAAATCACAAGTCAAGTGGTTCAGAAATCAGAGCTACCTGTTTACACAAAAACAGTGGCTTGAGTTTGGAGAATATTGCTGGGCTAGTGTTGTAGTTTAACCTGGCAGTTAGCTAAGCACCACATAGTAACTTGCTCACTTCCCTCACCTCCAGTGGGATGGGGGAGAGAATCAGAAAAGAAAAAAAAAAAAAGTAGAATTTATGGGTTGAGATACACCTATTTTTTAAGATAGAGAAAAGGATAACAGTTATGTTTCTGTGTATGTATATATTTATATACATACACTGGTGCCTTTCAAAGGTGTGGTGGCCCTTCTTGGGAACGGCACAGCAGCCAACCCCAGGCTGCTTGGTCCATCTGCTCACAGGTGCCAACGTGGTGGACAGCAAATGGGCTACACAGTACTTTTATAACCTAAGACTACAACATTGTCTCCGCCTACTTACACGATGAACTAAGGCTATTGGCTGAGAGGTGGCCCTATCTTCCCGTACAGCACAATATCTTCCACCCACCAAAACCCTGACCACAAATGTAGGGCAAATAACCCCCAAGAATAGCACCCAAAAGAAATGGTGCCAAAGATGGTATATTTTAGATGGGCTTAAGTAGATGGTATACAGATAGTTAATGAGGAAAGAGTGGCTCACCTTTAAAGATGGTCGAGGCTTGCCAATAACTACACCAGGGAGGGATCTCCAACAAGAGATCCTTCCCTGATGGTGGTCAGCCCTTAAATGGGGTCTTGGGAGAGGTGGAGTCAAACTCCACCCCTTCCAATCACACTCACTTGTGCCCCTGCAGCTGACTCAGTGCTCGCCTCAGGTGATCAATCAGTGGTTCAGGCCATGATTCAACAGTTCCCATACACTCCACCCCTTCACAACATGAACCACTGATTAAGTAACTATAGGGTGAGCTCTCCCTAATACAGAGACCTGATACATCACAACACTTTACATAATAACCTGTTGCGATGCGTATCGATGTAATCTGAGTGATGATCAGCATATGGCTTGTGTTCTTCCTTGGGCCAGTGCTCGGTGGTGTCTACTGGAAGCATGCGGTCACGTTGTGCTGGTCCATCCTACTCTTCATCAGTTCCAGGTAGACCATCACCGGATGTTGCACATGATCTTATAGCAACTCTGGAACTCTGCAGCATCATTTGGTTCCCTCTGGTGACTCATAGACTCACGGGGAGTAATATAGATCTTTCAAAGGTACCAAGAGGGGAGGTCCACCCTCCAGGGTAAGAACAGGCCATATTCCTGTCTTGGGTCAACACTTCAGCTTGTACAGGGGCGTGCCCTGGCTGCCTGTAACAAAACTTTTGGCTTGATGTCTGTGGCTGCACAATTATACCAGACACCAAAGGGGGTGTCCTGATCTGCCACAGAGACATGATAGGGGTACCTTTAGGAATAAAGACTGGAGTGTTGACCACGATATCTGTAGGCCATGTACCAACTACCGGAGGGACTACCGAACCTCCCACCTCCAACAGTCTCCCCCAAGGTGCAAGTAGGCCACACCATTGTGGTCCTACCTGCACCTTCCAAGGCCATCTTATTTTATTGGTGCCTGGTTTCAGGTTCTCAGGAGCAGGAAGCAGAAGATTGTTCTCACGGCCAGTCTGAGGTCTTACCTCATTATCTGTACCTGTAATTTGGATCCTAAGTGGGGAGGCCCATGTTGTTTGCAACATTTTCAAGGCACTGGGTCTGCCATCTCTAGGTCTTTCATTCAGATCTCGCAGGGTTTCGTGGAGTCTCTTCGTCCACCCCTGCAGAGACTGAGAGTCTGTCTTCAGAGCAGCCTTGAGAATACCATTATAGCGCTCAATAAGGCCTGCCCCTGTTGGATTGTATGGCAGGTGGAATCTCCACTCGATATTGTTCTCTTCTGCCCAGCGTTGTATCATTGCACCCGTGAAATGAGTCCCTTGGTCGCTCTCAATGACTTGTGGTGTCCCATGGGCAGCCATCAATCTTGTGAGCGCCTTGATGGTGTATGCCTGGTTGGCTTTTGGTACTGGATAGACCTGCATTAGCCCACTCGCAGTGTCAACACAGGTTAGGGCATATCTCGCCCCCTCAGATCGAGGGAGGGGCCCAATATAATCAACCTGCCATCGCTGTAGAGGATTGTGTCCTCTAGCAAGATGGGCTGTAGTTTCAGGCAACGACCTCGGTCTCATTCCGGAGCAGGCATCACAGTCTCAGCATGCTTGAGCTATGTCCGATAATTGTACAGGCAGTCCCCACGCTTTAGCAGCTGCCCACATGGTCTTCTGTCCAGCATGCCACAGCTTTTGATGTAACCAGTAGGCGATGTTCTCAGATGGTGAGTTCTCAACCCATCTAACTCGGGCCAGAGTGTCGGCTTCATCATTTCCTGGTGACTGTAGGGGTCGGCGACCAGAAACGTGGTAGACAAGTACAGTTCTGTGTTTAACCGTATTCCATATGTCTGACCACAGATCTCTGCCCCAGATCGGTTGGGAGTGGATAGTCCAGTCCTGGGTAGCCCACTGTGCGATCCAAAGAGTGAGCCCCCGGTACACTGCCCAACTATCTGTGCAGATATTCAGGATACCGTCACCAGGTTCTTTGGTTATAACCATCCACATGGCCCACAGCTCTGCCCACTGGCTGCTTAGGTGGTTCAGGCACTGTAGCCCATGACACCTGTGGATGTTTCTTCCTTCTATTTGGGACTATAAAGTCGGCCAGATTCCAGGTTGTTGGTGGTGCTGCCTGTATTATTCGTACTCCCGATTTTCTGGGAGTACTCTGAAATTTTTGATTGTTTCTAAGTTGTTGCCAGAGCTGTAACAAAACATGGTTGGGTTGCCCATCGATTTTAACAAAGGCAACCCCGGCCCATATAAGATCATTGAACATGGTCTTCTGGGATACCCACATGGGTCCCGATTGGGGTATCTGTGGGACAGGCTTCCTAGTTTTAATCAGGAATGCCTCAGCTTCTTCTACCATACGGACATTATGCCTAGTTGTTATGCGCTCTGTTTGCCCCAGGTCTGCCACCAACTGGGCTGCCTGTTGGACGATAGCCTCCGAAGCCACCAAGGGGTTTAGTATGGAGACCAAAGTCCCATAAAGGTGAGAGGGGGCCTGCTGCAGTATTAGGTCTCACATACCTGCTGTAAATTTTTCTGTATCCGGGCTTTCAAAGGTCTCTGAATACATAGCCTCTCTCATACCCAGTTCCCGGATGTATGTTTGGAGGTCCTCCACAGAGGACCATAAACCAGTATTGAGTGGAAGATCAGTCTTATTAGGCCACATTAGGAGGCATGCTGCCATCAACCAATCTATAATAGAATGATTCTTGTTAGTATAGTGGATGGCGGCATAATCTTTGCCTCAGGGCTGGGTGTGTAGTTATAGATGCTAGTTTCAACATCTGTGTCCTACTGACTAATATGCTTTCAGCTCCTGCATCCCATAACCTCAGGAGCCATGAGGGTATGCTTTCTCTTGGTTTTTGATGGAACCGTTGTACTAGGTCCATCAACTCATTTGCTGTATACAGGCGAGCTGTCACATGCAAGTATGTTTCAGCAGGGGGCCATCGGTCAGGAGGCACTCCCACTGGTCTATCTTGCATTTTCTTTGTTTTTTGAGTTATGATTGGTCGGATCTCAAATGGATTCTCCAGAGATGGAGCTTTGAGATCCGATTTAGAGATCTTGACTTCTGAAACATCCAGGTCCGCTACTTCAGGGACCTGGGTGACCTCCACTGATACAGTACATATTTGTCTTGTTGGCACATCTAGTCCAGGTTTTTTGGCTACTAATGTGCCCAACTGTTGTTCCAACTTCTCAATTTGATCTCTTAACTATTGATTTTCAGATTCTATGTTTGTATTTGTTATTTCCATTTTATGTAAAGCCATTATTGGAGGCCAAGCCACAGCAGAAGCAGCTAGCCAACATTCTTTTGTAACTAGTATGTCCTTATCTAGACCTTGAAAATAGTCTGTCAGCCGGGCTGGAGAAGAAGAAACACTCCCTGTAACCCGTAGGGGTCCCCACTTTTCAGTAACGGTGGCAAGACCATAATAGGATGACCCCATAAATCCTGGAATTTGACCAGGAATTGTTTGGTCTAGAGGAGTAACATTCTCCCCCCTGCCCCATTTGAAAATGTTCCAAATGAAAGACATGGTTAATTGTTGCATGTATTTAAGCCTGCCTGGCTCACCAATTGTAGGGCAAATAACCCCAAGAATAGCACCCAAAAGAAATGGTGCCAAAGATGGTATATTTTAGATGGGCTTAAGTAGATGGTATACAGATAGTTAATGAGGAAAGAGTGGCTCACCTTTAAAGATGGTCGAGGCTTGCCAATAACTACACCAGGGAGGGATCTCCAACAAGAGATCCTTCCCTGATGGTGGTCAGCCCTTAAATGGGGTCTTGGGAGAGGTGGAGTCAAACTCCACCCCTTCCAATCACACTCACTTGTGCCCCTGCAGCTGACTCAGTGCTCGCCTCAGGTGATCAATCAGTGGTTCAGGCCGTGATTCAACAGTTCCCATACAGCAACATATCCCCCCTCCCCATGCTCAGCTAAATAGACAAACATATATCGCAAGGCACCTTCATTACAACAGGTGACTAGGAACAGTATACTCAGTATACAGAACCAAAGTAACAAGTTTTTTGACAATGGGGGCACTGACTCCTGAGGAACACAGCCTCCAACTGAACTCTGTGTGACTGACCACAACCCTCCAAGCTTTGCCAGTCAGTCAGTTCTCAGCCCACCTCACTGTAAACTCATCTATTCCACACTTCCTTAGCTTCATTATAAGAATGCTGTGGGAGACAGTGTCAAATACTTTGCTGAAATCAAGGCAGACTACGTCCACTGCTCTCCCCCCATCTATCCAGCCAGTAACGACATCATAGAAGTCCACCAGGTTGATTGAGCATAACGTCCCCATGGTGAACCCATGCTGACTACTCCTGATAACTCTCTTCTCTTCTAATTGCTTGGAGACGGCATCCAGAACAAGCTGTTCCATTACCTTTCCAAGGACAGAGGTTAGGCTGACTGGCCTGTAGTTCCCCAGATCCTCCTTCTTGCCCTTAGCTTAGAAAGAGCTAAGCTGACAGCTAAATTAATGTAGTTCTGACATTTTGCTATGTAAAACATCGAACTTCAAAGAATACATTGTACAAAGACAGCAAAAGGGACAAATTGAGAAATGGATATTATAACAAAAGTTGGTAAAGAAATGAAGCTAATAATTTTTTTTTTTAAGGCAAATATTTAGCACAAAATGAGAAAGCTCAACAAATTCTCATAGCTGTACTAATTCTCCCAGCTTGGATTATCAGCTTAAGCACAGTAACAGCTGACATGGTTATATGACTTTTAGACCAAGTTAAGTAACATCTTTTCAGCTCAGCATGGAGGCAGCATGAACTTGGATCCATCTCCACTTACCTATGCAAATATTCAATTTGTGATTAACTTCCTGCATCCTCAAGCATATGATAGGTTGTATGGTCATTAGGCTCAGAAGTCGGCATCTCATTATGACCAGTGTATTTCCAGTAAGTTAGCCTAAGAATGAACATTACAGCACTTACACTTCTTATCCTAAATTCTTTCTTTAGCTATCTGGGGATTTCAAGCTTCACAGATTTATGATCTCACTAAGTCACTTGGCTGAGATACTGCTGAGAAGGCAGTTAGACTAAGAAAAGACAGATTTGCATGTACAGCAGGACTCAGGCACGCAGAGATGCAGCTGTAATTTATGAAATTGCTGTTAAGTTTCTTTCCAGCACAGAGTTAGCTTACTCCTGGAGTACAAGTTTCTCTTGACAGCGCAGGATGTTCAATAATAGTCTCTCAGAGAATAGGCCTGGACATTGTTTGGCACATGTCACTGAACATGATAGCAATTCTACAGCCGAGAAAGGCAGACTTCCAGGGGTTATCTAAAATGGTATACCAGCAGTATTTATTATACATTTCCCATACCTTTTCCCATGCCATTACATCAGCCCTATGAAAAAATACATTAGTAACACAATATTTAAAATGGCCTTGCTAAAAGGTAGAAAGAAGCATCAATAGAAATGTTTCTAAAATAATTACAGTCCTTATTCCAGACAAGTCTCTATTTCACATACCACCTCAATTAATTTCATGCTAGGCTTTTGCATGGACAAGCTAGATATAATTCCAGGATATTGACCATTTATCAGATTTGTATTGCTTTTCAACTTGCTATGTCTTTCCTCTCATAGTCCTCTCATAGAGAAAAGGTCTTTCTTTCTGTCTACTTGCATTGACGTGATTTGGATGGGGAGGAAAAAATCTTAGCAGAAAATAAAGGGGGAGACAGATTCACAGAGAAACAGGCAGGAGTGTCAGGATGTCAGTTTCTAACTGAATGCCTTGCAGCCTGCAGATCCCCTTGTAAAGAGTTCTCTGCATTAGCAGAGAGCTGTCTAACTTAACTAATGGGGAATGGCAAGAAAGAAATTTTAAAATCTCTCCATGAACTTGGTATCCTCATCTGGGTTACAGGAAAACGCCCTCTCCAAATTGGATTCAAACATATCCATTATCTTGAATTCACTGCCTACGTGTTCTCCTTCTCACAGAGGCTGACTGGCAAAAAGACAGGAGGCAACTTCAGTACTTGAATATTCAACTCTACTAGCATCCAGATGAAAATTTAACCAACACTTCCTTTTTAAACAAGATAAGACTTGTTTAAAACTCCTCAGTACAAGAAAGACATCGAGGCCCTGGAGTGTGTTCAGAGAAGGGCAACAAAACTAGTGAGGGGTCTGGAGCACAAGTCTTACGAGGAGCGGCTGAGGGAGCTGGGATTGTTTAGTCTGGAGAAAAGGGGGCTCAGAGGAGACCTCATTGCACTCTACCTCTTCCTGAAGGGAGGCTGTGGTGAGGAGGGGGTTGGCCTCTTCTCCCAGATAACTAATGACAGGATGAAAGGGAATGGCCACAAGTTGCGCCAGGGAAGATTTAGATTAGATTTGAGGAAAAATTTTTTCTCTGAAAGAGTGGTCAGGCACTGGAATGGCCTGCCTAGGGAGGTGGTTGAAGCACCGTCCCTAGTGCTGTTCAAGAAGCATTTAGATGAGGTGCTAAGGGATTTGATTTAGTAGCGTAGTGGGTAGGGATGGTGGTGTGAGGATGATTGGACTAGATGATCTTGTAGGTCCTTTCCAACCTAATGTGTCTATGAATCTATGAATCTAAGATCTTTCCAGCTTATTCTAAGATAGGAATCTTTCTGAAACTGCTGTCCTGCTATTAGCAAATAATGAAGGAGAGAACAAAGACCGCTGTGTAGCTGGGCTATTGGTTAAAGCAGTAACCTAGAAAGTCTTATATCTGCACCAGATATTGGTTGTTCAAGAGTAGAGCCAAGTTTTAGTATCCCTGATGGTAAAAGAAATTTTGTTGGGTTTCAACAGGTGCATTATAAGCTCAGAATAACTGCTTTTAGAGAAGACAGGCAGAATGTAAAAAGAGATGCTCAGTTGCTGTTGTGAACATCTCCAAGCACCTAGAAGGTTTCAGATACTTATATTTCTACCTGAAGTGCTTAAGGTGACTGTCAGATACTTGAGGTCATGACTACAATATGAGAACAAATGCATCTGAGCTGTGTACTGCCTCATAAACCCACAATGCTGGGGAGTTCAGTGCAGAAACAAGAGATGCTCTTGCTCTGTGCATGGTCATTAAAAGCCTGCATCACTCTGCATGAAGTTACACTCTACTGGGGAACATTTCCAGAATGTTCTTAAACACCAGCCTACCCCAGAGAGTAGGTAGGTCCTACATCTGACCTCAGTCCCTGCATGGATTTTGCCTGAGTTCAGCCAAGGAAGTGGTCATTATGGGTATTAAAACTATTCTGATTTCATCTAGCCTAGATCCCACATGATACATATCAAAGGTGCATTTCTGTCTGAGTTCCTCATGGATTTCAACTTCAGTCAACACTCCCAGCTGCAGGCCTATTTTTTCTTTGTTTTATAAACAGAAACCATTGCCAAGGCTCTGGCAGCCAGGCCAGAAAACAGTGACAAATAGTGTAAGCTGATCTGGCAGGCTTCATTAAAGGCAGATTAAACACCAACAATCCCCAAGGTTTTTTGTGATATGATTGCATGACATGGCCAATAAACTACTCACTCCCTAGGGTGAGATGCAGAGAGAACATTCAACTGCCCTGAGAGTGGAACACAGAATGCTGTGTGAAATTACATATTGTGACAACATAACATGCAAGGTCCTTCTTCTCAAAAAAAAAGCCCTGTGATTACCTAAACACAAGTCTGCCTATTCCTAAGGGAGCTGAATGATGCAGAAAAATCAAAATACTTGCATAAGGTTAATGTGAGAATTCAACATCTGAGCCCTGAACTCAGGATGTTCCGCACTTATGCCTTTTACAGCAATTCATGATCTCAAACTCATCTGAAAACGCTTCAACAAGATTATATCTAGCGAGGGACCCTTGAGCACGGTGCACGCAGCATCCCGTTGGCAGGGATCTACCCAGTCTTTATTATTAAATAGACTCTTTGGTTTGCTTACCATTACTAAAGGATAGCAGGGAGAACTGAGTTATTAACATACACATAAGATAACTCTGTAAAAAGGAAGTCAAACAGTTTTACTTGGAAAGCATATGAGTAGCCAGTGTCACAGTTTGGTCCTTGCCTTTTCTACTTTCCTGATTCTCCCTGCATTTTAGTACCTCCCCCTGCAAAACATGGGGATTACTCAATACCATCACCATAATGACCTCTCAAATCTTTCAGATCAAGAGGTCACTACTGCAAAAATGAATTCCTAGAGAGAGAGAGAATACTGCATAAATTGCTGAGGATTAAGATTATTGATAAAGGGAGGAGAGAGCTCCAGTGATATCTATTTGCAATACCATTTCTCTCCCTTAGACTTTATGGAAGTCTTTTTCCATGCACAGATTGTTCCTTGATTTCTGAAAATGAGAGCACTCTGGCTTGGTGACAAGGAATCAAAGGTGTGATCCTATTCCTACTATCATTTTCCCTATGTAACATAGAGATTGATTTAGACAGATCTCAGATAATCTCCATTCCTGGAACTAATCTTTTAATTCTAGGAGTTGCAAACTCTCCTGTTCCTAGACTTACACTGAAACCACAGAATAGAAAACAACTCTTTGGTTTTACAGCATAATGCTCTCACACCTAGACAAGCTTTTTTCAGCAATATAACTCATAATATCCTTCAGTATGAAGCCTGAGAACTGAAAAACATCAGTACTTGTTTTGCCCTCTCTGAATACAGTCCTGTCACAACAGATGACACTCATGGGAATCCTGGGCTGAAAAACATGTCAATAGGTGGCTTTCAACAACACCTTTGCTCTTGAAAGCAAGAAAATGTGGATGAAGTCCCTTGCTCACTGTTCTCTATTGGCTGTTTCTATGCTGAGCATGAAGGTTTCTTATTGACCACTCCTCCCGAAGGGTAGTTAATTCTTGTTCCCATGCTTCACCTGTTAGGACTGAATGCAATCCTCACAGGTACTGCAGTGCAGGACTAGAATTCTTCAAGTACACATTCCACATCTAAAAACATTGCAGAGGTATTATAAGATCTCAAGTTGTTAGCCTTATTTCTATGCAAACTCACTGTAGCATCTCAGGGTGTACAGATGTATTCAATATGATTCAAAAATATAACAGTTCTTGCACTCACTGAGTACAGCCAAGTTCCTAGTTTCTTAGCTCAGATACAGTATCATATGCATCTTTTCTGAGGTAGGGATACCAGATCCTAAATGATTCAAACATTATCTATCTCCTGCGTCAAATGTCTTTTCCAGGTACTGCTACAATCAGCAGTACATCCAAACATGCAATTAATTTAACAGAACTTATTATAGACAAAATGGCATATAGATCTCACCATTTGCTCACAAGTAAAGCAGGTAAATAGTTCATTTTCTTTAGCATCAGCATCTTACTTGATTTGTATGTCCACAAAGCAGAACTAGTTGGGAAGAGCCCACAGTTCTCAGCTAACTTCAATTTGGACCGTTAGTGCATAATGACTTTACACCTTTTTAATGAAGGAAACTCTAGTACAGTTTTCCACAACGGCTTAATTTTCTTGCTCTGAACAACTTGCACCTCACCATCAAATGATTTCAAATTAATATAATCTAATAAATACTTAGACCTAATTAATCTTGCTGGTTTAATTATATCAGTTGCTTCTTTTAGACTTTATTGAAAGCTACAGGGAGGATGGTCCTCCCCAGACCCCTAAACCTTAATTAAAGCCTTCAGTACCCATGTCCATTATGGTACCAGCTGACTCCATAACTGTGCAAAAGCCAATAAAACCTGGCCATCAGGACCACATTCAGAATTAATGACTAATAGAAGATTGAGGTCATAACTACTACCAGATAAACAGCTGTCTGTTGCGATCCCATGTATGGATTTTCAATAGTTTTATGGAATCCCTTTATCCCTTGCATAAACACAAACAAGGGATGCATGGCAATTGCCTCTGTGTTGCTGGGTTGCTTGGAATAGAAATTGCACTACCATCTTTTGACTGTAAGGAGAACTGCACCTTTAGAGTATCTCCCTCCTCTTTTAAGTCACTGCATTAAATAACTTTCTTTAATCCAGTGAATGAAACAAAAATACCTTTTGATACAGTGACAAAAGATGTCCAGCGTGGTCAATGAGCTGAGTCCTTTATGAAAAGCAGTCTTAACCACAAGAAGGCCTGTAATGTTGGACAATTGCATTATGCTCAAGAGAAAAACACCAGTCTTAAATGGGTCAGCTATGATGTATCTATATCTACTTCTTATATCTTACTAAATTGCTTGGAATCAGCTCCACTGCTACAGATCTATGTTTTCTCCATCATTTCCAGTCTGAACAGCGGTGTTCAGATCTCAAGCAGATCAGTTGATTACAGACTGATTTTTCAACAAGAAGTTTGTATCTAGACCAATTTAGAAGTGATGGACAGTACTACTTTCTGAAATGCATAGTAATCTATATACAATTATTTCAGTTCCTAGGGTGTAATGTGCAATTAATCATCCTTATAAAGTCTTAGCACCCTGAAAAGAGACCACTGGCATCTACAGTGTGCATTATGGCACGTGTGGTTTTGTAGTGCTTCACCACTGAAATAATAGGATATCTGCTACGGGCCTCAGTGGAGCTGGACTTTCACCCACAGTATCTAAGAACTGGGTCTGTGGTCTGGAGAAGAGCAAAGGAGATTTTTTTTTTTAATGTCACGCAACATGTAGTTTTAAAGAACTCTGAAATATTTTATTAATGTACATATGCAAAGAAATTGGAAAACAGTACGTACATACGAGAGTCAAAATATACAACTAAAGTCAATCTTTCACTCACTTTCCTTAGTACCACAGTTTCACCAACCTGCAGTTCCTCTGTGTCATGGTTTTATGATTTTTTGGTACTGGTATTCCACATCATGGCATCATGTGGTGCATTGGGAGTCAGGGAGAACTACATTCCCCAGAGGACTTTGCAATGCTTTGTATTTTTTCACGTGTTTTCCGCTCAGAGGGAACAGATAAAAACTCTCTGTGGTCACGGGACGTTCTCTCTTTCCTCTAGGATCACTTAGGAGTGGGTGCTCGCTGCCATCCGCCTTCAGCGTGTTGCCGCTGTTTTGTTTCGGGGCTTATCTCCCTTTTTCCCTTTTCCCTTTCCCCCTTCCCCTTGTCCAGGGTGTGGGCCTGTGGGTCTCCTTCCTCGGTTGTCGCGGGCCGGCCGAAGCAGCTCACAAACCCCTGACACTCTGGTATAAGAGAAGTTACATATGATGATTAAGAGCAGAGCTACAATTCAAATACATGTTTTTGTTCTCAGCTGCAATGTTAAATGAAAGTAGCAATTTTATTGCAAAGGAACAATCAAGAGTCTTCACAGTCACACTTGATTTTGACCTCTAATCTAGGTCATTTCTGCGTGAGACCTTTACGGTAGTGGTGGCTAACCCCTTCACACTGGACAACCGGTGCATGGGCTTTTTACACCAGTTGAATGGAGATTAACACTGGACTGCTGAATAATTCAACAAATTCACATGGTATCAAAAAAACCCAACAACAACATAGACTTTCTACAGCCCCTGCTCCTCAGCAGCATTGAAACCAATGCTCCAGCTCCCTTAATTATGCAGAACCTACTTTTATATTTGGTGTGTTTAAACAGAGCAACAGTTTTTCATCTGGCATTAGTAATGATGTTTCTCTGCTTACATGCAGCAATAAAAAGTCAGTCTTCTCCATTCCTTTTTTCCTATGGGTTCAGAAAATAAGTTGCCACGACTTCTCTCAAGGCCTCATGATCCTTGATCTCAAATCCTTTGCCTCACCAAAGACACTGGTTATTGCCATGTTGAGCCTTAAGAAGCAGTGATGCACAAAATTTCTAGTCTGCACTCAGTATTATTAGTGTTTGTTATAAGGATATGTAGGCAGCTAACTACCACACAGCTATTCACTCTCTTCTCCAGAGTGGAAAAGGGGAGAGAACTGGAAAAGAAAGTAAATTTGTGGGCTTAGATGTAGAGAATTTAGAAGGACAGAGAAGGAAAAATAATAATAGATTACATATACAAAAAACAAGTAACGCAAAATGTGATTGCTCGCCCCCTGCTGACTGATGCCTAGCCAGTCCCCAAGCAGTGGCAGACCATCAGCCAACTATCCCCAGTTTTACCTTACCGTGTGACACCGTATGTTATGGAATGCATCATATGGTACTAGACCTGTATGAAAAATATTAGAGCTGACCTTTAAGAAACTGTTGCGTTAAAAGAAAATATGAAGAGAGTGTCTGAATTAGAACAGAATTCTAAGAAAAATATGGGCATCTCTCAGATTGAGGTAACCCCTAAACAGAGTTCTATCAGTGACATTTAAATAGAGAGCAGTGCTTTTTTGTCTGAGAACTGGATGCCAGACATAAAGCGTCAAAGTATTCTGACTCTTTGCTAGCAAAAGCTGAGCTAAGATGCAGGTAGATGTAAAAGGTTGTTTTTATTTCTTTGGCTTGTCTCTGCGCTTACTAATTTTGTTGTCTATGCTTACTTTATGTAAAGAAATTATTTTCCACTTTTATCTTGAGGGGGATTTTTGGTTAGCTGGCAATAATTAAAACATTCCGCTCTGGTGGGCATGGATGAACATTAAGACATGGGGATTGGAACACTGAGAGTCCTAATGTCTTACTGTGGTAACATCATACAGAATAAAGAAAAGGTAAGGAGGGCATTCTTTTTCTAACCTGTTTTGCCTGGCTGCAGGGGTCACTGTGGATGAAAAGACATCCCTGCTGATTTACCTCAGCTGGAGACATTCTAGTGTGCATAGCAACAATGGGGAGAATCCATGGAGCTTGCTCGTCACTCAGACTTTGTTGGTAATTCATATAATATTACTTCATCTAGGCTAGGCAGCATCAAGGGGGACACAGGTACATAGACATACATTCCTAAATCAGAAGGGTGGTACTAAAAGTACCTGCTACTTACCCAGCAACAAGGCACAGACAAGAGACACTTATAACTCTGAAAAATATGTCACAAAACACAAGTCCACTATATGACAAAACTGCAGCGTAAGCAGCAGGTGCCCTCAATAAGTGGCAGTGTTAGCTTCTTTATTATGTTCTTTCCTAACATAATAAATGACACATACATCCAGACAAACAAAAAAGCAAAGATCTGAAAGAGTTCGTGTTTTGGAATTCCTGAGTTGTAGCTATTTATGCATTCTGTAGTGCATCCGATAGGGAAGACTTCTTTAACAGTTTTAAACTTTCCATTCACAATACTCAAAGGAAATACTTGTGGTGACATTCCAAATGTTCAGAATGTGGATTCTTTCTACTTAATGGGGAAACAGGAATTAGACCCCTATTGAAAAGACCAGCCCAATCAAAATAAAAACTTTTGCATAGAAAACTGATCCACAAAATAGCATTGTTTACTACGTGGGCAATACAATGTTTCATGATTTTTCATTTTCACAGATATTACTTCCATGTGTTCAGTTACAGGCTAGAAAGAATTCTGAGATTTCACGGCATGCTGCAATGTGAAATTTATGATCTACATTTGATCCTAGATGCTGGGCAGGCCTGTGCTTTGAGATAACGTTGTCTCATAACCCTTTTTTCTTCAAAAACATGAGCTTCTTCTTGAAATGTGTTTAGACAACCTACTTTATTCATATGTTTTCAAGCTTTTATTCTATACCAAAAATACCTAGAAAACAAGATGACACCACAAGTAAATATTGAAACATATTTAAAAAATGAAAATCAACTCTGGTATTATATTCAAGAGAATGCCAAAGGATTTATAGAATAAATCCCATTTGGGAGGGTTAGAGATTAAAAATCCAGCTGCTTTTGAACACCAAATGCATCAGTAAAATGTCTCTAAAATTGCAGAAGTGTCTTAAATCAACAAAACATATCATCCTCTCACACAAAATAAGAACAGCAGCAACAAAAGAACCACAAAACATTCCTATTTAGATAGACTTCAGTACTATTTGAAGTACATCTGTTGTCAAAAATACACACAACAAAACACGAAGGGGCAAGGGATTTTATGTTGCTTCAGGCTATTGCAAAGCTAAGCAGAAGATGAAAGCAGTTATGCTACTGAGGGACCTATGTAGAATAAGAAGTCAGGCTAAGCCACATGATGGCTGGAATCCTCTGCAAAAACTTTCTATCCACTTGCTTACAGTATTTAAAGGACTGCATCAATGACTGTGAGTTCTTGGTTTAGAGTTTGCTTCAACATTCACTGAAATCAATTGTGACTTTCTACAACTTGTAAAAGGTCTTTGGATCAGATGCTAAAAGAATAAGATCATACATTTTTGTATCCTTTTGTCTACTGTGCAAAACATAAAAAAAAGTTTAGGTATAACTTTTTTAAATCTTTTATGACACACAGTGCAAAAAAGCATATGCACGTAATACACCTCTAGGAAGCTCTGGAATTCAGAAGTACCTAAGACAGAGACTAGTTCCATCTTTGTAGTGGCAGAAAATACAGAGGGGCCTGCAGAAATGACAATACTGCTCTTTTAATTCTAAAAAAAATTCTGTATTTTCAGACTACCATTTCTTGTAATCTCCAAAAGAACATCTAGTATTCCTAGCTTTGTTCTTCACAGACACAGCCCTTTGGCAGAAATTAATATCCTGCATAATTGGTATATAGGCAGGAAAAGACAGACCAAGGAGAGGGTCCAGAGGAGTGTTGTTAAAATGACCAGAGGGCTGGAGCACCTCTCCCATGAGGAAGCATGGGAGTCAAGGGTCAGTCTTGGGACTCGTGCTCTTCAACATCTTCAATGACACAGATGACAGAAACAAGTGCATCCTCAGCAAGATGAGCAGCACAGCTGATACACTGGAGGGAATGGAAGCCATCCAGAGGGACCTGGATGGGCTGGAGACGTGGGCCCAGGGAACCTAGTGAGGTTCAGCAAGTTGTTGGGCCAGGGCAATCCCAGGTATTTATACAGACTGGGGGAAGCACTCCTGGAGAGCAGGTCTGCAGAGAAGGACTTGGAGTCCTGGTGAATAAGAAGCTGGACATGAGTCCGCAGTGTGTGATTGCAGCCCAGAGGGCAAACTATAACTTGGGGTGCATTGAAAAAGGGGTAGCCAGCAGGGAGAGGGAGGTGACTGTCCCCCTCTACTCAGCTCTTGGAAGTCCCCATCTGGAGTACTGCGTCCAGGCCTGGGGGTCCCAGCACAAGAAAGAAGCAGAGCTTTTGGAAAGGGTCCAGACGAGGCCCCTAAAATGAACAGAGGGCTGGAGCAGCTCTCCAATGAGGAAAGGTTGAGGGAACTGGGCTTGTATAGCTTGGAGAAGAGAAGGCTCCAGAGAGACCTCATTGTGGCCTTCCAGTACTTGAAGGGAGCATATAAACACGAGGGGGAATGACTGTTTACACAAACTGACAGCGATAGGACAAGGGGGCATTTGTTTTAAATGAAGACGGGAGACATTAAGCGTACCCTCAGTAAGTTTGCAGATGACACCAACTTGGCTGGAAGTGTCCATCTGCCTGGGGGGCTGCGAGGCCCTTCAGACGGATCCAGACAGCCTGGATCACTGGGTTGAAGCCAATGGGATGAGGTTCAACAAGACCAAGTGCCAGGTCCTGCACTTTGGCTGCAACAACCCCAGGCAGTGCTACAGGCTTGGGGCAGAGTGGCTGGAAAACTCTGTAGGGGAAACAAACCTGGGAGTATTGGTTGATGCTCAGCTGAACATGAGCCAGCAGTATACTCAGGTGGCCAAAAAGGCCAATGGCATCCTGACTTGTATGAGAAATGGTGTTGCTAGCTGGAACAGAGAGGTAACTGTCCTCCTGTACTCTGTACTGGTGAGGCCACACCTTGAGTGCTGCGTTCAAATTTGGGCCCCTCACTGCAAGAAAAGACACTAAAACCCTGGAAGACATCCAGAGAAGGACAATGAAGCTGGTGAAGGGCCTGGAGCACAGGCTCTATGAGGAATGGCTGAGGGAGCTGGGATCGTTCAGACTGGAGAAAAGGAGGCTGAAGGCAGACCCTGTTGTTCTCTATGGCTTCCTGAAGGGAGGCTGCACCAAACTGAGGGTCTGCCTCTTCACTCTTGTAATTAGTGGCAGGACTAGAGGGAATGGCTTCAGGTTGCACCAAGGGAAATTCAGACTGGATGCTAGGAAATACTTCTTCAAAAGAGGAGTCAGATGCAGGAATGGGCTGCCTAGGGAGGTGGTGCAGTCACCAAACCTGGAGGTATTTGAAGAATGTTTAGACAGTGTGTTGAGGGACATGGTTTAGAAAGAACTATTGGTGATAGGTGGATGGTTGGACTGGATGATCTTGTAGGTCTTCTTCCAACCTCAGTGATTCTGTGACTCCATGTTAAGAGGAAGTCTTTCTCTCAGAGAGTGGTGATTCACTGGAACAGGTTGTGCAGAGAGGTTGTGGATACCTCATCCTTGGAGGAATTCAGGTCAAGGCTGGATGTGGCTGTGGGCAGCCTGGTCTAGTGTTGACAACCCTGCCCATGGCAGAGGGGTTGAAACTTGATGATATGGTCTTTGAGGTTCTTTTCAACCCAAGCCATTCTATAATAAATTCAACTACTGGCATAACTGCACTGTAAAGCAGTGCTGCAAAATGGATTGGTCCTACTGAAATGGGAATATTTTATTTCATTTTTGAAATGAAACGCTTCCCAGTCCTAGTTTTGAAGCCAGTCGCACCAGCACAAGTGAGTAAGATAACTTCCACTAAATGAAGGTAAGTGAACCACTGGAAGCTACTGAGAGAACACTACTCAGGGATAACAGCCTGAGCATTCAAAAACATCCAGACAAGATTCTTTAGTCCTCTCTGCAGACAACTAACCCCCAAAGGTAACAATTTCATTAATTATGATACAACATGAATGATCTTTCAACTAAAAGTCCCTAATATCTCTGCTAATATCAGTTGTGTGAAGTTTTGAAAATTCACATCCTGAAATGTGAGTAACTTCTACCTTTATAAAGATCAGCTGGAAAATCTAAGCAAAAGCAGGTTAGTAACCCTACAGTATGAAAAATAAACGTTACCATCTCTAAACACACAGTCAAAGTATGTAAAAAACACTTGTGTTGAAATGGCTGGAGACTTAAGGTGGAAATTTGGCAGGTAAGATGACTGAAATAAGAAGAAATGCCTTCACATTTTCCAGTTAAAATCACCCTTGCTTTGACTGACCTGCTGAAAATCAGACTTTTTGTCCTTTATCAAGTCTTTTCCCTCCACTTGAAAGGAAGCAGCTAACGAACACCATGCTGTGCTCAAGTACAATTAACTCAAGCTATGAAACGTTCAGAGAAGAAACAGAATTCCTTCTGCAATACATAGATTTTTTTTTTAAACTCTGCTCACACAGTGCTGAATAGCCAGTATGGTAAAAGCAGTCTAGCTCCAAAGATGCCTATTTTTTTTCCCCCTTCTATTTAAATGTTACCTCACTACAGTCTCTGTAACACCTGAAGGAACTGGAAGAACAGTAATATAAGAAAAAGATGTCTTCTACTCAGAAATCAACACAGGCATTTGGGCTTCTAGCTACAAATGGATGTCTACATTTCCCTAGGGATCCCATTGTTCTTAATCAGAGTGAAACTCATTTTGCTACAGAGAGTCTGTGTAATTTCTTACACATTACTTCACCTTTACACTTTCAGATGCCTGAGGAGTTCCAAAGTATTCTATGAAAGAATTAATCTTCTTCTTTCTGCATCTGATGTGTCTCTTTCAAGTCTTACACTTGGCCTTTAATTTGTCAGCAACTGCTTTGCTGGCATCTCGCTTTTATCAGCTTGTCACATACCATTGCTAAACCAGCATTACACAGATTCAACACCACACTGATGTAAAGCACCTTGATGTAACTGTACTGAAGTACCTTTGATGTTTTTAGTTTTGTATTCCTCCTCTCCACCCATCTTGCAGATTTCTTTAGGTAATAATAAACTTGACTTTTGATACTCCAGTGTTTGAAGTACTGAATATTTGCATGCAAATAGACATATTTCACTGTAGCAGAAAATAAAACTTGGTATTTTTTGATGATTGGTGGGATTGAATCCCTCAGTGTCCCTGCATAAAACTGACTAAAGAGACCTTTGTGTCAGATGTGTCCCCTATGGACAGAATTTTGACGCTTTCAAGAATTTAGCTTCTCTGATATTTTAAGCACCAGTGTTGAAGTGGGCTGAATATTACTTGTCAACTGACACTAATTTTGATCTTCTCAACAGCCCACAAGTACTGCTTACTGTGGAGAAACACATTTTGTTGCATTATGTTATGAAGGTATCATCTGTATCTCCACATACCTCCAGTTTGGTTTAGTGGTACCAAGAAAACCAACCAAGCAACTCGACACAATAATGAGTTATGTCAAGTAGCTGTTCCCCCCTGTTACAGCGCTGGGTGCATGGGGGAATTGCTCCACCAAACATGCACAGCAAAGAGAGAAACAAATACATATTTAAAGGTATAGCACATGCATATTCATCACATCCCAAATTGTGGTTATACAGGGAATTAAACCTAAGGGTCAATTTCGCCGTAAATTTTCAAACCTTGAAGGGGCTTCCCTCATTCTTCCTGAAACAGAGACATCTGTTTGATTATCTTGTTGGGACAACAGGATGTCTGTCCTGCTTTCTTATAGACAATTATAGACAAGTTTATTAGTTTGATTTATGCCCACCCAACACATCTGGCCCACCAGATAAATCAACAGGGAGTGGCACCTTTGGTGCCATGCACAAGTATTATCATCCTCAGCAGTGATCAGCTTCTCCAAGCTGTACCCTGAAAAAGGCTACTTGCCCCTATTTCTGCTTATCTTTACAACCACAAACAGAAACATTAAGGCACCGCGACAACCATCTAGATGATTTGCAGTTGTCAGAGTCTTATAGTCAGAAAGGCCACGTGAAGCAGGCTTTGAGACAACAAAAGTAAAAACAGTTTCTGTCCTTCACACAAGTGCCTTAATGTTTTGGTCCCCTCCCTCCTGAGGGAAACTGCTGAAAAGGCTGGAATATCAGAGGTGTCTCCCAGGAAAATCGTATCACAATAGGCACTTGGCATGCCTGAAAATATTATCAGAGCCTGAAGATGAATATTTCAAGCTTAAATTGTAGATCCAAAGCGTAATCATGAATACTGGTCCTATCTGTCCAAGACCACACTTCCACAGAAAGCTGTCAGTAGATTCAAATGCTGTATGTGAGCCAATGAATCAAGTTGCCCCATATGGCCTCTTTGTTCAACAGAAGTAGCTTGAATGATTTGTGCGTGGAAAACTTAATTAAAAAGCATATGCTGAAATGACTATACATTAAAGAACTACCACACAGAAATACAACAATAATAATAATACTAGGGGATTATTATGAGGGCAGTACTCCAAATTCTCAAATGTGGCTTCTCAGAAACAGGAACAAAGAATTCTTTCTCTGAGCTGAACTCACAGCACCAGCCCTCAAAGCTAGTAATAAAATTTTCCGAAGAACTGGAACAAATAAAAGTTGCTTTTGTTGCATTCCTCTTTTCCTATATTTTCAGGAATATTTCAGACCTAGAAAACTTACCAGTCTGACTGATTGATTTTATTTCATCTGCATTTTTTTTTTAACTGAAAAATAGAGTAAGGTAATCTTATGTCTTGTTTTGTTTTCTGATCTTTTTTCCTTTTCTTCATATGTGCTTCAAAATGAACATTTAAAAACAAGCTAGCAGGACAAGGTGTCATAGCTTTCAAGAACAGGGACAAATGCTGCAAGTGGGGGATACAAAAATTAATGTACAGAATTGTGTTAAGTCAGCCACAGTGCAACATGAATTACCTTCAGCCTAGCTTAAGCCACCTGGAGCATCTTTCCTCTCTGACATACTGCAGGCATACTTATATTGAGGGAGCTAGACCTGCTAAAAATTAAAGTCTTCAAAGTGCTAGGCTCTCTGGGGGTTTCGCATACCATCCAGAGGTGGTCATGAAAAACAGATCTTTGGCAGAAAAATCCACTAAAAATATATAGCATTTTAAAATTCTCAATGACTTTTATGCCCAGGAAAATAAAATGCAAGAATTTTAGTATAATCCCTGATCAACAGACATTCAAAAGAACAAGAGCCAAAATTAACTCCAAGCATGTTTTCTGCATGCTATTTGAAAACCTACCTTTTTCTTCTTCCAAAGAGCTTCCTTTCCCTCATTTCCAGGGCTTATGTTTTGCCTCAGCTTTTCACAAGCCTCAATTCTTTACAGTTCTGCATTTTTCTCATCTAAGGTCTTTCTTCTGTCAGATCAGCAAGACCTTTTTTCAGTATATAAACTCCACATATAGTTTTTTCTCTTTGTTTTCCCCCTCTCAGCCCCTTTCTCTTCTACGCTCCCTATTTACACACAGGAATGTTTTACACTTCCTTGCTATTACTCCAAGTATCTGTCCCACTTTGTAAGAAATACATCCAACATGGCTTACATCTCTCCGTCAGGCACCCTTCCTCATCTGTATATGGTTGTCTGGTCACTTCCTCTCTCTTTCCAGTATGTTTTCTCTTCAGTCATACATTACCTTCCTTGCTCTTACCACTATCAAACTGTGAAATTGTATCTGTGGGCAGCTGGGAGGCACTTATTTCTTTGAAGTTAGCATCCATTCAGGACAGGAGGTGTCACTGACCTTCCCTAGTGAGGACTGATTCACGTTAAAGACCAAGAAATGTCTCACAGCTGTTTGAGACCAAGGAAATGCCACCTGTGGGTGAAGTCTGTTTTTAGGAATTGTAAAAAAAAAAAAAAAAAAAAAAAAAAAAAAAAAAAGATTACAGCATTTCATCAATATATCAGTATTATCCTAGTCTGATCTTTAGAACACATTTCATTCTGATTAGTACAGCTTGGGTCACTACAATTTTTATTTGCTTTGAAATCCTAACCTTAGCTCAGTAAGGAGTAACTGGTTATGGCATAACACACTGTGATGCAATCATGTCAAGACTAGTTTATAATCAGGCCAGGAAACAGCAGTGTCTCTTGCTAGGCAACCCAAAGCCATCATAAAATGTGAAAGAAAAACTGGAAAAAAATCAGTGTCTGCAGATAGACCTAGTAGGCGTTATTGAAACACATGTATATTCATACATTATTTGACAGGCATACATACATTTTCCTCTACACATGATTACCCAAACAAATCAGTGTGCAAGCACACATCAGACAAGACATTCTCTCAAGAACATGGAAGGAGTTCTTTAACTTCTGACTTTGCAGGTCAGGGCAGGCATAGAGATCAGAATCATAAGCTGAGAGCTATTGCTCTCAGCTTGGTTGAGCTGGGGAGGAAAAGGAGGCACATGACCAAGCACTGGCAGCACAGTTCTTCAGACTACAGTAGTCAGTATGAGAAACAGGTTTTAGAAGACATTTCAGAAGCTTGTTGTGATCTTAACATTGGGTCCTAATGAGCCTGACAGAGCTTTCTCCAGCACAGGTCCATTAAAAACGTTTATTCCCTCCCCCTCTTGGGCCAAGGCTGCTGTCCTAGTCTGCTTATTACAGTAATTCCACTTTCTCCTACTTTGTGTAATTAACTTGGGGTTGTGGTTTTGGAGACAAGACTGACTTTATTTTAATATCAATGTAATTAGTGACAGCAGTAGCCCTTGCATTATTGCAGCGCTACTGAAAGCTGTCATGGCTTCAGATTCTGGTGTCTTTGTCTCAGGACAAGTAATGAGTACGTCATACGCCACAATATGAAACCACTGCATCTTCCTCTGCCTTGGCAATATGGCTTAGCATTTCACATTCAGTTCTTTGTGAATACCCAATGTCCTGTTGCCCACTAACAACTAGCACAGGCATTAAGCCACAAGGATGAAATACAGCTAACCTATTCAGATAGGAAACTGCCTTCTCTGCAACAGGTGAACCACTTTTCCTCACATCACATTATCTTTGCATGCCAAGTGAAAAAATGTGAATGTTCACATAGCACATCTATTTTTCCTTTTAAAAGACCACTGCACTACCAGTTTACTGTAATTTTTTTTTTATGTTTTAAAACAACTTAGCCTTTAGGCTTTGCAGAGAGAAAATGAAAATAAAAGCAAAAACACCTGAAGACAACAATTTTGTAACTTCAGGGAATGACTCAAAATCAGTGTAAAGTCTTAGAAGCTTTCAATTTACTTAATTTTGTTTATCTCAGTTACACCATTTCTGAAGTAGCTGCTATGTAGTTATAATTGTACTTGCACTGCTTTTTCCTCAATGCATTTTTATAAAATTAACAATTTTATTAACCACATTTGAGGAGAAGCTCTCCCTACCCATTTGTTTCCATTCAACTCAAACCATTTTTCTTCCTACTTTTCAGTTCTCTTAAAACTTAAGTCTCTTAGCTCAATTCCACTGATCTAGGAATTACACTCTAGTCCCACCCACATTCCCCTTCTCCATTATCTTTGTTAACAGTCACCAGAAAATAGAAACTTTTTGATTAAAATGTAGGTGGAGACTTCATTCAGAACTATTATTTCCTTGAATGAAACTTTAATGACTTATTTTGATCCAAAAACAGAAAGACATGATATTAATGCTAGCTTACTTACTCATCTAACAGTTCAGTTAGAAAGTGAATTGTGCTCCTTTGCTATTAGGAAGTAGGACTCCATACCATGGCTGAATACTTCTGAGGACCACCAAAAAAGTCACATCCACCATTACACAGCTTTGGTTGCCTGTTCAAGATTAGGGTTAAACACACTTCACATCTTTCATGCTACATCCTGTGATCTTTCTTTACTAAGAAGATTTTAAAACCTACACACTCTCTCAATTCTAACAACAAATTAGTAAAAAGCGGTAAAGTTTTATGTAAAATACTAGAAACGTTAACATGGATCCTCCACACAGTAGTACATACTGAAACATTAAGAGTACAAATCACTATTCAAATTTTTTTCTGTATCCTGTAGTTTTTTTAACCAATTTTTTAAATCTGCTCAGTAAAAGAAAGACATTGTTACTTATACACAATCTTTTTGTGTGTATGCTTTCCACACAAATGAAAATAAACACCAAGTAGTTAAAAGATGAAGTACGGAGTCCTTGCTGCCATTTCAACAGTGAACACTGCAAACCTAAAGACAGTATTTCAATATTCTATACACCCAACATCCAACTTCAAGTTTGAGAGATGCAGAAAAGGAGAGCTCAAAGAACATGAATTCTTTTTTCCATTTATAACCTGTCTCCAGAACTAGTACTTTGCTTTCAGATCAAGAGGAACAGTCAGTTTTACAGACCACGTTGTTCAGGTAAATAAGCTCATTTGCCCTATTAACAAGAGAAAAAGAATGAAAGAATGTAAGAACCTACCATTTCCACATTTTTGTGGTTCCAGTTCCTCCACAGCCTTGCAGAATCCTCCCAGCCTGTGTGACCCTGTAACAACGTTGAGTAATTTATTGTGACAAACTTTCTTCTGTTCAGCACCAGTTCAGACAGCCAGACTGGATGAGATGGGAAAGGAAAAAAGTCAGATGTAGAGCCATTGTCAAGAGAAACCACAACCATCATAAGAAGCAGCAGGCACTCTTTGTTCTTTCACCATATGTCAGGCAGTTTACTGATTACTGACTTTAGGCAAAGCAAAAGGAATCCTGTCCTTTGATAGGATTTGAGGGTAGTCTTACAAAAAAAATAAAAATAAAATACTAGCATCTGGGGGTACAACTGCTAATTCGGCAATGGTGCACGACTGTTTCACTTGCAAAAACGAATGAAAGAAAGGCAGATTCTTGGCAGAAACTTCTTTGATGAAGACCACAATAACTGAATTCCATTCCAAAAGCAAAGCAACAGTAATTACTGAGTCTGCATGTTTCACAATGAGAGATCAAATGTTTTAACGTATAATCCTATATGCCCACAGAGAAGACAGTGTTGCAGAGAATTTAAAGCATGCAGAAATACCTACACATGTATAGAAAGAGAAATATCCCTGCTCACCAAAAATAGGTCATATCAGAAGTAAGCCACTAAAGCTTTCTCCTCTTCTTTCCCTTCACCATCAAATCCTAATCCCATGACATTCCTGCAAAAGCAACCAGATGGCATATTGTAGGATACTCTTCCACAAGAGTGTGATGCTTTGAAGAAAAGTGCAGCCTCCTACAAATAAAACATCATTTGCCCCAGAAAACATACTGAAATACTTGCATTAGCAGGCTCAGACAAAAGACATTCTCAAAGTTTCAGATTGAGCCTAGTAGATCAAGAGGTCCTGAGATGCAAAGCTTCGTTGATAGAATTCCTGTGGTCACATCCCAGGTTTGGCAACTTGAGGTGGAGACAGCAATTTTAATTACTTAAATTCCCTTTGCATAGTAAGTGGAACTCTCTTGATTTGAACTGAAAATAGTACTCCCATCCTTTCTGGAGTCTCCAGCATCTTAGCATCCTCCAAACTGTATTTGCCAGAATAATGACAAACAGCCAAAGGGCCATTATCAACAGTTTATGGGTTGATTCAGCCCAGTTCTGTGACAAATGGAGTGGAGGTGACCCACACCCTGGAAAAAGGGCATGGAGATGGGCCTAAAAAATCAAAACAGCAGCAGCAAAATGTGGAGGAAAACTAATTTTATAATAAGATACTGAAATGCAAAATAACACAATTGTAATGTAAATAACCTGAAAGGTTAGTGGACACAAAATAATGAAGGTGGATGGTATATTTTGTATGGCTTATCTAGATGGTATAAAGATAACCAGTAAATAAGGAAAGGCTCACCTGTCACTGATGGTTGAGGCTCACCCGGGACTCCACAGGGGAGAGATCTCCAACCAGAGAACCTTCCCCAGTGGTGGTCAGCCCTTAAATGGGGTTTGGGAGAGGTGGAGCCAGACTCCACCCCTTCTGGTCACATAGGTGAACTGCCTTCACCTGTGATCCTGTGGCTGACTCAGTGCTCACCTCAGGTGATCAATCAGTGCTTCAGGCCATGATTCAATAGTTCCCATACAACAATATAATACAATATAATTGCAATTGAAGCTAATAAATAAAATGAGAGAGAGAGAGAAAGAGGGTCCAAAGTCCTTACTCTAATGCTGATGGCAAGATGGCTAGGGAGTGCACGCACTGCCAGGATGAGCAGGAAGAGAAGAGAGGGATCTCATGACTTGCCAACAGTTTTCCTTCTGAATGGTAAACAGAAAAATGGAAAGTAACACACAAGTCCTCTGAGGTTTGGAGTTCTCCTCTTTTGAGACAGGTCTACCCAGAACCACTGAAGATCCACAAAACTGGAGCATTAACTCCCAGTGCACTACATGATGATATGTTGTGGAATACTGACATCAAAAATCATAAAACCATAACAGGCATTAAAAGAAGGTTCTGATAGTCTTCTGTATTTGCTCTGGGATGCCCAACCTGAAACATATCTCCTTGTTGATGTTGGCTCTGTTCTTCTCCTGTTGAAGAAGTTAAACATTACCCAACACCGTGCCCTTGCAGAAACAGAGGTCAATGTTATCTTGGGCTGCATTAGGAGGAGTTGACAACAGGTCAAGGGAGGGGATCCCTTCCTACTCAGCACTGATGAGGCCCCACCTGGAGTCTCCAGGCCTGGGCTCTCCAATAAAAAAGAGACATGAACATTCTGGAGAAAAAAAAAAAAAGTTGTTCAAACAGCAAATAAGTTCTTTTCAGTGGACCATTCCCAAGGCAATCTGAGTAGACACATTTGGTCTAAAACAAGAAGTCTGCCACACCCCACTAGCTGTGCAACGTAACAGTATACAAATGCTGTACACTGCAGTATACAGAAGAGCAGTAAACAAGCGCTCTTTTCCTTGCTCACAGTTCGCAAGACCTCTCACATACATCATGGGCTTCCTTGTCGATAAGAACCCTAATTCGTTGCATCTTCCCTTCTTTCAGCTTGTTCTGAATAATAATATATTTTGCTTGATCTCAGTTGATCTTAGCAACCTTTCCAGCCATATTTGTTACCTAGTAACTTATTAATCCTGTGAGTTCATCAGGGTGCCAAAACATTTACTTGATTAATACATCAAGTACTGCTCTTCAAAAAACAATAAAGACAGTGTTACGAGAAGGCCACACATCATGAAAATTTCTGGGACGACAAAACACTGAAAAGTTTTCCACCTATCTTTAGACAACATCATGTACTTCCTCTTGGAAATAAAGAGCTATAGAATAGCTTAGCAGAAGATGTACAAGAGCAAGGCATATCTCAGGTGAAACAAGATGTCCACTCAGGAAAAAAGTGCCTGCCTCAGCCTTTACCAACAAGAGGCCCATGGGGCAGCATCATAAGCCAAGCAGAAAAATTTAACCTAGTAGTAGTCTAGTTTCCCACAACACATATAGCCTCCAACCATTATGACCACACTATTTTCATTACTATGTTATGCGTCAAAAACTAGTGATATAGCATGTAAGATTCCTTCCTTGTGGAAATGCACTACAGTTAAATTCAACAGTTGCTTAACTTTCTTCTCCAGTATGGATAGAATCTCAGACTTTTCCCCTACTTAACTAGTATATATATAGCACCAGACTATTGTAAAACTCCGAGACCTTATGAGCCCAATCACAGAGTGACAGTATTCTCTCTTCCTCCCTGCTTTCAGAGGGGGAAAGCTGTAAACACCCTTCAGTTGCAGTGTGTGATACCTGAAAGCCCATGCTGACTATTCCCATGTTTAGATACCCAAGTCCCTCGCAGTGCTGACAGGATTCTCAAACAGGCTCAAAACAACAAAATCAACGTGAACATGGTAATTGCTCAACACCAACACTTCTGAATGAAGATTTAAAAGGTCTATCTCATGACTTCAGTCATATTTATCATACAAAAATTTTTTGTTCCTCTATCAGTCCACTCAGATTTGGCCATATTGTCTTTAGCAAATAAGACAAGATAAAAAAAGAAAATCCATTTCACTTTACTGAAGACTGTACTATCGGAGAAAAGCAGCTAGGTAACTTGCAGTTTAATATCAGTTCCAAAACCAGCTTACACTGACAGGAAGAAAAATTGAGAAGGTTATCTCACAGTGACCTGTCAGCTTCTTCCTCATGAAAACACTGCAGCTCCAGCGGTGAACAGTCTTCAATCAAATCCCAATAGCTCTGTAAACATCTACATAATGAACATGATGACTCACCAATTAGTCTTCCCTGCTTTCTGTCACCATTAAAGTTTGAGTAGAAATTCCTGAGTAGATCTGTTTGTTTGCTACAAAATGACTTGTCTGGAACAAAAGTTAGTCTTGCTGTTGCACACCTACAAACAAAATTAAGAAAGACAGCCTAGTTAGCATAATCAACTGCTAAACTAGAGATATTTTTCTCAAATTGTGTTTCTTCTTTTTTTAAACTTTTTATAACCCTAGAGATGACTTTCAGGTTTGTTGTTACTCACCACTTTGAAGTGGTTGCACAAAGCAAGACAGGGAAAAATTACCTCAGCATGAACTGCTTTCACAACCAGCCTAGGCCAGTACACAGAAACACCCCACAATGGCTTTTCCGCACAGCTAGATGCATGTCACATAATGGGGACAAACATTACAAGTTTTTAAAGGTCAAATTTTAGTCTACTCATTGCCTCAATTCTGTCCGTTAAAGTGAGACATTATTCTTGCTAGCACTGAAGAACATTTGAACTAGAGGCTGAGAATAACACAAGTCACCTATCAACCCTTTCATGCAAGGCTCTTTTTTCTCTACAGCAGGTAGTTTCACACCATCCTGACCTGAGATAAGGCCTTTGATGCATAAAACAAAGAAATAAATAGAAGTGTGTGTAGAACGGTCTATTGAAGACAAGAAAGAAAGATAAACTGCAAGAAAAGAATCCATGGTCTAGAGACGAGCCTTTATAAAACATTACAGCCTTGATCCACAATCCTTGCACTTTTAATCCTCATCCTCCTGCATTTGTGAGGAATTGTCATCCTTTTTGTCTCACTTAAAGTTGCAACTACAAATGTAGGGAGATAAATCTCTGTAGACTGATTCACCCATGTGTAGCAGTATTACAAAGACAGATTTCCGTAGCTGCATTTTTCTGTGGAAACAAGACCCTTTTCCTCAAGTAGAAAGTATGTGCCTGCTAACTCTTATCATTACAGAACACTTAGAGATCTTGGACTGAAAGCAAGAGCAAAGTATCCTTGTATTCATTTTAAAACACAAAAGAACCTCCGCTCTCAATTCAGTGAAACTGATTTAAGTTTATTCTTGAAGATCTTGCAAAAGTATAAAGTTAAAACCTCTGATTTCCACGCTTTCTGTTTTTGAGTTCCAACAGCACCCCAAGTATAACACCACAGAAAACACATCAATAACAGCAGAGGAACAAGGATTTGCTCTAATACAACAGTTACAGGCACAAAACCAAAGAAAATAATCTACTCACCTTTAGGATGCCTCAGGTAGGCAAGGATCTCCAGCAAGATACCCTTACCACCATTGTCCACCCTTAAATGAGGTCTGGGAAGAATGGATCCTGGCTCCACCCTCATCTGGTCACTCACATACATTACATTCACCTGAGCTACCCTGGGTTGGCCCTGCCTTCACACCAGGTGCTCAGTCACCGTTTCAGTTTGTGACTTAGCATTTCCACTACACCCAGAAAATAAAAACACACTAATAAAAACATCCTATAAAATTTAGTTACAAAAATTAACAATTTATTTAGGACCTGTGGGGTCAAATGCTGTTTAATGAGACAACTCAAACACTATAAATCAGTAAGTTAATCCCACAGCATTCTTTCCTCTGCAACAAGCTAGCTAAAGATTGTGCTCACAAATGTGTTCATTTAACCTGTGACATGGTTGCATGAATGCAGACAAGAGAAGGTTTTGCGAGAACCTAGGCAAAATTCAGCTAAGGTAATTAATAGCTGAAAGAGTACTTAAGAAGGGCTAGTTCTCATTTCAAGTGAGAACAATAAAACTGATTCATACTATTGTGAGATTGAAATGCAAATGTAAAGGGGTGCAATGGAAACAGACAATTCTATCTTGTTACACACGTTATTCAAGGAAGAAAAGAAACTGAGCTCAAATCAATGTTTTGCTGCTCACAGCATTTTATGACTGGCAAATGCATATTAACTGAGTGAAAATGTTCAGGGATTTGACATTCATTGGCAAGAATAAAGCTCATCATCTGTGCTCCTTGCAGCTGCTGATATTCAGCCAATACACCCCTACTCTGATGTCAGTGGTCTAAACAAGGTCCATATACTAAATGACAGTTTAATCCCAGGAAATCTCTGTTGAATTATTAGCTGAGGCTCCAACATCCACAACTGCATACTGCTTCTCAAGCAAATGGAAGATTTCGTAGTTTCCAAGTCTGGCAGGGAGGATTCTGCAACCATTAAACCCTGCTCAAAAGTCCAAACTTACCTTCAGTACAGGATTTTTCATATTTACCACGAGTATAAGTCCTCAGTCAATAGAACAGTATTGCCCTGTTCTTTGGGTGATTAGAACTGGGTTGTGTTTGTAATAATTATTACCTGTTGCAAAATGCCACCTTGGCACTGATGGAAGGTATTCAAAATACAAGAAAATGTTGCTACAGCACTTCATCTTCTCCTCCTCTGGCTGGAAAGCTGGTCTGTTCAGCTTTCAGTCTCTTGCGGATATAATCATTTATATATAAATGGAAAACTTGTTCATGACTCATCTGCCTGTATTACCAAGTGTGCTTTTTAGTCCAGTAGCCAGATGTCCATTATGTGGCCTGCTAAGTGATTTACACTGATTATGTGCTGTATGCAGTTCTCGCAAATTCTATATTCTGTCTGTACACAGAATGAATGCATGCTGATTATGCTCCAAATAGCAATGAACCCAATTAGCTAAGCCAACAACTCCCAGTAAGGAAGCAGAAATACAGCAGTTTGTTCGTGACCTTAAATAAACATTTGCTGTTTTGATCACAAGCTACTGTACATTGAAATAAATGACAGATTTATATCAGTGAAGAACTGGCCTATGAGTTGAAATCACTTATTTTAATAACTATTCATTTCTTGTGCTCCAGAACTTGTATTCCAAAGCAAGGCCTCATCCCAGATACAGGAAAGCAGACAAGAATCCAGTGACTTCATGAATATGAGTGACTTGTGAGATGAAATCACAAGGACAAGAAGTCTGGGGAAAAACAGATAAATTTCAGTTTTGAAACTTAAGGATATTTCTGAATTTTCTCGCAGTAAAAAAAAACAAAACAAAACTGAGTCCTGTCATACACAGCCAGAATGAATTTGATGTAAGGAACAGGTGAGAATTACTGCAGAAGAATTACTCAATAAAAATATTTTTGTTGAAAGCAGTGTGTGGAGGTCACCTAGTCCAAACACTTATTCCACACTGCCAACCTTCACTTCAGATTTTGAGATCCTGGGCCTTGTCTGTCTGAATCCCAGTGTACAAGCTCTGCTCTGAAAATAATGCCTCCCTTTTTACAGCAGTGGATCTGTACATGTACAAGAACAAAGAGACATTACCACCAGAGGAAACAGCTGCACTAATACAGATTGAGGACAGCTAGAAATTTAGCCAAGAGCCTCAATTAATAAGCTCATATTTCATTTCAGGGCTCTCATGCACATATAATTGTCTGACATCACTGAACAATTCTGCATCCCCGAAACTGCTGAGTCTGTGCTTATGGGAAGGCCTTAAAGCTATGAATGGAGAAGCAGGAAAATCAGAGAAGGCTGAAGAATGAGCTTATTCTTCAGTTCTGAAGCATAAAATCATAGAATCACAAGGTTGGAAAGGACCTACAAGATCATCTAGTCCAACCAGTAGCATGTACCATACAAAATACTTGTTATTAGTTCCACATTGCATCACAGAATTAAGTAGAATCATAGAACCATTAAGGTTGGAAAAGATCTTTGAGATCATCTAGTCTGACCATCTACCAACAACCAATGTTGCCCATTAAATCATGTTCCTTACTATCACATCTGCACATTTCTTGAACAACTCCAGGGACAATGACTCAACCACCTACCTGGGCATCCCCTGGCACAACTCAAGGCCATTCCTTCTAGTTCTATCACTAGTTATCCAGGAGAATAGGTCAACTTCCACATTGCCACAACCTACTCTCAGGGAGCTGAGAGGACAGTAACGTCCCTGATCCTCATTTTCTCCAGACTGAACAACCCTAGTTTCCTCAGCCGCTCCTCATAAGACCCCTCACCAGCTTCAGTGCCTTTCTCTGAACACACTCCAGGGCATCTGTGTTTTTCTTGTAGTAAAGAGCTGAACATTGAACACAGTACTCAAGATGTGGCCTCTCCCTGTTCCTGCTGGTATCACTGTTTCTGATACAAGCCAGGATGTCACTGGCTCATGTTCAGCCGAGCACTGACCAATATCCTCAGGTCCTTCTCCTCAGCACAAGTTGCCCAGCCACTCTGCCCCAAGCCTGTAGCATTGCACAGGGTTGTTGTGGCCAAAGTGCAGTACCCAGCACTTGGTCTTGTTGAACTTCATCTCACTGGTCTCAGTCCAGCAATCCAGCCTGTCCAGATCCCTCTGTCCTACCCTAGGCAGATTGACACTTCCTTCCATCCTGGTGTCACCTGCATATTTACTGAAGATGCACTCAATCTCCTTGTCCAGGTCATCAGTAAAAATGTTGAACAGGATACACCCCAGTACTGAACCCTGGGGAATGCCACTCATGAGCAGTCACCAGATTTAACTCCATTCACCACCACTCTCTGGGCCCAGCTCTCTAGCCAGTTCTTTACCCAACAAAGAGCATATCTGACCAGTCTATGGGCTGCCAGCTTCCCCAGGAGAATTCTGTGGGAGACAGTGTTAAAGGCTTTCCTGAAGTCTATGTAGACTACATCAACAGTTTCCCTTATCTGCCAGGATGGTCACTTGGAGATAGGAGATGAGATTGGTCAAGCAGGACCTGCTTTTCATGAACCAGATGGTTGGCTCCGATTCCCTGGCTGTCTCATACATGCCTTGTGATCTCACTCAAGATGATATGTTCCATAACTTTCCCTGACACTGAGTTCAGGCTGACACACCTGTAGTTCCCTGGGTCCCTCTTACGCCTCCAATCTTCTGAGACCTCTCAGGTTGACCAGTAATGCTGATCAGTGGTGGAAAGCAGCTTGGCAGTAACCTCTGTCAGCTCCCTCAGCACCCTCAGGTGGCTCTCATCTGGCCCCATTAATGGTAGTCTAGATGGAGTAGAAGGTATCCAACTGCCTCTGCCTGAATTGTGGGGGGGTTATTCTGCCCTCCATCCCAGCCTTCCAGGGCAGGGAGTAGAGTACCCCAAAGATAACTGGCCTGACTATTAAAGACAGATGTAAAGGTGGCATTGAGAATCTCAGCCTTATCTTCATTGTTCACATTCCCTGCCATATCCAGTAAAGGTTGGAGATTCTCCTTAGCCCTGCTCTTACTGTCAATATATTTTTAAAAATAGAATAAAATTGTTGCCTTTTACTACAGTGGCCAGGTTGAATTCAAGCTGGGATTTTGCCTTTCTCATTTTCTCCCTGCAAATCCTAGCAAGTTCTTCATGCTCTCCCTGATAGTCTCTTTTTTTCCTGGGATTTCAGCAAAAGTTCCCTGTTTATCCACACTTAGAAAAGATGAAGATCAATGTGATTGAATTCAGACTCCTCTACTCCTGTTCACTGAGCACATTAGAAAGACCAGTGGTTAAATGACTTCCTAGTCCAGTCAATAATGAAATTGCTGCCCATGCTCAGCAAGATTTTAACAACTATTTTGGGCTCTGAGGCATATCCACAAATTCATTTGACACTAAAAACCACAAAGGGTGAGGCACGCCTCATGCATCACACTAGAGAAGACTCAAGATAGTTCTATGCTTAACAGCACAACTGATCCAATAAACAAAGCCGTAACATCTATTTAAACAAAAATAAATAAATGAACTCTTGCATGTAAAAATTATCTATCTTAATTTTTTTTTTTTTTTCTTAAACAAATGTTCGTGGATAAGGCTTAACCATATTCTGGTATCTAAGGTGGCTCCCTGTGTCTATTCATTAGGTTTGGGAATGGGAAATGAAATATACCAATAAAACACAAATTTCCCAGTTAGCAAAACATACTGTATTTCAGCTTCAACTGAACAGAGTAAGGCAAAGCAGAAAGAAATTAATTGCAAATCTCCTCTCTACAAATGTGATTTTGGATTCAGTCAGTATTCCTTTTTCTCTGGAAAAACAGATAAGGTACTTCAGAGAATAATTTCAAAGGCTAGTATATCCACCTATTCTCTCTTCTGCTCTGTGTCTTTCAGACTACTCTGTACAGTGGCTAGAAGGGAGGATATGAACAGATGGCTGTTTGCACTGATAACTGTGTCTGCTCCTAGTCAGATTAATAGATTAAATCCCAATTAAAGATTACAGCTTGGTAAAATGATACAGACAGTGTTTCAGTCACTCTTCACAGTCCTGTAAGGAGATTAAAATGCATTTCTATAAATAAAAACTGAGTTTCAATACATGGTAAGGATTGCGAAAAACACATTTCTGGAGCATAATGGTATTTTTCCCTCAAGAGTACAGTTTAAAATTTACAGAAATATGAAGGTCAAATCGAAGTTTAGGGGCACAAGGCAGTCATGAGGATAACTGACAGAACAGTATCAGTACCATGACTACTTTCTGTTTATCCAGACCCTTGGCATCAAGCTAGTCATGAGACTTAAGAACTGCAGTTGCAGTAGTATCTGATTTCATACTTCTTCTAAACATGCTGAGAAGAGATTTGATTTGCCTTTGAAAAAACTGGGAACATGCCAGAAGACTGGAGCATTGTGCCGATACTTACTAAAAAGGAAAATGTGTTGACCTCAGTAATTATTGCCCTCAGAGCAAGGCAAGAGAGACAAAAACATCCTGTGCAATCAATAAAGCATGAAAATAAGAGAACATGAGCAGGGGTAGTCCAATCAATTAGATGGAAAATATACTTTACTCAGAAATCTGATTGCATTCTGAGGCTACAGTATTGATACAGATTTTTCAACCCTTGCTGAAGCAAGGAAGGGAGTCAACAGAACTGCCACACTGGATTTCTTTTTGACCATGGCTGAGAGTCCCTTGGGAGGTAGTTCTGGAGGACACAGGAACCCATGAAGGCTGGGAATACTTTAAGGAAGTAGTTTTAAAGGTGCAGGAGCTGACCATCCCCAAGGAAGACAACCCAATGGGTAAGGGGACCAGCCTGGCTGAGCAGAGACCTTTGGCTGGAACTCAGGAACAAAAGGAAACTTATGAGGATTACAGATATGCAGTAAAGCTGGGCAGGGAGAAAATTAGGTGGACTGCACCCTGAAGTGCTGAGGGAATTTCAAAGGTGGTTGCCAAGCTACACTCCATCATCCTACAACAGTTAAGGTTAACCAGTGGATTGGAGACCGGCAAACGCAATACCTTCCAAAGATAAGTAATCTCCCCCCTTCCCCCATTTCTGTGTTCAGGGTTGCTGCATTTGGCTTTGTTCTTATTTGTTGCAGCCTAGGACTGTGCTTCTTTGCCATTACTGCTGTATTTTACATCACATTATAGTATTACAGAATTATGCATGTGAATATCTACCTGCACTGATGAGTGTGTGAATAGTTAAACTATAGGAAGATCTACATTACTTTTATGATGTATTTTCATTGATATGTTTCCAATTTGCTTGTTAATTTATTTCAAGAGATACCTCTGTGGCTTTTTGAAACTCCATATTAACATGACAACTTCTTATGGATGTGAGGCATAGCATAACATTTACACTCAAGTGGACAGCTGAGGGGAAAAAAATAGCAGCAAAGAGGGCTGTAGTGGTATAGTAAAATGGTAACAGGACTAGTACAACAAGACATTACAAATAAAGAAGAAAATGGAAAGTTCACCTGTCTCTGAGGATCAAGGCTTACAGAGAAAAACTCCACAAAGGAGGAATCTCCAACAAAAGACCTTTCCTTAGGTACATTCAGCCTTTAACCGGGGGGTCTAAGAGCAGTTGAGCCAGGCTCCACCCCTTCTGGTTGCACAGGTGAATTGTCTTCACCTGTGCTCCCAGGACTGACGGGTCTTTCCTTCAGGTGCTCAATCAGTGGTTTAGGCAGTGATTCAGCAGTCCCCATACAAGATACGAATGGAGAATGGCTTCTTCTCCTACCTGGCACAATTTTTTGTCCAACTATAGAACTTATCTTTCTCTGTCCTTCTTAGTGAGATCTGTTGATCCTGACAAATCACTAACTTATGCCAACTTTTTAGACTGTGGCATTATAATGAATTCAACAGCTTCAAAAGCATTCTTGCACAGCAGCTTGGATCATGTTATATGTTTATAAAATGCAAGTGAACCTTTAGAAACAGTATCATATTCAAAGATAGGATATACAGAAGATTGCAGAAGAGCAAGGGTCATGACTTGTGTGACTGAGGAAACAATTGACACATCCCATGTAATTCAGTCTAACAACGCTGTGTTTCCTCCAGCTGTTATGAGAACAAAATACATTTCAGTATATACACAAATTTTAGCAGATTCCAAGGCACGAATTACTCTTTTCCTACAGCCCAGTTTTAATATATACGATGCAAAGAAGCAAAGACTTTTAAACATACACTGAAGAGAAGCCAGAGTTACTCTGAGCATAGTTTCTATTTTATTGGTCTGATGCAATATACAAGCATACACAGCAGTATAGGCATGTGTACTTATCCGGATATACATACACAAAACGCAGTATATATGATACATACAACAAACAAGGCCAGATATCTGGTCTTGCAAAGACGTGCCTGTCACAGCACAAAAGGGCAGCATGAAAGCATAGAAGCCCTTCTCAATTGTGACACTGTCCTATCCTACAGTTGTCTGGAGAACAGGCCATCTTCTGTAGTAGGACACAAAGACAACAGGTATTTATTTCAACTCTGACAATATAAAGAAGAAGGTTGCTTTCATCTTACCATTATTCTTTTTTTCCAAGGGTTTCTATGAGTGAGCCATTATTATGCAAATTATCATGACTTGCTGGCCCAAACTACCAAACTTCCACATCACTCCTGACCCTTTAGTGCCTGGTCACTTTTTAAGTACCACCTCTTTCTGAGTTTTTAGCACAGAAACAGGCAATTCCAAAATGTCAGAACTCAAGCAGGTGGGGCAGAAGGCCAGCTTGGCTGAACAGTGATCTTATTCTAGAGCTTAAGTGAACAGTGTATGGCCACTGGAAGCAAGGTCAGGCAACACTGGGGCTCTACAGTGATGCCATTCAACCTTGTAGGGAAATGGCCGATACTGTAGGGGACAACTAAATTTTTTTTGTTTATTGGTGTTTTTTTTTGATATGTTAACTACAGAAGGAAGACCACAGAGAACATTGGTCTGTTACTTGATGAAAATGGCCATGTTAAAAACAAAGACATATAGGCAAATTAGAAACATTTAATGCTTTCTTTGCCTCTGTCTTCAACATCAGGGACAGGCTCTGGCACCTCAGGTGCCCTGAGTTACAGTGACTGCAGGAACAATAAAATCCCTGCCAACTGCAAACTTGTGTGTGATTTGCTGCTCTACCTGGATGCATATAAGTCCTTAGGCCCAATGGGATTCATCCCAAGGTACTACCGGAGTTGACCAATATCATCATGTGACCTCTCAATTATTTTCAATGGTCTTGGGAATGGGGAGAGGTCCCAGTTGACTAGAAGCTGGCTAACACTGTTCCTATCTCCAAGAAGGGCAAGAAAGAAAACCTCAGTAAATTACAGACCTGTCAATCTTACTTCAGTGCTGGTAAATTATGGAGCTGTGTCAGGGAAGGTCAGGTGGGGGGAGGGTGGTAGGCATGGAACAGGCTTCCCATGGCAGCAGACACAGCCCCAAGCTTGTTGGAATTCAAGAAGCATTTGGACACTGCTCTCAGTCGTATGTTCTGATTTTGGGTGGTCTGTGTGGAGCCAAGGCTTGGATTTGATCCTTGTTAGTCCCTTCCAACTCAGGATATTCTATGATTGTATGCTTTTCCCCTCTCATAATTGAACTATAGAGAAATTTTCCACAGAAAACTGTTACTACCATTATTTGTTGTTAACGTATTTTGTTAAAAACATTAGATCATCAAGCTGGCTTTCAGGCACCGGGCTGTGTGATCTACATGGGAAACCACACGTGTTGGGAGCTGCAAAAGGAGAAGCCGCATGGACTGGCAGCATATTCTGCAAAGAACATGACGGATTGTTAAAAAGTTTGTGGCTATGATATATATTAACTATTTCAGGTCATGAGAACAGAAAAAATAGTGGTGATCCAGCTTTGGCAGGCATGCATTGCTTGTGAAAAAAAAAAAGCAAAATAAATTTCAAGAAATATACCTTTCCTCAAAGTACCATCAGTTAATAGCCTAGACTTGAATTTCCTCCTCTGCTGCAAGTTCATGGCTTGGGCAAATGAGACATGTTCCTATCCTTCTCCCATCAGACATTAAAGGAGAAGCAGTAGGTGTCTGCACAGTAAGTGAAGAGAGAGAAGGAGAAAAACTGGGGGTCACTGTTGGTGGAGCGTATCTCGGATTCTGGATAAGGGGAGAATGAGGGCATTTTTTAAATGCTTGCCCTGATATTACATTTGGCATTCGTGGTGGCACTGTCCTTATGCCAGGTTGAGCTACTGACATTATCAAGGGAGGAGGGAAAACAAAAGGCTTCTCCTTAGGAAGGCTACAATTGAATACATTTTCATCTTTCAGTTTTGCAATGTCACTGAAGACTGAGGAGAGAGGCTGAAATCTGGGTTCCCAACTGAACAAATAATCCCAGCTGTAACTGCCTCTAAAATCCTCATCAGAGGTGCAAAGAGTTGTGAGCAAATCACATCCAGAGTTCTGCATACTTGGTACCAAGGCACAGTCTCTTGTGAGGTCTGTCATTATGTCCTTCTTTATTATTTCAGTTTTTTTAAGTGTCTGAGACAACACTTTGTTCCTTGGATAGGCTGCATCACAGGGTTCTCCACCTTTTCCTTGAATTGCCTGCACTCTCTCCATGCTTTCCATGATAGCCACGATGTCAGATTTCCCAGACAGGCAGGAGAGCTGGTCACATTCCCTTGGGATCCCTGAATCTGGAACCTGGGAGCCTTGCTCACTCAGTATGGAGTCAGTGCTCTTCCTGCAAGGATGTTCATCGATCCTTTTGATTTCATCATCCTCTGCAGTTTCTCCTTCAGCAGAACTGTGGCCAGTGAAGTCTGAATGCCTGCAGGTCACATCATCATCCTTCCTCTCACTGATTCCTACCAAACTCAGCCAATCTGCCATGGCACCCATGGGAAGCATACTGCTCTCAGTACTTTGGATTTTCTGTCAGTCCTTAAAAACCATATCTTCTCTGACCAAATTCACCTCAGCAGCTGAGGAGGGTAATGCTTCTTTGTGCACATAAGATCTCATCACATCTTTCTGCTTCTGTCTCAGAATAAGTGCAATAACACTGACAAGCAAGGCAAGCAGCAGGAACATCATGAGAGAGACAGAAAGGCTAATAGTCAGACTGTAGGCTGACACAATGGGATAACTTTCAGGAGAATCAGAAACATTCACCAGAACAGTACATACTGTGAACTTTGATTCCATTTTTGGGCTCTGAGCCCTTACCAACAATTTCAAGGTGCCATCATTCCATTTGCTGTCATTTGTATATTGGTGAAGAGTTTGAGTCAAATAAATATCACCACTGCTTTGATTTACAGAAAAGAATGCAGAAGTTTTTAGCAGGGAGTAATGAACAACTCCATCCAGTCCACCATCATTATCTGATGCTGTCACCTTGCCAAGCAACTGGCCTGCTTCATTTTTCCTAGGGAGATTAAAGAAATACTGATCTTGTGAAAAAACTGGGTCAAACTCATCTCTGCCCTCAATATCTACCTGAACTGTAACTGTGGCCAGTAAGTCACCTTTGTCTTTTGCTTGGATTATGAGACAGTATCTATTCTGACTTTCATAGTCAAATGTTTGCTTTGTATGAATATCTCCTGTCAAAGGGTCAATAAAAAACATGTCATGATCTCTAGGAGCTTCACGCTGAGCCAAACATGAAGACTGGATGGAGTAGGTGAGGTGTCCATAGGAGCCTTTATCAAAATCCAGGGCAGTGACAGTGCATACAAAAGAAAAACTGGGCAGGTTTTCACTGACAACGCAGTTCATGCTGGGAAACAAAAACAGTGGGGCATAATCATTGTCATCTAGGACACTAACGTGGACAACAGAAAAAGCCACATTTTTTACATCAGTTCCTCCATCTGTGGCTTGGATGAGCAAAGTAAATTTTGTGGTATCCTCGTAATCCAGAGTTTTCATCAAATCCACAGATGCAGTTTTCCCATCTATCCAAAAATATTGCTTGTCATTTCCAGAAATTATAGTGTAAGTGATCTCTGCATTAGTGCCTGCATCAGCATCATTTGCTGAGACTTCTGTGACATGGCTACCAACGGGGAGGCTTTCTTTGACGTGAATGTGGTACTCTGAGCTGCTAAAAACTGGAGGATTATCATTGACATCCAGTACAGTTATTAGCACGGTAGCAGTTGAGTTCAAAGAGGGCTTTCCATGATCAGAGGCAAGGAGGACCAAACGATGGGAAGCAGTAGTTTCCTTGTCAAGAACACTGCTCAAAACAAGATTGCCAACACGCTCGTAGGATGTTTTTGACTTCAAAACACTTGTTTCTATGGTGAATAAGTTCTCAGCATTGCCATCAATAATAGTGTACTCAATGTATGTATTTTCATGTGTCCAGTCAAAGTCTATTGCTGAAAACACAAGGATGCTTTCTCCTACTGAGGCACTCTCACTCACGCTGAGATTGTACAGTGTCCTTGTGAACTGAGGGGCATGGTTATTTACATCCTCTAATTGTATCTCTATAGAGGTGACTGTGCTCAGAGCAGGACTGCCACTGTCCACGGCAGCCACCAGTAGCTGAATAATGGCATTATCTTCCACCTGTGCCACTGGCTCAGTAGTGAACAATGAACCTGAAAATAAAATACAATTTGTAAATCTTCACAACACTCATCAAGGCATATAAATGTGTTTGCAAAAGCTGAATCTTATCAGTCCTGTTGGAAAATGATTCAAATGTTACACACCCCAATGTAACTCTGTGAAGTCACAGCTAATGCTATAAGACAAGGCCTACCCATGGATGCAGTATCAAATACACATGCTGCACTCAGACTAACAAAAATTTATCTCTTCCTCATTGCAGGTTGAACATGCAAATATCAGAAAAAAAGGAGGAAAAATAATATATAAGAGTTTGATCTTTAGGGTGACTCTGCTGTCTAAGTTCATTGCTGAACAGCATTAGTTGCAATCTAGAAACAACATTATGGGCATATTTGTAATTTAGATAGGTTTGGCAATAAGTTATGTCAACATGTTTCATTTAACTTGCTTATCTGAACATGTTCATAAGTCATCTTTGTTTTTTATTTAAGCACCACGGAGACAACTTTATGTAATAGTTAATATTTCCTATTCTCTGTTAAAAACAACCACTAGGTAAGGATAAAGAAATGTTGGTTAATACTGAGCAGAAAAGAGACAATTTGATTTGGGCAGTTCATTTGTACATTCAGCATTCACAGTTACCATCACTCAATAAACATGCATTCAAAAATTCACCTCAAGAATGCCAAGGAACAAAAAACAAGCGAAATGTACTTGCTTACTGAACAGTTACACATCATTTCTCCAGTATCTACAACAGCTGAAGCTATCATTAGCAAAAATTATAAGTACATATGTGTATTGAGATGCACACACATCATCTTTCTACCTCCCAGGGTATTACAGCATCGTGTCAGAAAAATTAAATCAGCAAATCTGTTAACTATTAACAGACTTAAGGCACTTTGAACAGTGAGTTCACAAATTAGAAAACTTGCAAATTCTACTTTGGATGACTGAACAACAAGTACTGCAAAAAACATACAGTCCAAGCTGTAGAGAAGCTCCTTTATGATAGGTTCAACTTATTTTGAAAAGCAACAGGTATTAACCTAAATTTAATGCAGCTTAATACATGAGCTGGAAGGCCATGAAACACCGGAAAATGTACAACTCTGTTAAGCTGCTTCAGAGGAATAGCATCTGCGCTACTGGATGCTGTAAGTAGCTGTCTGAGCATGGTTCAGGGGCAAATAGAAACTGGTCTTTAATGATATCATTTCTTCATCAATAATGTCAGATATATAGTGGACTTCAGTCACCAAATATTTCCAGAACTGATCATTGGCAGCAAGCGAGGAAGTGAAATATGACTCTTCAGTTTACACTGAAAAAGTGGAAATAATAAATCATGCTTACAGACTCACCATTCTTGTGATCAATGGAAAATCCCTTCGAGGAAGAGAGGATTTTGTAGGAAATCATTCCATTATGTTCTGAATCCTTATCTATAGCAGAGAGAGTCAGAACAGTGGTACCCACTGAAATGAACTCTGTCAATCTCACCTGTTATTTAAAGAAAAAACGAAGTTTTGATAAAGCTTAATAAAAGATTTTGAACATAAACAATTAGTTTTCCTTCATTTGATCTGACTGGGAAAAAAGAATGCAGTTCTTATCTTTAGAAAAGTTTTTACCGACCTGTTTCCTTGATGGACAAAAGAATAAAGATCTATTATATTGAAAATGATGTATACAATACAGCCAGACTTTATAGAAACATTTAAACAGAAGTAACATTCATCTAGTTCAGGCTTCATTATGATAAGTTCAATGAATCCCCAAATCTCTCTTCAGTAATACACTAACAAGAGGAATACTTTGCAGTGCACTGCAACTAGAACAACTGCAGTGTTCTTTAAGGAACATATTTATTTCTCTACATAGAACACAATTTGCAGTCCCATTCTGCAGAAAATTAAGAAAAAATAAAAATTAAAAAAACACCCTTCATCCCCAAAAGCTTGAAAATCTCAGCACCAGTCTGAAAAATTACCAGAATTACTCTGAATAATTTTTCACATTTCTTCTTTTATTTTCTACATATAACCTAGGAAACCAAGACAGATGGTTCCCTTCTTAAAAGCTTCCACTATGTGAATTCTAGACATAGTATTTTTGTGACTAGATTCCTTTTACCTTGTAAATTCAGTTTCACATTAAAAGTAGCTACAAAGGCAGCTGCTTCAAGTGTTAGTCTAAATCATTTTAACAAGTAGATCATATGTGCATATAACAGCCACATATAGCATAAATATATAGCATACATAGCACATATAGCATATATAGCACATATAGCATAAACACTTTAAAGGCCAATTGAAGGATAAAAATTACAGGACTATGAATAGGGAGTTATAATTGACTGAGAAGAAGCAGTCTGCTCAAGCAACATATCAAATCATCAGGAATGTTGAGAGTTCAGCTGTTTATGTCAGCATAGTCAACAGAGCTACAGTGATTTACAACAGCTCATAACACTGCCTGTAACATCTGCTTTGATCCACACAACCTTTCCTAGCACCTGCACAAGCAAGAACCTCCCTAAATTATTCTTCAAAATCAGCACACTCACAAGGGTTAAGGAAAACTTAAGGCCAGGTTCCAAAAATCACTTCAGCATTACATTTTTTTCTGGAATTTTGATTTACAGGTTTAAATGGATGATTTACACAAATCCTGACAACTCAGGTACCTGAAAGTTTCACAGGTGCCTACAGTCTATTCCAGTTATGTGAGTGGCTAAGCCGCTTTCTCTGCACATGCTCAGAGGTTGAAGTTCTCCACTACAACTGCTTAAGCTAAATCCTTAGAGCTACATGAGATTTACAAACAAAGCATCAGTCAATCCAAGTCTTCTGTGATACCTTATATTTTTGGCTCTGAGCACCCCCAACAGACACAAAGCACCAAGTCAAGCCAACAGCTGAGTCCACAGGCCTCAGAATGGCTAAGGCTAGGAGGCACCTTCGGGAGGCCGAGCTGTCCAGGCCCTGCTCAGAGCAGGGTAACCTTGAGCACATTGTCTGGACTGCAGATACCTTCAGGGATGGAGGCTCCACAACCCCTCTGTCAGGACAAAGTTCTTTCTGAAGTTTCAGTGGAATATGCTGCACCTCAGTTTGTGCATGAAGATGTCAGGCCAAAATGCTTTCAGCAGTCTAATCTACCTTCAGGAGATTTGAATTCCTTTAATCATCTTAGTGGCCGACAGTTGCTAAAACAGCTTCAGCTCAAAACACTGTTGGACACCTTGACTTCTAAATCAGACTAGCATTCAAGTCTCTGCCCAGAAGTCCAAAAGATGAGCTGGGTCCTCCATTTAGTAGGAGTTGCTAGGGAAGTCAAAACTGGTTTCCCCCACTGCCTGCAAGTGTGCCATGGCTGTAAGGCAAGGCTACATTACAAACTGTATGTGCCTAACCTATTGCAGGGACAGTTGCTACACCTCTGTAGAGCTGTGTAACTGGAAAGGAAGAAATACATGCCATAGTAACAGGGACAGAATAAATGTACCAATTTTTTTTTTTACTATTCTGTCAGAAGAAACAACCAGTCCTGAACAACAGTCACTACTCCCCTCACACACCCAGACATTACACAGCTGTTTGCTGCTTCCTCACCTGATACAAATCCTGAGTAAACACTGGTGGGTTATCATTGACGTCCAAGACATGGATTGTGAGTTCTGCTTCTGTTTGATGGACAGAATCTGAAACTATGATTCCAAGCTTATACACAGCAGTTTCTTCAAAATCTAGCGGTTCTACCACTGAGATTACACCAGTGTGTTGACTGATAGCAAATTTCATTCCAGAACTTTTATAATCAGTTAAGCCAAACTGAAGTGCTGGGTTAGAGTCCACATCAGTTGCTGATACTTGAATCACTGTAAAACCAGGCAGGACAGCTGAAACAGTAATTTTCAGAGTAAGTCACAGCTAAGGATGATGTTACAATTTCTGAAGATCTTGCCACTTTTTTAATATTAAAGCTTAGATAGAGGTAATGTTTCTGCATTAGGGTGTGTTTGGTCTTTTTTATTGGTGCGCCTTTTGGCTTCATATTTTAGAATAAAAGAAAGATTCAGAAATGATACAAAAGTAGTAGTAGATTTCTTCAATTACATCTACTCCTTCCCAATTTTAAGCTAGGTCTTCCTTAAACTTCCTTAAAGTTAAGCCAGCATACCCTTAAACTGTTTCTTCACTTGGAAGAGGAACTTCTGTGTTTTTCCTACACAGCAACAAATGGAAATGTTATGTTTATATATATATATTAATAATATATATAATATTTTTATATATTTATTATATTTTTATTTATGTTTAGCTGACATGAATTAATTGCACAGCGTCACAAAATTCCACAGGAATATTTAACAGAGGCACTGTCTCCTGGTCTTTGCAGAATCAAAAGCTGTAGTCCTGAAGCTTTTCCTCAGGAGGAAGAGGCCACTAGAAAGACATCCAGGCAGAGCCAAGAGGCACTGAATCTTAAGAGCTCAAAGTACACTCCTGTGAGATTTAGACACTGGGCACAGATACTTTTTGTCCTGTGTCAAACTGACAGATCAGGAATTGCAAACTGAACCAACTATCAGTGACAATCTAATCAAGCCTTTAGTCAACAAAGTCCAAACTATTTCTCATTTGCTTGCCTGGGGCATTAACCTTTACACACGCTGTGCCATGCACTGGGACAAATGTTCTTAAACTGAATACAAAAGCCTGAATAAACAACAAGTATTTTACAGCTTCTGTACATCCATGACTCCCATTCTTGTCATTACAAGTGGAAGCTAAATTCAGAAGAAAGTAATCAATGAAAAGAAGCCTTCATGCCTTTTCCTACTAGGAGGATTGAACTAAATCTTTACAAACATGTTCCTGCTTATCTCCATGCATCATATATACAATGCCTGTTACTTAAAATGCTGAAAGGACTCGAGATATCTAAGTGCTGAGCTAATGTCACACTGCATTACCAACTGACTGCTGCAATGAAAACAAGGTCTGAGTCCTTTCCTTCATGCCATCAACCAGACTAAGCTACAGAACATTTTAAAGTTTCATTCAAATTTACAGAATTACTTTCGTCACCATGAACTTCAGTATGTCTCATTTCTATCAGTGATGGTTTTAGCACCAAGTATTGTTATTATAGAAAAGTAGAAATTGAAGACATCTGAACATTGGAGTCCAAAACAAACTATAGAAACAAACTATAGATGTATTTCTGTAGTTTCTTCTCTTTCTGAATTGCCTATAGTTTTATTTGAAACTGTTCTTAAACACAGTATCTAAAGATTAATAATAATGCCTTAAAACAAAACAAAAAGCACAAAAGCAGGAAACACTTAGATATTTCAATACTACTATGACCTATTATCCATTTGGCTATAACCGCTTTGTTATACAGATCACAGAAAACACCATGGTAGTCTGACAAATATGTCAGATACAAATAAGACAAATGTGTCTTGTACATTACCGAGCTGTGCCACCACACTTACTTTCTGGGACCTCCACTTCACCAGGTGGTTGGACAATTGGAGCATTGTCATTAATGTCTACCACTTGAATCCTCACAATACTTGTGGCAGAAAGCCTGGGGTTTCCTTTATCAGCAGCCTGTACAACCAGTCTACAATTAAAGGAAGCAGTAATTGTCACCATCTGTTAGAAAACACGGAAATATTCACCACTGATACAAATAGGAAAAAATTTAAGTAAAATGATAAGGTGTTTCTGTTCTTTGTTTCTCCTAAATTCCATCTTTCTTTCTGTGCAGGTGGCTGTTTGAAATTTTATTTTTTGTATATTAGAAGAACAGTATCCAGGAGAATCCACATGGCAAAAATATACTGAAATCATAAAGACATTGCAATGTATTCACTTCAGCCAAATTATATGATGAGCAGGTAGTTAAAATAAAAAGCCTTGAAAAGATTTTGTCAGGTAAGATATTTCCCAAGAAGGCAATTTAGAACAGGAATGAAAAGATAAGTACTGAGTTGCCCCTTGGAGAAATCTGACTCTCTTCATTGACTATGAAGGGACAAAAGAAACATGAAAATCAAGCAGTATTAAAACTTCCAAAGTTAAATACAGCCAGAATGTCTGCAGAGAAACAGAAAATACTGACAGCATTCCTCATTGCAAAAGCCCCTCTGGTTTTAGAAGGACAAGATACTTAGGCTTCTGTTACACGCTTGCATAAGGACCAGTTAACAACCTTTTGAATTCCACAAACAAGGTAGCAATGAAAACATTAAGGGATGAACTGATAGACACAGATAAAAGGATGTTTACTTTGAGGGAACCAGCCTCTGAGCAATAAAAATGAAATTGTTACTGTAAGCAAAGACAATTTAGAAGACTCCATCCTTCCCCAAGATTATGAAGGGAATTAAAAAGTAAATCTAACTCAACAGGCGCTGTAAGAAGGCAACTCATTGAAAACAGAAAACATTGAGCCACATGAAAAAATATACATGTCCGGGCTTGACATCTCTATTTTGAGTAGGAGCCAACTGTTCACACGTGCATCATGCTTTCTGGGTCTCTCAAGAAATCTTCTCAATCACACAGAATCACAGAATTGTAGGAGTTGGAAGAGACCTCTAGAGATCACCTAGTCCAACCCCATCTAGTCCATCCCAAATCAGCCAGCACAAGCTTTCCCTCTGAATTACTAAAATGCTTCACTTCCTCTTAGTCCCAACTGCTATTCCAAATGTCAAGAAGATACTACATTCTAAACATTCAGACATCAGTATGGAACAACAAGGCTGTGACTCAAGCTGCAGATTGCACTTCCATTCTTGAACCATGCAATCTCTGTCCTGGGTGTCTTTGTGGTTTCCTACACCCAGAGAACATATAGCTTGAATTGCAGACTAGTATTCAATCAGTGATCACTTTTAATTCCATCCAAAAAGTGTATTTTTTCTAGAATGAATATTGGTAAGGTAGATATGGAAATATTTTACAAAAAATAATCACTTTCTAGGGTTTCAGGAAGAAACTCATAAAAATATTTCAGACAAGGCATTACAATTAAGGTTCCATCAACATTTTAATCACAAACCCTCTTATAAGGGAAAACATTCATTTTAGATAGAATAAATAACTCTTTGCAGATTGGAAAGAACCAATGGTATTCTGAAATTAAACAGTGAACAGTTTTAAAACCTTCTTTTGTTATTCACATTCTACATAGTGACGCAGATTGAAAAAGCATTAATAAAGAGAGGGAATATGAATATTATATTCCTCAAACAAACTGCCCATGAAAAATGCAAAATTCCCACTTAAATATTGAAATAAATCAGGTTTCCAATTAAAGGTAGATACCAGAACAACTCTGATAGGATGATTAAAAATCTGAGGCCTTAGGGGATCAGAAATTTGCAAATGCTTAAAAAGATGCCACTGCCACGTGGAAAAAAAAAAAAGAAAAAAGAAAAAAATGGAATTTCTACTAACACATAGGAAGCAATTTACTTTCCATAGAGGTTGAAGTATATAGACGAGGTATATTTATGAATCAAGATACTAGCACCTTCCCTTCAAGGCATAATTTCTTACTTTCCCTGCAAGGCACGATTTTCTTTCTTTCTGAACTCAATTATAGTATGCCTGATAAATTGTCACATTCACTTGATTGTATTTACCGACAATTTCTTGGTAAACAGAAAAAAAAAACCTAATACTGAGGACAGGTCAGCTTATAGAAGTAATCAGCTTACAAAATAATTTTATTTTAGAACAATCATTCCTCTAGTGAATCATATTCACCTCTATCAACTGACAAAACAAAACTATTTTCCTTCCCCTAACAAGTAACCACTAATCCATGTTAGAAATGAGCAGCTTTAGGGCTGTTTTCAGTGCTGCCTAGTTTGTAGCCAGGCTCTGCAGGTAATGGATATCAACAGAAAACTGTAGAATACATATCCTAAGCAATCTTACATTAAAATGAACAAAAAGAATATATATATATATATATATTTAGGAACTCTGCATACAAACCTATAAGATGAAATGTCTTCATGATCTAGAACAGTATTGGTTGCTAAAGTCCCTCGTGCCGAATCGATAAGAAACGCTGCGTTTTCATTACCAGACAAAATTGAGTATTCTGTTTCGCCATTCAGCCCGGTGTCAGGGTCAGTTGCAGATATCTGTTTGGGAGCAAATGTGAGGCATAATTCAAAATGGTAAAACATGACTTTGCAAAGAAAACTTTATACTACTCTATTTCTGGTCACCTTCCTCATACCGGCCTCCAACATAAGTGTCACGTGAGGCCATGAAATCTGCTTTTATATTGAAATGGTGTGCCCAAATAATTTCCCTGCACAATCTGAAATCAAGCTACAGAAAGCATTGTGAATGCGCAGAATGATGTGAATGCATTCGTTTTTACACTGCTTATATTTCTATAAGGTTGCCATTGGAATCCTGTCTCTGTTTAGTGACTAAAATTCACTTTCTCACTGGTCCAGAACTACCCCTTAAAATATTACCACTATATAGTTACAGGGTAAGTATAATCAATTATTAAGGTTATCAGAGTTTTCATGGGACAGTTTTTTAAGTACTTTATAAAAATATGAATAAAAAGATTTAAAAGGCACAGAGGCAATCTACAAAAGCATCATAAAAAAAACATCCAGCAGCAGAAACACGTTTAAAGATTTCTGTCTCTTCAATGAGTTGTCTTTGTATTTTGCTGGTTCCTGAAGAAGAATTATAGTGAGCATGGGATGCAAACCATGGCAGAAACAACCAGTCACTGAATAAAGAAAACACAGTAGGCTGTGTAATCACATTAAATTTTGACTACACATTGAAGTTGACTGCCTTTTGATTTTTCCTCATTGCTGGACACATTTCTCTAAATACAAAATCCATCAGTTTCTAATCACTTTGCCTGTGAGGCATTTGTAGGTTTTCATTTATTTAGTCTCTCGAACAGGAATATCTTTAGTACCTAACATGACCCTTACTGTGACCTGACTTGCAACGCAAGAACATGTACTGAGGAAATTACATGATCTTCTAGTCCAACTGATGTCTTCTTTTGCTCTTACACAGCCAGCTGGAAACACTTTCAGATAATGGATCTATTCAGAGGAAGAAATGTTTGCACATTTAAATTGAGACAAGTTGCTCTTTAAGGATCAGATTTTAAATAGAATACTTGAGTGTAAACTCCAATCCTTGTCTGATGGATTGGAATTACTCTTCTTATAGCTACAGCCCCTTCACAGTAAAGGTATTAATGCAGGACCCAGCCTAGAATGATAAATTTGAATAATACTTTTCAACTACTTGAAGAGATAAACAGAATATTAAAGAAATTTGAATTTAAAGTCCAGCTGCACAACTAAGTAAGAAGACAAAGAATTCTCCTCCAGCCTGATAAAACTGAAAGAGAGATCTGAAGTGTGGTCTACACAAAATCTCTGAATATTTTACACATGCAAAGTAGTAGCAAGAACCTCACTATCAGTTTTTGAAAGATGATGATCCAAAACAGACGGAGCAGGACAACCCAACCACTTTTTAACAAAAGAACTCAAACTATGAAGATATGTTTCCTCATACCTGTATGACATCTGTTTTAGGAGACTGGCCTTCCCATACTGATGCTTTGTAAGAGCTTTGTTTAAATTTAGGTACATTGTCATTTACATCTTGTAGCAAAACTGTCACTGCACAGAGAGCTGAATTCAAACTATTTTCAGCCAAGACTGAAATATTTATTTTATGCTTAATTTCATAGTCAAGAAACACTGGCTCCTTTACTGTGATTGCACCTGTTTAATTAAAAAAAAAACAAACAAACCACAAACATATCACTGAACACATCACAGAATTTTAGCAAGCTTCCCACTGCATCCTCCCACTACATGACATCATCTTCCACATGCAGAGTACAGTTACTGTACTCTGATAATTATGTTTTTGCTGATGAACTACCATCTTGGCAATTTCCTAAACCAAAGCAGACCAATTTGCAGGGGGTTAGAAAAGAAAGTGGCTTTACGATATGTGCTCAACAAGTGACAGCAAACCAGCTGTGTCTCAAGATACTCTTGGCTCTCATCTCTGTATACGTACATCTAGCCTTTTGTCTACATCCAAATGGAGCATAGCTTTATCTGTATCTAACTGACACATAAGCAAAGCAATGCAATTTATTCTGATGCAGTGAGTTCCCTGCAACAAAAATAATCACTGCCTGAGACAACAGGCACAACTATATATCCTCACATTGCACTCAAAATTTCCTTGTTTCTTTCCTTGGTCATTGTTATGCATGTTGGTTCATTAGATTTCAAAATCATTTTTGCATTAACTTTTCAGTAATGATGCTATGAATATCTGTATCACAAACTCACAATAGCATAAGAACTGAAGCAGTGACTAACTGAGTAGGTACAGTTAATTCCTTTTCTATGTCAGGTTTATGTCCTTGGTATACTTGCTATACTTTTATGTGCCTCAAGAGCAAAATAAATCACGCTAAGATGAAGAAAGTTTCTAGACTGCATAGAAGATGTTTGGTAGCAACAAACAATTCCAGAGACTTTTCCCAAAGTGATTTTTAATTAACTACAGTGCTTGAGAGGACAAGAGCAGACCTCTGGTTTTAAGAACCTCTGAGAAATAGAGGGTATCAATCTAAAGCACAGAATACTTCTGCTGTAGAAACAATGGATCATAGAGACACTGGTGTCAGAATTATTACTGAGGTAAAAACTGCTCTTGAAAGTGACAATAGGGAGCACTTCAATTCATGCTTTCTAAGAAGCAGGACGGAAGTTTTGTTTCAGTTGCACTAAGTATTTCAGTACTAAACCACAATGGCTCAGAAGTCTCAGAGGAAGATTTGCAACATTCAGTGCAATAGGAATTCCACTAGTGTTTGAGAAGAAAGTGCTTATGAGACTTTTCAGAAACATTGTGCAACTATTTTGAAAGCTTTTTTATAACAAACCACCACCACATCACAAAATAGGAACATTTCATTTGATCTTTAACTTTTTTTTTTTAATTTTGCATTTGATGTTTTTGGAGGTGTTGATACTAGAGAAGATGAACTCCTTCAGGGATAACCTCGCCTAATGCTCCTGAAGATAAATATGTCTAGTTTTATTTCAGTAAAATGAGAAGAACTGGAAAAATCTAGCATAGGCACTATAAGAGCCCCTCATTTAAACAAAACAAAATCATTTTGAACTGCCCATCAGCAGCAAACACGACAGTTTTACAGGAGAGTTCACTGCTCAGTGCCTGGAGCCAGCCATCAGAATAATCAGAAGTGAAAACCATTGGGAACTCAGGGAGACATCTGTTATGAGTCCAAACTATTCCCATTACTTCTCAGGAAAAATGATGATGTTTGATAAGAGCTGAGAAATGACTGAAGATGCTATGCTCTCTGAACAGGCTTCAGATGAGGCCACACTCTTTAAGCTACAGACAGGCACTTGGCAGAAACAACAATAAAGAAAATACAAGTTTACCTGTAATGGGGTGTATGGAGAATATGCTTTCCTCTTCACCCAGGATGCTGTATTTTATGCTTTCTCCTGTAAATTTGCGTTCATAAGCTTCTACAGTTAGAAGTGATGTACCTATGGAAGTAGTACAAGATTTTCATAATGTCCGTTTAAAGAGGGTTTATTGTAATTTTGTACTACTCTGAGTAATAGCATGTACACAGCCAAACACCTGTCTATTCGCCTAGCTTCTTATTCATGACTTAATGGAGCAGAAAACAAAACCAAGTCCTCCGTGACCATGATGAAACATCACAGGCAAGGCAGTAGTTCTCCTTGCAGAGCCATTTAATTGCAACTTCATCAGCTCCCTAATGAGTTTTTAACTTTTGCTGATAGCAAATTCCCACATACCACTGAAATTAAATCTAACCTGAAGCCATAATTGGAAAAAGAAAATTACATATATATATATATATATATCTTCTCTTCAGTGGTGCTGCATTGATTCAGTGGAAGGCCAAAACAGACACTGACTATGAAATTTATGAGGTTATCTGAAAAAGTGGCTGTATTCCGTTTATTCGGGTTATGCTGTCTTGGGTTGCTTTAATTAAATTTTTTAGGGGATTCTTCTAAGGAAGAGTCCCTTTTAATAACAAAGATAGGAACGTCTAAATCACTACAAAGATGTTACTTTACTTATCCTGCCATTTACCTGAGCTCTATCTGGATTTTTGAGAGATACTTAGAAGAAAGGATTCATAAAAATTTTATGTGGCCATTTTCTAACAGAGAGAAAAAGCTGAAACTACATGCTCAGCCATGCGTCAAAGGCAGCTGAATCAGGCAGAATCTTGATTCTATGAAACAAGTAATGATTTAATACAAAATATAAAAAATGCGAAATATAAATCCTATCTGAAATAATAAAGAGAGTAGCAAGTTTTAATAAATGTGTTGATACTGTTGTATTCAAGATGGCAACTGATATTTAATAATTTTCATTGTTTAGATTAATTTTAATTTATTCCATCTAGCTGTGATGGAATGATATTACCATACAACCTTCCAAACAGCATTACAGAAAACTAGCTATTTTAACACATAGCAAAAGACATGTTGTTCACGCAAAATTTTACAAGGAAAAACTTTATAAAATGTTCTTTGTTTCTATGTGCAACTTTTTTTTCTTTATTTTTTTAAGCTTTATTTTAGTACAGGTAGCCTCTAATTTTAAAAATATAAGCTTGCTGCAGCACCAGGTAGGCAGCAGCGAGAAACATGACTAATTAAGATACAAAACAGGGCTGAAGGCTGTGACACATCTGTGACTTAGTTATAGAAATAAAAGTCAGTTGTAGGGCACCTAAAACTACTTGGAAATCATGGTCAAATTAATGAAATAAAAGCCATACATATATATATGTATATATATTTATAATTATTATTACTAATATTTCATTTGTAATTGAAGCTACAAACAAAGAACTAAATTCACAGAATTTTAAAGATCTATCCTGTTGGAAGCCTTCTAATTTTTCCAAAATCCTACATGTTTTTTGACAGATAGTGAGAAAATAAGTCAGATGCTTTAGCCTGGTGGTTTGGCCACAGTTTACATTAGTAATACTCATAGCATTATCTTAATTTTAAAACACACTGATGAAAATTTGGCTTGTAGCCTCAAAGAGACATAGAAAGAAATGGCTGAGCAATCATAGAAGTAATTTCTGCCACAGTCATCTTCACCCTTGGTTCTCTGTTTCTAATTATCTATGGATATTGTTTGTTTTTCCTAAATTATTAACACTTTTTTTCTTTACTGATTCCTAATCAAATACATAGCCTATTACTCAAGATCTAAGAATTCACTAGTCTCACAATACCCTTAGGGTATGAAGGAATATTATTCTCATTTTACAGAGGGAAATTTAAAGTATAGAGGATAAATAACTTGTTCAAGCTGAAGAAGCAGCTTTTGAATCAAGAACATAGTGCAGATCAGAGCTCTAAATTATATCTGGTCAATTGTACAGTGGGATTTGTAGGTGGAAGAAATGTGAAAGATCCTATTTTCCATCCCTCATTGTAACGATCACAACCCATGAAGCATGAAAGTTACCTACCATACCTAATTAGAAGGATGCACAACCACTAATATCCTCTAAATGGTAAGTACAGTTGTAATTTTCATCATTACTCTGAACAACAAATTAATCTGTAAGTACCTTGTGATCTAAGCTATTTTATCTATTAGCAGCATGCGGTAGTGCTGTCTCTGTCTCCAGATGCACTGTGGAAGCATGAATATCAGTAGCTTCAAACTTCTCCACCGTTCACCTCACTTTATCCCTATTCTCCTGAAAGTCCAGAATGTAAGCAGGTTTTACAATATCTCTGAAAGCTATTGCAGTTCATTAAAGGTATTGTAAAAACAAAAAAATCTCATGTTGCAAATGGTACACCCCACTTATCTCATCTGAACTCGATTGTGTTGACAAGGGAAGTAAGGAATAAGCACTGTCCACCCAATATTAAAATAATTTTGCTAAACGAGTGAATCCACTGATGCTCAGGGCTTCCCAGACTTTGGGGTGGAAACACACTACCGCTGATGCATGAGCTTACTGCTTAATGTGAACAACAGCACTGTATGTGAGCAGCAAACCCATGTGCCAGACAGTTCCTCTAAGGTAACAGTTCTTTTGCTGATACACTCGAAAAGGGCAGAAGGGTATTTGAAACATCCAACTTCACTTTTCCCTACTACTGCACAATCTGTTATAATTACCACCCCAAACAGAGAGGAGACAGCCCAGAAGCTGCAATAATACCCAGGGGAATTTGAGACCCACCTGCTGCACTGTTCTCAGGCACAATTGCTTCATACAGGCTATGGCTGAATGAAATCTCCTCCTCTTGTTCCTTTGTAAAGATAATGACCAGAGTCGTGGCTGTTCGAGGTAAGGCACCTTGATCTGAAGCCAACACTAGCAGCTGTGTACTGAAGTCTTCAGAAGCCAAGGGCTCCTGAAGTACGATGTCACCCATCTCTGCATCAATCTCAAATAAAGTTTCCGCTGCCAACAAACTAAAAACAATACCTCCATTTGGCCCCAGATCCACATCCTCCGCTCTCACAGTGGCTACTGTCTCATTCACTGTGGTTTCAACAGGCACAAAGGCCCTGATGGAGCTCTGCAGAAACACTGGATTGTTGTCGTTGACATCATCGATATGCACCACAATGCTGGCAGTGGTGCTCCTTTGCAAATGCAAGCTACAGTCGCTTGCCACAGCCCTAAATGTATACTGGGACTTGGTCTCCCTGTCCAGCACCTTTGTAGTAACTATGGAGCCTGTTATACTGTCAATGGCAAATGCTCCAGAGATGTCCCCAATCAGTGAGTATGTAACTTCGCCATTTGGGCCGTCGTCTCTGTCGGAAGCAAAGAGGTCCATAATGGCTGTGCCTACCTCTACGTCTTCTCTCACAGAGATGTGATATTGGTTCTTTTCAAACAGTGGGCTGTGGTCATTTTCATCCAGGACTGTTATGTACAGCAGTGCAGTGGAGCTCCTTGAGGGACTGCCTAGGTCATGGCACTCAATTGTAAGAGTAAAATTGCTGGCATCCTCTCTGTCTAAGATATGAGTGACCAACAGTTTTCCTGAAGTATTATTTAGTGTGAAGTATTCTCCAACATTTCCACCTTCCAAACACAAAAAAGTAAAATGATGACAAACAATTGCTTTTGGAAAAAAAATCTCTTGTGACTACCACAATGTTAATCACAATAACAGGATCCAGGACAGCTGGTGTGCTCATGTATCTTTTGCATATTTTATTCCTCGTATGATTAAAACCTGCATTTCATTTAAATCAGCGGGTGGGAATGACAGTAAATGCAGAATATCATATCAATTTACAGAGCAGCTATTCCATTAGATGCATGTCTTTTTTCCCAAAGCAGCACACCAAATAAAGTCTTCTGCAACTATGCTGCAGCACAAGGTGACCTCTTCTTAACCTTAGTTACAAATTCCAGAAACCTATAAAGCACTGCTGACAATTGCAATTAGTTGCTCTTTGCTCTATTCTACAAGCCTGTCCATTGGAAGTGAATAGTTGTGCTTCAAGGTCTTGATTTTGGGGAGAGGAAAGAGGAAGGTAAGTATGAAGCAGTTGACAGATGAAAAGTCAGCATTTTTAGGCACAGTGAATGGCATACACACCTTATAACATGTAGAAAGACCAATAACGATAATTAAATTAAAAGTTATTAAAGATCATGAAATTAAAACCAAGAAAATAAAGAAATTCTTTACTGCTTCTTCAAAGAAGATTTTGTTAGCTGGTCCCCAGTAGTTATCTGCTGTTTGAGCTAAGGTTGGGAGCCACAAATCAAAGCAAGTACATCATACTTGTATTTGTGCAAAGATTTTACAAGAGGCTTTAAACAGCTGTGGAGCTTACAATGGCATAGTGGACTTGGGGAGAGTTTGGCAGTATGAAAACCAAGTATGACTTCAATTAATGAGTGATAGAAGCTCTCACAAGATAAAAATAAAAAAATAAAATTAGATTAGTTCTTCTACTTACTCTATATTTATGTTCACAGCTTTCACAATTATAATGAAAGGGATAAAATTATGCATTTGTGATGAATGCCTTCTTCCAGCATTTGATAGTTTTTCTTCTTCTCTTCAGTACCATTTCAAATTCAGAAAGCAGACTTAAAAGTTTGCTTGGAAAATGCTTACCAATGCTGATGAAGGATTGAAATATTTTTCCCCTCCCTCCACATGAAAAAAAAGAACAAGGACAAGTGAGGATGTAGGAACACTAGCATAAAACCTGGACACTGTTGTTTATGTGTTTCCTGATTTAACATACATGACAGGGTATAACTTACCACTTATTTTGTATCTTAGAGCTCCATTATTGCCAGCATCCATGTCTGCAGCCCTGGCAATGTAAACTACTGAATGTTGTTGATTCTCTGGAATATGAATCTCAAAGACAGGAAAGAAAAACTTGGGAGAGTTATCATTTTCATCCAGCACTTTGCAGATAACTGTCGCTGTGCTTGACAGAGATGGAGTTCCACCATCTCGAACCAAAACTAAGATTTAAAGACAGAAAACAAATTTTATACAGAGGTATACTACTCCTTAGTAATAGCAGAATACTCATTATTTTTGTTATAAATAAAGCACATATTCCCATGTACCTGAAAATATGACCACTTCCATTAACCCAGACTAACTCTGAAATAACACTATAGCCATTCCTACCTCCCATTGCACACGCAGTCATAGCTACTTCATGCTGATACCTTTAATACTGAAAACCTCCTGGATTTCCCGGTCCAGTGACACAGCTGTTTCTAATTTTCCACTGTTCAAATTTATCCTGAATTTCTCATATCCAGGTCCTGGTAATATTTCATACTGAAGCGAGGAATGTTGTCCTTAAAAGAAGAATAGAAGAATAGAAGTGCTAGTAAAACAGAGTAACTCTCCTTACATGCCCTCTTTTTTTCCCACCACCTTTTAGGAAATGGATTACAGATGAAATTATTACTCTAAATGCAGTGAGTAACTGCTTCTTCATTAGCAAAAGAGATCAAAATTTAAAACCAGATCTTCAAAATCCTTTTCCAGCTACTGCACTGTGTGGAAGTTTTTCAGGCATTTCAAGAGAACCCAGCAGAATTTTGAGGGACCCAAGGCAAGTTACCAAACAAGCTGACATATCATGAACTTAGACCATGGAATCCATGCATTTGTCTTGTGCCCTCCCTTAGGTAATGAATTATTTCTCAGCAGGATGTCAGGCAGTGCACCAGGCTGCTCAGGCTCTGGTTTTCCACTTAATTCACTCAGACTCAAGTTTATCTCTGTAAAGTACAACACTGAACAGAATAAACACTCGGAGGAAACATCAACTTTTTGGACTTGATGATCTCTAGAGGTCCCTTCCAACCCCTACAATTCTGTAATTCTTGAGATGTCTACAAGTTCCAGGTATTGGTAATTTTGAGAAGGCAGATGCCTATGTCCCATCAGCACTCACAGGGTAGGCTCTTCCTTCTTGTCTTCAACTCAAAAACCTATTTGCTTGGCACTGGAAAGCTACAGCATTCCTAGTAATACTAAACTTGATGGTTAGAGTTAACATTACATTCTGTTCTCAGCTAGAACAGCCAAAAATAACTGGTATTGGTGGAGAAACACTACTGCGAGAGAGAAACAGAACCTACAGTTTAAATGCCCATGATTGCCTTTGTTTGCCTTTGAAAACCTTTGCTAAATAGTTGCTAAATCTGAAATTTGATTGAAAGAATTATTATAGTAAATGCATTTTCATTTAAACCTGTCAGGGGTTTGTGGGCTGGTTCGGCCCGGCCCCGCAACAACCGAGGAAGGAGACCCACAGGCCCACACCCCGGACAGGGGGAAGGGGGAAACGGAAAAAAGGAAATAAGCCCCAAAACAAAACAGCGGCAACAATCTGAGGGGAAAAAGCTAATTTACTAAATAAGACATCAGGAAGTAAATAACACAATATAATGCAATACAATTTGGAATTAAGCCCAATGAATCAAACAAAATGAGTAAGAGAAAGAGAGAGAGAGAGAGAGAGAGAGAGTGAGTGCCCGATAAACCGAAGGCCTTACGCTAACGCTGAAGGCGGACGGCAGAGAGCACCCACTCCTAAGTGATCCTAGAGGAAAGAGAGAACGTCCCATGACCGCAGAGAGTTTTTATCTGTTCCCTCTGAGCGGAAAACGTGTGAAAAAAATACAAAGCATTGCAAAGTCCTCTGGGGAATGTAGTTCTCCCTGACTCCCAATGCACCACATGATGCCATGATGTGGAATACCAGTACCAAAAAATCATAAAACCACGAAGGAAGGGACTTATTCATGAAAACACACACAGACAAAAGAAAAATGAATTACAGAACTCTTTTCAGCTTTCCTGAAAAAAAGGGGGAAAAAATCACAGCTGTAAGCACAGTCAAGGGGAACATTTTGAAAATCTGAAGTCACCAACACAGCCTATCCAAATTTCATGCTGTAATATGTAGGCACAAGTCAGTGGAACAAGATGATCTACATGAAAAAAATCAGTACAGGTTAAAATTTTATCAGTGATTTCCACAAAAGACCTTCTGAAGTGGAATCAAGATTAAAGCTTGGGGCAAAAATGAAGCAGATGACAGCTGCTTACTCTTCCCTTCACAGATAATACCTGAAGTAGGAAAACAAAACATAAGGCTGATGCTGGCTGTGATTGTTACTATGATTCCTCCCTGTGGTCAGCTAACGAATATATAAGGTGAATAAAACAATAGAAGGAAGAAAGTCCTCCAATAAGACTGCACAAACATTCCTAGGATTTGAACTGCAACTTAAAGAGCAAACAAAATAAAAAATAATAAAAATGTTTATGATTATATGACTCCCATATACATCTTATTTTCTTACATTATGAGCATCACTTTCAGTATTTGGAACAATTCTGCAATATACATATGACATTGGGCCAAATATTGAAAATGCGGGAAAAAGTCCCATCAGAAGGGCTCTGGTTACTCAAAAATGCATAAATTAAAATAATAATAATTAAACAGACAAAATCAACCAGGAAGGAACCATCAGCAACAATGCCACTCCAGTCTAACATGTCTGTAGCAGCAGAGACATGCTGGCCATCCACATGCCACCCAGCAGACCTGAAGTGCCTTTCCTCTCCACCCAGTCAAGCCAGTAGTGCTCCCTCCTACCACTGACTTACAAAATGCATCTCCTGCTGTACATCTCATAAAATGCACAATACAAAATAATAATAAATTAAAAAAGGGAGAGGGATGGAGAAACAGAAAAGAGGAATTCAAGATAGCTATTTCTTTTCTGTTATCTATAGATTTTTTTTTAATTCAAATACTAACTTTGTTTTTATAGAATACAGATGAAAAAGTGAGGGAGGCAGAGGTAGATAGTAATGCTGCCCAGCTATCAAGAAGATTTTCGTATATAGGAATACTGAGCCCTTTCTAGTTTCCGGATACTTTGCATACTAGTGGGGAAATGGCTCTTCCATTTCTGCTGAGCTGTAATCTCACATCAGCCTTTTGTAATCAGCATGTGCTCTGCTTTAAAATGGGAAATCTTATTGGAGACAGAAGATCATTTTGCTAACAAGATTTATTTTTTGGATAGCAGTCTTAATTCTAAAGATGTGCAGAAACTGAACCCATTTTTCAGGGTAACTGCTTCAGGTTACACCAACTGCATATGCTTTGCATTACTGAAGGTAAAACTATCTCCAGAACCAGACTACCTGTAGCATTCTGCGCATTTCAGATATTCCAAAAGTTGAACAACTGGAGGGAGTTTTTTGTTGGTTCATAAAGACTTTCACTTTTCATCATTATCTGCGAGCATATGAACCATTATTTTTATTCATCTACTTTCTGTATGTTTGAAAAACATGTATGTGAAACTATCTTTGAAATCCAGGGCAGTTTTCAAACTTCCTTCAGAGCTCAAGTGCCTGGAAAATCTTGGTTGACAGTGCCCCTGTCTGGTCAGAAGACATTAGTGCATGCTCGCTGTTACAAAACTGGGGTGTGAACTTTTAAGTTATTTAAAAATATTCAGAACTCACTGAGAGAAACAGAAGTGTCCAAATACTGACTCTAATGGAGATTCATACTCTTTTCTGAACTATAACCAGAATCGTCTGTCTGTTTTCACATAGAGTATGTTAAGCTACCTCACATCACCCATGCACTCAATTTATATTTAATATATTAATTAGGGCTGAGGCTAGCCCAGTATGTAACTCAGAATATCTCCAAGCCCTGAATGAATGTTGAGAATCTGAACCAACAGCTGTGTTTTGAAACTCAAACACGGACATTACCCTGGACAAAGCATGATATTTGTACATGCAAGCATAGAGCAAAGCAAGATTTGATCAGTCCACGATGTGTGCAATAGCAAAAAGATTGAAATTACCTGCATCTCTGTCCACAGCTTCCACTCTTATGACCAGCTCCCCCGGATCCTGGTTTTCATAAACTGCAGTCTCATAAAGCTGCTGCAGAAATATTGGTCTCTCATCATTCACATCAAGAACAAGGATGCTTAGAACCTGTGTTGCAGAGAGAGCTGGACTGCCATCATCAAGAGCCACAACTGTCAGACTGTATTGCTCCTGAACCTCGCGGTCCAGGAGCTGGGCTGTACTTAGGAGTCCTGTTATAAAGAGTGGAAACAGTAAAGAAGTGCTCAGCTCCAGGTTAGGATCGTGACTGTTCCTGCGCTCTCACTAAAGGACATTCTGTACCACTGCTGCAAGGCTTCCAGACTTTGGAGTAGGTAATTCTCATAAGAGTAGCCCAGAAATGCTCATTTTGAAATAAGGGGTAATTGGAATTCATGGAACATTCAAATAAGGTTCAAAGAAAGAATTACTTTTCTTAACTCTGAGCTTCCCGTTATACTTAACTTCCTTTAACTTTCATAGTTGTTTTGTATACATCAGTTCTCACAGCAGCTCCACAACTTAGTGTCATCTGTAACACATCATGGTTTTAAAATCAGAATAAGAACCAGAAGATACTGTAACTACTAGAGTGAAATTTGCATTTCTGTGGAAGTGGTATAACAGTCACAAAACTCATTCAGGAACCAGGGAACTTCAGAGGGCTGTAGAATAAAATTCAGCAGCACTTTGAGCATCTATAGAATGCCTTCTATCCTCAGGGCAATGCGCACTCTTTCATTCCTTTGATCTTGATTTTGCCTTTTCTCACATCTACATATAGCACTGTATGCACGTATACAAGATTTAAGTATTCACTATATGAAAAATCAGTGTGAAGCATTCCACTGCACACAGTTTCCTCAATAACGCACTGGAAGGTGTTTTAGCACATTCTGCTCAACACAGTCATAGCTTCATGCAGAAATTTCTGAGCTAAGTCTCACTGAGCTTGCAGCATTGCTACACTTGTATGGCACTTGATAAGCCATCTGATTAGAGCAACACTGTAATTCAGTATTTTGTTACTGTGCTGTATGCACTCCCAAATATTACCATGATAAACACAGTATAAGAACAAGAGAGTTACAGTACCTGTGATTTTATCCAATATAAATGATCCATTTTCATTGCCTGAAATTAAGTGATACGTAACGTGTCCATTTCTTCCCTCATCAGGATCCTTTGCAGTTACACGGTGCACAAAGAGGCCCACATCTGCATCTTCCATGACATAGCAAAGAGGTGAAGATACAAAGCTGGGACTGTTGTCATTAACATCTATAATAACAATTTTTGCGGTCAAAGAATCACATCTGCGATCATCCATGTTTATTGTCTGGTCTGTTGCAGACACTGTAAGGATCACAGAGTGAGTTATCTCCCTGTCCAGTGGGGATGCTACAACCAAGGTACCATACGAAGGGTGAACAACAAATGGATTTTCAGCCATGCTACCCATTTCCAGGGAATACTGTATTTGGCTGTTCAGGGAGCTGCCGTCTCCATCTTTTGCATTGAATGTGTAAACCAGAGTGCCAGCAGGTACGTTTTCCTCTATGCCAATCACTATGAAGTCATCTTGAAAATGTGGAGAATGATCATTCTGATCTTCTACATCAATACCAAGAAGGACAGTATTATTCTGAGGGGGATTATTATTGTAATCCTCTATAATAACTTGCAAAAAGAAATGTGAAGATGTTTCGTAGTCAAGTTCCTTGTAAAGAAAAAGATCTCCTGTCCAACTGTCTAACCCAAAATAAGCATTGTCGTCATCTTCAGTGATACTAAAACACAGTTTCCTGTTAGCTGTTAGATGATTGCCAGGCAACTTTACAGAAGTGAATACTTTTGCAGGTTTAAAATTTTCAGGTATGACAAAGTGCTTGAAATATTGAGAGAAGACAGGTCTGCCTGTGGGAAGTGGGATTACCTGTAACAAAAACACAAACACTGGCACATTTTCCCATTGCTATTAGGGGTAGTGTAATGATCATTATTTTCCTTGACAGTTTAATCATTTATCACTTGTGACTATGCTACTGTACTATGCTGCCAGAAAACAAACTTGACATGCTACAGTGGAGTTCAAACAGTCCTCAGCCAGATTCTCCATAATTCTCTTCTTCGTTCCCACATAAGAAAAAAAAAAAAAAAAAAAAAAGAGGGGCAAGATTGTCTGGTACCCACTGAGTCACAGGCATCCAAATACCTTTGAACACAACTAGTAGGTATTTTCCTTCTCTTTTCCAGTTTTCTAATGGCATAACACATAAACATCTTCCATTCCTAAGACAACTCATAATGCTGTTCTGTATTCAAATCAAGAATGAGTTTGCCCTCTCATTTCCTCACTCAAGAGTAAACCAAACTAAAGAAAACTATGAAACAACGTTTAGTTCCAAATTTCTCCTTTCTGCAGATTATTTCCCTAGATTCCCTCAGAACTGCTTAACTGCTTTTTATTTTTAAAAATAAACTAAGTGTGCAGCATAATCTTTTCTATCTGTACAATACCAAGAAGTACCTGGATGTCAACAACAGCCTGTCCTTGAAGAGAAGGCATTCCCTGGTCCCTGGCTGTAACTGTTATTCTGTAGCTCGATCTCCCAGCATGGGACAGAGGCTGGGTTGCTCTCAACTCCCCGCTGACAGCATCGATCTGGAAGTATTTTGTATCTTCTTCTATAGGGGGAAAAATGGGCATTAGTTACTACAGGACTCATCAGTTCGCTATATGCTTCCATTGTAACTAATGCCTAAAAAGGAGCAAAGGACCACAACACAAAGGAAAGGGAGCCTGATGCAGTCACTTGTATTTCTCAGACTCATTTGGTTGAGTAAAAAATTACTATAGCCCGCTTACCGTGTACCAAAGCAACTGCTTGCTTTTATTATTGATGTTGCTCATATTAGCAATAAGCATTGAGAAAGCAGCAGATGCCCCAGGACTGCTACTCCAGCGTCAGTTGTCAATCAGGGACAGGGAAAGAATTAAGCCTTGGTCTCTGAAGGGGCAATGATGTGTCAAACATGTGATGCTGGGTACACTATGACAAGCCAGAAAAGGACACTTCCCATAAGACAATGCAACCACAGTGACGAAGCCTTCCTTGCCTCTGCTCTCAGCACAGACACAACTGGGGGTTAGCAGCATCTTACACTGACTGGTTCCAGAGCAACACAAAAATAGAGGGAATTAGGCTTTTATCTGCCACCAAGGACTGACTGTATGCTAATAACTGGCAAGTTCTAATTGAACATCCTATTGCATTTATTCCAATAGCAAAGAAAAAAAATCTTCCACAGAACAATAACTAGCTCTTAGTGAATTCTCCATTTTCAAGAAACACAATGGAAATAAGTCCCCATTTTTTTTTAGTAAAATAGGAAAATATCTATTACTTGGTATACATTACCAGAAATGGAGGAAATCAAAGTTGTCATAACTCTTTATCTCTTAAAATAAAATACAAATAATTTTGGTACATTGATTTTTAATAAGGTGTGCTGGCAGGTTAAATAAAATAATATAGCAGAACAGCTGCTATTCTAATAAGCAACCATGGTAAAAGTAAACTCAGTACAGATGTGCTAAAGGAAACACCCACAGAGAACCTATTTCGATAGGCACCTAAGAGAGCATGAAGCTGTTTATGTTCTCCAATTCTTCATGTGCAAATTAGCTGTGCATAAAAATGTTCATTTATATGTTCATTTTTATTTCTCTGTAACAGCAAAATATTTGCATCTGTAGAATATGATCAAATGCTGAGCAGGCAAGTTAGAAAACAGAGTTATGGCAACCAACACATCACTTTATACATAACAAACAGATTGCAAAAAAAAAAAAAAAAAAAAAAAAAACAACAATATGTAAAGACAATTACACTGAATGAGACAGGCCCACATTCTGCACTTTTTGGTGACAGCTTCAAAATACTAGTGCTGCTACATTAGTGTTCTCATACATTCTGGTTTAGGTCTCCACGCACAGATATGCTATTTTGTTCCATATAATGTTTCAGGAAACAAAATCCCAGTTAAGCAGAACAGCGAAGATAGGAAAAACAGAATACAACGTAAATAGTGTTCAAATGTTTTTAACATTTTGCTAAAGCTGATATATAAAATATTTGATAAAGAAAAATAACAAGAAAAATAAAACAATAAACAAAAATGTATGAAAACCTTAATTTTTCTACCAACACAGAGCTGTGGATACCAAACTGAGCCAAGAAGTACTAGAAAACAGAAATACTGTATGTATACAATTGCAACCTGAGACATAAGCTACAAGTCTTCATTCTTGCCCCAGCAGTAACTGAGGACACTTAGTGTCTGTTTCTCATTTTCATCTTTGTCATCAAGAATTTCACTACAAAACTGTTCAAATTTTAAATACCTTTTTTATTTTTTATTTTTGCTAATACTTTTGTCAGTCTATTTTTAAATTTATTCCTGAATAATATCCAAGGGGAGACAATTGATCCCAAATCAGAAATATATACTAAGAGAAAAGACAGATCAATTTTAAATACTTCTGCCCAAGATAACAGCAAGTGCAAGTCAGTGTTAGCTTCCTCTCTTTCTAAATACACTCCAAATTCTCCTCTTCATTCTGCTGGAAGTTCAAAATGAGGAATAAGGGAAAAAGGTGGGTAATAAGTTTTACACTCCTAGGATGCCAGTCACAGCTTTAAAAGCACACTCCTCCCTGCAGTTCCGGAAACCTTTTCTCAGCTTTTCTCTCTATAAATCACCACAAAGGCTGCCATTGTCACATGCCCTAAAGGCACAAAGAAAAAAGGAAGAAAGTATTAGAGAAACTAGTAAAGACCAGGTTTAAATGCCTCAGTAGAATGCTAGAAACTAGAAAATACTATTTTAAATATAAACCAAGCAAAAACTTCACCATATAACAGAAGAGCAGATGCTAAAGGCTGTGGGCCAACCAAAACCAACAACAAAAATGAGTATCAGAGAAGTTCTGCTTCTGTATTTGTTTACCAGGAACCTATCTAGCTTTAAGGCCAGGAGAGGTCTGCTTTTTTTTTTATTTTTTTGTGGTAGTGGGTTTGTTTCTTTTGTTGGTTTATTGCTTCTGTTTTTACCTTTACATCCTTTCTAGAGACAGCCTTTGCCAGACTAGACCTATTTTGTGTTGCTGTCTTTTTTACAATCGGAATTCCTTCTCACTCCCCTCTGTGGCTCTACAGAGGGGGATAAGAAAATTCAACATGCTGCTTAAAGGAAGGAATACAGCAATATGTACAGAGAGGCGGTGACCCCTGGAGAATGCTTCCTATGTTGTCTGACCATTAGCCTTCAAACAAAGGTTTGGATGCTACCCATTCTGCCGTTTTCTTTTCCCCTCCAAATCCCTTTGTATCCATGTCTATTGTATCCAAACTAATGCAACAGGATTATGGCAATAAAACTGAATGCTTTTACACTTCAACTACAGAATTTTAATCAACTTATCAAATATCTTATTTCTTTAAGCATCTCTTGCTGGGTGAGAGCAGAATTAATCCTCCTTTAACTTTGATTTTAGATCTTCAAATCTTTCCATTATCCCACGGAAGTTAAAAGGGTTCATAGAGACACAGTATGATATAATCCAAAGGAATGTTAACAAGGCTGAAATAACTGAAAGAAAAAGCTGCAGGTTCACTCTCTTTTTCTTAAAAAGTAAGGGGAAAGAACACATGAGAAAACCTGCTGATAAGGTGGAAATAATATAAACATTTTCTTGCTCTGATGAAGCAGTATGTTTTAGGTGCAAATGAGCGTAGACTAAGAAACACCAAGTTTAGAAGACATTGACTGCAGTAAGCCAGCAGACTAGAACAGTTACAAAACAAAGTTCTGTTAGTGGCATATATTGCTTTTTTGAATCAATAACAAAGTAAAGCAGGACAGAGAGATTTTTCTTACTGTTACAGACTGAGATCTCTTGTGTCAAACAAGAGGCAAGTGATTTGTGATAGAAGCAGATCACATCTATGTCTCTTGTCAATAATAACACCTTAGTCCTACTCACATTCTCATTTAGGACTGCTCTGCAATCAATTTCACTGCAAGCAAACCTGAGTGCTACAGCATACCCCAGAAGTAAACTCCTACACACAGAAGTGAAGAACAAAACTAAAGAGCAGAAGTGTTTTCAAGCGGCTATGCAATGTCAAGCTAATAGAAGGCTAATAAAAGGGTGCAGCATAAACTAAAACCCACAAGCTTCATCATTTGCTTAGATTATCTGCTGATCCTTCTGATCCCCGCCTCAGTCTCATAAACCATTCTTCCAGCAGGAAAATCTTCAGTTGGTTATGGGAAAAAAGGAGATCATCTTTCCTTTACCATGTTAGACAAGTGACTGAAACACTAAATTTTGCAGCACAAGATCATGGTCCTAATCGCTTCTGACTGCTGTCTGAATGCACTGTCTGGACACAAAAACACCCAAATCCGTGGGGAGATGGGGTAGACAGGAGGGTAGGAAACTGCCTGTACCTCCAGACATACTTAAAATTTAGACACAGAATGGCCCTCTTTCCTATTTGTACAGGCGACACTTTCCTAACAGAAAAACAGACAAGAAATTCTGTATGCATACAAGACACCTCTTAACACGCTGATTATTTCAATGTATCTTTGCTTATGAATTCCACCTTCGATTCTTACCTGGTTCTATTGAATATAGTACTGTACCATTGTTCCCAGAATCAAAGTCCTTTGCAAAGACAGAGGTGATGAGCATTCCTGATGGCTGTCCTTCCAAAACCTGTCATTGAGCATATATTAATAAACTAATCTGCAAGCATAAACAGATAACTGTGAATCTCAAAAGAAATTCCTTCCCTTAGCACAAGAGCTTACTGCTGCTGTATTTTCCATCTCAGTAATGAGATTAAAGTTTATGATCAGTGCAAATGGCATTTCAGAAAATGGTTAAGTGATACAGTTTTAACAATCACAGAATCACAGAATGGTTTGGGTTTGAAGGGGTCTTAGAGATTATCACACTCTGTCCCCTCTGCCATAAGCAGGGTTGCCAATCACTAAATCTGGCTGCCCAAGGCCTCACTCAACCTGGTCTTGAAAAATCTCCTATTATGGTCTGCATATGTTAATTCAAAAATAAATATGAATTAGTATAGCAGAATCAGAGGTCAGAAACTGGAAAAGACTACTACACACATAAACAAAATTATACATATATCCTTTGTATTTAGCAAGCTACATATTTTACTTTTTTTCTGAATTATTTTTAAAATTTTATTTATTTACAAATTTTGAAGGTCTTGAATATAGCTGGGTCAAAATTAAGAACATGCAAAAAAAATAATCATTTAATTAACCTTAACTGAATCTCCTTTAAGTCAGGCATTGCAGGCACTGTGCTGGACTGAAAGATGCGTGCTGTGGTGGCTGTTTCACTCAGCAGTGTCCAGCTACCAGCCTGGCTCTCCACTACGCACACCAAAACGCCATGAACAGTTTGAGCTGTTGCCCACAGGGTGGTGCTCAGAACAAGCCGCACAGGCTGGCCAAGGGCTATTACAGACCTTAATGCTTAGCTCTTTTCCGGGTGCAGTCTGAGGGAAGATAGGCTTATTATCGTTCACGTCCATCACTGAGATGTACACGGTTGTCGTGACATTAAGTGGTGGTGACCCATGATCAGTCACTAGCACAGTCAGCTGGTGGTGAGCTTGTTTTTCACGGTCTAATGCAACCCAATTTATAACTTCACCTGATGGACACAGAAAACAAGGAAGAAAGGGAATTACATATTATCGTACGCTAGCACTAATCTTATGACATGTAATAATCATACATCTTTTTATATACCTTGCTGCTGACACTAAAATCCCAGGTTTGTGAATTCAGTTCCACACAAATGTTACGTCAAAATGTGCACTTGTACTTCAGTGCTACCTTATATTCTTTACTCTACTCCGGATTCCCCTGAGAAAAGGTATAAAGCAGCACAAAGCAACACACTGGCCTTCTAAACAAATCCCACTGTGCTTTTCATCATCACATTTCAGGACAGATAATCCAAGAGCACAGGGTTTTAACTGCTGATAAATGGCCTTTATTATACCCATGGGTTAGACTATTCTCAACACAGCATCTGTACATTAATCAGGAAGTCTGATGTCTCCTATACATTCTGATAAACCCAGTAAATAAATCTAACTCAATCTCCTTTCCATCTGCTCACCCATACTCTATATAGCTGAAGATTTGTGGTTGACCAAAGCCCTTCACACAGATAACCACATATTATTTTAAGAGCATCACTGTTAATTCCCGGGAGTCTGTTTGCCTTTAGATTTCTGTAAATGTACCCAACAAACCTTTGTTTTGAAATAACAATTATGAAATTCATAAAGAAATTCTGCCTATGAGGACAGAATCTCTGAGAAAATAAATTTTAAATAGCAGGTCTTTGTGCATTAGATATTATTTTGCTAAACTGGATTATGTACAATGCCTATGTTCCTTACAGGATCCCCTTCCTCTGGGATTTCCATGCTGCATTCTGTGCTGCTACACTGCATGGATATATTATCTATCACATAACACATTTGAGATTCACTGCAGAGTTCACACTTTGTGAATAATTTCTTTCAGACAATTTGCTTTCTTCATTAAAACGTACAATATTGAATCCGTATCCATTGATGTAACTTGCACAAGCTTCCACAAATGTTTTAAAACACTGTCAAACATCACAGTTACTTTTACAACTATTTATGACCAATTCATACTTTTCAACTGTACTTGATCACAGGCAATTCAGTTTCTCGTATGATCTACTGAAGCTGTAACTTAAGATTCCCTCTTTTAATTTGGAACAGCCAAAACTTATAGCTAAGCAATCAGAATGAAGCTACCAAAAAAAAAAAAATCAAATCCTAAGGGTTAGTTTATTTTTCAAGAGTATGATTTATTTCATTCCCTCAGCTGTGAAGCTTACAGTTTGAATATTCATGTACCAACCAACCCCAGAGATTCACAGCAGTTCTTTAAAGTTTTACACTTTATTTCTATTCCTTTAGGGAGGATTGCTTTCTGAAAGCAATATTAGGTGGATTATAAATCATAAAAATGCTACCTGTGTTGGAATTCATCTTGAAATACTTTCCATCAGACAGGAGGAAATATGAAAGCTGTCCATTTCTTCCAGAGTCTTTGTCAACAGCTGTAACAGTGCCAATCACACCCCTGGGAATTGGATTTTCCTCCATTTTGAAGAAGTAACTCTCATGCATAAACACAGGCAAATTATCATTTTCATCCAGGACATTTACTATTACTGATGCACTTGCAATCTGCATGGAGTTTTCCTCCTCCGAGGTGATGACCAGGACTCTAAAACTAAGAATCTGTGCACATTCATAGTTCAAATGTTTCCGAAGATAAATCCAGCCAGTATCAGATCTGATTCCAAATGCAATAGAATTTGTGCTAGACTCTATGGAATATGTCAGCTTGGAGCTAATATGGTGTGGATCAAATAAGTAGGCTTGAACCTGAAGGATATGGGCACCTGGAGTTGTAGCCTCACTGATTTCTACTTGATACAACAAGTTCTGAAAAGCCAAAGTGGGGCCCATCCTCTGCTCTTCAACAGTCACTGTCAACAACAGCAAAGAACTTAGAGGAGGAATTCCGTGGTCTTCAGCTGCTATGTACAGAGTATATTCCTGCTGTTTATCCTCAAACACTGTTCTGATGAGGCTTACCACACCGAGGCCTGAATCGATACTAAATGCATTTGTCTGATTGCTTGCAAGACTGTATTTGACTGCCCCGTTGAAGCCGCTGTCTTTATCTTCTGCATGAGCAACGTACACAGCAGTGCCAGGAGGCTGAGTGTGTGAAATAATTACCTTATCAGATTTGGTAAGAAATACTGGAGGGTTGTCATTAACATCTATCACAGATATATTGACCTGGGTGCTGCTGTAGACAGGGGACTTTCCCAACTGTGACTGAATGGTGAGCACAAAAACAGACTGGGTTTCATGATCGAGCTCTTTCTTGATGCAGATGATACCAAACTGAGAGTCAATATAGAATCTTCCTTGTGGATCACCAGAGGAAATTCTGTAGGATATAATGTCTAAAGAATCTAGAAATAGAAATAAAAGTTAAAAAGAATAATACTAATAGAGTGATATCATGAAGGCTAATAAGAACTGTGAAGAATGAATGCTATAAGGTGTAAGCTACACAGAATTTGGCTTTTTTTTTTTATGCTTCCTTGTTCCTGACCCCAGAGCCCATCAGTAATATAAATACTGCACAAGCTTGGTCTGAATGTACTGATATGACAAAACTATATAGAGAAAAATCATATAATAGCCTCTTGTTTTTCCCTGATCTAAACTGCAGAAAAATGCTCCTATAAATTAGTCTTAAGGTAATCACTTCACTATAAACAGGCATTCACTGCAAGGAATGAAACAGGTAGCTGACCCCTGATACAAAGGTATTTTACTGACCTTACTGATTGTGGAGGACCACTGTTACAACCTGAGGACATCAGACGCAGTCTAAAGCAAGAGCTACATAAAATGTTACTGCCAAGGCTCCTCTGCTGGTGCTACCTCTCTGGGGACAGTGGTTAATATACTGTCCCTTCCAAGCAGAAGAAAATGGAGAGCTCTGACTAATCACAAATTCATAAAACTTCTCTCTTCCACACTGTTCTTGAGATTAATCACCAAGCCACTATATGGATGCATAGCTCCCACTGTTCTGCATAAGAACCAAACATAGATGGCTCTCAGAACAGGGTATTTTATGAAGTGGCCCCCATAAACACCCATCTAAACTTGATAATTTAATTTGGAAAAAAAAATTTTTTGGCAGCACATCCCTTACGCATCTTACATCTCTGACAATTTGGAATACTGTCTGCTCATGAGTGTTGCTTTCAGATATTCTTTCATGGCTAAAGTTTTAACACAAGCACACTCAAGCAGACCCTTCCTTGTACTGTCACAATGTACTCCCCATCTCCACATTTACATTTGCACAAATCCCTCTAGAAAATACTCTAGAATAATCTGCTTGCATGCAAAATGTATATTATAAAACTAAGGATTTTGTAAACCATATTGCAAAGCAAATAAGTGAGGGAAGTTGCCATTCCCACTGGGTCACCAAAGAAATGACCATCAATCTCCATCTGATCTAAAGAGCCTGCTGATGTAGTAGTAATTACAACAGTCATTTTAAATACTAACAGAAAATACTATTTGATGCTCAACAGAACAGTAAGTAGTCTGAAAGTTTCAATAAATATTATCTGTAGACATTTCCCATTGGTGGCCAGAACTGTAAGAGAGAATCATCTCTGAACACACAACTCACCTGGGGGCTCTCTGGCCTTTACAGTTCCAACCAGACTGTCTTCAGGTGCATCTTCAGGAACAGAAAAAGCATAGCAGGACCTCTCAAATCTGGCAGGAGCTGAAGTGGTCTGAAGGATGTGCACTGTGACAGCCGCATTGGTAGCTGAGGAAAGGCCACTCCCATCCCGTGCAGAAACTGCCAGAAGCAGTGTAGAATATGCCAGGTGACTGAGAGCTGAGATCAGGTAAATAACTCCTGAAAGCGTATAGAAGTAAAGGAACAATGAAATACGTTCAGGATTCTCTCCTCCATGTCTAGCAGGTTGCCAAAACAGCTTCAGCATTCCTCTGGCTCTAAGAGAGAGGACCAGACAATATTGAAAAAAGCTTTTTAAGACTTTAAGAAACGACTAAGAAAAAATGTCCCAGAAGTAGTGACCATGCACATGCTTCATTAGGCATGCAGCGCTCCCTTTTTAAGGGTCAAGTTTTCTCAAAATATACACTCTTCTACCATGCACAGAGCCACTGACACACAGCAAGCTCTTCAGTCAAAACACAGTGTTCCTGTTTTAGAAACAAATTCAGCTAAATCTCAGAACCTCAACTGAGCTAGTGGGAGTTGTTCTGAGCTTTCAGCAATGTCAGGAAAAACATACTTTCACCAGTATTAACATTTAAGAATCTAGAAGTGAGTTAGAGCAAAAAAAGATGCTACAAAAAAAAATATATATATATAGATACAAAGATGCAAAGATATATATATATATCTTTGCAAACAGTAAAAAGTAACTTTATTTCCAACAAGATTTGAAGACAATTAATTCAATTCCCCGCTGAAAACATCTACATGGAAGGGAGTTGAAGCCCCAGAATACAAATCTTTGGAGCACTGGGCCCTGTGGAAATTATCTGGGAAACAATCACCTGCTGTCTGATCATGAGTTTCTATTAAAATACCCCCTACTAGTAAATTCTAATGTCCATTGAATTTGCAAGCTGTCATCAATTATATTACATCTAAAATATGTGAAATAAGTAATTCTTTGAAAAGAAAATGCAGTTCTCTGCCCAGAAATACAACAGTCTGTATGTATTTTCCTTAAGATAAATACATTTTCATCCTCTAACTCTAGTGAATGAGACTAGCTGACTCCAAATATTGATTGTTCAGAATGCTAAAATAAGTATTTAGGAATATCAGATAATTCTGCTTGACTTTTAGTTACTCTGTATAATGCCACAGAAATTCACATCTACATCAGCACCTAAATATTAGTGGATAGAAAGAATGCACATGGCAGGAATCTTGTCCCATCTCCTGCAATGTAAGTTTGTCTAAATTTGAAAGAAAGCTTTGTTTGAGGAAAGACATCAGTCTGAGTAGTGAGAATTGCATCCAAATCATAGCTCTCTACTTTTAAGATTTGAGCTATATTTGTAGCTTTCTGGCCCTCAAAACAGATTTAATAAGGATGATAGGTGTTTAAATCAGCCACTGAGTGGTCCTATTTGTCAGGGTAAAAATTAGGAGAATCAGTGCATGATTCCACTACAGTATATCTTCCGAAAATTCAGTGTGAAACCATAACATCAGTGTACTGCAATGCACTGTTAAGCAGAATAACAAAAAATACATAGAAATCCTTATAAATATTGAATTGTGCATGCCATACCCTTTCCTATTATACTGCCAGGACATTATAATAACAGACTGTGCCTTGACATGCTTAAAATGCCTTCCATCTTCAAGATCAAGGACAAACGCTTTCCATCAACAACAAAGGACAGCTATTCCAATGTGACAAACCACAGCAAAACCTCGAAGATACAGATGGTTTCAGAATTCATTATCAGTTCACTTCCTGTGTCAAAAAGTGATGGAATTACAAGAACCAACCTTTTTTTAGGTTTAAGGTGGTTTTTTTTTGTTCTTCTGATTATTGCTTTTTATGATTAGTTAGCTTAACCAGGTAGTATACCAGAGACATAAACTGTAATTTCCTGAGGTATTATGAGCAACTGTATCTCAAAGGAAAAGGTTTTTAACCTTTTTTTTCTTTTTTTTTTTTCTTTTCTCCAGAGATTAAACTTGTAAGATTGGATTTTAAACATTGCTGCTGTCAAATTCAATGAAATCATGCGACGGACTGTATATTACTAACTTACCTATTCACTACTGGGTAGTTTTCTATTGAAAAGGCCAATAATCTCATTTTCATTTTGGATACTTCAAGGTGTATGCAAAGAGTAGAAAAACTTCTATGGACAGGCATCATGTTGAAATCTATACTTTAAAAAGCAATAGTGTATCAGAACACCCCTTAGCCAAGGATGGAACAAAAACTGCTTCCTTCCTGGAACACTAACCGTTTCACAGAATGGAAATATTTTAGACATTAAGCTATATGATGACTCTATTTAATGGGAAAGAAGCTGTAGAAGTTAGCAGTATGGGACTATGTTTTCTATTTCTACATTACTGCACTTGCCTTGAAGATTTTACCTCAGATTAAACCTCTCAGGTAGGAGAATGTGCTGGAATCAATTCTGGCTCACAGGGGTGTGTAAATTGTTACAGCAATTTAGTGTACTGCTGTGAGGGCAAGTACTGATAAGGGATGAATACATGCCTGCCAGCTCTTTGACCTGCATCACCTTCCTTACTCCTTACACGTGCTAAGGCACTTTCAAGACATTCTTCATCTCTACTTCGTGCCTATACATAACAAAAGGTGAAATTAAGCCAGTGTTTACCCAGAATGTGCAAATATATTTAGTGACAGAGAGGACTCTGTGTCACCTGATGTTCCTGGTAAGGGTGTAATTCCTTACAGCTTTGATTTTGCTACTCTTGTTTTTTGTTAAAATGCATTCGTAAGGGTGTAATTCCTTACAGCTTTAATATTGCTACTCTTGTTTTTTGTTAAAATGCATTCTACTTACCAGGTGTGTTTGCTGGTAAGTGCTATTTCTCAAGGGTTAAAGCCAGGAGCCACGTATAATAATTCTTTTGAAGTATATTCCTGATCTCTGTGATCCTATGTTCAGTCATATAACAGCAGCATAGACCAGAAAAGTATGCTCAACAGACAAAATGTGCATTCTGTACAGTGGAAATAGTGCTGCTTATCCTAATAGGTTTTCCACTTAAGCCTTTAGCTGATCACTTTAAAAACGTATCTGATTTTCCACAAGGACTTCAAGTAAACAGAAGAAAAACAGTTCTACATTTACAACCATTAGTAGGGAAACAAAACATTTTTCACTAGTTAAGCATTGCAAAGGCAAAGGGATAAATCAGGACACGCCAACAGAGTCTGGATCAGATAGAAATCTGTGTTCATTTAACTAGCTTCTATTTTTTCTCTCATTGTTGGTATAGAAAAGTGAATTCAGCACACAGGAAGAGGAATAAAGTCAACACCAACATTTTCTGAGATCATGGAACTGAATGCCCTAGCAACTGTAGAGGATTTTAGTACTTCTTCAGCAAATATCCTAGGATGGGACATGGACTGGTACATCTCAGACAGTAAACAGATGGCAAAAGGTATCCATAGTTCACCACCCCAGTTCACCTTCAAAGCTGGCCTCTAAACTTGCTGTTTAATGCCATCTAGGTCAGTGCTGACCCACTGATCCACTGGGAGTGTGTCTCACCCAACCCAGCACATTAACTCCTCAGAGCAGACATTCATACAGCTTTGCTTTTTAGATGTTGCAAAGAAATGTGTGAGAAAATTTGCTTTGGAGTCTATCCGCATAATGCACACAGCTTCATCTTATAAAAGTATTTGTAAAAGCTCAATCTTCATGACCTAAACATTGGTTTCAGAGAATAGTGGTTATATGCAATATAAGGAGCTAGTACTTTGATACTTATAAAGTAGCCTCTGCAAATGTCCTCAGGTCCCAGGCAATCCTAAAACAACACTCACCAAACCCTGAAAAACTCCAAACAGAATTCAAAACACTCTTTAAAAAATCACTTCCAATGATTTCAAGAAGCTTAGAATTAAACAAAGTGTTCTGAGTGCTGCCTCTATCAATTTAGGCTTTTTTATAAGAAGAGTTTGGCTTTTCAAATAAGATGGAGAGATAATAATAAGATAATAATTTCAAATAATAATCAAATAAAACATTCAAAAATATTCGTAAAATATTCATAAAATATTCATAAAAATAAAATAAAAATCAAATAATCAAATAAAAATAATTTTCAAATAAGATGGAGAGATAATAATAAGATTTGTTTCTCTTAATTGAACAACAGAAAGTCAGAATCTAGCACCTGTTCTCTTTGTATGCAAACTGATAAGGTGTCCATGCTAGGCTTGAGTTTAAAAACAAAGAAATAGTTAAAAACAAAGCAATTAACAGCACAGTGGGCTAGACTCCTGCCAGTTGAGCTTTTGCTTTCCAAGTGAAAGATCAAGCCTTCCCACACAGCCCGTGCAGCTCCTGCGCTGCCACACCACTTCACTTTGGGCTGTTTAGCTGATTGAAGTTTTCCAAAAACATCTTAATGGAGGACCATTGCAATCCAGCTGCCAGCTTGAAGTTTCAAAGCCATCTCAATACACAACCTGGTGACAAAAGTGGTATTTTCTTGAAGGCACTACACAAAAGAAGATGCATATTTCCAACACAGGCACTAACTGAAGCATAAGAAGCCCAATAAGAGATATTTGCTGTTCTTGTATTGAGAGCATTACAGAACATTCCAGATGCTTATCTTAATCCTATAAAAATGAGTTGCTACTACATACACTCCCTACTATGTTCACTTTAACAATCTAGCAGTAAAGGTATTTTGCCAAGCCTATTTGTTCGATGTATGACTTGGCACTTTCTTCTTTTCTTTAAGTTAACTCAGAACCCAATGGAGAGCCTTCACTTTTCTGCAGAAACCAACTGCAAGGCCCCAGGAATGTCACCTCCCTGAAAACTAACAGGACAGCCACAGGAAAGGGCTAGTGAGGTGCAAACACCATCCATCTGAGCTGCTGCTGTGAAAGGCAGTGCGCCAGGCCAGTACCTTGTTCTGCTGAAATGGAAGAGAACGGAAGAACAGAACATGCCCGCTGCCAGCAATAACTGGTGGTTTCTTACTTAACACTTCATGCTTGAGAATTATACAGTTTTGATTAATGAAACATGTCAATTGCCTGAACTTAACTGTACTAATATCACATTATTCCTTTCCTATAAAATGTGAGGTTTGGGTACAGTTTTTATCTTCACCACTTTTCCCGCTGCCAGCCCTTACCAGCTGCCTGTCATGAACTTCTTGAGCTGTGGCAGAGCAGCACCATGGCAGGTCACCCTCGGTTGGTCTCATCTAGTGGATTTCTGAGACCTGACATTGACTGAATTTTAAGAAAGAAGGGTTTGTTAGAATTGCTTTTTTGGAAGTACTTTGCATTGTGTCATGTACAATGAATCTCAAGTACTCATGTCACTACTATTGCATTGTTGAGCTTTTAACACATAGCTTGCAGGAATTTTTCCCTTTGTACGTGATTGATTCTATACAAATTTTATTTGTATGCTTCAGAGATATGTAATTTACTACTCAGTAGATGAGAACTCAGTGATAAAGGTCAATGTTCGTGAATTACTCAGCTGAGATCTCTACTTATTCCTTTGTGTCCTAATGTGAATAAAATTCTTCAAAATTGAAAACTTACTGAGCTAACCCAATGTCTCAGATGTATTCCTTTAACTTGCAGCATTCTGCATATGATACCAATTTCATGTGAAAGATCAGAAAAACAGTAATGGAAGAAACATCAATTAAAAAATGTGGTCTCAAAATGTTCCAGAATAAAAATGCTCTTAATTTTACATGTTATTTATAAGAACCTCTTCATATGTTTAGCAAATGTACTTACTATATGCCCTACGAAAAAGCCAAAAGTAGTTTAAAAAGAAACTATTTTTTCCTACAGTACTGTATGAAAACATCATTAATCATCATATTAACAGCCTTGCTTTCTTTAAAAAGGATGCTTTCTCATTTTACTTTGATACATATAGCAATCTGCTACATATTAAACATACTGTAAAATATAGAGTTAAGTAAAATTAATCTTTTTTTTTCCAGAAAAGAGATTTTGGTACTTTAACTTTTATTGTCAACCTGTATTGTAATAAAAACAAGTGAGACTGTTTCAGGCAATGAATATCTCCCAAGATTCAACTGTCCAATAACAGCATTTCAATTTTCTTCAATCAAACAGAACTTGTCAACATTCTTAAATGGAATTAATCTATTTTTGTGCTCTGAACCAAATAAATTAGTTTATTTTAACTCAGAATGACATTAAATTGAATTTACATGTACTGCTGAAGTATAGTACTGGAAGTAGTACAGGACTGAACTGCATACTACCATACCAAGGCAAATACACCAGTGGAAGAACTGTGTTCCACACTTCTTTTCTTAACCTCTTCATTTTGCTTTCAGTACTGGGTGCAGATAAAGAGGTATGATATGATATTGGAATTAAATCTGCTTTTTGGCTGACTAAAGTAGAAACTGCTACACTCTTCAAACCTGCATGTCCTTCAGCTGCCTTCTTTATTTCTCAATGGACTAAGCCCCTAGATTGCACTGCATCTCTTCCAGGACATTTCAGCTGTACAGTGCCCAGTGCTAATCAGTTAAACAGAAATCAGAATGCATGTTCAGGGAAATTTTAAAGCTAACTACTGACCAGGTTGTGAAAAGGCAGGTTTATTTTACTCAATATATGTTTTCTGCTGTAAATAAAAAGCAGAAGTAATTATGACAAAAGCCTGATCCAAGAGTCTCCAACTCAGTGGAGAAATCTCTAAATTCCTCATAGAAATAGTCTTTGTAGCACACATGGACAGTCATAGTTCTAGGCATGTAACATAGTAATGATTCACAGAAAAAAGAGCCTAAATGTCTTTTTTCTTTCTTTCTTTTGACAATTTAAGTTAAATAATTATAGTACTGTGACATCAACTGTGAAATGCACCTTCTCTAATTCCTTTTTATACTAAATTTAAATCACGAATACCTTCAAATGAACATAAACCCATAGCTGTTGAATTTTACTCAATGTTCGTGACAAAGTTTTTTCATGCACAGTGTCTAGCCAGGGGAGTTATAAAAGTTATAAATTACAGTATCCAAAGACTAAAACAGGGGTAAAAATACCATTACTAAATACTTCAGAATTAGAATTCAAAGAACTTTTTAACTGAGTATCTGCCTGACCAATGAAAAGTTCCTCCATCCTGCTTCCACTGAATTTATCTATGAACATACACATCATGGTGCTTGAAACAAAAGATGGAACACCTCCAAGCAGCTTCGATGTGGCCTGACCTCAATCTCCATGTACCAAAAGTATCATTGATAAATACAGTAAGTGGTTTACTAGCTAGTATGATACCTGTGTTGTGAACACAGTTCAGCAAAAGGCTTTCTTGATACATCTATATAATTGCTTTAACAAAGTGACTGCCATAGAAGTGATTGTAGCTTTTATTTTATTAATTTACCCATCTCTCTTCTAAAACTGAAAAGGGATTTTGAGAAAAAGAATGTCAATCTTTAGTGAGCAATCTAATGCAGCACTCCAAAACATCCCTGAAGAGTACTACAATCTAAAAGTACTACAACTTTTAGAAATACACATCCTCAATACCACTATTTATGCTGAGGAGAAATAGCTTCATCTTGCATATGATTTTCATGTATCATAGTGTAATGAGACAAACTGTTCACTAGTAATTAATTTACATCACATAATACTGAAAATATCTCTGTCTGCTTATTTGGGCAACACTCAGGGCTATATTCAACAAAGTAACACAAAGACTAATTCACTGACTTTCACTTCTCATTTCTAAACAGACTACTAGTGAGAAAAAATATGTGCTTAAAAATAAAACTTATCAGAAAGACAAACTCATGGAACACTCCAGCACCACTACTGTGCCTCCTTTTAGGCCCTGTAATATTAAAAGGAAAATAAATAAAAGAACAGTGTTGTTTGGCAGGTGGGTTTGGCAATCAATCTTCTGAAGAACTGCTGTTCCAGTCATATTTGGACTACATCCTCCATTCACAAAATGCAGTCCACATAATTAGATAATCTAAAGTCCCTCACATAACCTTGACCATAACCTTTCTAACTGTCAAAGACAGCTTCATGAGGGCAAAAACTAGAAAAAGACAACATCCTAAGGAAGCGAGGAGGAATAACTGAAATCACTGCTCCACAATGAGCTGCATTATCACTTTGAACATCAAACAACTTCTGCAGCTATTTAACCCAGAAAGACTGCAAGGGCCTCTGACTAGCAAACTGGCAGTTTTTAGGCTCGTTTTGTCTAAATATTGCCAGCAGTCTAAAATAATAAGCACTGTTGTAGGAACACAAGCAAGAATATAAATAGAAAACCTGTATTCCTCAGAAATCACACATGCCATTAATATTAGTAAGTGAAAACACAGTCTGACCTCTTGAATTACCCAGGAAATCTGATTTAAGTGCAATCAGATTCCAAGCTTTACAACGTTGGGAACAATGTCTCTAACCTAAATACTTTTCTCATCATGAAATGTCAGTAATATCCTCATGTTACTTCACCCTGAATTTGGTTTGCCTTTGACAAAACACTATGATAGATTTTCAAGATAACAGTATCTTCTAAGGTCTTCATGATCAAGGATGACATTTGCCCTACACAAAGTGCCAAAACTCAAGGAAAAGGCCTGCAAGGTCCCAGTCTGAGGAAGAATCCTTTTCAGAAGGAAGAACTGCCACACACCCAATTCTTCTAGCACAATCCACTGACAAACCTACTGGCGCAGCTTTAAAACGACCAGTTAAATGCCTGTGGAGATCCAGCTCTCTTAACTATTGACTGACCTATATATGTCTGGCAAAAGTTATGCCCTACAGAATCAGATTTGACAGGAAGTAGAAGTCCATCATTAAAGTAAACTATGAAATAGCCAAGTCATCCAGGCCAAATTCCCAAGAAGATTGGATTCTTCTGTTCATCAGAATATTTTGGGCAATGTACAAGAAGGTAAAAACAGGCACTGTTTTGAAAGAACAGAGATTTATAGTGGCTCATATGCCAAACAGCTAATATATGCATACTACACACACAATATGATGACTCTCAAGTCTTAAAATATATATATATAATCCTCTGTGCCAAGATCATCAGGATGCAATGCTGTTGATCAGGATACGTCCATAAAAGTATGCGAGGGCTGGCTCTCAAGTACAGAGGGAGCTGCAGCATAGTTAGCCACTCTCGGCAAGATCCATGGGCCTTCACAAATACACAGCTCACATTCATTCCAGCTGACACTGCTAATTACTTTAGAATTGGAAAGCAGGCTACACAGGCTGCTTTGTGACCATCAGAAAAGCAAATCAATCTGCCAGATTCAAACTGGCTTAGAAAAACTTCATCTAGATTTGCTTTTACCGAAACTGTATTCTAGCCTTCATTCTCACAGCTTCATTTCTTTCCAGAAACCAGAAAGGGTAAGGGTCATACCAGAAGAAAAAAAAAAGGCAGAAAAAGACACTTCCACAGCTAATCATCAAGTCACATAGGAAGGCAGATGGATATTTTAAGACTTCAAGAGAATGGAAGACATACTGTAGCACAATGAGTGGAAAGATTAGGACAGAAATGGAGAGATAAAGTGAAAGAAGAAAATTTTTGAGAGGCCTTTGATTGCTTTTCCAAGATAAATCTAAAAATTAGAGGAATTCAAATATTATTGTAAAAAGTCATTTGTGGAGGGTATAGTTGAAACCTGGCTTGCAGAGAAAGGCCACAGGGACCAGCTGCAGCAGCTTGAGCAAAAACATGATGAGGTACCATCCAATTACAGACAAGGGCATGGTAACCTTGCCGCAAAGTGAAGGAGGTAGGAGTAAAGATTTAAGAAAGTAGTGATCAATGAAACTTCTGCTTAGCCACAAGAATGTATAATAAAAACTTCTGTTCACTTATATCTCTAACCTATTAGGAGCTCGGATTTTACAATATGTATGAACTGCATTACCACTACTATAAATGTACACAACTTTCTGATTAAAGTTGAGACCAATTGATCATACTGGTCGTGTCTTTGTCTCCCGCTGACTTCGTCGGGGCTCCGACAATTTTCTTTTGAGCTCTGACAGTCATTTTATTTATTTCTTATAACAATGAGTAGATTTCTGTCTGAAAATGTTGGAGAAAGGACATAAATGCTTGTCCTATATTGTAGTTTCCTGTTTTCCTGTTTATTCCAGTGAACGCAAATGCTTCATGTTGAACCTAAATCCTCCATCCTCTGATGGCAGATTTAAGGATATAAGTTGCAGCTGTATTACATGATTCTAGGTAGGAAAACAAAACAAAACACAACACAACAACCAAATCAACCTTCAAGGAAAAGATATTAGTATAATTATAGTCCTTCTGAATTATACACAGTACCTGTAGTAGTGTCCACTGTGAAAAGAGAAGAAAATTCTCCTGGGACCAGTTCATATGTGACAGCTCCATATATGCCTGAATCTCTGTCTGTGGCAACAACACTGATGATCTCTGTTCCTGGTTCTGTGCGACTGCTGATGCTTGTTACATAGATAGTTTGTTCAAAAACAGGTTGGTTATCATTAATATCTTCTATCTCAATGCGAACAAAAGCTTGGGCACTCAGCCCACCCTGTAAGACAAATCAGAAAAATATTTAAACATCATAAATGTACGCAATACAATGACACATCTGGCTTCAGCACATCATTAAAGAACATACTGCAACACTACTGATGAATGAAAATGTCTATTAAAAACAGTATAAGGTATGTGCAGCCCAAAATACTGACACCAGGCCAGTTACATGCTCAGAACAGCTCCAGCATGCTCACTAACAATACATTCAGAAGTTTGACTTCTTGCAACTGCAAAGTCTGCTGGTGTGACTTCACACTCTTCCATACAGAGATCACCTTATATGTTACCTGTTTCTTCAGAGATAAAAGTCAGGATCTAATAACTTTTTTCTATCTATGAATCTTTCAGATTTCAAAGCATAACTATTGCAACAGTGCATGCAAGACTTTTTCAATATTGATTAGGAAGATGTGCTGAGTGCAGACCAATGCAGGACAGCTAAAGTTCTACCTGCCACACTACTGTCTGAAGAATTATGTAGGCATAAAGGATTGCACACACATGCACCTTGCACACACCATACACACTACAGCAGTGCACAGATGGAAGAAGGATCCTGCATGCTTCAAAGTCAGGCCGGGAGCATGGTGCTTGGATCTGTTAGGCACCTATCAAAACCGCTGACACAGATAGCTGAGCAAATCCAAACGTCATTTTGCAGTCGTGGTACTGGTGATATTAAAAAATAAGTACGTTGAAAGTCTCTACAACCTAATCCTAGGTGTTAGTTACTTTTAAACCCAGTCTTCACAGAAACCATCCAATAATTCTGACATTGGATGATATTATTATAGGCTTACAGTACGTTCTAAACTTTTTGGGGATTTGCTTTTCATCTCCACAGGATCAGACTTAAACCTGAGGGAGAAATACTATTATCATTCTCCCTAGATTCCCAATTTCACTGCAGAGTGAGCACTCCTCCAGTATCATGGGATGGAAATGCCTGCACAAGAAGGGACATGTTCTGTTGAAGCCCACTGCCAGAAGATTCCTTGGAGCTGTGGTTCCATAGCTTTCAGGTACTTAAAGATAGGAATCGGAAACATTTCTAAAGGAAACAGGCCACGAAGGAAGTGGTAAAGAATAGAAGAAAGAAGAAAGAAGAAAGAAGAAAGAAGAAAGAAGAAAGAAGAAAGAAGAAAGAAGAAAGAAGAAAGAAGAAAGAAGAAAGAAGAAAGAAGAAAGAAGAAAGAAGAAAGAAGAGGTCAAGAATAAATGCATCTAGAAAGAAGCAAAGGTTAGAACAGCAAGAAATCAGACTGCCACACCTCATGAGTTAAACTGCTTCTTCCAAGTCTCAATATTACTAAACAGACTAAACAGAAAAAGTGCCCTCTTCAGACAATTTAAATTTATCATAAAGAGCTGTGTGAAGACTAAAATATTTGGAAATTGATTCAGTCTAACTATATGGGTGAAGCAAGTTGGTGACCTTAATCTCCCAAAAGACAAACCAAATTTTACGATGAATTCAGGCTCAGCTCTTCCTTACACAGCAATATAATCCTTCAGATGAGTTAAGAGAAATATTAATCTGATTATGGCTAGTTCTTGTTCTGCATATGAAAATTTTTAAGTAACATCCTGACCATAGAAGGAACAAGGTGCTTCTTTTTCTAACCTCCAGATACTCTTATCTACTCAGAAGCAAACACAAAGTAGGTCTTCCAAAATATGAAGGCTGATTCAAGCAGGTATTTTGTTGACAGAAAATAACAATTGTCAAACTATATTAAAAGCAACAAACAGAAAGCCACAGTTGTTCATTTTGAAACTGTTTCTCAAACATTCAAATATTTTAACTACTGTTACGCTGTTTGATGTGACAAAAACTCAAAATAGCTTTTTCATCAGAATCCTGTGATTTCTGTGACCCATAGAACAAGGATGGGGCATAAAAAGCAACCACCAAAACAAGTAATATTTTCTTTTCTTTGACAGGACCAAATTTGTCAGAAAACAGAAAGATACCAGTACACCTCTTCATGCTACTTGCAATAAATAAAATAAAATAAAATAAAATAAAATAAAATAAAATAAAATAAAATAAAATAAAATAACCATCCTTCCTTTGACAGGAGAGGTTTTTAGTGTAATAAGTAGAAATGGTGCTGTTTTGAATAACTGCATTTCTTCTTGTTGACTCTGTAAAATGCTTAAAAATATGACAAGATTTTCATTACAGCCTCCAACACTTCTGTCAGTGAACGATGCTGTCAAATTTTTGTTCCCAGTTCAACTGTAACACACAGGATCTCTGACACAAGAAATTCTTTTCTTTGTTAAACCTAAAAGATGGTATGTGACGGTCAAGTTGCAATGCTGTCAAAATGAAGAGACAGTGCCAGTTATTTTAAAACGGTTAACTTCTTTAGAAGCTTTGCCTGTGAGTCCTCATCATTACTTGAGTGTAAAAGACAAAGAAAACTGCACATTGGGCAGCGTGGCCTACTGAAAAACAAGAAGGATAAAGAGGAAAATATTTCTCCATGTGCGAAGATGGTGGAAAAGCCACTGTGGTTTTAGTATTCTTAGAAGTTCTTCAGAATCTAAATAAATACCAACTGACTTAACTGGCTGAGTTTAAGTGTTTAATGAAGTGTTTAATGAAACACTGTTTGGGTACCTAAAAAATAAAAATGAGCTGTAACATAAAACTGGATAATGGCATACTTTATGTTGATAGGCAATTTCATGATCTGCTGTAAGTCAAAGTTGAAAGACTTAAGGATACATTCTATATTTGATCTTATAAATAAAGACCCTGACCCCAAGTACCACACATATCCTGCAACCCCCACATACTAAAGGAGCTCTTTGCCACTGCATCATTGTTTGCTTGCAGTTTGCAGTAGGAGAGCACACAAGAAACAGTCCAGATTAGCTGAGGGGCATATGAAACACTGAAGGCTATAAAGAGCCATAGGGATCCATATGTGATTAGACAAACTCAAGCTCATATAGATGCATGCAATCCCACTGCATCCCCACTGTGGGGATGCAGTCAGGCACCAAGAAGGGAAGAACAACCTGCCTGTCCTCTGCATATTTTGAAACTGCTTGCCACGCTGATGAAGAGAGATGGCAGACTGGTACGTGAACCACATTAACTAGAGAGATGCTTACTGCTGGAGTTGGCAATCCCTGATGGAACCTGCACAAGTATAGATCATCAGGTCTTCCTCAGTTATTGGGGAAAATTGCAGGGAAAAAAGCTTTCCTGTATGACAGTGAATTCATGTTAAGATTGAGACAGAAGTCCACAAAAGAAGTAATGGAAGCATAAATGTGCATAAGTAACAGTTTGGAGACTCCAGAGCAAGTAGGAAAAAATCACTGGAGTGTCTACTCCAGTCATGTTTCAAAAGCAAAGAAAAAACAAGCACAAGTAGCTTAGCATATGTAACTTGTATGTGTTCAAAAAGAAAAAGTAGTAATCAGAGAATAACTGTTGTCCCCCATACCACTTTTGTCCCCTATACCACACTTGAAAACACAAACACTTACTAGAATTCCCATTTTTCCATACTTTCCTTTTCTAAGGCTTGGCTTTCCACTGTAAGTTCAATCTAAAACTCTCAAACATTTGTGAAGGTTTCCCAACCTGTTGTTTTTCTGTGGGATTTATAATTTCATTTTTATTTTATTTTGTGTGTGTGTGTGTGTGTGTGTGTGTGTGTGTGTGTGCGTGCATGTGAAAAGCAGTGGATTGTTAATATAGTCATAAGAATTTTTTTAGCTGACTAGGAGTTCAAAGCTTCCCAAAACGTGTGCTGGGCTCACTGATGTCCCACCAGTGCCTGACACAGCTGTTTGCAGCTGGGGCTGGCAGTGCAGCTTGACGGGGAGCAGGGCCAAGCAGTGCTGGTGTGTGGAGCTGTGGAACTGTGACCCTCACCGCAGGAGCTGTCTTTCTGTCTACCACAACACCAGAGACCCAAAAGTAGGGCTAAATGAAGATGCCATGGGGTAGTGTAAGTGCATTTCTATAAGCAATCTACATGACTTCTTCCCATATAAACACATTTCACGGAGGAGTACCAAAGACATATGTGAATTATGTGGCTTTGGGACCAAAACAAGCACAGCTGAAAAAGCTAGCACTAGCACTAGCACTAGCACTATGAATTGCTTTGTCCCCATGCACGTCAGGGAAAAGCTCCAACAAGCTCTCACAGGATGTTTGCTTAACATCAGTTAAACAGAATCTGTTTAACACCTGACTCTCCAGGGACTCCCATGTGCAATTTCAGTTCTCCCATTACCAATTGTAAATAGCACATAAAAAAGATGACTGATAAGCTCCAAAAGCATGTAATGGAGTAGGCACAAACAGGTGGAAGAAACCAATAGTGATGCTGTAAGATAAGCTGCACACCACCTGGAAAATGAAGTATTTTACCCCTCATTTCTATTTAACTGTTATTTTCTCTTCTTTTCATCTCTCCCCCCCCCTTCATCAACACTGATGCTTCACCCTCCTCTGACTTGGCTACATTCACTTCTCCCCTGCTGAATGTATCTGCTTGGAACTTCACATCCCACTTGCCAAAGGTAATCAGAAATTGCACCCCTCCCCCAGTACTGAAATTCTGATAAATTCAAGGTCCCTAAATTAATATAAATCACAGATCGATCCTAAAAAAAAAAAAAGTAATAATCCATGGTTTCAGTGCATGGCCTGCATCTCTATAACCAGAGCAACAATTTAACAAAAAATAATGCATCTATCATTTGCATGTAAACCTATTTTCTTCCCACATGTTCAGAATAACCTTCTGGGTCAGACCTAAAACACATACAAGAAACCTGTCAGACTTTCAGCACTGCTGTTCAGCTCTCCCATAGACCTGATAAGTAATATTAATTTTGATATTCCATTTGTATATGTTTATTATGCAGCTGCAGAACACGAAGACTTGAACAAAATCACCATTGGATTCATGAGAGGAAAATGAAGTGATGAGCTACAGCAACTTATGTGGTATCTGATGTTATATACTGTATTGTGGACTGCTTTATTCTTCAAGGTTTGGAAGTCTATATTAATATGTACACTATCAAATCTGGCATAGGAAGGAATTTTGAAGGCAAAAATCACATCTCAGAGAAATTTCAAAACAGGCACATAAACTTCTGCTGGAAAAAATAGATGCTGTCCCAACAAAAAGAACTCTCTATTCTCAGCCAGTTTCTTAGTCTGAAGAAATTTCCTGCTCCTCATAATGCTTTTTGTTACCATCAATACTTTTCTGACAAGTTCCCTGACTGTCCTTGTTTACCCTCCTTTGATTCATACTGTCAGTGGCCTCAGAGGCCACAAACCAGGATGGAACTAAATGATGGATGTGCTTCACGAATACGCTTAATACAGCTAATGCACTCCAGCTGCAAAGGGCCATCAGTTTCACAGAGGTGTACTAGAGAGAGTTTTCAGTAAAAAACATGCCAATTTCTTAGACTACCTTGCTCAACAGTTCATTGTTCACCAGGAAAATCATTGGCACTCACTTTTGCCATGAAGCTGTAGCACAAGTTGCTGGTTTATCACTGCTGAAGTGATCTTCAAACAGAGGTAACCTGGAGTCCACCAACCCCAAAAGGAGAATCAGCAGCAACTAACACATCCTAGAAATGATTTACAGTAACTCATGTAGGAGTAACTGTGGATCTTACAGTGAATTTTATCAGTTTGGCTCAAATTTTGTGTTTTGAAAAGTATCATTCTGTCCTCTGTAAGGGTCAAGATAAAATATTCAAAACCATATCATTTTCATTTACATCATTCCCCTGTAATAGTGCACAGCATATCCAAATTTACAAATCCTGTCACAAATTGGCAGGATAGAAGGGCAAAACTTACCCCATCTGTAGCCTTTACTAATAAATCGTAAGTAGATGGGTCTCCTTCTCTGTCAATGTCTTGAGAGACACAGATTTGACCAGTACGTGGATCAATGTGGAAAGCTTTGGATTTTTCATAACAATGGAATCCATCATAAAGAAAATACTCAACTTCACCAAACTTGTCAGCATCTGCATCTGTTGCCTTGACCTGCAGGGAAACAAAGGAAAAATGAAGGCAGTGAAACTACTATTCAATCCTTCAAAAATCAGATACTTTACTTTAAAGATGCCCTAATATTATGAAAGCAAATGAAGAAAATGCGTATTCAGCCAATGAATACAAGGTCACCTTGAGCTATCTGTGTGTATTTTACAAGACAGCAACTTGGATACTGACTGTAATTCTTGAAACAAGCACAGAGCAATTGGAATCTGTCTTGTTCTTCATCAGTAATTATCTCAATCACATGAACACCCTGTGACTGGAAAAGCTATGCATGTTCAGCCATTCATTCAGCCTCTTTCCCCTTCATGATTTTACCGGTCCTATGAAAACTACATTACACACACATCAGGGAAGTGATACAGGATATCCTTACTGAATGTATTTCCTGGAAAATTCCCCACAGCTTAATTCAGTAAACCTTAAAATAGCCTGTATTTATAGTGCTTTAATTTGCCCCACTTGGAGATATACTTGGGAGGATTTCTCCTCATTTGGCATTATTTGCTGCTACTCCTTTGAAGAAAAATCCTGTTTTCCCCTTGCCTATCGGTATAAGTGCAATGCCTGGAGATTTTAGCAGGGCTTCAGAGACATTACCAGGCCTGAGAGTGAAATTCAGGCAAGTTAACCAAGAAGTGTGAGAATGCCTGCCCACTCCAAACCAGAGCTGTGGCTATACCCACACCCACGAATCAGAGAGGGCAAAGGCAGGTCTGTGTGCTGCCACACGGCTGTCTGTACCACTGAACACCTGGCACGGCTTTAGGCATGCCTTTGACAGAAGCCAAGCAAGACATGCCAGCAATGATTGCTTGTAATAAGTTTATTGGGTTGATTTCTTGTTATTTTCTTTGAAAAGGGGTCAAATTGATGTAGTTGCGTGTACTCAAGCTGCACCAGGACAGTTGGACATAGGGGCAGAGAACAGCGCCTGGCTGCTTTTTTTGCAAACTACCCCACATGTATTTCACCAGTCCTGCACTTTGTTATTGCTGATACAAAAGAAAAAAAGAAAAGAAAAGAAAAGAAAAGAAAAGAAAAGAAAAGAAAAGAAAAGAAAAGAAAAGAAAAGAAAAGAAAAGAAAAGAAAAGAAAAGAAAAGAAAAGAAAAGAAAAGAAAAGAAAAGAAAAGAAAAGAAAAGAGAGAAAGAAAGAAAGAAAGAGAAGCCTATATATGCTGCTGGTACTCAGCCACTCTGATGCTACAGAACAGTAATTTACTTGTCTCTTAGGAAAAAAAACAGTTCAAGTTATTTATCGTGCCTCAAATCTAAGCCATTACTGAAAGCTTCTGTGTCACAGTGACTGTACTTAGTTACAAGTGTAAACAGTGACATTTGTGTCTAGAACTGAGTGTGGGTGAGTAACTGCAGGTGTGAAATTAAAGGCACTGTTAAAAGTGCAGCCTAGGACAAGTTCAGCAACTTGCTTTCTTTCTGTTCAACTCTGCAGTCCTTAGACTTTTAGTTCATGCAAAAGAATAAAGAGTGATAAGGTTAAATCAAAATGCTTCAGTTCAAAGCAGTGCATATTTGAATTGTGACATTAATCATGTATGTATCAGGCAGCAGAATTAAACAGCATCTATTTCCACATTTATAAAAATATGATCTTTCTCTCTGTCCAAATCCTTAGAATCCATTCAATTTTCACCCACCTAATAGTATTTTTTTTTTTTAATCACTCTGGATATTTGCCCACAGAACCTTTGATCTGAAGAGAAACAAATCTGAAATTAGAAATGAAAGAAAGAATTTACAGTATCAAACAAAGTGCAGGTTGACAGGCACTGCAACACCTGAGGTCTGGGAAGAAGTTGGCTGTTATCAGTGCAGCGTCCTTTAGAAGGAATCCAGTGAAAATATGCAAACAAGTTCAAGTTTTCCAATGCAGCTGAAGCATCCACATATTTAAGAATGGAAAGTCACGAGGCAGGGTGTAGCATATGCTCCAAGCAGTAACTAGCTGCTGCACCAGTATCATTCCTACAGGGCATTACAGCAGCAAAGTGCTCCAGAGCTGTGAATTACAGCAGCCCAAGAGAGAGGAAATGAAGGCAGCAATAAGAATTTTCACAGTGCATTGACCAGGAATGTTGTTTTGGCAATAGCACAGAGGTGATATAGCTGAAAGGATTTATGGGCCTTGGAGATGGGGGAGACAACCAGCACAAAGCTGTAACTTCAGCTCCCCAACAGTCAGGCTAAATATGATATGGGGAGTTAGGAGAAAAGGAAGGAGGGGAGGATGAAGCTCACAGGGCCTTTCTTATTCCTTAGCTAAATACATTTTCAGTGTGCTAAATTGAAGACGTGTAATTAAGGAGTATAGCTTGGAAATACAGAACTACAGGACAAAGCACTGCCCACAGAACATTTTAAAAGCCAGCCACAGCCTTGGTATGGATAGCTGCTGGCTGCCCCTCTCCACTCCATCATGCTTTCTGTAACCTACATCCTTCAGTCTATTTACACACTGTCTAGACTGCAAATTTGTCAAAGGGGGGAAAAAAGTTTCTTTTGCCATATTGACACTACCAATAAAGAAATGAATGGTTAGAAGGCAGACATCCTCTCAAGAGGGAAAGGGGACTTAGGGAAATGTTGTAGAGAACAATACAAAAGCTGACCAGTCAATGTGATGCTCAGACAGACCAGTGCACGAGTGGAATAAATGGTGGGAACTGGTAGACACTAAAAGGTGTAAGATAAAGAAAGAAAAATAATCTGCTTCTTTAAATGACCAGCTATCAGACAGTATTGGAAGTGCAGAAATGACCTTTGATTTGCCTATGGAAAGAAAGCCTGATCTCAGAGGAAAAAATGGAGGGAAGCACTGTGTGCTTCAAGGGCATTAACCTCACCTAAACATACACTTCAATACTACAATACACGTGGAAATATGAATGAAGAAAAAAATGCTGGCAGTGTACTCATACAGACGGGAAAAGAAACATCTTTTTTTCATTGTTATACTAAGGAAGGAAAGATTTTACAGTTAATAGAAACCAAATATTCAGCAGAACCTCAGCTGGCTCTCCTCCCTTCAGTGGGACTACAACAATTCACCACAATGAGCAATCTACTTCTACATTATATGGGCATGAAACAGTGTTATCAATACATGAGTAACAAACAAGATTATGGAGAACTGCATCTGCTCCTAAAGTCCAGATTAATTTGAACACTATTTGATTTTGAGAGAAAAGTCACCATTTTAATTTTTCGTTTCATTTCCACTGCTTTAACATTCTCAAACATAAATTTAACTGTTTCAACAGATGAACAAAAAAGGTTCCTGCCTTTAGATTTAGGTATCTTCACTTTCTTTCCTGCAGCATTATTTCCCACGTAATATCAACTGAACATATTTTGAAAATGTCATGGTTTTATGATTTTTTGTTATTGTTATTCCACATCTTAACATCATGCAGTGCACTGGGAGATTGCCCTGGGAGATAAAGTATGAATGCTCCAGTTCCACGGATCGTCAATAGTTCTGGGCATACCTGTATCAGAAGAGAACAACAACTAGGTGCCACAGGACTTTGTGTTACTTCATGTTTTTCTGTTTTCCATTCAGGGGAAAGATAAAACTGCTGGCAAGTCACAAGATCCCTCTGTCTTCTCTTCTGGATCATCCCAGCAGTGTGTGCTCTCCCTAGAGATCTTGCCTTCAGCATTAGAGTAAGGCCTTCAGTTTTCAGACACTCTCATTTTATTTATTAGCTTCAATTCCAATTATATTGTGCTATATTGTGTTATTTTGCTTTCCAAAATCTTATTTAGTAAATTAGCTTTCCTCCTCAGACTGCTGCCACTGTTTTGTTTTTACGCCTATCACCCTACCCTTTCCCTTTTCCTCTTCCCCTTCTCCAGGGCACAGTTCTGTGGGTCCCCTGCTCCGTTAGTCACAGAACCAGGCCAAACCAGCCCTTACACAGCTGAGAGAAAAGCAGAGCAAATATTTTAAGTTATATGCAAAATGGGATAAATGACTACTGTATGCGAAACTACACCAGAGAATGCAATCTGATTAACTCAACTGTGCAGACCAAAAATTCAGGGCACACACTCTGCATCCCATGCCAAGATCACTTCTAGGATTTCATGTGCATCCTTAATGCTGACTGCTTTTCAATGCTGAATTTTACATTTACAGTTATTTTTATGGCTTTCAGAACAACACAATAGAAGTAGACTGCAAAGGGAAAGAACAAGCAGTTTGGCCAAAATGCTCATGACAATGGTCACCTCTGATAGCAATTAAATGAGACTAAAAAATATTAAATCAATTTTTCATGGTTTAAGAATTGTTCTCATTACTCATATTTTGTCACATTTCCTCAACCTGATTCCAGCAAAACAATATACAGCCTCCACAAATCATAAAATGTGTCTGGGAGGGGAGGGGGGCTCTCAATGTCAGTGCTTAAGACAGGTTTTTATTGTGAGTATAGAAAGTGTGTTAATGATTTTGTGAAAAGTAAATTAGTTGCTGGTAGTCTGTTTTAAAGAAAAACAGAACAAATAGAAAAAGATACCTTACTACTCCAAAATACTCATCCAAATGTAAGATGGATACAGACAAAGGGAAACTACTGGGACAGTGAAAGGAAGTATTTCAGCAACACAGATATGCTGGTGGTGAGTAGTATTAAGAGTAGACCTGTCCTACAGGTATCTGGGGGTCACCAGCCAGAACTCCAACATTCTTCAAATGAAAGGACCACAGATTTGTTCGCAGTGATGGAGCAATGCCCATTGTCAGTCTGTTACCTGACTAATACTGTAGTACAACCCAAACACTACCGAGGTGAAAGACACCCAGTATTTCGTAAGCATTCACCACAATACAATTCCAAAGTGTGCTTTCAGTGAAATGTGGCTGTATAAATTAAGGTTATTTACTAGCAATTGTTCTTCTTTAGTACTCCTGAAGATATAATCATAGCTGTGAGATTAGCACATGAACTGACAGAGACATCCTTCTGGGGGTGTATAATCTTCCACCCCAAACAGCATTCAGCCCTGCTGTTTAGATGGCTAACTGAATGTCTTTAACACAGTGCCCTTACTTACAGGCCAATCTGGCCTATAACTAACCATCTTTACCTCTTAACTGCCTGAGACACTAACACCAGCTCTAACCCCAAGAAGTTTTAACAAATACTTATGGGTTTTTTTATCATTCATTTCAACATGTTTGATCACTGCCCAGCTCCCCAGCATGGCAGGCTTAACACACAGCTACAGGAATAAAACTTCCAATCTACTTTCATAAGTTCTAAAGGCATGAACCTTGACTTAAAGAAGAGAAACTGCCAGCCTGTCCTCAATCAACAACTTTCAAGCGTGACCAGGACCAACACAGTTGTCAATACGTGGCTTCAGAGTAAGCAGTAGTACTGCTAATGCCTACTCACTACATGTTAGACTGGTGGTTAGAAAATGTATTTTGGGATTATGAAGCATAGGGTCCAGCACCAAGACCATCTGCTAAGAGGCCAAGCATCTATTTGGATCGTCTTCTTGTCTAGGCAATCCAACTCACTGCAAACACTGCCTGGATTTGTATTGTTTATATATATCAACATATATGCTAGAACAGAAGTGAACCACAGAATCGTAGAATGGCCTAGGGTGAAAAGGACCTCAAAGATCATCTCGTTTCAACCCCCCTGCCAAGGGCAGGGTCACCAGTCACTAGAGCAGGCTGCCCAGAGCCACATCCAGTCTTGCCTTGAATGCCTCCAGGGATGGGGCATGCATGATTTATTTTAATATTACATTTAACAAGATGGCTTAGAAAGAAGAACTAATTGAAAAGAACTGACTATCTTGTTGTTTGGGATGTTTTTCCTGTTACAATTCTATCCTATGAATGATAAATTGTTAATTTTGTTGGCAACACGTATAATGACATTAACTAAAAATAATTAGAAGAATTCAAATTTTCTGCTTAAATCGATCAACATACTTACTGTACTTATAAAGCTGTCATGTGATACACCAGCTAATTGAAAAGTATATATCCTGAATGCAGTGCAGGTGTGTGACCCTAAAGCAGAACACTGATGATAAAATGATCTTTCGACTTTGCTGGTGTCTGTAAGAGAGAAACTAGCAGAGGATGCTACAAAGGAGAGAAAGAAGAATGGCAAATGTGGATAAGCGTCTCTTTCCACTCCTTTCTTTGGGACACCCAGGTCTGCCTCCAGCAGTTGGCCCGGTGGAAACCAGTCATTAAAACTTCTTGTTATTGTTGCAACATTAGATTTCAGCCCTGAGCCTGATGCAGCTGACCCCAGGGCACAAGGTGGGAGGGTGGCCAGAAAGGGCCTAAATACTCTTTCACCAATAGCATGCAGTTAGCACAGGATAAAACATCATGGTTATATACGTTTCCCAAACCCACAAACCAGTTTGAGCTGCTAATTCCTGCCCACAAACTGCAGTGCTCAACCAATACTCCTGGCCACGATGATACAACTATTGATGGAGCCCCATTGTGAACAAGATCACTAATAAGAAAGTTTAATTTCTCCACTAAAAGATATGTAAAGTGAAATACGGGCCCTCAGGATTTATTTGCACTTAGTTATATTAGTCCAAAAATTCTGTGCCTAGTTCCACTCACTGGATTAGTGAGCAGCCAGGGTAGAAATCTCTTAAATTGATTCTGCTGTCAGAGAAGGCACCTTTGTTACTCCACCTTTACAGTAAATAAACACCAAGTGTGAACTGCCTAAATCACCACTTACAAATTGCTATATTGTTAGGTAAATGTGATAGCTTAGTACAGAAGAAAGGGAAGCATGGCAGATACACAGGAGAAGCCAACCTCAGTGTATCATTTCTGACAAAAAAAAAAAAGAAAAAAAGCATTGTAAAAGGTCCTCTCAGAAAATGCAACGCTTTGATGAGCCCAGAGAGGGTCTCAGAAAGGGTCCGTCCAATGTCAGCTCCCTCCCATACTCACAACACTGTGCTACATACTGGATTTGCGGGTTTGCTGAAGAACGAAATCAGTCATCTTCCCCTAATTCAGGAAGAAATCCTTTAAAAATAAAGTTGATCAGTGCTATGCAGGCTTTCTTTTATGATCCTCACAGCATCGAACTGTAGTTCAGGGTTACGTATTTGTTGAGTCAGTGGCAGGCATCCTTCTACTCCGTGTTTCTTAGAATCATAGAATGGCTTGGGCTGGAAGGGATCCCAAGGATCACCGAGTTACAGTCCCAATGCTGTCTGAGTCAATAGCTGACAACAAATTCAGTTTACCTATTCTCATTCATATATCCATGAAAAACATACTGTGTTCCCATCCATTAAAAATCATGTTTAGCAGTGACTATAGCTGATGGTAGTAGTGTAGTTTAACAACATTCTGCTTCTTTTTTCTCATTTTGTTTTTAATAGCATGGTGAGGTTCTCCAGAACAACTTCATGATGGGCTTTTCTGAACACATCAGCTCAGGTAGCCACTATTTCTGTCACACTGACTGCTTGTTTAAACAGTCTGCCAAATATTTACAAATATGCAAAACCCTCCAAGTCCTCTCCCCTTGTGAATACCTGTTTACATGCTTACGTGCAAAATAATGCTGTTAATAACATCTCTGAGTCACCAGTGAGTGCCTCAGCTTGGTGCTCAGAATTAGGGCCTGCACTGCTTTCAGCAACTCCCTGCAACACCCATCCCATAAGCATTAAAAAGAACAATCTCTCTCCCAACAAAAGCATGTGTTTTGTGAAACTGTAGCCTTACAAATCATAGCCAATTCAAATTTGGAAGTAAGAAGATGAGGGTTCTCTTAGTTCATTTCTGCTTTTATGGAAAATTGAAAACACGGCCAAACTCACAGCTTGAGTAATGTATTCAGAGCACTTTAAAAAAATATTTTCATTATTCTGTTCATTGTAAACATAAAAATTAGCAAGGGATCTATATATCTTCTAAGAACTGGTGCAGAAATGAAGCCTGATACAAACATATTTCCCCCCCTTCCTTCTATTTTTTTACATGCACACCAGTTTTTCCCCCATCACTCCAATGTTCCACATCTGTCCCCAGTTTAGAGGCTCGACTAAAAAGCAGAACAATAAGCAATTCAGAAAGATCAAAAGGTATGAAATAGGCAAAACCTTAACCTGAAGATCATCACACCAAACAAAATGCAGGATGCTGTCTCACAAAAAAATAATCCCTTTTTTCAAAATTTATTCTGAAATTAAAAACTATGTGCAATAAATGTGCATAACTAAACCAGTAATTTCCTTAAGTCAGATATATGTTTTACAAATAATTCAGACACCCAGCTTTGAATACATGGAGGAGGCAGAGCCCCACCCAAAAGATTAAAGGACATCACGTACAACCCATGATGTTTAATCAACAAGATTCAGAAGTACCACAAAGCTGCCACTGTATGTTTTGCACAAGCTAATGTAAAAGTAAAGCTCTTAAACATACTCAATATCTAAAACAGACCTTACCATAAATTACTTCCTGCTCCCAAACTACAAATCCTGATTAGTTTAATGAGAATTACACTCAAGTGGAAACTCTGTTCAAGGAGAACTCCATTCAGTGAACAAGTAGTAAAATTTACTTGATACTCATTGTGCCAAACAAACTCTACATATGATGAATGAATGTAATTGTGTGTAACAGACCCTTCCATAAGCCACAGATCTTTAGATGAGCACGGTACCATTCAGGCAGTTAACTATTCTGTCTCAGAGTTATGGGGCCAGAAGCACTTCCACCCCCTTTGCAAACCAGGTGCACACTGGCCACAGCCTGACTGGATATCTGCATGAAATTGTGGGGTGCACCAGCCTTCCTCTGATATGACACCTGTCTGTTAATACACAACTCCAGTTATGTGACAATAAAAATGCTACCCACATACAAGTCACAATATGCAGCCAGACAGTGTATTACTGTAAAAAGATTTCATCTTTTTCATCTAAAAACCACAAGAGAACACATCTTCTTCAGATGGGACCCAGGAGCTGACAAGGGTCCCATGGGAGCAGAAAAAGCTATTCTGCTGGTCCATAACCATTTCACAGCTAAGAAAACCCAAATACCCAAACTACAGAAGTTTCCAGCCTAGAACAGTAAAAAAACAGCTAACAGGGTCAGATCATGAATGGGAAGAGAATGACAAATGCCATAGCCATGAACCTGCTGCAGAAGTGGATCCTGTCCCATTACTATTTACCAACGCGTTGTTCCTGCATAAATGGAGAGTTTTTCAATAGCATGGCCAGTTGAGCCAAAACACACCACATAACAAAAGGAACATCATAAGCGGGAGTAGCTCACACATATCTACAATCACAGAATGCAGCTCGGTTTTATAGTGTAACATCTACAGAAGGCACACTGTGTACCAAAGGCATATTTTAATTAATAAATGCAACAGATTTGTAAAGTTGCAGAAGGGAAATGAAAAAGACTGACAGTATAAATTGGCCACATCATTTATACAGGTAGAAGCATCCCTTTTTATTTTCACCACTCTGATAAGGAGGTCTCCCACAAATAATACAGTGGAGCCCTCCACAGTCCTTATGCTTCCTGTGCAGCTGCAGAAGTCAGAATTGTTTTGAAGTGGGAGATTATGAAAGCCAGATGGCTAGGTCCAACTGCTCATCTCTAGACTTTTCTCAAGTCTTTTGCTCTCTATTAGGAAAGGAAAGTGCTGAGGACTGGAGCATATGTCCAGCTTGGACAAGCAGAACCTGCATATGCGTATGTCTAGAGAGTACTGAGGCCTCTCTGGATATTCAGACAGCACATCACTAATCTAAGGCACTAAGTGCTACTTTTAGATGATCCATTCTCTATTTTCTCACCACATTTTTCCTCAGATTAATGGATGAGACCATTGGCAGCATAGTATTTAGATTATAAGTAGACTGGATTTTACTAAACCGAAAGGATCCCCTGTAGTTTTGTCACATCTATGTGTTAAACCTGTAGCTCTTCAATTCACATTGCTGTTAACATTCCTATGTTTTCTGGATGTATGGGAACTGTTGAATCACGGCCTGAACCACTGATTGATCACCTGAGGCAAGCCCTGAGTCAGCTGCAGGGGCACAAGTGTGTGTGATTGGAAGGGGTGGAGTTTGACTCCACCTCTCCCAAGACCCCATTTAAGGGCTGACCACCAGCGGGGAAGGATCTCTTGTTGGAGATCCCTCCCCGGTGGAGTTATCGGCGAGCCTCAACCATCAGCAAGGTGAGCCAATCTCTTTTGCTATTATTTTGTATAACATCTACTTAAAGCCTACCAAAAATATACCATCCTTTTGCACTAACTTCCTTGAAGTGCTTTCCTTGGGGTTATTTGCCCTACAATTGGCGAGCCAGGCAGGCTTAAAATGATATATATATATATATATATATATATATATATATATATATATATATATATACACTTATACAATAACTAACCATGTCTTTCATTTGGAACCTTTTCAAATGGGGCAAGGGGGAGAATGTCACTCCCTTAGACCAAACAATTCCCGGCCAAATTCCAGGATTTATAGGGTCACCCTATTATGGTCTTGCTACTGTTATTGAAAAATGGGGACCCCTGCGAGTTACAGGCAGTGTGTCTCCTTCTCCAGCCCGGCTGACGGATTATTTTCATGGCCTAGATAAGGATATACTTGTTACAAAAGAACGTCGGCTAGCCGCTTCTGCAGTGGCTTGGCCTCTAATAATGGCTTTACATAAATTAGATGTAACAAATACAAACATAGAAACTGAAAATCAGTTGTTAAGAGAGCGAATTGAGAAATTAGAACAACAGTTGGGCACATTAGTAACAAAAAAGCCTGGACTAGATGTGCCAACAAGACAAATACGTACCATATCAGTGGAAGACACCCAGGTCCCTGAAGTAGCGGACCTGGATGTTTCAGAAGCCAAGATCTCTAAATCAGATCTCGAAGCTCCATCTATGGAGGATCCGTTTGAGATCCGACCAATCATAACTCAAAAAACAAAAAAAGTCCAAGATAGACCAGCGGGGGTGCCTCCTGACCAATGGCCCCCTGCTGAAACATGCTTGCATGTGACAGCTCGCCCGTATACGTCAAATGAGTTGGTGGACCTAGTACAACGGTTCCATCAAAAACCAAGAGAAAGCGTACCATCATGGCTCCTGAGGTTATGGGATGCAGGAGCTGAAAGTGTGTTAGTCAGTGGGACAGAGATGTCAAAATTAGCGTCTATAACTATACACCCAGCCCTGAGGCAAAGATTATATGCCGCCATCCATTACACTAATGAAAATCATTCTATTATAGATTGGTTGATGGCAGCATGCCGCCTAACATGGCCTAACAAATCTGATATTCCACTTAATACCGGTTTATGGTCCTCTATGGAGGACCTCCAAACATACATCCGGGAACTGGGTATGAGAGAGGCCATGTATTCAGAAAATTTCGAAAGCCCTGATACAGAAAAATTTACAGCAGGTATGCGAGACCTAATACTACAGCAAGCCCCCTCTCACCTTTATGGGACTTTGGTCTCCATACTAAACCCCTTAGTGGCTTCGGAGGCTATCATTCAACAGGCAGCCCAGTTGGTGGCAGACCTTGGGGAAACGGAGCGCATAAGAACTAGGCGCAATATCCGCATGATAGAAGAAGCTGAGGCATTCCCCATTAAAACTAGGAAGCCTGTCCCACGGATACCCCGATCGGGCCCCATACGGGTATCCCGGAAGACTATGTTTAATGATCTTATACGGGCCGGGGTTGCCTTTGCTAAAATCGATGGGCAACCCAACCATGTGTTGTTACAGCTTTGGAAACAACTAAGAAATGATCAGAAATTTCAAAGTACTCCCAGAAAATCGGGAGTAAGAATAATACAGGCAGCACCAACAACAACTTGGAATTTGGCTGACTTCATAGTCCCAAATAGAAGGAAGAAACCTCCACAAGTGTCACGAGCTACAGTGCCGGAACCACCTGTGGTAAAAGACTTAGACCTAGCGAACTTCATGGAGTGACGAAGAACTTTGGTCCCTTTAGGGCCTCCAGATGTGACCGGAGGCCCTATGTAGAATTAGAGATATTTTGGACAGATAAAAATATTCAAAAGGTGATGGCTTTAGTAGACACTGGTGCGGAAACATCAATTATATATGGAGACCCAACAAAATTTAAGGGTAATAGAGTGATGATTGGTGGGTTTGGGGGACAGACCATTCCGGTCACCCAAACATGGCTGAAATTGGGGGTTGGGCGTCTTCCACCCCGGGAGTATAAAGTGTCAATTGCCCCAATTCCAGAATACATCTTGGGCATAGACATTTTATGGGGTCTGGCTCTCCAGACAACTGTGGGAGAGTTCAGACTTCGACAGAGGTACATTAGTGTCCGGGCAATACAGACAGTATTGAGGGGCCATGCGAAACATGAGCCAATTTGTTTGCTGAAACCACGCCGGATTACTAATGTAAGACAGTATAGACTCCCGGGGGGGCAGGAAGAAATATCAAAAACGGTGCAGGAACTAGAGAAAGTAGGTATTATAAGACCTGCACATAGTCCATATAATTCCCCCATATGGCCAGTGCGGAAGTCGGATGGAACATGGAGAATGACAGTAGATTATAGGGAATTAAATAAGGTCACGCCGCCCATCCATGCGGCCGTACCCAATATTGCTTCCCTAATGGACACACTTAGTAGAGAAATCAAGACCTACCATTGTGTCCTGGATTTGGCAACTGCATTTTTTAGTATTCCGATTGCCAAAGAATCGCAAGATCAATTTGCATTTACATGGGGAGGCAGGCAGTGGACCTTTCAGGTCCTGCCACAGGGGTACGTGCATTCACCAACGTACTGTCATAACTTGGTGGCGCGTGACCTAGCTAATTGGAGGAAACCTAATAATAACGTCAACCTATATCACTACATTGATGATCTCCTGTTAACATCCGACTCACTGGAAGCAGTAGGAGAGGCGGCAGATTCATTAATTGCCTACCTAGGTGAAAGAGGATGGGCTATCAATCCTCAGAAGGTGCAAGGTCCAGGCCTGTCTGTAAAATTTCTGGGGGTGGTCTGGTCAGGAAAGACCAAAGTGCTACCCAGTGCCATCATAGATAAGGTTCAGGCATTTCCAGTCCCTACAACAGCAAAGCAGCTGCAGGAATTTCTAGGTATATTGGGATACTGGCGTTCCTTTATACCTCATTTGGTGCAGCTGCTGAGACCTTTGTATAGACTCACAAAAAAGGGCCAATCATGGGATTGGGGGAGAACAGAACAGGATGCTTTCCAGCAAGCAAAACAGGCGGTGAAACAAGCCCAGGCATTGGGTATATTCGATCCTACCCTCCCAGCTGAACTGGATGTTCATGTTACTCAGGATGGCTTTGGCTGGGGCCTGTGGCAACGTCAGAGTTCTGTTCGGACTCCCATTGGATTTTGGTCTCAGGTCTGGCATGGAGCAGAAGAAAGATATAGTATGATTGAAAAACAGCTATTGGCTGCCTATACTGCATTGCAAGCGGTAGAGCCAATAACCCAGACGGCTGAAGTCGTAGTTAAGACCACTCTTCCAATTCAGGGGTGGGTAAGAGATCTGACCCACCTTCCTAAGACAGGGGTGGCCCAAGCACAGACAGTGGCACGATGGATCGCCTATCTCACCCAGAGGAGTAGTCTGTCTTCCTCACCATTGAAAGAAGAACTCCAAAAGATTCTAGGCCCAGTGACGTATCACAGTGATGCACCAAAACAAGCCTTGGTTGCTCCGCCAGAGAAGAGTCCCGTCCAGGAAGGAAAATATCCCATTCCTGAAGATGCCTGGTACACGGATGGGTCCAGCAAGGGCAACCCAAGTAAGTGGAGAGCAGTAGCATACCATCCTGCCACAGACACAATATGGTTTGACGAGGGGGATGGTCAAAGCAGCCAGTGGGCAGAGCTGCGGGCCGTGTGGATGGTTATAACCAAAGAACCTGGTGACGGTATCCTGAATATCTGCACAGATAGTTGGGCTGTGTACAGGGGGCTCACTCTTCGGATCGCACAGTGGGCTACCCAGGACTGGACTATCCACTCCCGACCGATCTGGGGCAAAGATCTGTGGTCAGACATATGGAATACAGTTAAACACAGAACTGTACGTGTCTACCATGTTTCTGGTCACCGACCCCTACAGTCACCAGGAAATGATGAAGCCGACACACTGGCCCGAGTTAGATGGGTTGAGAACTCACCATCTGAGAACATTGCCTACTGGTTACATCGAAAGTTGCAGCATGCTGGACAGAAGACCATGTGGGCAGCTGCCAAAGCATGGGGACTGCCCGTACAGTTATCGGACGTAGCTCAAGCATGCAGAGACTGTGATGCCTGCTCCAGAATGAGACCGAGGTCGTTGCCTGAAACTACAGCCCATCTTGCTAGAGGACACAATCCTCTACAGCGATGGCAGGTTGATTATATTGGGCCCCTCCCTCGATCTGAGGGGGCGAGATATGCCCTAACCTGTGTTGACACCGCAAGTGGGCTAATGCAGGCCTATCCAGTACCAAAAGCCAACCAGGCATACACCATCAAGGTGCTCACAAGATTGATGGCTGCCTATGGGACACCACAAGTCATTGAGAGCGACCAAGGGACTCATTTCACGGGTGCAATGATACAACGCTGGGCAGAAGAGAACAATATCGAGTGGCGACTCCACCTGCCATACAATCCAACGGGGGCAGGCCTTATTGAGCGTTATAATGGCATTCTCAAGGCCGCCCTGAAGACACTCTCAGTCTCTGCAGGGGTGGACGAAGAGACTCCACGAAACCCTTCGAGATCTGAATGAAAGACCTAGAGATGGCAGACCCAGTGCCTTGAAAATGTTGCAAACAACATGGGCCTCCCCACTTAGGATCCAAATTACAGGTACAGATAATGAGGTAAGACCTCAGACTGGCCGTGAGAACAATCTTCTGCTCCCTGCCCCTGAGAACCTAAAACCAGGCACCAATAAAATAGGATGGCCTTGGAAGGTGCAGGTAGGACCACGATGGTGTGGCCTACTTGCACCTTGGGGGAGACTGTTGGAGGTGGGAGGTTCGGTAGTCCCTCCAGTAATTGGTACATGGCCTACTGATATTGTGGTCAACACTCCAGTCTTTATTCCTAAAGGAACCCCTATCATGTCCCTGTGGCAGATCAGGACACCCCCTTTAGTGCCTGATCTAATTGTGCAGCCACAGACATCGGGACGAAAAGTTTGGTACAGGCGGCCAGGGCACGCCCCTGTACAAGCTGAAGTGTTGACCCAAGACAGGAATACGGCCTGTATCTTACCCTGGAGAGCGGACCTCCCCCTCTTGGTACCTTTGAAACATCTATATTACTCCCCGTGAGTCTGTGAGTCACCAGAGGGAACCAAATGATGCTGCAGAGTTCCAGAGTTGCTATAAGATCATGTGCAACATCCGGTGATGATCTACCTGGGACTGATGGAGAGTAGGACGGACCTGCACAACATGACTGCGTGCTTCCAGTAGACACCACCGAGCACTGGCCCAAGGAAGAACACGAGCCATATGATGATCATCACTCATCCCATATTACATCGATACACATCGCGACGGGTTATTATGTAAAACGTCGCGATATATTGGGTCTCTGTATTAAGGAGGGCTCAACCTATAGTTACTTAATCAGTGGTTCATGTCGTGAAGGGGTGGAGTGTATGGGAACTGTTGAATCACGGCCTGAACCACTGATTGATCACCTGAGGCAAGCCCTGAGTCAACTGCAGGGGCACAAGTGTGTGTGATTGGAAGGGGTGGAGTTTGACTCCACCTCTCCCAAGACCCCATTTAAGGGCTGACCACCAGCGGGGAAGGATCTCTTGTTGGAGATCCCTCCCTGGTGGAGTTATCGCCGAGCCTCAACCATCAGCAAGGTGAGCCAATCTCTTTTGCTGTTATTTTGTATAACATCTACTTAAAGCCTACCAAAAATATACCATCCTTTTGCACTAACTTCCTTGAAGTGCTTTCCTTGGGGTTATTTGCCCTACACTGGACTATACAAAAAAGCATGTTATAATACAGTACAGGAAATTACTGAATAATGAGATTTTGTTCTCAATAGCTCATGAACAGTATTGGTACCTGTTCACAATGCTCATCATTCTCAGCTATTCGCATTGGAACTTCTCAACATCCAGTCCTGAAATAGATTGTTTTTTCCCAACCTTGCCATGTCTTTTTATCCTCAACACAGGTTTTGTCCTTCCTGTGGCTCCACAGAGGGTGGCCTCTCACTAGCAACTACACAGCAGGCATGCAGCAACAGACTTTTCACTAACCTAGTAAATCAACAAGTTTTTTATAGAGACCTGACTCCTGTTAAACAACACAAGTGGGAATCACAGCAGCTAATCTTTCACAACAGGACTATTATGCTTCAGCCACTCAAGAGACACTGGAGAGCATGCAGTGCAGAGATGAGAAGATCTGGGCTGCAATGTGTGCTCCCTCCACTTTTGACAGCAAGTTTCCAACTTGCTTGTAAATACCCTGATGTGTTTTATTCTCAAGATCTTGTTCCAGTGCAAGCAATTGGAGCTTGCTTTTCTCGTTTGTCCTGCTTCATTATAACCTCACTTTTTTCCTGCTCCCCTCTTTCTCCAATGAAATTATAGCTGCTGAAGGGGCATTATAAAGGCTCAAAACTTCCAGTCCAAAATAGTCCAGTACTTTGTTCCTGGACAAAAGCTAGCACCACGTCTTCAAGAGTAAAATGCAAAAAATATACAGCTGGTAACTACTCACTTCCTCTCATCTTCCTTCTCCTTCCCATTGAAGGATTCAGCATAAATTTGAGTTAGATTTCTGAACTTTCCTCTTCCCCAAACTTCTGAAGTGCCTTTTCTTGCACTGCACACAAACATTCAATCATTCTCCAAATATGTTAAATCATTTCCAAAGATACGTCATGTCTACGAGTTTTCTATTCAGGAAGAATTTAATTTCATAATTTTTGAAATTATGCCTTTTCTTTTTCAAGAAGCATATGTTGTTTGACATTAACAAAAAACTCCTAATAGTTTCTGTAAACTACTCATACCAACCTTGCTACATGGCAGATGATGGATGACCAAGCACGTCAGTGAAGTACCTTTGACCAAGCATGCACATAAATGATTTTTCTCTCCAAAGGAGAAAATGAGTGCTGAGACAAAAGAAAGGAAAGAGACTTCAGCCATCTCTCTGCTTGCAGCACCAGTTTTGGAGAGGCTCCTAGGCCTCAGAAGTTTCAGTACTGTCCTTGTACTACAGCTAGAGGCTATGAGTGAGGTGATGAAGAGAGCCCAGCCTCTTCCAGTCTTCATGGGAAGTGGCATCAGCTTCCCTGCTATGAACTAATTCCACAACTTTTGCTGTTTACATTCACTTCACCATGAGTTATAGAACTTACTTAATTGGCAGATGTTTCAAATTTGGAAATACTCCACTTACTGAAACACTAGAAGCATCCAGAGTATAGATCTAAAGATAGAATGCAGTAATGGAGCACAGGGCAGGACTGAAATCAACTGATGGAAAGGCCAAAGAACAGGAATTGACAGTAGGGAATAATGGAAAAAGCGCATGGGGCTTAAAGTAAGCATGACACCTGTGCAGCTCAAATTCACTCCAGCTTAGAAGTAGCTTGGGCAGGAGGCATGCACAGCTGGAGGAAATCCAATGTCTTAGCTCCAAAAACATAAAATAAAAAACTTTATATGTCAGTCCCAAGGGAAAAAGCATTGAATATACAAGCTTACCACGAAAGTACAGAACTTTACAGGAAAATGAAAACTAAGAATGAAAAGAGAGCTATCCTAAAAGGCAAAAACTGAGCTAAGCAACAGATTCTCAAATGTGATCTTCTGTATGAAGCGCTAAAAAGACACAACATAAATATATTGAAGGATAGGTTATGCTGAGAGTGAAGCACTTTGGTGGGAAAGCATCTGCTCTAGCACAAAGTAAAGGGAGCTTATCTTCCCTATCTACTTCATAGTTACAGAAATTTGCATTTCATTGTGTTCTGCAGAGAAATTTTAGTGACAGGAAGCAAAAGCGATCTCCACTTAGCCACCACGTTCTGCATGCCACTAAGATTCATAATGCTGCCATACAGTATGCTCAAAAAGATCAGTAAGCATGGTGGAGCTGTTCCCTCTGGAGAGAGCAGAAGGGACACAGGAGGCCCAAGGGAGACTCTAAATTACCAAAAATGGAGAGGCACTTACTGGTTTTGCTTTAGAAAAGGACTTTAGGTTTTGTTATTATTATTTTGTATTGTTCTTTCGCATTGTTTATTTTCCAGTTTTGAAACAAAAGTCTTCATGGATCAACTGGAAGGACCTTCATGCTGAATGTCATCCCTTCTTCCCATCCAAACCAAAGTCTTCTGCTGCTTCAATGGAAAACTGCCACTGTACTTTCCCTGGTGCTGCCTGGAGGCTGCACGGAGCCTGGGGCTGTCCACAGAACTCCTCCTGCTCCTGGCACAGCAGCTGAGAGAACACCAGTCCCAGCCCTGGCTTCTTCCTTGGCACTTACCTGGAGGCCTTGGGAAGTTCAGGGCCATCCAATGGACTCCTCCTCTTGTCTCAGTGCAGAAGCATAAAAGACACCAGTCCTTGTCCTTTTCTTTCCCTTAGAGCTGGGAAAGAAGAGGTGAGAGGTCTTGGGGAAGGATGAGGTTGGGGAAGAAGGGGTTCTAGAGAGCAGCAGCTGGCCCAGGGGCTCAGTAGCAGATGGTGACTCTTCAACACCAAGATGGAAATTGTGAACCCCTGCTGCACCACCAACGGATATAGTGACATCTCGAGGCAAGCATGCTGCTATAGTGCTTGCCCAGGCCTGATGGAGGAGGATCCACCTTCATTGGTTTGTTCTCTGGAGAAAGGTCCACCACCATGAGCTCAACGTCCCCCTCCGGTGGGTTCACTACTGCTCTCTACAAGTTGACACTTTGGTAGAGGAGGATCCATCTTTCTCCATAAATGCTTCCACATTGGGAGAGGGCTCTCAGCAGCTCTTACTCTCAAATATGTCCTTCCCAAACACAAGTTGGTCAGCAACTGGTGTTCTGTTGTCAGGGTTCCTGTATGTACAGTGGTCTGTAGGGAGGTGGTCATGGTGATGTGACCCTAATCACAATCAAAAAATGGCTGTGTTTGGTGAGGGGCTATGTCAGGCTATGGCCTGACAGCTGCCCTACTTGTCACCAGTGGGATTCTGTGGGGCCAGTCCTCTTTAATGTTTTCATCAATTACTCCAATAAAGATCTGGAGGCTGGAGGGAACAGCATGGGGATGTGTCAGGGGAGGTGCAGGTGGAGGTTAGGGAACGGGTCTTCAGCAGAGGGCGGTAAGCACTGGCCCAGGTAAGCAAATCTGTTTTCCCTCTTTTTCAGGCTTTAGTCACTCCATAAAGTAACTACTTTTATTTTGTTTGTTGGGCTAACCTGTCCACAATTGCATACTACTTTTATCAAAACTTCAAAGGTCACACAGCAATCATTTAGTGTGCAACCAGATAATGTCATGCGAACAACTGTTTTTGGATCCTTTTTTGTAAACAAGTGTAATGAGACTTTATATATTTTGTGGGAAACCCACAGATATTTCCTTAACATACATTCGGTTCCCACAAAAGCTCTAAACTAACCACACGGACGAAAGGAAAGCCTCTCCCTCCCCGACAGGAGAAGTTCCTTTGATGCATATCAGTGCCAGCCATGAGGGAACACACTTAGTACAGAGGTGATGCTGTGTGCACACTTGTAGTCTTTGCTCGGTTACCAAAAATACTGTCTTTTTTCATGGTGGTTTCTGTGACAAATAATGGGCCATTAGCTGGCTTGTGACATTCAGCCCCATTCCTAAAAGCCAAGAGGGATCAAGTAAAAATATTCATAAGGAACATGCTACAAAGATGTATCTACAATCCAGGCTTGCAGTATAACAACAAACTTGAATTATATATTTTTTTCCAGATGTGTCACATTACCATTTTAAACACTTTTGAGAAGGGTCTCCTTCAGAGTGCGCCATATTAAACTCCCCCATTTCTTCAAATCCTCTATCTACATCCCATCTGTAATACAACCCCCCTTGTTCCCAAGGGGGCTCTTATTATACAAGCTTGAGAACTGCCTACAAGCAGGAACAGCCAAGAAGCAGGATTTCTGCCGTCTGGGAACCCTGCAGCCATAAATACCTCACAGCGTTACTGTGCTTGTGCAGAGATGGTTTCAAAGCTCTTTTCAGAGAACTGTAAAACATCCATGCTTCCTCTCCACAAAGCCACCAGGGAAAATTAAATGCAACGGCTTACATACCGCTAACATACCTCCCTGCTATTAAATATAAGAGCACTGTTTCCTAATTAACCGCAATATTAATATGGTTCATGCTTGCATACCAGGAAGTTGGATGAACCCTACCAAAGGTAAGATGGTGCTGGTGGAAAAAGGAAAATGTTTAAAAAAAACGTTATTTCTAGGATCACCCATACCAACTGTGACTGTCCTACATAGTATTAGGCTATCGGTGCCACCTGAATTCATCACTCCTCCCATTTACTCAAAAGGGCACAGCTACTCAGAGGGTGCCACTCCTGTCACAGTTGGACTTAATCACAAAGCTTTTACACCTTTAGGCCTCACCACTTCAACTGTAACTGAGCAGACGGCAGAACACAGCATGCCTGCTAGTCCCAGAAAGGCTCCAACCAGATCCAAGTGCAGCAAGGCAGCTGCTCAGTAGCCAAACTCAAGCAAACCTCCATTAAATAATCGGTAAAAGTGAAGGTTCCCATTCTTATCTTCAGATCTTACCACTGGAGTGAGGTTCAGCTCCTAGAGAAACTGCTTTTATAAAATGACAGAACCAACAGTAACATGGTTCTGTTACTCATGTAATCATTTAAATGCCATTTTTCCCACAATACGCACAAAAATAAAAGCATTTCCAGAAGAGATAAGAACAACAAACTTTATCAAAAAAAAAAAAAAAAAAAAAGCAATGCCTATTTTCTTAAGCTACTCTGCTAACAATTGCCTAAATTAAATCTCCCCTATACTGCACTTAAAACAATTTGGTCAAATTTGCACTGTCAAAAGGAGATAAAAGCTATCCATCTTCCCTTATTTCACTATACAGGAGTGCATCTTTACAACACAGTGATTTCCACAAGTACATATTTAACTACTAAGTTTAAACCTCAAAAGCATATTTTATGATAGTATTTTTTTTTCAGTTTTGCTATTCAACAGACTTAAGAAAAGTATTTTTCTTTCATCAACAAGTAAAAATATTACACTGACAAGTTTTGTAAATTAAGACTTTTAGTGTGCTCCTTCTCCAGTTATTATCACTGCACCATCTTGTCAGTTGTGTCAGCAGTGTCTTTGTCTATGTCATCTGGCAGTGCCAGTCCAAGGGCCTGAATAAGGAGGTTGCACCAGTGCTGTCAAAGTTCCACTAGGCAGGTCAGTTACAGTGGCCCCAGAGCTTGTCAGCACTGGCTACTTTTGTCCCAGAACATAATGCAAACCAAATTCTTTCCTTGCTGTAACTGCATCCGCCAGATTTCCAGTGCCAGCATGAAAAAAATCCTTCTTACAGTTTGTTTCAAGTCCTACTCAGTGAAATTATCTTTCCTCCGAGAAATCCACATTTGTTTATGTCACACAGCCTGAACAACAAAGTTGCACAAGAAAATAATCTCTGTATCTTTCCAGTCTCAACATGTAGAGTTGGAGATAACTATAAGCAACCACGTAAACACATCATCATGCAGCTACAGAGAATAATATCCAGCCAAGAGGAGACAAGGAGTTCTTGGGTTGTTTTTACATAGCTGTTTGTTTGTTTGGTTTGTTTTTGTGGGTGTGAGGTTGCACTGTTTTGGCTGGTTGGTAGGTTGGTTCCCCACACATACACTATTCCTTTTTTACCCCCTCCAAGCAGTGAAGTTTCTTGCTGTCTAGGACAATGAAAACAAGACTCATGGAAGCATGTGAGCCTTCTCAGGAGAAGCTAAGAAGCAGATGTTAAATTTCACATTCTCCTTTGAGCCCTGATTTCACAGTGAAGTGTCAGTATCCTGTTTTCCAAAGAAATTGGGTGGCTGGTTTCTTTTTCACAATAGGACCTGACCTGTTGGTTCTGGAGTTCATCAGATGAAGGCAGTCAGACACACTACAGCTGCTGTGCTCCGGAAGAAAGCAAATTTCATTCCATAATAAAATACTGCCCATGGTCATTGTAAAGGTATAAAATGTGTGGTTTGAAATTAGCTCTAGGATGACTGTTGAGGAACTGTATCTCTTAAGATACGTAGCCAGTCTGCACAGCTGGGACAGAATGTTTCTGCAATAAAAACACTTGGAAGTTCAACAATTACAGTGAACTACAATAATCTCACAAAGTTTTCTATTGCTGCTGAAATACTGTTTTCACAGTATTTGGGCTTTAATTCTCATCTTAAATGTTGGTGAACTCAGATGGTAAAATACAGTGGTATTTCACGGACACCTGAATCTGAAGACAGGCTGCATCAAATCTGAGAATTCACTCAAACTAACTCTCTTCACATCACAGAAACATAGAGAAAAATTCACAATAGAAAAATGATAACGCAGAACATATTACAAAGTTTACTCAAAACTATGAAGAATTTATACAATAATGCTAATGAAAATAGTGTCATCAAGCTCCAGAAATCAATGGAAATCTAAATGTCAAACCCAAGCACACAGAGTTTGGCTGTTCTTCAGGCTAGTGCCATTACAGGCAATGGGATAGCTTAAATTGCTGTACAAGTTCAGTATCCAGATCCAGACCTAAATAAACAGGAATAATATTGCAACAGCCAACACAGAACCAATCATGATAAAATTAAGAACTGTGATGGATAAGAGGAACAAATGGCTGAGAATTCATCCCCAGTTGCCTACTTTTACACCTTCTACCAGTTAGAAGCTCCAACTTGAGTGGACAAGGAGTTTAGAACTACTTGGACAAAACTAAACTCAAAGAAGAGAATCACCATGGCCAGGAAAACAGAAAAAAAAAATTCATTTTGATATAATGTAACAACACTGTCAGAATAAGAAAAGTAGAATAGTTTAACGTAATAAGCTTTGACATTTTGAAAAGTTTGTCAGCACAAGACAGCAGGAGTAAAACAGACACCGCCATTTCTGATAACGTTGTTTGGGATTTACCAACCATGCTGCAGAAAGGCAAGACAAAAATAATCCAACAAACACCAAAACAATCTTTGGTTGACTTAATTAGAAAAAACCCACCACATACCAAAAAAGCACCATAATAGGACTTAATGTTCTGCATTTGTCATGTCAATGTTACTAAGTCTTCCTGACTGCTTGAGCACAAAAATACAAACATTGCTGACACACATAAAAGCTTTTTCAAGAACCTGTTGCCATCTGTATTATTAAAAACACATTTTTCACATGAGCTGGTTATTTAGCAGCACAGAAAACAAGTCACAATTCTGGCTTAGGCCATTAAAAATTGTAGTTCTGTTAAGCTGATGAATACTAGAACACAAAAGTCTGATATAAACAATTAAAAATAAACCACACATAGAAAGTCTCTTGATATATTCAGAAATGCTATTCTATCAAGACTAGCCCTCACAGTCCATATACCTGTCAGTTTATTCTGGCGTCACAAGGTGAAGAGCAGCAGTCTGGCAATACAAGGAGTGTACCCACTGTTGCGGCTTTGGAAGGAAAATACCTTACCAGACAGAATTTATGAGACAAATGTAATAATCTGAGACAGCTTCAGCTGCAAATTAGAGAAGGAAAATAAACTAGTTATGTGCTCAAAACACAGAAACATGGCATGCCTTGACAAAACATGAAAAATACAAAAGAAATAGAACAAGTCTGTGCAGAGAGCTTAAAGTAATAAACTTCCACCCTGAATTCAGCACCACCAATGACTGCTCAGTTCCGCCTCACCTGAAAGCACATCTGTCTCAGTAAGGGTGGATGTGCTCTGTGTTCTGTCTTCTGCTGGGTTTAGGGGCAGACAGCTTCACCCTAGGCTGGATATAGAATCATAGAATGGTTTGGGTTGGAAGGGACCTGTAAGACACAGAAGAACTGACCAACGTCATCTACTTGGATTCTGCAAGGCCTTTGACATCGTCCCACACCACAACCTTATCTCTAAATTGGAGAGGGATGCGTTTGAAGGGTGGACTGTTCAGTGAATAAGGAAGCATTCAAGACCTGATTGGATGGATCCTGGGTAGCTTGATCTGATGGCTGGCAACCCTGTCTACAGCTGGACCTGGATGGTCCTTAATGTCTCTTCTAACCCAAGCCATTCTGTGATAACACCGTGACAATTATTGGTGGAGGATGCGGGCAATGCAGAATCTATACTCCATTGTAAAAGTAGTGCAAAGAGGACAAAGGGCCATCATATACTGTAGAACATGCTGGCTTCTTTTTAAGTTCCTCACGTTCAGTACCAGAATCATATCTGCGTACATGAGACAGCAGCTAGAGTATACTGAACTTCACCTGGGGGAGAGTAATGTACCAGTGGAGAGCTTGTGAATGAGAATTAAGGGGCAGGCTAGCGTGGGTGGCCCTGCTGTCGGGCTGTATTATATGCCCCTGATCAGGAGGAAGAAGTTGACAAGGCCTTCTACAAACAGCTGGAAGTACCCTCGCAATCTAAGGTGCTGGTTCATATGGGGGACTTCAATTATCCAGGTATTTGTTGGGAAAGAAACATGGCCAGGCACACATGCTCCAGACAGTTCCTACCATGTTTTGAAGATAACTTCCAGATGCAGGTGGTGAAGAAGCCAATGAGGAGTGGTGTTACTGGACCTTATTCTTATTAATAAGGATGGATTTGTTAGGAAGTGAAGATTGGGGGTAGACTGAGATGTAGTGACCACGAGATGGTGGAGTTCAAGATCTTGAGTGGAAGAAGCAAACCAAAAAGAAGGATTGCTACCCTGGACTACTGGAGAGTCCAGTCCTGTTCAGCATCTTCATCAATGACCTTGATGAGGGGATAGAGTCCACCCTCAGCAAGTCTGCTGATAATACAACGCTGGGAGGAATGGCTGACATGTTGGAAGGCTGTGCTGCCATTCAGTAAGACCTGGACAGGATGGAGAGTTGGGCAGAAAGGATCCAGATGAGGTTTAACAAGAGCAAGCGTAGAGTCTTGCACCTAGGGAGGAATAATCGCGTGCACTGGTACAGGCTGGGAGATGACCTGCTGGAGAGGAGCTCTGAGGAGAGGAACCTGGGTGTCCTGGTGGATGACAGGTTGGCCATGAGCCAGCAGTGTGCCCCGGTGGCCAAGAAGGCCAATGGGATCCTGGGGTACATTAAAAAGAGTGTGGCCAGCAGGCTGAGGGAGGTGATTCTTCCCCTCTACTGTGCCCTGGTGAGGCCTCACCTGGAGTACTGTGTCCAGTTCTGTTCTTCCCAGTACAAAAAAGACAGAGATCTCCTGGAAAGAGTGCATCAGAGAGCTACAAAGATGATAAAGGGTGTGGAAAACCCCTTACGAGGAAAGGCTGAGAGGCCTGATTCTGTTCAGCCTTGAGAAAAGAAGACTCAGAGGGGATCTGATCCACATCTATAAATATCTAAGGAGTGGGAGACAAAGGGACGAGGCCAGACTCTTCTCAGCAGTGTGTGGTAATGGGACGAGGGGAAATGGCCACAAACTGAAGCATGGGAAGTTCCGCACAAATGTGCGTAGGAACTTCTTAACAGTGCAGTGATGGAGCACTGGCTCAGGCTGCACACAGAGGTTTTGGAGCCTCCTTCTATGCAGACAATCAAGATATATCACCCAGTGAAATGTCCTACTAGAGAAGAAACTCTATGAGAAACCCCTAAGTTGCTATTAAAAACAACAACAACAAAGAATTAATTCGCATGTGAGCTTGTGTGCCAAGAGAAACATAACTAACATGGTTAGTCCTCAGAGCAAGAAGATTTGATTTTAACAGCTGTGAAGTGTTGAGCTAACGCTCACAAGGTGTGTTGTTTGGTGGATTTCTTCCCCATCATCATACAGAATGAAGCTCAGTATTTGCTACGGGCCTCCTCGGCCATGGGGTTAGATTTGAAGACATACAGAGAGAATTATAACGCTCTTGGAGAAAGAACATCACTAGGTATCATTTATTTATGAGGAGCTGAAACACCCTAGAGATTCACAAGTCAATAAAAGTAATAAAGACATTACACATGAACAAGTCCGAGACTTAACTAAGTCAAGGTAAAATGTGTAGATCTTCATAAACTGAAAAGAAGAAAGAGGTGCACTGAAGTAAAAAGACAGCATACTCTTAAAACTGGATGCTGTTGTGAGACGTGAATGAGTACCTTTCTCACGTCTGTTGTCAGCAATGATGGCAAGTAATGGGAATGAAAAGGCAAACGTGGCAGTTATGCATCTCCAAGTTGAAATGAAACTAGCATTCAGAGTGAGAGGAGTCGACCTGTATCTTTCAAAGAGCTGACAAATAAAACTACAAGCTAATCTAGATTCTAACAAATACATCTCTCCTGAGAACATCAAAACAAGAGACAATGGAGCAAACCAGGTGGACATTACATCACCTCAGGCTGACCAAAACAAATGCAAACTTCAGAACAAGGTCTGAAGAACAAGGAGAAGATAGTAAGTAAAATACAACAGTCTGACAAATATCTTAGTATCCTTTTGATAACTGATTTGTAGAGATACAGTGTAAATAGATTTAGTTGATCTACATTCAGTTAAGCATCCAATGGAAACCATCTTTATTTAAATTTTCATTTAGTATAGCAAAAAAATCATATGATAAGAAACCAGATAGAAGAAATGAGAACAAGACGCCTTGAAAAAGACAAGTAACAAGCGGGTTACAAAGGCAACAAACAGGAGTCGAGCTCCCAAAGGATGTATTGATAACCCTCATGTTAGATCTACCTATTAACTAGAAAAACAAAGAAATAAACATAAGCACTTCGATAATATTCACCATCTCTTGCAAGTAGAAAATCCCTGTCAATACAGATCATTAGTACCTACATAAGAAGAAATAAAGGACTAAAGTAATAAAAATAGAACGACAGCGTATGGGTTTCCATACCACGAAACTAATACTGTTTAACTGTAAGCTCAGAATTCACTCATTGAAAACTGCAGAAGAGAAAACTACAGAGTACTGTGAGTCAAAGCAATCTGACTAAAAAGAAGAGAAATGCAAACTGATTTAGGTGACGTATTTCTAGTCAAGAACTAACATCGCGGTACAAATAACCTGGCAAATCCCATTTGAAAAACAGAGCACAATCTGGCTACGCACTTTCAAGGAAGATAGTGAGATGGCAGTTTTGGAAACTGGGGAATGGGAACTCGTGTCCCATAACTGCAGCGTTCAGGAAATGCAACACACGTCCTGGTCTAAGACACATGTTGGCTTTGGTCCTCACTGCAAATGACTTCAGACAAACCTTTCTGAAACTGAAAAGCAGTCAGCCTTTGACTGCCAGCCCTTTTCCCCTTCCAAAGATACAGGCGTAAATGGAGAACTTCAAAAAATAAAAAAATAAAAAAATAAATTACAGATTAGTTCCATGAAAATTCAAGCCTTACTTCTTTAACTGCAAATAACAAATCTAAGAGATTTAGGGGTTGAATGAAAAAAAGAACAGCTGGCTACCAGAGCAAAATCATTAAAAGTCTGCAGTTCTGCCAAAATTATTGCTAAAGACATCAACCTCAAAGACAAATTAAAAAAAAAAAAAAAGAAAAAGAAAAAGAAACAAGTTCCAGGATTCGGAGTTATATTTTAAAAGAGAGTGAACAAACAAACAACAACAGAAGCCAAATGTACAGTTTAATCTTTTTTCCTTGTAAAATCATAATAAATTGTCTCCTCTTTGCTCCTTTGAACATCATGCAAATGTCAATCTAAAAGGACAAGAATTTTTGAAGCAGTGAGTGTGTTTTCAAATGAAACCTTTGCGGAAAATCATTATTATAGTGTCACCAGTGATGGAAGAATGCAGTATGTGAAAGCCCGTGACATGAAGAAGTGCTGTGTTCTGGGAAAGCAGGTCATTTCTGGATTGCAGATTATTCATCCCTTTCCTTCTACAACACCACGAATAAAGGTCTCTCCCCCCTTCTTGGAAACACACAGACACACATTCAATTAGTTGGGATTTTAAAAATCCAGAGAACCTGAAAAGCCCCCGAAGAACAAGTCCTGGCTGATTTCACTGAGGTTCATGCACCTAAGCTGCCTGCAACAAAAGCCCCTTTGAAAAGCACCTTCCATCTACTCACTGCCCCACACCTCCCGCAGCCATGGGCCAGAAGGCTGTTGGACGGCACCACCACAAGGCAGCAGTCGGCACTCACTTTGCACGGGCTTACAGGACTGCAGAGCTAAGGCAGACAGGAATTATTAGGTATGTTCATTTGTAAAAACCTTGTGCTGTAAAGGGCTGACCTTCCATTCACCCCATCCTATGACATTACCATGGATTTGCCAACTTGATGGTAAAAAGCTACCCAGAGGCTATGGAGTAACTAAACTGCAAGCAAAAAACTTCAGATGGCTTCAGTAACTCCATCTCTGTATGGGAACTGTTGAATCATAGCCTGAACCACTGATTGATCACCTGAGGCAAGCACTGAATCAGCCGCAGGGGCACAGGTGAAGGTAATGTACCTGTGTGATTGGAAGAGGTGGAGTCTGGCTCCACCTCTCCCAGACCCCATTTAAGGGCTGACCACCACTGGGGAAGGTTCTCTTGTTGGAGATCCCTCCCTAGTGGAGTCATCAGCAAGCCTCACCCATCACAAAAGGTGAGTCACTCTCTTCTTAGCAGTTGTCTGGGCAAGTGTTAATCCCCTAGGCCAAACAATTCCTGGTCAAATTCCAGGATTTATGGGATCCCCCTATTATGGTTTAGCCACTGTTATTGAAAAATGGGGTCCCCTGCAGGTTACAGGGAGTGTCTCACCCTCTCCAGCCTGGCTGACAGACTATTTTCAGTGTCTAAATAAGGACATACTAATTACAAAAGAATTTCAGCTAGCCGCTTCTGCTGTGGCTTGGCCTCTTATAATGGCATTTCATAAACTGGAAATAACAAATACAAATATAGAATCCAAAAATCAATTGTTAAGAGATCATATTGAAAAGTTAGAACAACAGTTAGGCACATTAGTAACCAAAAAACCTGGACTAAATGTCCCATCAAGACAAGTATGTAGCGTATCAGTGGAGGACACCCAGGTCCCTGAAGTAGTGGACCTGGATGCTTCAGAAAACAAGATTTCTAAATCGGATCTCGAAGCTCCATCTAGGGAGGATCCATTTGAGATCCAACCAATCATAACTCAAAAAACAAAGAAATCGCTAGATAGACCAGTGGGGGTGCCTCCTGACCAATGGCCCCCTGCTGAAACATGCTTGCATGTGACAGCTCACCCGTACATGGCGAATGAGTTGATGGACCTAGTACAATGGTTCCATCAAAAACCAAGAGAAAGCGTACCATCATGGCTCCTGAGGTTATGGGATGCAGGAGCTGAAAGTGTATTTGACAGAGATGTCAAAATTAGCATCTATAACTATACACCCAGCTCTGAGGCAAAGATTATATGCCACCATCTGCTGTACTAATGAGAATCATTCTATTAGAGATTGGTTGATGGCAGCATGCCACCTAACAAGTGTGACATACCACTCAATACCAGTTTATGGTCCTCTATGGAGGACCTCCAAACATACGTACATCTGGGAACTGGGTATGAGGGAGGCCCTGTATTCAGATATGTCTGAAAGCCCTGATATGGAAAAATTTACAGCAGATATGCGAGACCTAATACTGCAGCAGGCCCCCTCTCACCTTTATGGGAGTTTGGTCTCCATGCTAAACCTGCTGGTGGCTTTGGAGGCCATTATCCAACAGGCAGCCCAGTTGGTGGCAGACCTGGGGGGAAATGGAGTGCATAAGAACCAGGTGCAATGTTCGTATGGTAGAAGAAGCTGAGGCCTTCCCAATTAAAACTGAAAAGCCTGCCCTATGGAAAAACCCCATCAGGCCCCATAAAGGTATCCCAGAAGACCATGTTCCTACAACACCAAAGCAGCTGCAGGAATTTCTCAGTATATTGGGATGCTGGCATTCCTTTATACTTCATTTGGCGCAGCTGCTGAGACCTTTGTATAGACCCACAAAAAAAGGCCAATCATGGGATTGGGGGAGAACAGGACAGGATGCTTTTCAACAAGCAAAACAGGTGGTAAAACAAGCCCAGGCATTGGGTATATTTGATCCTACTCTCCCAGCTGAATTGGATGTTCATGTTACTCAGGATGGCTTTGGCTGGGGCCTGTGGCAACTTCAGAGTTCTGTTTGGACCCCCATTGGATTTTGGTCTCAGGTCTGGCATGGAGCAGAAGAAAGATATAGCATGATTGAAAAACAGCTATTGGCTGTCTATACCACATTACAAGCGCCCTATAATCTCTCAAAACATTATAGAGCTAAGTTTATCCCCGTGAGCTCAGGTGGCAGCACTGTTGAAAAAATGAGCAAGCAAGCACCAAGCTGGTACAACCTGGGCTACTGATCCCCTTTCCCCAGATACACCTGTGAGTTTAAGGCTTTAGTTATGTGCCAGTAGATTCTTGAGATTCATATATTTTCTAATGCCACACCAAAAAGCCTATCTACTCAACAGCACTTGTAGTGCACCGCACAGCACTGGCATTACCAAGGTGAGCACACTTATCTCAAGGACCTTACTTTCTTCCATCCAACAGCACCTTATGACAACTTTATGAACTATGTGTTTCAGAACATGCTTTATTGAGTCCATGCCCATGTGAATTCACAACATCACTTCTACAGAAATACCGTTTCTATGTCATCGAGCATTATAGTGATAAAGGTACCAAACTGAAATGAAGCCAAGAAATTAGCTATAACTGTCCAAAGAAACAGTCTATCCAAATATAAATAATGCTTTCCTAAGTAAAACTAATTAGGTGTCTGCGTATCTGTGGAGAATTTTTAATACACAGCCCTGTCTTAAGGTGGAAGTAGAGATGCAGGTATTAGTACATCCGTGCCCTTGTTGATGGTATGTAAGAAAACATAGTTTCTTGCAAATGATAGGTCTGTTATCAAGGCAGTCACCCTGCAGAGGGGAGAAATGGCTCCAGTGAAGTACAACTGCTATTTCTGACCATGAGTTCAGAATTCAAAGCAAAACAGAACAGGAAGAACTGAGTGTGTACTGTAGAATTGTGTTTACTGGGGTTTCACGTATTAGCAAAGAAACAGCAGCACAGCATGAAAAGTAGCAGAGGCTGAGTGCAGGAGTGTGCAGCAGTTTTTTCTGATTGGCAACATTCATCCAGTTCTTTGGATGCTACATTAAACCGTATGTGTGTAGTTAGGATTGTAAAGGAAAAACACACGAGGGCATACACAAGCTGGTTGTCTCACATATGTTTAGTCAGTCGCTACTTAAAAACTGCCCTTCCTGTCACCCCTTCCCCAGCACCAGATGTAGGCACAAGGCAGTGGAAGCAGAGCAGACATAAGCATGACTGGCTAATTCCCTGCATGAAGGACAAAAGGGGAGGAGGGAGAGAAGGGAATGAGAGACAAAAACACTACACAGGAGTCCCACAAGGTCAGGACAGGAGACTGAGACATCTGTCAAGGCTGGAAGCCAGTACACTTGCTTTTATTGTAGCAGATATTGTTGTTACCACAACAGCTCTGTTCTTAAAAAGGCACAGCCTGAGTGCAAGTAAATAAGTGTGACAGTATCCTGAGATTGCAGTCACATCCAACAGCAGTCAGACCCGTTAAGGCTGGCAGAAATGCAACACTTGTTTTCACTGAAGGAAAAAGAGGGAAAGAGATGCCATCTCTAACGCCGTGCTGTCAGGTGGAAAAGAAAAACCTACTTCAGCACAAAGCAGTGTTTCAAAGGCCATAGATGTGACCTCTGTATCAATGGGAAGCTGGTAAACAGAGGAAAAGGGGTTGCAGTGAAGGCAGCTTCCCTTACAACACACCCTTCTTATTCTCCCTGTTGGATGATGCCATGAAGGGTGAGGCTTTGGGGTGTCATTAACTCTGTTATTAATGCACTGCAGGACAAGCTTCCCTGGCACACACTGCATCAAATCATGTAAAACTCCCAGGTGGGTTCTTAATCAGACTTGTGAATTTTAAAACACAAATGCATCATTCATGTTTTTTCAACAGGCAGTTAAAAGTTCGTTTTCAAGAACAAATTGAGCATCAGAACACACTGAATATAAGGACTCACTCTGTAACGTGTCAAACTGCTGCACCTGAGGAGATGGTGAACTCATTTATTTCCCAGTGCTTTAAAGCCTTCTGGGAGAGGTTGAGCATTCTGCTGAGCTAGCAACTGATGAACATCTATATGGGTGATGAGCTGACATTCATAGCCGATAAATGGACAGGCCATACTCAACCATTTGCAGCTCCCAACGCAGTCAGATTTTGCAGCTGTTCACAGCCTAGATGTCTGGGTTCATTTCTGATTCTAATAATAGCAGCATGTTTTCACTCTAAAACCGAAGTCTGCAGAGAACCCCTTCTCCTCCTCTTAATATTTTTTTGCAGAAAGCAGAGAAAAACCTGAGGAATGGCTGTATGATAGAAAGACCTCTATAGATCCGTCTCCTTCTACACTGCCTCTTGGTAATGTATATACCAAGCAAGAATAAACTTCTCTCAAACATGCCAAGCACCTCAAAAAGGAAGCATCCTTCTGACAGGAGTTATACCTTCTTAAAACATTGCTCTCTAAAAAGCTTTTCCCTAATCATGGGACAGTTCCCAGTCCACCAAAGTTACCTTTCAGAGCTTTAAACAAAATCTTTATTACTGTCACTGTGTTCACAAATGCCTCACAATCTCAGCATCAGAAAGACTGTTATTTTTAAAGAAAGGGAACAGAGGAGCTCTCAGCAGTGAAGTAAAGCAGCCTTCTTAATGGACCCACAAACAGCAAGTTGTAACAGCAGAATGCACGTAGGCCTTCATCATTTGACAGATAACACGTTTTTTCTCCTCTTTTCTTCTGACAGAGATCACCGTAAAGCCAATGGACATATTTTCTAACGAACCATCAAAGAAAACGAATTCAAAAACAAAAGTCACAAGAAGCTACTAATGTGACTGCCGCTAACTCATGACAATTTATGTTCTCTGCAAGATACAACTGCAGTGATGCACTGCACTTTTCACAAGAACTCACGTGCAAAGTAACGTGAGTGCTTACACCACGAGTACCTCCTGAGCCCCAGCACAGCCCTGCAGCAAGACATGCTAGCAAGGCAACCCAGTGACCAGGTGTTATTCTGAAGTGACTGAATTAGCTATAAGAGAATGGCTCACAATGGAGACACTTGGTCACATGCACTGCTCTGAGGCCACAGAGGTGCAGTACTCACAGAGGCACACATCACCATGTGCCAAACCCAGTCCCAGCTGCCAGGCTTTGGTGATGCAGTCATTGCATCAACATGGCTCTTTCTAACTCAACCAGTGCAAAAATAGATGAATAAATAAAGGAAACTGCACTCGTCTGGGGAGATACAGATTGTCCCTTCCTGGGCAATGTACAATGGGAGGTAGGCAGAGTTTTGTCAGCACCGAAAGTCCCATGGCTATGCCTGGAACGGAGCAGCCCCTCCAGCAGCCGCTGCCAGCTCCGTGTCCCTTAGGCGCAAAGCCGTTCATTCCTCCCAGATTCCTCCAAGCCGGACTTCTGTCAGAAAGGGAGAAGCTGGCCAAAGACATGATGAGATTGCGGCACCTCGTAAACGCGCCCCACGAGACGCTATTCCCAGGGCAAGAGGCGGAGGGGGACGAAAACCATCACCGAGGGAGCCAAGATCGCCGGCTTTCAGCACCACGGACCGCAACGCGGGGCCGCGGGAAGCGCCGGGCCGTCAAACCAGGCACGTCGCAACCGTTCAGGGCTCGACGGCCGTCAGAGTTGAGCCCCCGAGCCCGGCACAGGGGCCATCCCCTCGCCCTTCCCCGCCCCGCCGCGGGCTCACCTGCAGCGGGCAGCGGCCGGGCGCGGCGTGCTCGGGCAGACGGCCGCGGTACACGCGGCGCTGGAAGCGAGGCTCGTTGTCGTTGGCATCCTGCACGCGGACGCTGAGACGGCACCAGGAGGAGCGCTGCGGGCGGCCGCCGTCCCGTGCCACCACGCGCAGCTCCAGCGCGGCGAGCCGCTCGCGGTCCAGGCTCCAGCGGGTACTGACGGCGCCGCTCCGCGCGTCGATGTGCAGCAACTCCAGCACGCCGGGCTCTCCCTGCAGCGCGTAGCGCACCTCGGCGTTGGGCGAGCCCGGCTCGTCGCCGTCCGAAGCGCTGACGCGCAGCACGGTCGTGCCAGGAGCGGCCGCCTCCGAGACGGCGGCGCGGTAGAGGGTCCGCGCGAAGACGGGCGCCTCGTCGTTCACGTCGACGACGCGCAGCAGCAGCGCCCGCTCGGCCGAGAGCGGCGGGGTGCCGCCGTCGCGGGCCACCAAGCGCAGCGCGTAGAGCTCGCGGCGCTCGCGGTCCAGAGGTGCCGCCACGCACAGGAAGAAGACGCCGGCGGCCGCCGGGCGCAGCGAGAAGGCGCCGTCCCCGCCGCGCAGAGCCAGCGCTACGCCCGCCCCGCCGCTCGCCTCGTCGGCGTCCGACACGGACACGCGGGCCACGTAGGCTCCGGGCCGCGCCCCCTCAGAGATGCGCGGGCCACCGCTCTCGGTCAGGAAGAGCAGGCGGACGGTGGGCGCGTTGTCGTTCACGTCCAGCACGGCCACGGACACCAGCGCGGCTGACACCTCGGGCTGCGCGCCGCCGTCCCGCGCTTCCACCACCACGCGGTGCAGCGCCCGCGCCTCGCGGTCCAGCGGCCGCCGCAGCCGCAGCACTCCGCTGCGCTCCTCCACCGCGAAGAAGCCGCCGGGATCGCTCTGCCGCCGGCTGATGCTGTAGCTCACGCGGCCGTTGGCGCCCAGGTCGGGGTCGGTGGCATGCAGGCGGCACACGGCGGTGCCCGGCGCCGCGTCCTCGGGAATCCGCGCGCGGTACTCGGCGCGGCCGAAGGCGGGCGCGTTATCGTTCTCGTCCAGCACCCGCACGGCCACGCGCAGGCGGCCGCGGCGCGGCGGGCTGCCGCCGTCCCGCGCCTCCAGCAGCAGCCGGTGCTCGGCCGCCCGCTCGCGGTCCAGCCGCCGCAGCAGCACCAGGTCCACCGGGCCGGGCGCGGAGCCCGCCGCCGCGCGTCCGCAGCGCAACGCGAAGAGAGGGGGCTCTCCCGGCGCTCCGCCCGCCTCCAGCAGCGCGTAGCCCTGCGTGCCGAAGCGCCCGGCGTCGGGGTCTTTGGCGGGCGGCAGGCGGAAGGCGCTCCCGGGCGGGCTGAGCTCCGACACGTCGAGTCGCAGGCGGCCCCGCGGAAAGCGCGGCGGGTGGTCGTTGGCGTCGGACACCGCGATTTCCACCCGCACCACGTCGCCCCGCAGCGTGGCCGCCGCGAAGCTGTAGCGCGCCCGGCGCTCCCGGTCCAGCCGCCGCGCCGTGCGGATCTCGCCGGTGTCCGGCCGCACCTGAAAGTCGGCCAGCAGCGCCGACTCGCCGCTGCCTTCCGACAGCAGGAAGCCGCCCGGAGGCTCCGCGCCCGCTGGCAGCCCCGCGCGGAGCTCGCCCACCAGCGTCCCCGCCGGCAACCCCTCGGCCACCGCCAGCGTCAGGTTGTACACCGGCCCCGCGACCGCCGCCGCCCCGCGCAGACACAGCGGCGGCAGCAGCAGCAGCACGGCCGGCAGCAGCGGCGGCAGCGCCGACGGCGCGACCCGGAGCCCGTCCGGGCACCTGCCGGCACGCCGCCGCGCCATGCTTCCAGCGCCCGAGAGCTCCGAGCCGGGAGCCGAGCGACTGCGAAATGCAGGCAGGGCAAGCGGGAGCCCTCCGCCACCACCCCGCAGCCCCCGCCCCGTCGGGGCCGTGGCCCCCGCGGCACCGCCCACCCGGGGCCGGAGGCGGGCATGGCGTGTGCGGGGTTCTCGGGAGTGGGCGTGAATGGGACGGAGGTCTACCAGACTTTGTCGACTTAATGTTGCCCTGCCCGTGGCCTATGCCATGCTCACGCCGTAGCCTCGCGTGCTAAGTGTGGCAGGAAGTGTGCATTAGAAAGGAGCTCGAAGCGGAAACTCCAGTCGGCTTCAGTGGGAGCAGAAATTCCTCCCTTTTTCGCTACTCCTGACTCCCATATCAGTTGTATGGATGAATTAGTGTGTTTTCAGTGACACCAAGAATACCCGGCATCACACAAGTGCTAAACACCAGTCATCCATTCTGCCTTGATCTAAACACCAGTCATTGATTCTGCCTTGATTGCTCAGTGCAGTACGTGGCAGCCATTGCTCCTGCTCTTCCCACCACCACTTCTGATATCTTATTTAGTAAATTAGCTTTCCTCCTCAGATCTTTGCCGCTGTTTTGTTTCTAGCCCCATCTCCCTTTTCCCTTTTCCCTTTTTCCCTTCCCCTTTCCTGGGGCGTGGGTCCGTGGGTCCCCCGCACCAATTGTCACAGAATCGGGCCGATCCAGCCCGGTAAACCGTTGACACAAGCATAGAAGCTAGGAGACGCTGCGGCCCTTGCCAGTTCCATTCATATTTGTCAAGAAAGCACATGGATCCTCCCCAAATCACAGCTGTTCATGATGAAAATACCTGAATTTCATTCAGTCACAGCAAGTTTGGAAGAACAGCCATGTCCCGTGCAGCCTGTGCAGTCACTAGGAAAACACGCGAATCATGCTCAATGTGGCGCATTTACTAAACAAAACCTGCTGTTGCCGAGCTCAGGCACTGCCACAGGAACAAAGCTCTGTGTTTAGGAACAGCTCAGGCTTCCTGGGGCCTCATCCATCCTGGCCTTGAGCACATGCAGGGATATCTCCAACCATGGCAGCCAGAACTCAGAAGGGACATGTGCCGGCTGCCCCACCAGTGGGGCTCGCTGCAGAAGTTCAGCCTGGAGTAACGCAGCACATGGAGAAAGGATCAGCTCTGCACGTCGCCTGGTGTATTTGTGGTTCCCCAGGCAGACTTATATTGATTTCGACAACACCTCTTTGAAGGAGTGTCGACTGTGCTACATATTTACTGGCGACTTCTATAGTAGTCACAGTGACTATAACAGAAAGCTATGTGTGGGTCTGGCTTTCTTATAAATGCAGCTACAAATGATGGTTTTATGGGAGCCATCCTTTCACTCCTGGTCAAGGGTTTACCGGGCTGGATCGGCCCGGTTCCGCGACGATTGGTGCGGGGGACCCACGGACCCACGCCCCAGGAAAGGGCAAGGAAAAAGGGAAAAGGGAAAAGGGAGATGGGCCTAGAAACAAAACAGCGGCAACGATCTGAGGAGGAAAGCTAATTTACTAAATAAGATATCAGAAAGCAAAATAACACAATATAATACAATATAATTGGAATTGAGGCTAATGAATCTAATAAAATGAGCAAGAGAGAGTGTCCGATAAACCGGAGGCCTTACGCTAAAGCTGAAGGCGATACGGCAGCGAGCACCCACTGCTGAGTCGATCCCGAAGGAAAGAGAGTGTCCCGTGACCGCTGAGGGTTTTTATCTGTTCCCTCTGAGCGGAAAACATGTAAAAATACAAAGCATCGCAAAGTCCTCTGGGGAATGTAGTTCTTCTTCTCTTCTGAGACAGGTATACCTGGAATTATCAATGATCTATGGAGCTGGAGTATTAGCTCTTTAACTCTTAATGCAATACATAATGTTATGATGTGGAATACCAGTACCAAAAATCATAAAACCATGACAAAGTGTTTTGCAGAACTCATTCTGCTGCAGGACAGATGCTTGAGCACGCACTAATTAACAGTCGTTTTGTGGCCAGAACCTGATTGGGAATAACACATGTGATGGTGCTTTCTGAGGTAGGAAGGGCTTTCATTCCACTTTGAGAGATGTGGGGCTACAGGTAGCAGAAGTAGCAATATTTGTCCGTCCATCCCCCCCCCCCCCCCCCCCCCCCCCCGCCCTGCTGTGGAGCAGGTGTTGCTGCTGCCCTCAGATTTAACCATCCAAGTAAGATCACCTGGATTGATATCCCAGAGAAGCTATGGATGCCCCATCTATGGAGGTATTCAAGGCCAGGTTGGATGGGGCCCTGGGCAATCTGGTCCAGTATCAGATCAGGAGGTTGGTGGCCCTGCCTGCCACAGGAACATTGTAACTTGATGGCCCTTGTGGTCCCTTCCAACCCAAGCCATTCTATGATTCTGTGACAGGTGTTCATTCAGATTTTGGCATTCTATTCATTTGTATATAGAAACATATGTATGTATTTAGTTTATAAGCTTAGCCACAGATTTTATTATTTTAGCAGTAAGAGTTATCCAAAACCCCCATTTTTGATTGCTCAGCTTCCCCATGTGGTTTGCGATACAGATCACAACAAACACCTTGTAAAATAATCTTTAAAACAGGAGCAAAGCTGCTTTCCTTTGCTGTTATTCTGACAAACAGGTGCAGATTTGAAGATCCTCCTGAGAAGGAGCAGACTTCACCTTGTTGAGCCAGGCAGTACGGCAGAGTTCAGCCCGCAAATACCATGTAAGCTGTAGGGATGACTGTGACAGGATACCGTGAGCAGGATGCATTTTCTGCACTTTCCATCAAGATTAGATATGTAACAGAGATGTTCCTTTTCGACCACAACTTACAAGGCTTCAGGCAGGAACTACTGAGTAACGTGATTTGAACGTTCCTTTATTGCTTTCAGACCTGTGCAGATCCCATTTCCCAGGGCTTGGAAGCAGTGGATGTTTGCATAACTTCCTGCAGCAGGTTTGTTTTTGCTGGCAGCTGGGAGTGAACCACTGGTGAGCAGTGCTGGTGGGGCACCTCACAGGTATGGACAGGCACCCATTTTTACTGGGTGTGAAAAATCATTCCTGCAGATCCCAATTAATGGATAATGTTTGCTTGAAAGTAAGCCAAGACGAAACACTGGTGACATAAATTAATTGTCTGTTTTAATGTAAGGCATACAACAGCATCTAAAAGCAGTTTTCCTGCAGCTTCATTGGCCACTTCATGTCTGTAGGGAAAAATCTTTTCTTTATGGTGCTTTCAGCAGCTTGCACAAAGTTGTCTTCCTTTTTTACAGTGTTCATCTTTACAGAACCTTTATGAGGCTGAAAAGTTTTGTTATTGCCATCCCATACTGGGGAGTGCATGCAAATGTTAAATTATTTATCTGTAGAATCCATTTACGTCAGACAATGAACAGGGAACCCTGAGGCAATGCTAACCCTGCTTTCAGCTGGTGAGGGTGCCAGCCCAGAGGTGACAGGTCTAGGGGCAGGTGAAGGGACAGACAAGCCCAACTAACTCCTGAGTTATTCACCTGCTGACTGCATTACCTATAAATGTTTATGGGTTGTAAAGCATATATCATTCCACAGTGGGTACAGGGACCAGCACTTGCATTTCAAAATGAACAAGGATAGGAATGAGAAGCTTCACTGTCCCTTAAGCAGTAAACTTTGGCAGTGTGTTTAGAAGGAAAAGGAAGACTGCTAGGCATCTGCAAAAGCAAAGCAATACTTGTAAAACCATATCCATACATGCCCTAGCATGTGGTTACAGTAGCAAGAAGATAGGCCAAGACTGAACTGAAAGAGCTAGTTTGGGCAAGAGCTGTCTGTGTGCCCAGCTCACCATTTGTTCCTGCCTGATTTGTCTGCTTCAGTTCTGAATTCCAGTGTCAAAGGCTCCACAGCTGCTTCTTTCAAAATAACACAGAACTTCGCTTTGCTGAGCAGTGCTGGATGGCAATTCTGGGCAACTGAAACTGGATTCCTGAACGGTTCCTCTGAAGAGGTTGTGCCACAGGGGATATCCCTTCCTAGTGCCAGGATACTGTGCTTCAGTCATACCCTACAGCTGGGGCAGTGCTTTGGGAATTAGATGAGCATATCTATTTCTAAGCACATTTTTTTTTATTATTAACGAGCTACTGTCCTTTCTTAGCACAGTGAGAAGAATTGTTAATATGCTTTTCCAGTGACACAGATAGGAGACTCTTAAGAGGAACTGTAAAACGCGTACGTGCAGCACAGTACTCACTGGATGGGAAATTCGGGGTGCTGAAAAATCCAGTGCTCCCCTGACCTTGGGCCATGCTCAGGGTGTCCTAAAGAAATGGTGGGTTCAGGTATCTCCACCATTGTGTTGGTGGTACATTTCTGGGACGGGAAGCAGCTTGCAGCCTCCTCACTGATGCTAAAGAAAACAACACACACATATGCAAGTGCCCCTGTAAGGCTTGCTATAGGGTCTGTTTCAGGCTCAAATCTCAGTTTACACCCATAGACAAAAACATATTGCCAGCATGAGCTCATGACACAGTGATCTGTCTCCGAGCACTCATTCTGGCACACACACTTGGAACAATCTGTATTTTCGCTGCAATTCAGTTGTGCGATATTTCACCTCGCTCTTCATCAAGAATCAGGAGGAGTCCATATTATGAGGGAAAGAGAAAAATAACAATGGTTTTAATTTAATGTGCATTTCTTTTATGAGAAGGGCTTTTAAATAACAGACATGGTTTTTATTTTCATACACAAAAAAATTTTGATTAATGTTTTCTTTGTAAAGGGAAGAGTTCAGGTCTATATTTTCTCCTTTCCTCTTCTCTCTGTCACAAAAGAACGGCTTCCAGTTGTTGACACAGGCTGTCATAACTCCATTGCACTAAACAGACTGTTGGCAGCGAGTGTGAAGGTAAAATGAATGAATCTACACAGAAATAACGCTGCATATTTGAGAAGAGCCCTTTGTTTGCAAGTCCTAGTGCTCTTTGAGATGTGGACAAGTTGGGCTTTACAGCAGTTTTGTTGGGAGTGGAGAGCAGCGTTCACGCTGTGTTCCCCAGCCCAGATAAAATGCCCCTGAATCAGAACCCCTGAAATCAGTAACAGGATTTCCTCTGACCTCAAAGGTGCCCCAAACTGACAGAAAGAGAAAACAATTAATGACCTTCAAAACTCTCTTCTGATCACTGTTTTAGGCTACCTCCCTTCCTTCTGCTTCAGAGCGGACTTAAACCAAAGCATCAGCCAAATCATGATAATTTGTTACAAGACAATATAAGAGAATTTGTGTATGCTAGTATTTTCCAGAAAAAAATCATATTGCAAGGACAGATCATAGTACCTTGTGTCAAAGGAACTGAAGTATCCCCATGGACTTTTTTCCCCCTGAGCACAGAAGTGCTTATCTGGAATGCTTTATTTCCTGCAACAGTTATTGTGCCATTATTGCCTAGATTCATCTCCTGACAAAGCTACAGCAGAAGCATCAGTTGGAAACTAGGATTCAAGAACATACTGGGGAAATGAAAAATTTGGCCCTCTAAGAATTGCACATTGTTTGGCTACTAAACATACACAAATCTGTGATGAACAATTTAATTTTCCCGTTAATATAAAATACATTCTTCCAATGAATAACAGCCAGGCAGTCATAATTGTTTATGGACTTGGAAATATAGACAGCTCTCAATCACTTTGAAGTAAATAACTCTTAATGGGAGCTGGTCATACCACAGGTATGGAAGGCACAGGTATGCTCTGAATAACCAAACTTGCTTACTTGCATGCAGACCACTCAAACAGCCATATTGCTTCCAAGCCTGAGCTGGACAGCAGCAGCTTTTTTTAGCCAAGGCTTGGAAGTTCTGCACTCTGCAGTTGGCAGTGTTTTCCAGCACTTTCGCTGTCAGTTTCTTATAATCATAGAATGGGTTGGGTTGGAAGTGACCTTGAAGATCATTTAGTTCTCATACCTCTGCATTGGGCTGGATTGTCACCCACTATATTGGGACCTAGACCAGGCTATCCAGGGCCCCATCCAACCTGGCCTTGAGCATCTCCAGGGACAGGGTGTAATATCTTCTCACATTCTAGTTTATATAATCTTTATATTAGCTATGGGTTTATTTTCTCTGGGTGGCCATGTTTTACTCCACTGAATATTTAAACTGAGCATAGCTATGCTAACAGAGGATCCCCTCAATTATCTGCTAATCATCTACAGTCTTGCAACACAAAGCGGGAGGACACTAGTTTCACCATCTTCTTTGCTTAAGCTCTGAGCCACTTATTCACCCCCCTCACAGCATTCTGACCAAGACGAGAAGGTGAGTTTCCACATCAAAGATCTCAAACACAAGTTGTCTTTCCAGCTGCCCCTTTTCCTCTCGTGTTAGCATCCCTTCAGACCAAGGGTCAGCACTGACCGTTGTTTGAGCCAGGACAGGACAAGCTTACTCAGCTTGCTAGAACCACTCCGGCCAAAACCAATACGTTCAATTCAAGACACAAGGTAGTCAAAGCAGACTGCAGGGCACAAGGCACAGAATGCTCTTGAGGGATAAACCAGCCCTCAATCTCCATGAGTACTGCTGTCCCATCAGGTATAAGGTCCATCTTTGTAGGGAAGATGTTGAATGAACTTTCTGCAGAGCAAAAGACAATCTGTATGGAAAAATAAGATCTGTCTCCAGAAGGATTCAACAGAATCTTCCAGCCAGAAAACAGACAGGTCCCCCCTACCCCAGAAAGTTGTCCTGGATACTAATGCTGCCCTGAGCATTCAGAAATGCAGACAGAATGGGACTGGAAATACGACAGTGTCTTTGGATTGTAGACTTGGAACAATCTGAAGTAGAAATGGCAAGGCATTCTCTTTGTTTTCTCCTCAACCTCCTTTCAGGCAGCATCACCTCAGCTCCATTTAGACTCAGCTTCAGGCATTTTCTTCCCATCTGTGCTCTTTTCTTAATTAACCTCTGAGCAATGCTCCTGCTGATAGATTAAACAAGAGTAATACAAAATAAAGTATGTAGTGTTAATGTAGTAACAGCTCTCTAACCTGTATCTTTTCCATGAACCCCAATATAAGCAACAAAGATTACTCCCACTAAGTTAGAGAAGAAAAACCTTTATATACCCTCTACAGGAATTGTTTTTGCTCATTCACAAAATACCATAACATATAAAAACATATGTAAAATATATTAGGTGAAACACTGGCCTGACTGGAGTCAGTGGCAGATCTCCCATTTACAGTAATGGGACAGGATTTTATCCCTTCAGTTCCAAAACAAGCCTTTTTTGTTGCCTACATTTCTTTGGATGTAGAGAGTGCCTTTCAGGCAAATGCTCTGTATTTGCTCAACAACTGAAGAGTGTTTTTACAAAAAAAAAACAAACAAAAAAAACAAAACAAAAACCCATCTTCTCTCCCCACCAGAAAACAGACTTGAAATAGCTTCTTCAGAGAATGATATCAAATTGTCAGGGTTTGTACTGCATGATCAGGGTTTGGCATAATCAAGTGAGCTTGCTGGCTTCTAGCCCTCCTGTTAATAATGTGTAACAGCATGATCTGGAACCTGTCCTTTGCTTTTCCACCCATATGAGCCTCTGTGTCCAATTTCAAACACACTAAATTGTGGAACAAGGAATAATCTGTAAAATAGAGTGTTAAGGAAAGGGAAACATATTGAAATTCCTCTCAACAAGTACAATGGTAAACGTAGATCCAAAGCAGCCGATTGATAGGCTTGCTTGATTGGTTGGTAGGTTGATTGGTAGGGAGTTTTTGCACCCTTCAGTTCACAAGATTGTTTTGTGCCATTTGATGCCTGTTGATAAGAAAGTACTTGGACTATACCTCAGTCTGTGGATTGATATTTATTAAACTATTTTGAGAGAAAAGATAAAGGCATAAAACAAGAAAGTGGTTCAAGCAGACTTTCAGGCTCAACAAATCTCAGTTTGTCATTTTCTGGACTGGGGAAGAACGTGAAAGAAAACAGCAGGACATGAGTGTTGTTAGAGAATTTTAAAAGGCATGAAAACATCCCATCCCAGCACTCCCAGCTTGCCCTTTTCCGTCAGTCTCACCTCAACGATGATTAACTGATTGTAACTGAATATACTTTGAAAAATGAGACCACTCAGTATGGTAGAGATCAACTCTCCCCTGCTATTGCTGTTACTAGAGCAGCTTCAAGGCACAGCCATTCAGAATTTCCTGCAAAGGGCTTATGACCAAAAATAATGGCAGAAAAGAGACATTCTAGAAAGTGCAGCCATGAGGACAACGTAACTGTTTAATTTCCCTGCATGTGTGTGTCAGACTGGATTTATTGACGAGTGGGCTACGAGGCAAGTCTTGTCTGTTGGCTTCAATCTTTGCAAAAGGGAAGAAACAGGTCTTGATAGAGGAAGCTTTATAGCATGACATTTAGAATGCTTGATCTATGGTCCTGCTTCTGTAGCGCATTTATAGTACTCAAAGAACGCGTGAAAAATCCTACTTTAAGAGTTAGTTCTCAATATTCACTCTCTTCTGTACTCTGATTTTTTTTTTTAAACAGATGAAAAGAGTGTGAGGAAACCAGCTGAGAGGGCTATTTAAAACAACAACACAACAAACCCAGAAAGATAATACTGTTTCTAACCACAGCGGTCGGATTGGGTGATCTTACTGTCTTCCCAACCTTAATGATTCTGTGTTATTCTCTCCTTGCTCTTCTCACCTCTCACACTCCTGTCTTCCAGGTTCCTCCAGTTCAGCACTCTCCAAGAGGACACAGAGACAGGCAGAGTTGTGCTTACAATGGAAGAAGACCACCACTTCCTTGCACTTCCTGTGTGCAGCAAGAAGTGTATGCATGTTAGATGTGGGGAGAGCAATAGCGGCTCACAGGAGAGGAAGGAGACAAAAAAAAAAAAAAAAAAAAGAGCAAAATGGGAAGGAAAAAAAAAGAGCATGAAGAAAGTAGAGCAAATTAGCTCTTCACATCAGTCTGTTGAAGGAATGTATTTTTTTTTTTTTTTCATTTAAATGCAGTATTTAAGAATAAGGCAAAAGAAGCTCAACGCATTAACCAAAGCAACTAATGAGAAACAAATGCATGGCTTCAACAAGCCAGGTAATTGAAGGTAAATTGAAGGTAATTCTTTTTAATCTTTTTCCAGGTGAAGTCTCAGGGACATTGCCTTTCTCCTGTCTTGCTTGTTGCCAGTTTTGTTCCCCATCTATTGAGGGAGAAAAGTGACTTTACATGAACTGCATGTGAGAATGTGCAGGAAAATCTTTCAATGAGAACCATTAAAAAATACGGAAAAAAAAATATGAAAGAAGATGAGGTTTCCTATTCTTGGCTAAATGCATTGTCCATGCTGGAACATTCCTAAATTCTACCACATATGACTTAGGCCCTGTCAACACCAGAGGAACACACTGCATTAAAAAAAGTGCCTGCTAACAAGGCTTACAACCGAGGCAGTGTGAGAACAGCATCACCCTGAGGTAGGGCTGACAGCAGCTGTGTTATTTTAAAAAGCACTGGTTCCTTGTAGTTAACTGTGAGGTGTCCCCATGTATATATAATCAGTTTCACTTTTCATGTATATCTTGACTCTCTCAGCACCACTACCAGTTACCAGCTTGGCTGTTTCACCGAGCTGCCTCAGCTAAAACCAGCTGCATACATTTACAGAACAGCACATGCCCATTTATGCCTTCATTTTCTTCCTCCCTACCCTCTTCAGTTATCTTTTTGAATAGAAGGACAACATTCAGAGTTGCTTCTTATGAAAACTGGATAAAGATCATGTTCTGAAGAAAATTATCCTGTTTTCTAATTAGGACTATTATTGATAGCACCCTCTCTATGACATTTTTTTTGTTTGTTTTTGTTTTTTTTTGTCTCGTTCTGTTTTTTGTTTTTTTTTTTTTTTTTGTTTGGCTTTTAGAATACTACATTCCATACAACAGGAAAGGTCAAAAGGAGGATCCAGGGAACTACAGGCCTGTCAGTCTGACTTCAATGCCAGGGAAGGATATAGAGCAGATTGCCTTGAGGGAGATCACACAGCATGTGTGGGACAAATGGGAGAACAGGCCGAGCCAGCATAGGTTTACAGCAAAAAACCCCCAAGAACAGCACACAAAGAAAATAGTGTGGAAGATGGTATAACTCTGGAAGGCTTAGGTAGATGGAACACAGACAACTGCTAAGAAGAGAGTGACTCACCTTTTGTGATGGGTGAGGCTTGCTGATGGCTCCACTAGGGAGGGATCTCCAACAAGAGAACCTTCCCCAGTGGTGGTCAGCCCTTAAATGGGGTCTGGGAGAGGTGGAGCCAGACTCCACCTCTTCCAATCACACAGGTACATTGCCTTCACCTGTGCCCCTGCGGCTGATTCAGTGCTTGCCTCAGGTGATCAATCAGTGGTTCAGGCTATGATTCAACAGTTCCCATACAGAGATGGAGTTACTGAAGCCATCTGAAGTTTTTTGCTTGCAGTTTAGTCACTCCGTAGCCTCTGGGTAGCTTTTTACCATCAAGTTGGCAAATCCATGGTAATGTCATAGGATGGGGTGAATGGAAGGTCAGCCCTTTACAGCACAAGGTTTTTACAAATGAACATACCTAATAATTCCTGTCTGCCTTAGCTCTGCAGTCCTGTAAGCCCGTGCAAAGTGAGTGCTGACTGCTGCCTTGTGGTGGTGCCGTCCAACAGCCTTCTGGCCCATGGCTGCGGGAGGTGTGGGGCAGTGAGTAGATGGAAGGTGCTTTTCAAAGGGGCTTTTGTTGCAGGCAGCTTAGGTGCATGAACCTCAGTGAAATCAGCCAGGACTTGTTCTTCGGGGGCTTTTCAGGTTCTCTGGATTTTTAAAATCCCAACTAATTGAATGTGTGTCTGTGTGTTTCCAAGAAGGGGGGAGAGACCTTTATTCGTGGTGTTGTAGAAGGAAAGGGATGAATAATCTGCAATCCAGAAATGACCTGCTTTCCCAGAACACAGCACTTCTTCATGTCACGGGCTTTCACACACTGCATTCTTCCATCACTGGTGACACTATAATAATGATTTTCCGCAAAGGTTTCATTTGAAAACACACTCACTGCTTCAAAAATTCTTGTCCTTTTAGATTGACATTTGCATGATGTTCAAAGGAGCAAAGAGGAGACAATTTATTATGATTTTACAAGGAAAAAAGATTAAACTGTACATTTGGCTTCTGTTGTTGTTTGTTTGTTCACTCTCTTTTAAAATATAACTCCGAATCCTGGAACTTGTTTCTTTTTCTTTTTCTTTTTTTTTTTTTTTTTAATTTGTCTTTGAGGTTGATGTCTTTAGCAATAATTTTGGCAGAACTGCAGACTTTTAATGATTTTGCTCTGGTAGCCAGCTGTTCTTTTTTTCATTCAACCCCTAAATCTCTTAGATTTGTTATTTGCAGTTAAAGAAGTAAGGCTTGAATTTTCATGGAACTAATCTGTAATTTATTTTTTTATTTTTTTATTTTTTGAAGTTCTCCATTTACGCCTGTATCTTTGGAAGGGGAAAAGGGCTGGCAGTCAAAGGCTGACTGCTTTTCAGTTTCAGAAAGGTTTGTCTGAAGTCATTTGCAGTGAGGACCAAAGCCAACATCTGTCTTAGACCAGGACGTGTGTTGCATTTCCTGAACGCTGCAGTTATGGGACACGAGTTATTCCCCAGTTTCCAAAACTGCCATCTCACTATCTTCCTTGAAAGTGCGTAGCCAGATTGTGCTCTGTTTTTCAAATGGGATTTGCCAGGTTATTTGTACCGCGATGTTAGTTCTTGACTAGAAACACGTCACCTAAATCAGTTTGCATTTCTCTTCTTTTTAGTCAGATTGCTTTGACTCACAGTACTCTGTAGTTTTCTCTTCTGCAGTTTTCAATGAGTGAATTCTGAGCTTACAGTTAAACAGTATTAGTTTCGTGGTATGGAAACCCATACGCTGTCGTTCTATTTTTATTACTTTAGTCCTTTATTTCTTCTTATGTAGGTACTAATGATCTGTATTGACAGGGATTTTCTACTTGCAAGAGATGGTGAATATTATCGAAGTGCTTATGTTTATTTCTTTGTTTTTCTAGTTAATAGGTAGATCTAACATGAGGGTTATCAATACATCCTTTGGGAGCTCGACTCCTGTTTGTTGCCTTTGTAACCCGCTTGTTACTTGTCTTTTTCAAGGCGTCTTGTTCTCATTTCTTCTATCTGGTTTCTTATCATATGATTTTTTTGCTATACTAAATGAAAATTTAAATAAAGATGGTTTCCATTGGATGCTTAACTGAATGTAGATCAACTAAATCTATTTACACTGTATCTCTACAAATCAGTTATCAAAAGGATACTAAGATATTTGTCAGACTGTTGTATTTTACTTACTATCTTCTCCTTGTTCTTCAGACCTTGTTCTGAAGTTTGCATTTGTTTTGGTCAGCCTGAGGTGATGTAATGTCCACCTGGTTTGCTCCATTGTCTCTTGTTTTGATGTTCTCAGGAGAGATGTATTTGTTAGAATCTAGATTAGCTTGTAGTTTTATTTGTCAGCTCTTTGAAAGATACAGGTCGACTCCTCTCACTCTGAATGCTAGTTTCATTTCAACTTGGAGATGCATAACTGCCACGTTTGCCTTTTCATTCCCATTACTTGCCATCATTGCTGACAACAGACGTGAGAAAGGTACTCATTCACGTCTCACAACAGCATCCAGTTTTAAGAGTATGCTGTCTTTTTACTTCAGTGCACCTCTTTCTTCTTTTCAGTTTATGAAGATCTACACATTTTACCTTGACTTAGTTAAGTCTCGGACTTGTTCATGTGTAATGTCTTTATTACTTTTATTGACTTGTGAATCTCTAGGGTGTTTCAGCTCCTCATAAATAAATGATACCTAGTGATGTTCTTTCTCCAAGAGCGTTATAATTCTCTCTGTATGTCTTCAAATCTAACCCCACGGCCGAGGAGGCCCGTAGCAAATACTGAGCTTCATTCTGTATGATGATGGGGAAGAAATCCACCAAACAACACACCTTGTGAGCGTTAGCTCAACACTTCACAGCTGTTAAAATCAAATCTTCTTGCTCTGAGGACTAACCATGTTAGTTATGTTTCTCTTGGCACACAAGCTCACATGCAAATTAATTCTTTGTTGTTGTTGTTTTTAATAGCAACTTAGGGGTTTCTCATAGAGTTTCTTCTCTAGTAGGACATTTCACTGGGTGATATATCTTGATTGTCTGCATAGAAGGAGGCTCCAAAACCTCTGTGTGCAGCCTGAGCCAGTGCTCCATCACTGCACTGTTAAGAAGTTCCTACTCACATTTGTGCGGAACTTCCCATGCTTCAGTTTGTGGCCATTTCCCCTCGTCCCATTACCACACACTGCTGAGAAGAGTCTGGCCTCGTCCCTTTGTCTCCCACTCCTTAGATATTTATAGATGTGGATCAGATCCCCTCTGAGTCTTCTTTTCTCAAGGCTGAACAGAATCAGGCCTCCCAGCCTTTCCTCATAAGGGGTGTTCCACACCCTTTATCATCTTTGTAGCTCTCTGATGCACTCTTTCCAGGAGATCTCTGTCTTTTTTGTACTGGGAAGAACAGAACTGGACACAGTACTCCAGGTGAGGCCTCACCAGGGCACAGTAGAGGGGAAGAATCACCTCCCTCAGCCTGCTGGCCACACTCTTTTTAATGTACCCCAGGATCCCATTGGCCTTCTTGGCCACTGGGGCACACTGCTGGCTCATGGCCAACCTGTCATCCACCAGGACACCCAGGTTCCTCTCCTCAGAGCTCCTCTCCAGCAGGTCATCTCCCAGCCTGTACCAGTGCACGCGATTATTCCTCCCTAGGTGCAAGACTCTACGCTTGCTCTTGTTAAACCTCATCTGGATCCTTTCTGCCCAACTCTCCATCCTGTCCAGGTCTTACTGAATGGCAGCACAGCCTTCCAACATGTCAGCCATTCCTCCCAGCGTTGTATTATCAGCAGACTTGCTGAGGGTGGACTCTATCCCCTCATCAAGGTCATTGATGAAGATGCTGAACAGGACTGGACTCTCCAGAAGTCCAGGGTAGCAATCCTGCTTTTTGGTTTGCAGTAGCTAAACCATAATAGGGGGATCCCATAAATCCTGGAATTTGACCAGGAATTGTTTGGTCTAGTGGAGTAACGTTCTCCCTCCTGCCCCATTTAAAAATGTTTGAAATGAAGGACACGTTTAATTACTGTGTGTATATATATATATATATATATATATACACACTTTTTTTTTATTATTTTTTAAGCCTTCCTGGCTCGCCAATTGTAGGGCAAATAACCCCCAAGAATAGCACTCAAAGAAAATAGTGCGGAAGATGGAATATTTTTGGTAGGCTTAAGTAGATGGTATACAGACAACTGGTAAGAAGAGAGTGGCTCACCTTTGAAGATAGTTTAGGCTCACCAATGACTCCACTAGGGAGGGATTTCCAACAAGAGATCCTTCCCTGGTGGTGGTCAGCCCTTAAATAGAGTCTGAGAGAGGTGGAGCCAGACTCCACTCCTTCCAATCACACAGGTACATTACCTTCACCTGTGCCCCTGAAGCTAACTCAGTGCTTGCCTGAGGTGATTAATCAGTGGTTCAGGACATGATTCAACAGTTTCCATACAATGGGTTCATGAAGGGAAGGTCCTGCTTGACCATCCTGATCTCTTCCTATAATCTAGTGACCCATCTAGTGGATGAGGAAACGGCTGTTGATGTAGTCTACCTAGACTTCAGCAAGGCCTTTGACACTGTTTCCCACAGTATTCTCCTGCAGAAGCTGGCAGCCTGTGGCTTGGACAGGTACACTCTTGGCTGGGTAAGGAACTGGCTGGAGGGCCGGGTCCAGAGAGTGGTGGTGAATGGAGTTAAATCCATCTGGCAACCAGTCATGAGTGGTGCTCCCCAGGGGTCAGTACTGGGTCCTGTCCTCTTCAATATCTTTATTGATGACCTAGACAAGGGCTTTGAGGGCACCCCTCACTAAGTTTGCAGATGACACCAAGTTGGCTGGAAGTGTCCGCGGATAGCAAGGCCCTACGGAGGGATCTGGTCTTTCTGGATCATTGGGCTGAAGCCAATGGGGTGAGGTTCAACAAGACCAAGTGCCAGGTCCTGCACTTTGGCCGCAACAACCCCAGGCAGTGCTACAGGCTTGGGGCAGAGTGGCTGGATGACTCTGTAGAGGAAACAGACCTGGGAGTATTGGTGAATGCTCAGCTGAACATGAGCCAGCAGTGTGCTCAGGTGGCCAAAAAGGCCAATGGCATCTTGGCTTGTATCAGAAATGGCATCGCTAGCTGGAACAGGGAAGTAATTGTCCTCCTGTACTCTACACTGGTGAGGCTGCACCTTGAATACTGTGTTCAGTTTTGGGCGCCTCACTGCAAGAAAGACACTGAAGCTCTGGAGCATGTCCAGAGAAGGACAACAAAGCTGCTGAGCGGTCTGAAGCACAGGCCTTACGGGGAACAGCTGAGGGAACTGGGATTGTTCATTCTGGAGAAGAGGAGGCTGAGAGGAGACCTTATTGCTCTCTGTAACTACCTGAAGGGAGGTCGTAGTGAGCTGGGGATTGGCCTCTACACTCTTGTAATTAGTGGTAGGACTAGAGGGAATGGCTTCAGGTTGCGCCAAGGGAAATTCAGACTGGATGCTAGGAAATACTTCTCCAAAAGAGAAGTATTCATTGCAAATATTTATGGGATTTAAGAAATTAAGGATAACTGAAAGTAGTGTATGAAAAACTAGAGACCTTTCCAACACACAGAGGACAGCCTCTGAGAGCAATTTCCCACCACAAAACACCACCACCCCATGGTTGAGCCACTGCATTGCAACAGGGTAGACAACCCACGTCACAGTGCTGCTTGATAGTGTGACTCTTTCCAGAACAGCTGAGGGCACTGCAGGTTTCAGGAGGGAGAAGAGCAGGACAAGTGTGGTGGAAAAGTTCTTCACAATTAGCACTGTGAGGAACTGGGAAAGGTTGCCCTGAGAGGTATGGATGCTTAGTCCTTGGAGATATTCAAAGTCAGGCTGGCTGGGGCTCTGAACAACATGATCTACTGTACATATCCCTGCTCATTGCAGAGGAGTTGGTTTGGATAGCCTTCAATGGTCCCTTCGAACTCAAACAATTCTATGAGGATGGAAAAGGGAGGAAGGAAAGTAGTTACCAGGTCATAACGAATCAAGCTGGAGATACAGGCCAGAGATAGCTTCCAATTTCTTAGCAATGTTCGTCCCATTGAGTTAATAGTTGCCTAAAAAAATCAAGTAGAAATTGAGAACGCTCAGACCGCCATAGACCACAAGGCTGCATTACTGGAAAGCATATAGATGATTTCCTCAGTGGGTTAAGGTCTGAAACACACCATGCCGTGTTAAACATAGTCATCCTCTATTAGCACTGGGAGAAAAGCTGCATCACTGACTGGCAACTGCATGTACCGACAGCACTATGAAAGTGCACAACACCAGGAGTGCAGCTCTCATCTCCATTACATATTTAAATGCCTTTTACAATCCACCCCCAAACTAACAAAGTGGGTTTATTAACTATGATCAATACCCTACTCATCTGTTGTAATGAGCAGCAAACGTATCTATAATTTCACTCAGCTACCACGGTGTGTTTATTCACTGGTTGTATTTGTATATCCTGTTATACACTGATTTATAGCAGCATGGAATAATAAAACTCAATGCAATGGAATTTTCAGTTCCAAAATAGAACAAACTCATTAGCAGAATGGATTGATTCCGGTAGATTTGCTTTGCCAAGCCTTCTTAGAAAGAAACATGCTCATTACCACGTCACATGGGAAGAAAGAAACGGAATGAGCAAGAAAGAATTAATATATTTGCAGGACATGAAATTTGACTTGTCTGGCAGCCTTGTTCAAATTTTTGTATGGAATTTTTCTACTCACACTCTATATTACTACTTTACTGAGAGCAAATCTCTAGTTGTCAATGCAGGAAGCTTGCTTTTGTCAAGGGGGTTTACTTGGAAATAGTTAAGTCAGTTAACATTTACAGTATCTTCTACTAGAAAAAAGATGCTATTGGATGGGGCACAGCAGTTTATGATTGCACTCACTCCACTCTTTGTCACACGATATTCTCCCAGCAGCAGTGCATCCCAGCAACATGAAGCTCTGCAGCTATGAGCTCACATCACTCCTTGGCTCCACAACCTGACTGGCAGTAGGAAACTGACCTGGTATCATGAAGCATCCCTTACATTCCAACTTACATTCAACTGGAAAAGATGAAGTAAGGCTGAGGTAAAAAGCTGTTCACACTGAAGAAAAAAAAAAAAAAAAGAGTCTGCATCTAGAAACTCCAAAGTTACCCTCTAGAGCAAAGCCCACAGTTTTATTTAACTATGAAAATATGAGTGCAGCTATACAGCCATTGCTAGGAGATACTCTGAAGAGCAAAGCCTCTTGGTTAGCCTAGGTGTCACTCTTCCAGAAGTCACAGCATTTGATTTCCAACATAAAAACTCATGAATGCTTATGCTGATGTTTTACAGGTTTCTGACATACAGCAGACAAAGTTACCATACTGAGTGACTACTGCCCAGCTTTGTTTTTATTTCCTTTTCTAAGCATATGAAAAATGCAGGTAGGAAAAGCAGTTTCACTGAAATAGTCCTGCAGAGTTCATTTATGAAAGCTTATTGAAAATATCAGTAAGAAATTCAGTCTCCCCTTGTACACCACAATTCTGAGGATCATCTTCAGAAAGGAGCCAGCTTCTCATACAGCATTCAAGCTCACTGCAATTAAAGACCTGTTTGCTTTCAAATGAATGAAGCAATTCACTAACTGCATATTCTGTTTAAGGAATATTTTCCATAGAAAGTCATCTGTATGCTAGTTTCAAATCCTGCTAACAAAATATTACCTTTTGTAAAGCTGATCCCTTTGACTGACAGGAATTTCTAGCACAAGTGGGAAAGAATGACACAAAAATCATACTGTACTGAAGGTTTTATTGATGGCTAAGTTGCTGTCACTTATATCAGGCAGAGACTTCAATCCTTATCTAATAGGACCAACAAAGTGGATATGAAAGATTTACTTCTGTAAGCCTTTAGGTTGCCAAATTCTGCACGTTCTGCACAACCTTCAGGCTGCCAGCAAATGACAGCACTCTAGCTGCTGAGCTTACATTATATGCCTTGTTATACAGCAAATTGTGATCTAAGAATTTATCACTTCTACTGCTTACACATTTTTGAAAATTATATTACATCGAAAAAAACCATTTTCTTACTTCTCTGCGATTATGTACAGTATAAAACAAAAGCCAAGGTTTGTGGTAGAAACGGTTATGATTTGATCATATACAGGAGATAACAAATTTCATGAAACGTGACGATTTCCTGAGATGAGGCTCCAATGCAAAACTACTTTTCCTGACATTGCAGTGTGGCACTTACCAGAAGCATGAAAATATATTCCGAGTATCACCTTTTGTTTTACCTTATGACTATGTGGACAAGTCTAATCTCACCATGTGTCCTACACCATTAGATCTCTGTGCATCAGCTCACCATCTTGGCTTACTATGCACTACAGAAGCACTTACATGAACTTTGATTTTTATTTTTTTTTAACGAATCTTAATGTCTCAGATAATATTTACAGATGTATATATGACATTATTCACATTACTGGAAGAAAAAAAAGCTGGGAAGGAAACAAATGTGCAAATCAAATGGTAAAGAATACACTGAGGGGAAAAAAAAGTCACAGCATATTACAAAGCTAAAAGGGAAAAGTGTAGTTCCAAACAACAGTGACATAGCCTTTCATTTACTAACCAAATCTTTACCAACAGTGCTACAGAGAACATCGTGGAAACCACTGCTCCTGTGCTAGTGGATTCCTTCAGGGAAGAAATGCAGGTTCTGCAGAATTTTCTTATCTTTTTTATGTGACCTACAGTGAAAAAATGATGACAGTACAGAAAAGCTGTGCAAGAACAGAGCCAAAACCTCTATTTTTCCTTCTCCCAAGTTATCAAAATAGACACTTCTGTTAAAAACAAACAATAACAAAAAATACCACTTCCCAAGTTATTCCTCTCCATGCTGGTTTCCTATAGATTAACTACAAGGAAGAAAATTCTATTTAATACCAAAATGCTTAATGGTTTTCTGGAACAAAGCATTAGTAACAGGTACAAAACACATATAGGCCATAATCTACATTTTCGCCCATTAAATTAATTAAAATGAAAACAGATGCAATGTAATGCAAAAAAAGAATTGTACTAGCAACCAAGTAAGTGGTATCTGATATGACCTGTAAATATCCTCTATTAGTATTCACTTTTTTAATGAAGAATAACCAGTGTATTTTTCTCCATGCAAGAAAACTAATGCTGTATGAGCGAAAAACTGCAGGCCAGGCAGATACCCAAACAGAAGCAAGTTAAAGGGGGACTGCACACGTTACTGTAGAAAGGAGAGGGTGAACTACCTCCCCTTGAAACATCACTTCTAAACATCACAAGAAAATAAAATTTAATTCCTAAGTTATTTTAAGTAAACTGAAATTATTATGGTTGTTCATGAAGTGAATGCTTGTTTTCAATCCATACTGTTAAATTTTTTCTATTTTTCCTAATCCTAAAAACACCATAATTCCTAGCTTTTCCTATTCCATTCTCAAGCACTGCAATCTGAAGTACAAAGTTTAGTACATGATGAAGAACAAAGGTGACGCCAAAGATCAGCTGTACTACATAAGAGTGTTACATAGTTACTGCTTGTTGTATGACTATCTGTAAACACAGTGACACACCTGCCCCTTCAGGAGTATTAGTAAACTTTCAGGGTACATGCATGTATATACATGATTTAAACTCTTTGTAAGATCCCAGGGGGATAAAAAATTAAAAATAAAAGGTTGGAATGGCTTATGAGCTTTTCTTCAGACCTCAGTTTTAGAGTTCCCCATAACTGAATGTCCTAAATACTTTGGATAACTGGAAGAGGACCAGTGATTCTCAAGTCAATTGGTCTAAAAACTGTAAGTTTCCTACAGATGGACTCTATGGATAAATTCACAGTTACTTTTAGAGTTGAGCAAGGGTCTTCCAGAAAACGTGGGATGACAAAATCTTTTCAGACTCACACTCAGTAGATGCATATATAAAAGTATCCACCTGCACATTTATCTTTTTCAAGAACTATACATTCTCCACAAAGAGAAGGTTGCCAGCTGCAACCTGTTTGCGACAAAAAAAAAAAAGACAAAAAAGAAAGAAACAAAATTTATTAGCAAACACATTGAAAAAGGAAAGACTTGGACTTGCTGACTTCCTGCTCTGCTGTTGTATGCAGAACTTAATGTGACTAAAAGCTCTCAAAAAAAGCCAGAAAAAAATTACAGCACAAGTATGTTGTCGCATTAAAACCGCTTTCTCTTGATAATTTCTGGTTTCCAGCTGATAGGGTGAGTTTCTTCAGTCTAAAGGGGAAGAAGAGAAGCCAAGTAAGGATTTTTTTTTTTTTTTTAACATTAGTCTAATCTGTATCTAGAGTTTAGTCTAAAACATTACTTACATATGACATGTACTCCATGTTAGATGCAGCATTATAGTTAACTAATTCATTTACCCAAATTAAATTATAGTATCATTCCTGCCTGAAAGACACAACAGAACTTGTTCTGCCTTTTTTTTTTTTTTTAATTCTTTTTTTGTGCACAAAGCTGTCAGCAGCAGTTCAGATAAAACACTTTAGTGATCAAAGCACAGGAGCAGGAATTTCAGTCAGTCCTTCCACTGACACACAAGTTTGGCAAGTATCACAGTGCCCATAGTTTGCCCAATGGAAAATGAGTTTCTCCAAGTGTGGGATTGTTGTGTTCAATTAAAGTTGAACAAAAAAGGTTCAATAAAGATTTAAAGTTTTTGTTTGTTTGTTTGTTTAATTTAAAGTAAATTATTTGTAATCTAATAACCTACAATCTATTCTTCTCCATGTTGGTAAACTCATTCAGAGTTGAAAACATCAGTTTGAAAACATTCTACTTACTCTAAACTCTAGTAATATGTCTCGGACAATTTTTAACTTAAATCTTATACAGAAATACAATATTCAAAATGTAATCTTGCTAATTCACGTTTTAATGATTACAATCAAGCAGTCCCCTGGGTGCCTTCAAAACACAATATGCGTTATTAGATTCACTGGGTAGATTTAGCTAAATTTAATCATAAAGGACTTGCATGTCCATCAGCTCTTCTACACAACTTTTTTGCTGTATAGCAGTCAGTAAGGAAGAAGCTGCTGTCCTCTCCAGATTTATGCATACACATTCTTTTCAAATATTAATAAAATAAATTCAACAAGCATGTATACATGTTCCTTGTAAAACAAGTGTCTAAAATTTATTTGTTGATTTTATGAAAATACATAAAAAAGACACTTCTACGTACCGCAGTATCATCTTCTTTATATACTTTTATGGTTTTATCAGCTTCAGCAGTTAGCAGTCTGCTTTCAGACTGGTCAAAAACACAAGCAAATATTCCTGATTCACTGTCCAAAGAGCCTGGCTGTACAGCTGCATGTACTCTCTGGAAATTGTATCCAGTTCTCCAGTCCCAAAGATGCATAGTGCCATTATCAGCTAAAAATAATCCAAATCAAACAATTAGTATTTCACCCAGTTAATTTCTACATTTTTTTTTCTAGAAACAGTCACATTAACAGGTTCTCACAGCCACTTCTCATAAATTTTGTTTTATAGTCCCTTCACCAGTTTCATTCCTCTTCTCTGCTAATGCCTGAGCAACTCAATACCATTCTTGTAGTAAGTAGCCCAAAACTGAAGGCAACATCCCAAGTACAACACAGCCATAGACGTAGAACCATCTGAGTTGGAAGGTACCTTTAAAGGGACATCTAGCCAAGCTCCCCTGCAAAGAACAGGGACACCTACACCTAGATCAGGTTGCTCAGAGCCCTGTCAGGCCTTGAATGTTTCCAAAGACAGGGCATCCACCACATTTCTGGCAAACCTCACCACCCTTACTGTAACAACTTTCTTTCTTATATCCCATCTAAAGCTCCCCCTTTTTTAGTCTGAAACAATTTCCCCTTGTACTACCACAGCAAAAACAGCTGAAGAGTCTACCCCTTTTTTTAGCTCCCTATTAGATACTGGAAGGCTGCTCTCAGCTCTTCCCAGAGCTTTCTCTTCTCCATGCTGCACAGCCCCAGCTCTCTCAGCCTGTCCTCATAGGAGAGGCGTGCCATCCCTCAGATCATTTTTGCGGCCCTCCTCTGGACATGCTCCAACAGGTCCACATCTCTCCTGTACTGCGAGGAGACACAGTACTCCAGGTGAGGTCTCACAACACACAGCAGAAGGGTAGGATCACCTCCCCAGACCTTCTGGCCATGTTTCTTGGGATACAGCCCAGGATACAGTTGACATTCTGGGCTGCAAGGGGATGTAACATCCTACAAGTTTTCCCATTTTCTGTTTTTCTTAGCCAAGAGAGATTGATCTTGTTTAAATAAACTGGTGAAGCTTCCTCAGAATCTCTTCTCATTCTGAATCAAATAACCCACAAGGCAATTGCAGTATGTTGCTTTGGAAGCAAAGAAAGAACTGGCATTCTGAACATCAAGTTCAGTAGCTCCATTGAAATTGAGGTATCATGTCACAAAGGAAATTACAGACATTAAGGAACCTGTTAACAGGACATATACTTAATGGCTGTTGAGGTTCTATTTCAAACACCAGTCTAAACTACTGTTGCTGTAACTGCTAGTTGCATCAGGATATTCGTAGCTATCTGAAAAATTTATCTGGAAAAATTGCTTTGAGAGCATCCTTCAATTAAGAAATAATTTTACTCCAACAGCATTTTTTATCTATTAAAATTTTCATTTCTTGTCTAGCTGGCAACTGTGGAGAAATCTGTATATTTCAAGAGGGTGTTTTCAAGGTAAGACACTCTAAGGTAGCTCCAACTTATTTTAACTCAGCTTAAACTTCTTTTAAGTTGCTGTAAATAGCATGGAGGTGTAGAAAGGGATGAGGATTATACTCAAATTTTAATTAGAAAAACCAAACCTCACAGATAATCACTAAAATAACTGTGTGTTTGTTTAGTGCGAAGTAGTAACAGGGTTTTTGAAAGCCTCAACAGCTATTAATGCAAAAGTCTACAAGGCCTTCAAAATAACACAATCAAATATGAGATCAGTCCAGTATTTGGTAGAGTTCATGCTCTCACTATGAATGCACCAGCTGTCAAATAGATCTCTGACAGAATTTTAAAACCAAGGCTCCCCTTCACATGCAGTTAAAAATATAGTCATAGTAGGCTGACAATATAATTAGCTATCTTCCACAACTCCTGCTTAATGCATTTCCATTTTCCTCCACAGCTCTAGACTACGCAATACACTGTACCAAAATTGATCAAACCCAGTCTGAAACAATGAGCTGTAACTGAACTGTTCTAAGAACAGCTGTTTTTTGTTACCCTAGTTACAAACAGAAATGCTTTTCTTAAGAATCTGCTTCTGACAAAACCTCACAAAACCTGTCTTAAACTGAACTTTCTATCCAGTCATGAAGTGAATTGAGTCTTGTTTACAACTAACCAAAAGATCAGACGAACAAAACCAGGCTCTGCTAGTAATTTGGAACAATATAATATCACCTCTTAATTTACTTTGGTACACATTTAAAAAAACTTTTGAGACAACAGAACCAATGTATGCATGCAACTCAAGGATGAGTTAGATACAAACAGCACAGCAAGCTTTCTATATCCTCTATCCATTCTCACTGCATCAATGTGTCTTTAACAAAACAGCTTCCAATTTTCAGTCTTCTCCTGAGAAGATTCTAACAATTCAAACTCATGAGATCACACAGGATGGACTCCACAGACCTGTAACAACAGGGAAGAAACATTTTCCCCAGTGGAGATTTCAGACTCCTTTCAAACATTTTTGGGCAAGCAGCACCAAAAAATGTCAGGGATTCTACCTTCCTGCAAAATGAAGCTGTACGCTATAGCAGGTAAGTCCAAGAGAGCTAAGGGAACATCTTGACCCTAAGGACCTTTAGTCATATTCAGCACACCAGGAGGAGTGAGTGGGAAGGAATATGAACGTGCATTTCTCATTTACCTCCTGAGACCAAAACTCCATCTGAGTTTACAGTCAATGTGTTGATAATAGCATTGTGACCAGAGAGGTTCTGAATGAAGTTTCCATCTGGGAATTTCCACTGCTTAATGTTATCTGGAGAACCAGATGCAAATGTATAACTGAAACAAAATAAGCACAGCATATATTAAAGATGCATAAGAGAATAGAAAGATTTCTTTGGACAGTGTGAAAGCTAATATTCAGTAGAAATTCAGTAGAAGGGCAGCATCAGCAAAGGTATCAGAGGGGAAAACAGGTTTTTGTTTCCAAAACCACATAAGAAAGGACAAAACACTGTAAAATAAGTGAATTTATGCAAATTTGAAGATTAAATACCCACGATATGTTTTTTTTTAAGGCTACTTAGATTAAAACATTTTGTGCAATGAAGCACATATTACAACAACAACAAAAAAAAAAAACAACAAAAAAACCACCTTCCATTAGCATTATTCACACCTGTGAAACTTGACAAAAATGAGTCTCTTTCTGCCAATAATCATTCCGTTACATTAATTATTATTAGCTTTATCATGCCCAGCATTGCTGATTTTTCAAGGAACGTGTCAAAGCACATGCATAAGAAACTCTGTGGACTACAATACAATATGGGTATGAGAACCAATACCTGGGAAGGCCAGAGCAGTAAAGGTGCTACACAAATAGCTAACTGATAAATATATTTTTTAAGCATTTTACGCTTATTAGTTTTGTTGTTGTTGCTGTTGTTGTTTTTACATTATTATGCCCTGCTATTCCTAGTCAGCTCGCATTGGCTTTCCAGCTCCACCCAATGTTATGAATTATACGAGGGCAAAAGAATGAGGAAAACTTACTGTCTTGGATGAAGTATTACTGCTCTTACAGATTTCTTATGGTTCGTTAAAGTAACACGAGTTTTTCCTGCCACTAAATCCCACAGTCGTATGGTAGTATCATGACTGCCTGCAGAGAAAAGAAAAAAAAAACCCAACAAATTGTATTTATGCTATCATCACTGTCCTCATAGAGGAAACAAAACTTTGTAAGTGAGAAATGTAAAATTACTAATATCTTTGTTAAGAAAGTATGACATTAATTCCAGTTCAGAAGAGAAAGATACTTGGTTCAGCTTGAAATGCAAAGAGAAGTACGTAGTTGAGCAACGCATTATTCTGACATAAATAAGAAGTGTTATCTTTTTCATTAAATATTGCATGGGAAATGCAGAAAGACATTCAAACAACAGATAGCTATATTTTCTTATTTCATATTATTAATGATATAATTAACCATTGCACAGACCATTTTCAATAGAAAGCGAACAAGCAATGAATTTAATAAATTAACAAAGAGAAAAGACTTGAACCTCACAGAAATACATGGCAAATACAGATAAGATAGGGTTTATTACATATGATATTTGCAAAATCATGCCCACGCTACCTGTAATAACCTGTGGCTCTGCAGCTTGGCACTTCACTGTTGCTACAGCATTTGTGTGTCCTGAGAGTGTGTGCACACTGGCTTTCGTTCTCACATCCCAAATCTGTGAAATCACAGTAAAAAAAGCAAAGAGACCAAGAAGGGTATGTATTTTATGTATTTAGACACTGTAATTGATTACACTAACTCCTTGCCATACGCTTAGGGATTAAAATACAGTATTTAAACTTTTTGTTCACCAAACATTTCATCACAAGACTAACTGTCCCAATGGGCAAATTTCAAGCAGAGCAGGGAGCCTACCTTTACATTTCTAGATATGCACATAAAACACATGGAGTGATCTTGTGTATTTATGGTTTACCTAGTAAATTAAGGAATAATTTGGAGTATAATTTTTGGGGGATAAATGAAGGCTGAATTTTTAAATCTGTAAAGGAAGACAAAGTTAACATGAACTTTCACGTTTTCATTTCAATATGAGTTCTTAACTCCTGTTAACTAGTCCCTTCTACAAATGGAATACATTAAAACACAAAGTAATACTCACTCGTGCTGTTGAATCTCTGCTACATGTTACCAGGACATCTATTGTTGGGTGCAAGTCTAAACCATAGACAGCACTTAAATGACCATGGTAGTGTCTGATAACCTAGATGAATAAAAAAAATACACGCTTTGACCAAATTTTTATAAGAATATTTCAAATGCTTTTCTTATATTTGCCACTACCAATTAATTCAGATTTAAGAAACTATAGCTTACCTTATTGTATTCAAGATCCCAGCATTTCACTTGTTTGTCTTCTCCACAGGAAAAAAGGTATGGACTTCTTGCACTTACTATCACACCTCGTACAGTACTGATGTGCCCCGTCAAAGATAATTTCAACTTGCCACTAGCAAGGTCCCAAATCTGCACCAAAACAGTTATTTTGAGGTAGACAATTAAAAGCCACCGAGGAATAGCGTGGGCAAGGAATCTGGGTAAAATGAATTATTAAAATTACAGTAACTGAAACGTTTGCTCTCCAGCTAATAACAAATGAAATCTCAAGTACTAGCAATACTCAACAAATTCTCTTCTATTTGAGACTATGAAGTAAAAGAAAAACATTTTGCAGTTCTGTACACAGCATTCTGTGTATATCAACTGAGAAACTTTTTCCAAGGGTTAAAGAAAATTAGTTATCAAGAACAAAAAAAACTCCAAATCTTCACTTGCCAGTACCTTCTTCCTCTTACCTTAATAGTTCTGTCAGCAGAGCCAGTAACAAACCACTGATTTCCTGGTTCTACTGCAATACATCTCACCCAGCCCAAGTGACCACTGATAACCTTTGGAAAAAGATAAAAATTCCTAAATCAGAGACAGTACCACATATCACTCAATATAACTTCCACAACAAATCTCAAATTAGATCTGAAGAGAGCCTGAGTTTTACTTCTACTTTGGTTAAATGATGAGATTTTACATTCTATACACCACATCTGGCAGTGTGGTGAATAGGGAATCTATTTCCCCAGTAGGAAATACTTCTGTAAAGAAGCTTCTACAATCATAACAGAATGTTTCAACACATACAGTTTAGCAGACTGTACTGAAGTGTAATTTGTCTTAATTTCTATGTAGAGCATGTTCTAACATTTGTATGCAGAATCAACACAAATTCCTTTGAGATCAACTGTTTTTCAAAAAAAAAAAAAAAGAAAAAAGCTTTTAACTATTAGTTTTACACTTAACTAATACTACAGCTTTCTGAAGACTTTTCTGATCAATTGTTTATATACAGTATTGTATTTAGATGAACAGTGCTAAAACAAAACTATAACAGAACTTAATTCATACACTTTCACATCTATGTTCACATTGTAAGTTTTCAACTTACTCTGTACAGTTTCCAAGGTGGATGCCACTGAGGCTTGGGCATGGTTGGAGCCTTCTTTGGTACCAATGCAGAATTTTTGTTTCCACCAGCTTCCATCATAGCCTGTACATTAAAAAGAAGATTACACCCATCTGTACTTCATAACCTCTCTTCCCTTGCAATTTAAAACCTTCTTGCCCTGACATCTCAACACTGATAAAGGTAGCAAGGAGATCTCCACACAGTGCAGAAATGAAACCCAAAGCACCTGTCAGTATTTCAAGTTAGACATGCAACAAACTCACCACAGACATCCCAGGAGGCTGTGAACGCTCAGATATCCCAGCATGTCTGTAAATCTCACCCACACCAGCAGCTGTCCGATTTGCATCCAACCTAGGTCAAATGAAAACAGTCAACTGATTAAAATCAACTCTGTGTTTTAAAAATAAGTGATAAGGTATCACTGAGCAGTGTCCAGCTGAGTATTGACCATCTCCAAGGATGGAGACTGCAGAATCTCTCTGGGCAACCTGCTCCAGTCTCGGATCAACTCAGTATACGAGAAGAACCCAAAAGCCAAGCCTCTTTTTTTATCTTCTATGTAATCCAAATTCCCCATTCTCCACTTTCTGTCCATTACCTCCAATGACAGCCAAAGAACATACACCAAGATGATGCCTGACCACCTTCAAACTGTATCACAGAATGGCTTAGGTTGCAGGGGATCTTAAAAGTCACCTAGTTCCAAACTCCTTGCCGTGGACAGGGCTGCCAACCACTAGATCAGGTCTTCTAATGTTTTATAAAGCTGAATATTCAAAGTACTTTGTTTCGCCTTGTGATTCTTGTAGACTACACAAATATTAATGAAGTAACACAGAAGTACCTGGACTGAGAAGCAGGAAGTGCTACCGCTAAGGACTGAGCTGCAGATTCACTAGGCATCCTCTGGATCTTAGTATCTGCTGTCAGAGCCACACCTTGGAAAAAACAACACAGCAAAAGCAAAGGCAACCACTAAAAAGAAAATTCAGGAAAACGTATTACATAACACACTTATATGCACACACACAGACCTGTGTGCAAGAATGTGTCATGCATTTGTAACATTAAATACGGCTGTTCAATGTTGTTTTTCCACATGAGAGTCAAATCTACAGTAATTTTGATTATGGTCCTACCTACGGAAGCACACAATTTCTAGAGTAGAAAATAGTATGATTCTATCATCAGAAATGAAACAAATGTATCTAGTAGTAGTTACACTTTTTATCCAGTCTCAACCATTGTGAAAATCCAAATGCCACAGAAACAGTATTTGGACAAGTATTTGCTGTCTTGCTCTTGTATCACTATTTATTAGTGTACGGTCTCTATATAACTCCAGATATCTTGGAGCAGTGCAGGACTATGAAAGATTTACTCTTACATGAGGTGAGAATTTCAGACTAAAGCTTGTAATCTCTAATCCTAAGAAGAGTAGGTTGCTCTAGGAAAACCAACCAAACAAAAAAAAGACAAACATCCAAAATCAAAAACCACTTTGCAAAGTATAGCTTTGGTGTAGACTGGCGAACTTATTCACTTTCAATTCTCTATTTCTTCCCTTAGCCTATGTTCTGGCCCTTGATAACAAAGATAATATCCATGTGAGATACCAAGGTTAAAACAAGAAACACCACCACGAAAAACAGATAAATCTGGGTTTAACACTGACATACCTGATTCAAAAACAGAATTTTACTTACCAGGCCCAGGTGGATATGGATGTGTACCAGTTATCACATACTCCAGTTCCTCTCCTAAAGACCAGCATAACAATGCATTCAAACAAAACTGAATTAAACACAGTAGGTCATGCAAATCAGCAGAAACTAGCAATCACTTCTAATGCATTACACTTACTAACCTCTTATTTACATCAATGTTTGTTTTGGTTATCTCAGATTTCTAGACCTCAATAGTAAAATAATATCTTAAAAATGGTAGCACCATTTGTTACCAAAAGGGACAATCACTCTCCTGTGAGAAAGACATTCATGCTGTCAAAGATGCCTTCTGAAGTAGATACCATGGAAAGAGAGTCAACTACACAGATAATATTAGTGTTTGACAAAAGCCACTCAAGGATGATTAATTGTGCCTGATATTGGAAAAGAAACATGCAAGCACAAGTTTGTTTCCTTAAAGTATTTTTTCAGTCTCTCAATGCTTTTCAGTCACAGAATACTTCAAATAGAAAGTATTCTGTAAGATAAATCCTCAACGAAGGCATCTGACAGTCTTCAGAAGTTTCTATACAGATCAGACCAATGCATACTTATTTTATACATCACCAAACCAGAGTGTTTTTCAACTAATGATTTTTCCATTTTAATAGTTGCACACCTGTATGGAATTATATGAAACAAACAGAAATAAACACAAAACACATCCTTGACCATTATCAGCTTTTTAACACCCAAATACAGCACACACTAACATTACCTTAAAACTTGCTCATTTTATTAATGAGTCAAATCTCCTACTATTTCCTTGTAGAAACAAACTTTCTCCTTGTTCTGAATCACTTAACTCTTGTGACTCCAGCAAGGAAAATACCAGAGTGAAAAACAGATATTTTTATTTCCTTCTACATCCTTCTACAGCATTTAAAATCATTCCAAAGATAAATAAAAAGGGCCAGGTCTCCCCCACTCCCTTCTGTGCAAAGAGAAAAGATTAATAATGCAGTCTTCAGACTAAAGCCTGGTGAGACTAAGACAAAACAAAGAGCAAACACACTACTAGGAATAACAAACCTTCATTTCCAGAATACTGTTTATGACCATAGGGATCCCCAGTGGCTGGGCCTCCTTTCTCTCTCATGTTTTCTTTAAGAGTAGGCATGTGCAACACTGAGCCATACTCAGTACGCAGCTTGACTGCCATCTTTACTTTGTGGCTGTTGGAAGAACAGAGCACAATCCTGATTTCTGAACTGCTCTTAAGTTTTGAAGCATTTTAAAAAGAGGAAACATTTCATACAGCTAACTTTACAATCTTCATGTTCTTAATTCCCTTACACTACACTGGTGATTGTACTAAACATACAAATTTCCTACCTGGGTGGAGCGATCACTAACAAAATAAAACTCAACCACAGTACTCACCTTTCATCATCTAACGGTACAGGTTTGGCATTATCAGCTACAAACATATCATGGGTTCTCTTCAAAGATCTGAACACAAGTGTGTGCACAGAGTGCTTTTGGACTTCCTAAAATAAAGGAAAGCTTATTTAAATAAATTCATCCATTCCTAAATGAAAAACTCAAATCTGAAACATAAATCGAGTAGCAATTTCAGACTTACAAGTGATATAACCCTATTTACATAAAAGAAAACACTGTTCCTCCTGGAAACTAAAAATTTAATTATATTTGTTAGTTCTCTTAATTCAATGCCTACTCAAAATAATACCCAGTTTCTCAGAAACTACAAGCCAGAAACTTTTTGCACTACCATCTATACAACAAATACATGAATGTGTTTATCTTTCATGCTTTCCAGATGTTTTTATATGTAAACAATAAAATAATTCATTCTGAAAACACTCCTTTATTGCAGTACCTCCACAAAAATGAACAAAGGCAATCATCAGTTTCTGCACAGCATCACTCTACCTAAGCACAGTGCTGTTTAGTACAAGTAACAGTGGGATCAAACAAGACAAAGCTCCTTATCCTTTTAAAATTATCCTTGTCACTGAAAGTAAATAAAAGTTATTGTCTCATTCATGTCCAAATGAGTAGAACGCAAAGCTATTAACCCACACATAATTCATGTTTTAACTCCTATCATCCTCTCGGGGCACAAAAAAAAATATCAAATTGGAATATGAGTTTCCTTCAGTATACAAAACTGGAACTCTCTGTAGTTGTTCTGCATGTCAAAAATAGCATCAACAAACTGGAAACTGTGCTAAGAACTTCTGGCTCTAGATATCCTTCAGCTGCCCAGCGTCCTTGCTCCATTACACTGAGGTTTCATCACTAAGCTCTGCTTTCCTGCCCCGGATACTGTCTGCCCGCTCGCCGAGCGTTTACTAGCAGTATTTCTGGACAGACTAGCAATATTTCTGGCTGGCTGCCACAGCCCCTTAGAGCCCAGAGCCCGGCCAGAAGGCCCCGCAGGCCTCCAGCCAGCATCCCGCTGCCCCCGGGGCGGCCTAGGCAGGCAGAAGCACGGGCGATCCCTGCAGCGAGGGCCGCCCAGGGGCACGCGTACCGCTTCACTCCCTCTCACACGCCCCGGTCACCTCGCGAACCCTCGGCCAGCGCTCACCTCCACCATGGCGGCCACTCCCTCCTCCGACAGCTATGGAGGCACTTCCGGCGCCTGCCCCGCGCCTCACCGGAAGTGACGCGTGTCGGGGCGCGGTACTGTCCGGGCTGCGCGGGCCGGGGCGGTGCGGAGGTGGAGGGTTTGAGTCCCGCGGGGTGCAGTTAGGGGCTGGCAACGCCAGAGTGCGGTGTTGCGCTGGTTGAGGGACCCGGGCGCCCCGTGGCCGTGCGGTTTGTCTGCTAACGTTTTGTTTGACGTGCAGGCTTGGCGGTTTGCGTTCTGTCTTCTGCTGGAAGAAATCAGGCTCATTATCAACGCATCTTTACAGGAAAACCTGCTTGAATAACAGAGCTTTGTAGCAGTCCTTGAAAAATAAATATCTATATTTTGTAAGGACACTTACATAAGCTAGTTATTACTGCACTGTTAGATTTCACGATTCCCTGTAGTTACCCTGTAGTTTTTTGATAAGTAAAGATTAGGGATAGAATCGTATACCTTGGTGTCTTAGCAGTGCTTTAGAAAATCAAACGTCAAATTAATCTATGTTACATATATATATGTATGTCACTTTAACGTATACATACACATATAAATATATATGTGTATATGTAACATGGGTTATTAATATATAGATATGTAATGTAATACACACATATTTCTTCTCCTAGCAGCTTAATTCCAAGGAGAAATAAAAAACCATGCCAACAGTATTCACTAAAATATTCAATTTATTTAATTTCAACTTGAATGCAGCTGCTTGATGTATTCTTGCATGTCAGCTCCAGCTATAATGCCATGAAGTACAAGCTGTGTCATTTTTTACTAATGGAAACATGACTGGCATATTGAATACATTTCAGTGTTGTTTTAACAACTAAAGTAGAATGCCCCCCCATAAATGTATATGAACTTTCTTACACAATATGAAGATAACATTATTTCTCATTTACAAGAAAGAAAGCTTTGAAATAATTGTTACCAGTAATGGGAAGGAAAGAGGATGCCTGAGATGAACATCTAATTCTGGAGTAATCCTGTCACAATATGACATGTCCAACACCAGTAGCTTCAAAGAACATTTCTAAATCAGCTGCTAACAACTGGATTCCTTTCAAAATTACATTTACTGTCACAGCTTATCAGTGGCTCAAGAAGGTTCTGTTCCCCCTCATCAAAACTACCCCAGGACACATTCAGCCTGGAAGAGCCAACATCCAAGGATGGGGTTTGTGTAAAGAGTATTGCACCACGGGCAGACAATTTGGCAGAGCAAACATGAGAGGCAGCACACAAAAATTCATTACTAAAAGCAAGCACATGTGCCTCTGCCAGTAAGTACCTCTCCTGGACAAAACCAGTGTACAGAGAGATGTCCTGGAACACCGTCAGGTCAATGCTTTGCTTTCACAAATCCTCATAGCAGATTTGTTGTGATGCACCACTATGTGAGCTCAGGAAGAACTTCCCATTTACCGCATGAGATGGGGAGGATGTGAAGAAAACACAAGGAAAAAAAGATCAGGTGTCCTGTTTGGTGTGAAAGCTTCCTTGACACCATTTTTAGAAGACGCTTAAATCATGTTCTTCGTTGTTTGTAAGGCTTTATTCAGTCCTTATTCACTTCAGTGTCAGCATAGCTGTAACAATGGCAAGCATCAAAGAAAAATTACATCTTATATCCAACAAACCAACTAATGTAGATTAAATTTCGCTCCCCAAAATATTTGTTATATGCATGCATGCTTGCCAGTATATCTTGTTCCCCTTGCAGTTCCAGATTTTGACTCATACTAGAAGCACTTCTTGCTAGTGTTAAGTCACGTCCCTGTGCAGGTGTAGCTTTGCAGAAAAGCTTTTGCTGGAAAAAACCTTCTGGTGCAGATACAGCTCCTTCAAGGACAGCTGCTTATTCAAGCCCAGTCCACACACCAGCCTTTGCATGATAAGCATATGGTTCATTCATTGTGGTTCTGATAATTTCCTGGGGAGACATAGCTGACTAACTCCCTTTGGGAAGCCAATAAAAGTACTGGAGTGGGGAGGGTCAAAGGCTAAATTTCATAGGGCAAATCCCATTGGAAAGCAGATGAAGCTGGGGGATTCCCAGGCCAAGCATGCTCAGCATGGATGCAGACACCTTTGGCCACCACAGTCCAGAGAGCACTGAGCGCCTGAAGGACGCCTAAAGACAGTGCATGATATGGTGGTGGTTTCAGAATAAATTAAATGCAAATATCATTAGAATTGTATGGACCAAGGAAGGATAATTTAGAGGTGAGTTCCTGGTTCAAGGCTAGTAGGATCCCAGGTTAGTTCTCTGTTCTGCTACCTGTAAGCCTTGGGCAAGAGGTTCAGCATCACTGTGTCTCTGCCTTTTACATAAAATAGTGGTGATTGAACTTTCTGCCAGGTATGGTGTGATGAAAATTGCATTTAAGGTTGGGGGATGCCCAGAAACTATGATGGTGATGGGCATACAGTATCTTGACTGGCATATTTTCATGTAAACAACATGCTAATTACGACGGTTTTGGCCAAAGACAGGTTCCCTTAGTTCCTGTAGAGAGAAGTTCATGTTCTTCCAAATCTAGTAGTGTTTGATTTGTTCTCTTGCAAGGGATCAAATTCAGGAGAATAAGAGCTCCTTGAGCCATGGCTGATTTGGGGCCAAGCTGTTTAATAATTAAACTAGCCAGGTTAAACTGTTTTCACATTTCGGGAATCTCCATAGTTTACCAGAACTCTGACAACAGCACAAATACAGGAAAAAAGGCCTAAAACAAGCAATTTTAGCTATTGTTTTTGTTTATCACAAAATCTACCTCACCGCCCATTTGGTCTCTGAAATGGAAGCCCAGCCCATGGCTTGCTCCTGTTAATGTCTTCAGACTTCGATAGAAATGACTTGAAAGATATGTGCTAACCTTCATTCAGCACATTTGATTAATTCACTGTAACTCAATTGTTTATATACATGAGAAAATCAAAGGACATGCGGGCACTGAAACGTTAAATCTACTTATATGAGAGCAGCAATATGCCACATTCTTAAAAAGCACCAGAAAGTATTTGTTTATTCTGCTGTGATTACCAACAACCTCATACCATATTATTTTAAAATGCCATTAAAAATACTTAAACCACATAGTACATAAGGAGGCTTATCAGCAATGAAAGTAAAGATAAAACATCAATCTTCCGTCAGTCTGAATTTTCAGGATATTCATTGAGGTACTACATATGCTTCCTTATGAGGAAAACTGATTTACTCAGATGTACTGTACTGAAAGAGGCCAAAGGCTTGCATATCTATCCAGGTCCTATCAGACTTGCTTAAAAAAACATTAAAAAAACATTTGGTATGAGGTGAATTTAATTAAAAGGTAATATGATATTTCTGAAACATTCCAATTTTCAGCAGAGAGAAAATAAGCACGGAGCGATCAGAGTCCATATTTGACAGTGTTTCTTCTCTTAAGACATTCACCCATTCAGCTGTTCTACAGGACTTGTGACTTTTGAGAATACGGTAATCTTGTGTAATGTGTGTAGAACATACTTTTAAGGATTTGAACAGTCACAGGGATGCCAGCAGCCACAGGGTCTCTGGGACACGCAGATAAGAGTTGTCCAGAGAAATTGCTCAACATCAAATGTATTCGGGCACACAGGAAAGAGAAAAATTAAATATTAACAGAGCAGTGATTGCAGTGAAGGGTTGGTCCTATCACTATCAAGCTGGAAAATTGGGGTGGCCATGTGCATATATAGGAACAGAGCAGATCTCGCTCTGTCAGAGCTGCTGATGGGAGAAGGTCAGCGAGCAGCTCAAGCCAGCAGCACCATGAAGCTGCTCCTGTTGCTCCTGCTCTCCATCCCTGCCATTAAGCCCCAGGCATCTGCTGAATATGATGACGAGGTTGTAATACCGATTAGAATTGATAGAGAATGATAAATTTTGTTTAATTGTGTGCATGACTTACTTGACTCATGTGAGTTAGCTCAGTTAGAAAACAATACATGCATATTCTTCTTCCACTGACAGAAATAATCTTTTAGTTATTTCTTCATGTATATTTTATCATGCAACAGCTATTTTCTGCTTTTGGATGTACTCTCTTCCTATTTCCTTTCTTTCTTTGTGCAGATGTAGAGTGGAAATTGCTAAGATTAGTTATTTTACTAAATGTATTTAAGTATATTTATTTAGCAATGCTGGCATGTGATGTTTTAGACAGTTCATCTGTGATGTGCAAAGTCGTAGAAATGTGTAATTTTTTATGTCCTACCTAAAAGACAGGTTTTTTTTTCTCCTATGTATTCAACAGGCATTTAAAAAAAAAAAAAAGAATGAATGAATTGCCAGATCATGAATGTAATTTATATTTGAAATGGAAAGGTGATAATTGTTAGACCAATAGGTAAGCAATGAGGATCAGTCAAAAATAGCAATTTAACCTATATTTAGTTTTCTTTATTTAGAATATTTTAATGAGAATTTTTATTTATAGTTTTAATAAGTTTTCTTCTTTATACTTCGAAAATCCATGCCAAAATGAAATAGATAAGGGTGACCGGCAGTGGGATTATTTTCTGTTATGGGATGTGTTTGTGTGTTTGCATTGACTACTGATGAGATTACCTTGCTTTGTCATTTGCATCCCTTTTGTGGTTTGCATGCTGCCTACTTTTGGAACTCCTTGAAGCCTCTAATTCTTACACATTTCTGCTATTTGTTGCTATGTTTGAATGAGATTGAAGGTGATTGAAGATTTTGATGCGTTTGTTCCATGATTCAAAAGGTTTCATTTCAAGAAATGTCTCTCCTTGCTAGACTTTCAAGCTGGACTTTAATATAGAAATATTTCAAGGAAGTGAACTTGTTAAGATGGAGTGCTGTACTTATTGGTGGAGTCTAGGCCTCACACGGGCAGTGTTCTCTCCAGGGTGGACACTGGCTGCAGGCAGGCTTCAGCCCAGGCTTAGAGAGCTTCCTCTGTCTGCCTTTGCAGGAGGACACCCCCGAGGTCAATGTTCGAGGCCATCGGCCCCTGGACAAACGGCGAGAATCAGCCCCCACACCCAGGCCTGTGGCACCACCCATCTCTGGCACGGGCTACCAACCCCGGCCCCCAAAACGGGACAAGCAGGGCATGAAGAAGGAGCGGATCATCTACCCTGATGCTGGTGGCTGCAAGCATCCTCTTGAGGAGCTGGTAGGTGTCTGCCTGTTTGGCTGAAATGGTGCTGAACACGTTTTTTTTGTACGAGTGCATTCAAAGCAGCCCAACTTTGTTTCTTTCTGTCTGAATTTGGCCGGACTTCCACAGTGCTTAGCTTCTTGAGATGACTATTTCTTAATGCAATGTAAGCAACCATTTCCTATGATAGATACACACAGCCAAGGTGTGGAGAATCTCCATGATTTGGAGATTCATGGAGATTCTCCATGACCTGAGGCTAGTGAAGAAAGGAATAGGTTACATGCAATGTTCCAGCAGTCCCTGGCAGAATGCAGTCCTAGTGCAGGTTCGTTAACTCCAGGAACATTTAGCTGTGCAGATAAACAAAAAGCAGTGAGTAGCAGACCCAAAAGGGTGGCTTTGCCCAAAGGTTTCAACAAAAGGATCTTCTTGAGGGACTAAGCGCTCCCTCCTCACTTTCAAACTGCAGCTTCGTTTTAGCAGATAGATGTCTCACCTAAGAGTCCTTATCTAAATGCTTAAATATGTAGTCAAATATTACTAACTATTCAAAGTTTCCAAAGGTATAGTCATTTGCTAGCTGTTATAGAAACTTCTCTTTTTGTCTTGATCTTTATGCATGGCCCTTTTTATTTTTTTAAGGGAGTACTGTGTCCAACCGGGTGTGAACTGCAAACAACATTGCTAAATCAGGAAAAAACAGTAACATCAGTTCTGCGTGATCTAAAAGACAAAGTGTCCAAATTTTCTGACACCTCTACAACTATGTATCAGTACGTGAACATGATAGATGATAAACTGGTGAGGACGCAAAAACAAAGAAAAGGTATGTTTTGTTATGAATCATTAATGTTAATGATATTACGGCTCCATTGATATTTCTACTATTACTTGCTAGCAGTACTCCTTTAAAAAAAGTTAAAAATACGTAATCTGAAATCTTAAAAAAGTCCTTTGAGAGAAGCAAAGGAATGGATCCTATACTGAGCCAAGATTCATATGAGGCCTCTAAATGTAGGGGCTCCCCTTCTCTTACCTGCTTACCCAAGTCTATGATACTGTGGTCCATCATCCATCCAACTCCTTTATGCCCAGCACCTGTCTTGGCAGCATGGCTCCCTGAGAAGAAGCTAGTTATAGTTCGATGACAAGAACTAGTTCTTATAGCAACACAGTCAAATATACTAGCTTTCCAAGAAATAACCATTTTATAACAAATAATTTTCCAGGAATCTCTGTATAATTTTATATGCTGTGGAAAAGTAAGCAAAATATATGCATACCCTTCCTCCCCACGAAGAAAACAAGCAGAATTTCAAATTTTGCTTACAGGTTACTTTTCATTATTTCATCTGGAGAACGTAGAAAACTAACCTACTTCTCATCTATTTGTTTTTCTAGACAATGATATTGTACTTTCTGAGTATAACACAGAAGTGGAATTGCATTACAACTACATAAAGGATAACCTGGACAATAACATCCCCTCTAGCCTCAGGGTCCTTCGTGCAGTTGTGGATTCTTTACACAAAAAGATACAGAAACTGGAGAATGCTATTGCAACTCAGACAGACTACTGCCGTTCCCCATGTGTTGTTTCCTGTAATATACCAGTGGTTTCAGGCAGAGGTACTCATTTAACTATAATGACTACTCTTTCTTCTCATCTTTATAACTCTGTGCAAGTTGATGGATGCACCATTCAATTGGTGTGATTGAAACCTGTGACACTAATTAGGGTAGCAGAAAAGATGGATAATTATCCAGTATGGAAAAAACCTCTTACCTACTATCTGGTCTTCAGCTTTACCTTCAGTAAGATGAAGGTGGTATGTTTGTGACTCTCTGAGTTTCATCCTTTATTTCTTTTCAGTTATGAAAGATTTTTCTTTTACAAGCTTATCTAATTCAAAAAGTCATTGAAATGTATACAATCTTCGGTTGCTTGGCTTTAACTTTTAGAAATGCCTATCCAGAAACACAGAACAATGCAAGCATGCTGTTCTTTCTTCCTTTATTCTTCCAAATGGTGTATTATGGATGTTAAAATCAAAGCAGAATTAAATACCTCTTTAAAAGCAATCCCTTGTAATCAGCAATTCAAGTTCAGAGCTCTTTCAGTAACAGAGTTCCCGGTTTATTCTTGCAGAATGCGAGGATGTTTACAGAAAGGGAGGTGAAACGTCTGAAATGTACATCATCCAGCCAGATCCTTTTACCAAGCCATACAGAGTCTACTGTGACATGGAAACAGATAAGGGAGGTTAGTGTAAAATAAAGATGTTTTTAAAATACTGATTAGTATGAATGCTAAAACAGAAAAAAACATGACAGTAATTTTCAATTTATACAAACTAATATGGAGTTACAATTTTTGTAGTTATTTGAGAATTAAGCCTGACTTATTCAAAAAAGTCATGCTGGTCAGATATTCAGCATGATATTTCTATAATGAAACTGCACATGAATAATTGTGAAGGGGCAGGTAAATAAAACCCCATCTTACTATAGCTAAAATTGACAGTGTAATTGTGGACAGAAGTGGAAGATCTGACTAATTTCTTACCTATTTCTTACTTACACACTAAACCTGAAACACTTCCTCACCTTCTGCTTTTTCTACATTTCCTCATGAAGCAAGGCCCTGCTTCAGTGTGAGTAAAAATGGCAAGGCAGAACTCATAACTCAGTCTTGCTCCAAAGAAGTCACCTTTACCATTTGTCTTGGGATAATGATAGTAGGGCTCTGTCTTAAAACTTCATGCTCCTTTCATAATCAATCTAATCATGATTAGGTTAATGAATCTAAATCCTGTTATTCCTCTAGGCTGGACTTTGATTCAGAACCGCCAGGATGGCAGTGTTAATTTTGGAAGAGGATGGGATGAATATAAGAGAGGATTTGGAAATGTTGCTAAGAGTGGAGGGAAGAAATATTGTGATACACCAGGTAAAATGCTGAGCATAAAACATGAAGAGTGCTTAGTGAAACAGTTTCCTTGTATTTCATGAAGCTTTTTGACTTTTTAAGAATGACTTTGACAAACTTGAAGGCAGATTATAAAGTTGCCTTGAAGGATATATTGAAATTGATTTCACTGAACTCTCATTTGTTACTTCTCAGGTGAATATTGGCTTGGAAACGACAAAATCAGCCAACTTACCAAGATAGGGCCCACTAAAGTTTTAATTGAAATGGAAGATTGGAATGGTGATAAAGTATCAGCTCATTATGGAGGTTTCACCATACATAATGAAGGAAACAAATATCAGCTTTCCGTTAGTAACTACAAAGGCAATGCAGGCAATGCTCTGATGGAAGGAGCTTCACAGCTGCATGGAGAAAACAGGACAATGACAGTTCACAATGGCATGTTCTTCAGTACTTACGACAGAGACAATGATGGATGGTATGTACTTGCATTAGACATTTAAAAGAAATTATTCTGCATGTATCTACTTAAAAAAATACAGAATCTTTCAACTAACTTGCTGATAGTTTGCACAGTGCTTTATAGTATCTTAAAATAAGTTTTCTCGGTGTAAGTTACTAGCCAAGCCTTCATCCTATACTGGTACAGCTTAGGGCAGAATTGGCATAGCCAAAGAGGAAGTAAAACTATATAATGTTAGTGATGCTCTATAACCAACTAAGAAACAAGAATCATGAATTCCATCAATTCCAGGAATTATGTTACTATAGAGAAAATGTCAGTCTGAATACAATATACTCATTATCAGAGGTTGATGATAGTACTTTTTAGGACTACTGCTTTGGTTAAGTAGAAATATTGGTACTAACTCCAGTTATAGAAAGATGAGTCCTGAAGAGAGAGACAGATTATGATAAAAATAAAAGTTCTGCCTACTCAGAAGATGGAAACTCAGTTGTAGAAGACATAATTCAGTTCTTTATTTCTAAAATAAGTGCTATGTCTTTACTTTATCTTACTTAAGAATAATAGAATTGTTTAGATTTGAGAATACATACAATTGTCATTCTTTCTAGTATCTTTAAATTGTGATGATATTGCAATTATCATTATGAACTCAAGGAATTATAGTTATCAAATGGTAAACTAAAATGTCATTCCCACAGAGATGCAACTAAAATTTTAACCATCTCTATAAGCAACTTCTCTTGTCAAGTGTGCTGTGTAGCACATGCTTGTGATAGTCAATCTTCTACAGGAAGTTCAGAGAAGATTTTATTTGTTGTAGTTTGAAAATTTCAGGACAGGGACACATATACATACTCAGATCTATTTACTTACAGTTCATCTGTCGCACTTATCTCCTCTTTTTACTTCATTAGGTCAACTACAGATCCAAGAAAACAGTGCTCCAAAGAAGACGGTGGTGGATGGTGGTACAATCGCTGCCATGCAGCCAACCCCAATGGCAGATACTACTGGGGGGGGACTTACAGCTGGGATATGGCAAAACATGGTACAGATGATGGTATTGTATGGATGAACTGGAAGGGATCGTGGTATTCAATGAAGAAGATGAGCATGAAAATCAAGCCATACTTCCCAGATTAAACATTATCAAAGTGTATAGAATCAGGGATTTTTTTTTCATATTTGTACCTTGGTTTGTTTGTTTGTTTGGTACAGTATTCAGGCTTAACTTTACATATGGGAACCAAATTTGCAGTTACTACCGTGTCATGACCCAAAGTGAAACACAATGGCAACTGAAAAATAAAAATCTGAACCATGAATATAAGCCACAAAGATTATTTTGTTCCATTTTTTGAGGTCTGGGAAGGGGTGGAACCAGGATCTTCTGGTCACTCAGGTGCATTGCTTGCAGCTGAGCTCCCCTTGGTTGGCCCTGCCCTCTCACCAGGTGCTCAGTCACTCGTTCAACCCATGACTTAGCATTTCTGCTACACCAGGCCCTGCCCACCTTTGTTTTGGTTTCTTCCCAGGCCATCAAGCCTCTGTCTGTTATATTCTTCCCTTATCTTCACAACTTACCAGGGGTAAATGGGACAGGGTTCTAATGTAACTCTGAGGCTCATTACTGCAGCCTCATCATAGTGAACTGCCCCATGCTGCTCCCATGCCAGATCAACACCTTGCTTGCACCAAGGCCTGGTGAAGTGCCACTGACTTGGTAGCGCAGAAGGACAGAGATAAGGCAAGGTAAAACTAATTGTGGCAAAGAGAGATGGACAGGTGTACAATAAGAGAGCAAGACAATGAGGATAACTATGTCTGAGCATACTGGCATTTCTGAATTGAACTTCTCATTTGTAAACAGAAAAATGGCTAGGCTCAATGGTGCCTATAGTCTGTGAACTCTGCCCTCGAGTTGTGTGGCTGCACTTTGACCCAGTAGGTAACTGAGCAGGGGCAGGCTATTGGCACTGCTGAGAAACACATTTACCATTCTAAACGTTCTCTTACAGGCCGGAAAATCCTTCAGGCAAAAGTTCTTAAATAAATCCTACTCATGTGTGCATTACCTGTGGATAACAAATAAAAGGAGGCTAAACAAACGCAACACAAAGTACTTTTTTTTTCTAGAGACATCTAACATGAATCCAGAGATGTATCAGTGTTACTGTGACAGTCATGCTCATCATTTTGCTCCCTGTTGGGAGCATCTGTTTATTCCATCTAGGATTTGGACAAAGATCTCCATATAGGTCAGAATCTTTTGGCAGCAAGGCCACACTTCATACCTTCAACATTTCTTCAGCTGACTATGATGACAGTCTAGAAAGGAGATTTAAATCACCTCACTTTCACAGAATCACAGAATTGTTGGGGTTGGAAGGGACATCTAGAGACCACTGAGTCCAACACTACTGTCAAAGCAGCTCCCTAGCCCAGGTTGCACAGGTAGGCGTCCAGGCGGGTCTTGAATGTCTCCAGAGAAGGAGACTCCACCACCTCTCTGGGCAGCCTATGCGAGTGCTACATCACCCTTACAGTGAAGAAATTCTTATGCACATCAGAACTTCCTATGCATCAGTTTGTGACCATTCCCCCTTGTCCTATTACCACACACTGCTGAGAAGTGTCTGGCCTCATCCCTTTGCCTCCCACACCTTAGATATTTATAGACGAGGACATACAGAGTATCTAAAATCTGAGTACTTCATTGAAACTAGTGGTAGCCAGAATAAGAGGTTTTCTGAAAGACAGGAACTGCTAAGTAGGCAGGATCAGCTTTCAGAGGAGGCCACCTTTCTTCACTAAGGAGGAGACCTAAATTGCTAGCAGAAGGTAGATCCCATCTGAAACCTCTCTTGTTGATTTGGTCTCTGGAGACCAGGAGGATGAGGAGATGTCATGGCAGTATCTCACCACATGACTGCAGATCTTCAGCATCCCCTGAGACAGTCTTCCACTGATGCTAGAAAACCAAAACAGGTAGCATAAAGCAGAAGTGACTTCCTAAAGCACAGAAAATTCTTTGCACAGGGCTGTATTAAATATGTTGCACAATGGCTACGCTTGAGAAGGCCTGAAAAGAGAAGGCTGAAAATGACCTTTTTCAGTATTTGATGATATTTTTAAATGACATGAATAGAATCATAGACTCACTAAGATTAGAAAAGACCCACAGGATTACTCAGTCCGTCCATTCACCCATCACCAATAGTTCTCAGTAAACCATGTCCCTCAACACTGTGTCCAAATGTTCCTTGAACACTGCCGGGGCAGTGACTCCACCACCTCCCTGAGTAGCCCATTCCAGTGCAGTCTGCAGAAAAACGCAGAGTAATACAGACTAGTGAGATTTTAGGCAAGGAAGTCCACCTATGCTTGTTTCTCAATAGAATTATGAAAAAAACAAAGAAAGAAAAAAAAACAGTAAATATTTATGCAATTTTATGTCATACAGCATATTCTTGTGCAATCATGTAACTGATGTAGTTGGTTTCCATGCAACCGGCTTTTTATTAAAAAGTCTCTACCACACACTGACAGCAAGTTGCTGATGTCAAAACCTTACATGTAGATCATAGAATCATAGAATCACTCAGGTTGGAAAAGGCCCCAAAGATCATCGAGTCCAACCACAACCCACATCCAAATGGTTTTTAAACATATCCAGGAATGGTGACTCAACTACCTCCCTGGGAAGCCTATTCTAGTGCTTAACAACCCTTTCTGTAAAGAAGTGTTTCCTGATATCCAACCTAAACTTACCCTGGTACAACTTAAGGCCATTTCCCCCTCATCCTGTCATCTGTCACCAGTGAGAAGAGACTAACCCTGGTATCACTGTAAGTACCTTTCAGATACAGGAAGAGAGTAATAAGGCCTCCTCTCAGCCTCCTTTTCCCCAGATTAAACAGCCCCAGTTCCTTCTGTCTCTTCTTGTAGCACATAGCCCTTCACAAGCCTTGTTGCCCTTCTTTGGACCTGCTTCAGCATCTCCATGTCCTTTCTGTACCGAGGTACAGAAAGATGAATCATTGCTTGACACATGTGCCAAGAAACATACTAAAAACATGGGAAAAGATACTTTATTCACCCCCGTGCTCCTCATCTTGCTTTTGCTGATTTCTGTCAAAGTCTTTCCATGGTTGCTAAAAAAATAATAGCTGATTTTTAGGTATCAGAGTCTTGTTTCATCAGTTGGTCTAGTTTTTGTGTCAAGTTTTATGGCTTGATCTCTATCTCCATTTATGTCTAGTGCTTGTGTAGAACAATGAGCTTGATGAGGACCTATTTTCAACAGGTGCTATTCTGCCTGACAGAGTGTATGTGACGTATCTGCAGATATGCAGGCAGTACACTTTGTATGTCCTACTCTATCCAGTACAAAGAGCAATAACAAAATCTTCCAGCCATGAAAGCTTTTATGGTGCTGACAGGGAATAAGTTTGTGAGAAAATGAATGGATTTACAATTCTAAAGAGGAAGGTGTAGGATTTCTGTTTAAATATTACATAATTGTGAGAAAACCTGAGGCAGCAAATTTGATACACTCATTGGGATTTTTCTACTCAACTGAATTAAGTCTGGAAAATGTTATTAAGTTGGAGTTCAGAGTGTTGACTTGCTCCAGAAAGCACCACAGTTTGTCAGTTTGAATTATTTCTTCAGTAGACTGATGCCACTACTGTTGCCAAAAGGAGGATACTCAAAACTTGTCATCCCCATCACCATCAAGATAAACTCAAATTGTATTTTAGAATATAACAGTACAAAGTGTAATTTTTCAGTTCCCATTTCAGAACAATTGCTTAACCAGGCATGAGGATATTAGGGATATCATTCTGCAAGTTTTTGACATTTAAAGTTGTCAAACTAAACATGGGACAAAAGGTTGTAGAAAAAATTTATATAAGGTTTTTAAAATCAACATTTCCTTGAAAAGTTTTTTCAGTTATAAACAAGATGAAAGAACTGTTTTGTTAATAATTAATCAGTGTTTATTTTGTGTTCTATTGAGTTGCCACATTGCCTTCAAATTCATAGGGTAAAGGTACATCATACATATGTATATAAAAGATGTTTCCAACTTGTAGTTGTGACACATATGCCTGTCCTTCACAGAGTTTCTAGGGGCCTGATTTTCATTCTAACAACTTTGAGGGAATAATCGGAGGCTCTAAACGGTATCCAGACTACTCCGTTTTCGATCTCATACGGAACATTGTACCTAGGGTCGTAGTGGCCCCCCGGGTAGTAGATGCCATTGAGGTTGGCTGCCTGGCAGCTGTTGTACCACCAGCCGCCCCCATACACCTCTGCGCAGCTCTCCTCCCAGCGGTCCTGGTCCCGATCAAAGGTGCTGAACTGCATCTGGGCATGGGATGTATACTCGGACCCCTCCTCCAGCCAGCCAGCAACCAGTGCATCCCCGGCAGTCCCCTCATAGGAGGACACAGCCAGGGCATAGCCTTCTGATTCAGTCCCTACCTGCATGATGTACTCTGCATATGCAGCATTTCCATCCCAGTCCTCTAACTCTACTCGAAGGAGAGTGTCGTTCTGAGTCAGCAGGTGGATGTTCTCATTGCCCAGCCACAACTCTCCTCGCCCTTTGCCATCCACGCTGCCAAAACCTCTCTTGTAGTCTTGCCAGGTCCGGTTAAAATTCTCTGATCCATCCATTCTCTGTTGGATCAAAAGCCATCCTCCCAGAGTGGTCTCTTGGTCGCAATAAACTGACAAAACCTTATTGGATCCCTCTGGCTTGATTTTGAAAATGCCACTTTTGGCACCAAAAGTGTGTTTCTGGCGGATATCATCGCAGTCTAAAAAAAAAAGTTGATCTAGTTTGACAGGGGTTATCAGTAAAGTTTAATAAAAACTTCAGAGGAATCCAAGCAGCAATAGATCTGAGGAAAATTTGTTAAATGTGTCTTGGACTACTTAAGGTTTAGTGACAGGCGGCATTAAAAAGAATTGAGAGAGGAAAATCTTACACAGATCTTAAATTGCTAGTTGTCTATGCCATACCCGAGTATTAGTGATATATTTTCCCTATTATTTCCAAAGTGGCAACAAACAGACACAGTTGTGGCATTTTATCATCACACTGTTATACTGCAATATCTAAAATCATTCTATCAGTTTGGTTATGAATGGAATTTGACTCCACTACCTCAATTACTACTTCTGTGTACCTTTCCCAGTGTAGGCTCTCCTTGTACTCATTACTGCTGGTCTGAAGCTGCGCGCCTGAAAGTCTGGGGTGTCCTCTGCACTCTGATCATGTTGTACCCCACCTAGCTGCTCAGATATTTCACGGGTCTTTAGTGATTTGGTTTCAAAAGTGGAGCCTCCCTTGTTGAAACTAGAAGAGGAGCTGGTCACTACAGTCTTGGAGTGACTTGCACTTCCAGCAGCGAATCCAGATGGATGAAGTCCTCCAAAGTCATCTTCTTCCTCCTCCCCTAAGTCTGTGAATTTGTCTTTCCCTCCAGTGCCTTGGTGGCTGCTGCCTGACCCAGTCACACGGCTGCTGGTTGCGGTGGTGCTCGAGCCAGTAGAGTGCCTACTACCAGTGGATACAGAGTCATGGGTGAAGAATGACTCTAGGTCTGGAAGAAACCTGTCTAGCTTGTGAAAGTCACCTGCCCCACTAAAATGGTACGTGCTTCCTTCTCGTCCTCCTTGTAAATGGGAGCAGTCTGAGCCATCAGAGGAAACCATTTTTTCAACTATTTCTTCTCTAGGACCATCAGGGCCACTAATGACTTTCTTGGTGACAGTTTTCGTGCATCTATGGACAGAGGAGGTTTTGTCTACCAGGCTAGGGTTGTCTCTCCCATGAGTAGAAGTAACTAATTTGCTGGTGTGGGAAGGTGAAGAATCCCCCCTCGCTTCTGCCACATGATAAAAGGTCTCGCCTCGGGAAGGGCTTGAGTCTGTTTCTGGTCTTTCTAATACCACTTGCATCTGCTTGATGTTATTAAATGCATTCAGAGCTTGCATTTCTGGTGGAGGCTTGAGCTTAAAATGCTCAGGAACATTCAAGTCCTTAAGAGGCCTCATTTTCAATGTGCTCAAGGTAGTTGTTTGAAAGTCTGGGTGCATGTCAATGGAGCTGGCCTGGGTAAGCTGCTTCTGGATGTTGTCATAGCCTTCTTTGTCCACCTGGTAATCAAAACTTCTAGCACAGCTTCCTTTGCATGCTCGTATCTTAATATCAATGTCCACCTACATAAACAGAGAGAAATTACTGTGTTAGGGAACTTTCCTGAACTTTCTTAAGCTAGCACATCCTTTACATGGGCTGGGGAAAATGGGGAGCTGGCCTGGTACCTCCTGTCTACAGATGAGCTTTTCCAAAGCTCCATTTTGAAATCTGCTCTGGCACACACAATACACAGTGCACATAGCTCCATGGAGAGAGATGTTGTGGCATGTTTCCAGTTTCTGTTCTCCTTGTTCTTGGGGCTAAGGGTGTGCTCCTGAGGCCAGTGGGCATCACCACAGAAAGACAGGGACTCCCTCCTGGTCTTTGTTGCCCATCAGCTCCTTACAGGTGAATAAATGCCCCGCATGGAGCTGATTACCAGTAGATACAGCATCAGGAATCCTGGCTGCCTCTCTGAAAGCAGATGGGACAAAGGGCCCTCCTGAGTTCAGACTTGTTCCCATGAAGCAGGAAAGATAAAACAAGCCCCACAGAAAGCTTGTTGTGGAATTCGCTGCACTAGGGCAGATCCTGAGAGAATTGGATTATATTTTCTTTCTGGGTGGAGCACTACACGCCATGCACAGTGTAACAGATACTCCTGTCGCTAGGCTCTGCAAACAGTGGGAATGATGCAGTGGCTGCCTACCTCCAAGCGCTTCATTTCCATCACTTGCTCTTGAATGCTGTTCTGCAGAGCTTTAATTCTGTTCACTTGAGTGGCAACTCGCTGCTTTAATGTCACAATCCTCCTCCTCAGTTCTGATGACACATGACCGTAATTCTCATCGAGCTCTGAAACAGAAACACATCAGGTCAGCTATGCAGGTGGGACTTTCTTTCCTAGAAGTGCATTTGTATTTTGAAATAGGCAATTTAAACACATATTTAAGAACAAATTTCTCATAACACAAAGCTGATATAAATTACATTTCTTTTTACAAGTTAGTAGTTAACTATGTTTGTTTTGGCTTTTGTTAATCAGGTCAAGTGCAGCATGTGTTCCCACAAAAAAGTGCTAACATGCACACACTCAAAAATTATCATGGATAATAAAACTGGGGAGAAATACTTACGCTGGGCACCCTCCAGACCAGGCTTTAGTATATTTATGGTTTCCACAATTACCCGATTGGATGTTTTATAGTTGCTTTGACTGTCTGCGAGCTGCTGCTTAATTCTCTGTATTCTGTGACTGTTGTCCTGGTTCGTGTCATCAATTATTCCTTGCATTCTGCAGCCTGATGGACATTTTGTACCCTGAGTGGAAGTGAAATAGTTGTGTTAAAATCTTCATGAGCATGCCTGTTTTTTAAATTAATATGTTTAAACCAGCAATTAAAACACTGTAATATAACTTAGGGCAGTATTATGTGACTTTTGCTGTCCTGTACTATTTATCCAATGACTTTGACAAGGGTTTGTATGACTTGGAGCAAGACACCTCATTGCTGACCCTTCACATCTTGCTCTTCTGACACAAGTGCATTGGAATTGCTGAAATATATGCATAGAAACCTGTCTTAAGCCGGGGTAAGACACCTTTAATTTTCCCTTTCCTCTGTTCCTTAAGAGTGAAACAAAATTAAACAAAATACCCATAAGAAAACAATAATAATATTAGTAACAATGTTAATAAAACCAAAACAATAATTTTACCGCATTTATTTTCCAAAGGGCTACTGTAAAGGGGAAGTTAGCTGTCAGTTTGAGCAAGGATGCTTAAATGAATGGTCCTACTATTCATTTAAGCAAAATTTTCCACAGAAAAGACTCATGTTCTTATAAATTACAGTTCTTTGGCAAGATTACATCTTATAAATGCAGCATAGTGATGAGTACAGATGCAAGAAGCAAGAGAGAGACAAACTGACAGTTCATACACAGACATTCAGTCAACAATTGGGTAGCTTTTACAGAGCGTCTTGTCATCAGACTTCCTAAAGTGAATATCCAAAGTTTCAGTTGCTTCTACTTATTTTCCTTTCTCACAAATCTTTCTTTCAAGTGCCTTTCTCTTATGAAATCTTAAAGCGGCAATATAAAAATCATGAAAAGAACTTCTTAAATTTCCTTCTTATTGGTTCTTTCTATTTTATCTTTTTCTTTCAGACTGTACCCTGCTGTCCCCAAGGTTAATTGCTCACCCAGTCATCATCTGCACAGATGGGCCAGTTCTTCTCGTACTTGCAGGAGGACTGCTCCATGTGCTCTACAATCCTGGGGCCACGCCCAACGGCGCCCTCTTTTTCAAAGGTGGTCTCCCCATCCTGTGCCTGCCAGGAGGAGAAAGGGAAAGTGCAAAACTGAGGTTCTCGGAACAGTGGTGAAGAAAATGAAAACAAAAAGCTGACACCCTCAAGCACACAGTGGCACTGCTGCTGTGGAAAGTGCAGCCTTGTGGAATGCGTTATTCAACTTTGTAAAAGCATTTCTTGTAAGACATGGTTTTGTTTATTTTGTCAAAATAAAGCTTTTCCACTCTTAAAATTAATGCGCATATAGAGAATGGACGGTGCTTAGATATTGATTACAAGACAATCTTGAGCTCTGTACAGAAATGCAAAATTGGCTTGAAATTCACTTGAAATAGATTAAGTTAAAGCCCTTCGAAATGGCCCTTGAAAATACTTTGAAACATCTGCATTCTATTTTCATTTGCTGTCATATTCCTAATTTTTTGTTTTCATTCTTCTCCTTCTGCCTACCCAAAACTGGCTTGAAGATACGCATACGAATGAAGATTTGCCCAATGGCTTTACCATTCATTAATGCTTCTGGTTTTAGTCTATAAGCTTGTAGTGCTGTCTTGCCTGGCATAAACAACAAGAAAAACTAATAACATTGTAATGAAAATATTAATGTCAGTGGTGGATGGATTGCACTTTGCTAATGGGCAGAACAGAAATGAATGCACTGAGATTTTCTTGAATCCTGAGAAACAAAAGTGCAGTTATACCAGTTAATTATAAGCCATAACACTGACAGGATTCCTACTGTGTTATTGCTTAGTAAAGAACTGGAAAAGGTGAAGGAGAATGCTTGCTACATAATGCTGCCCAGGTTCCTCTATACCCACATTACCTTCTTCTCAGGCAGTATAATGCTGAAAAATATTCATGATTAATTCTGATGCAGAGAATGTTTTCCTAATTCCAGTCTTTCCAGTCAGAAACTCAGCCCTGTGGCACATGGATTGGCATTACTAAACTCAGCAGTTTCACATTGGTTCAATTAATCATGGCCCAAGGGTCTGCTAAAAGTAACAAATAAAACCTTTAATTTTAGGTGGGCCGTGCTTTTTCAGTATTAGTAGCTCCAGCAGGATTGCTTCTGTTTAGCCAGATTCACTCCCCATAATTTATTTGGTTTGTTAGAGCATTTGCTTCCTTTGGAACACAGTCACAAAGAGAAAGATAAAGACTAACTTAAGATCATTGGCAAAAATGTAAGTGAAAAAGTGGCATGTTAGCATAGTTGAAAATCAAGATTATCACTTTCCTTATCTAAAAATTGCTTCTTGCTTATCTTAGGTAATATATATTACATTATATATTATAATAGATTATGATCTGTTGTAATCTTGTATAGATTCTAGTTTAATCTGATGCTGCTGCCACAAGAATCACTGTTTTTTTCAACAGTATTTTATAATAAAGGCTTTGTGCATCATTTGTAGCTGGAAAATGCAGTTGAAGTAAATTGAGATATTCTGCCCAAAGGAAAGTAGAATTCATCCTAAAATAAACTTGAAAATTCCTGACTGGCTGAAACCTCTAGCATCCAGTTCAGCCATCTTCAAGGCTCACAGCAGCACCTGTGAATCTATGAATTCATGTTAATTGATTTTCTTTGCTTTGCTGAAGGCAGGCAGGTTCAGCAAGGCTAAATTAAGCAAAACAGAGAACTGCTGGTATGAAAGTCCATCAGTGAAGTAGTTACAGTAAGCTTGTACATATGTGTGTACGCTGAATTTTACAGGATATGTAACAGCAAATATACATCTAATTAATGCAGATTAGATAAACCTTTACTCTTCAAATCAGAAAGGTATGGAAAAATGAAGTAAGGAATCTCATACCCAAGCTAAGTTGAGGCAGAGCAACACACAGAGGATCCTCGCTGGTATCATCTTTGGAGAGGAACAAGCAGAACTGTGACTTACACATGCTCTCCTCTGGTCTTTTGATGTGATTTAAACCTTGTTGAAGAGCTGAGATTAATCATTATTCTCCCTTCTGTTTGGAGACAAAACATGCCAGATGTCCCAAGTTGATTACCTAAGGCCGCTTGCACAAGTTTCTGGTGTTATTTGCTCCAGATAAATTTGTACAGCACCACCATGAGGGCAACACCGTGTATTCCGGGAAAGAAAAAAATATTATATATCTGCTTCAAGCTGGATTTCTTGTAAGTGATAGTTCAGCTAGGGTGTATGCAGGTCCTAGCAGGAGCCAGCAATACTTAACTACTGGAAGACACACAGTGTGTTGCAGGAATTTATCTAATACAATCAGACAGTTGATATTTGGAAAAGGAAGTCACAGGTTTGCCTTTTCTTTGCAACTCCATGCTCATGAAAACCACTGGGCCCTCTAAAGCAAGTACTAGTGTAAGTTTGCTATGGTTTGCCAACAAAAATGAATCCCTGAGGAATGCAGAGATCAGTATGCATATATTTCTACAGCTGGACACTGCTGGTATTTTTATAACACACACTATGTTTAGCATTATTTTTTCTCTTCCACAGACTTACAATTCTTTTATGAAGTGAGATTGTAATGAACTTTGTGAGTTGCACACATATTAAGTTTGACAACATTCTAAATTCAAAATAGCTGTTTGTGGATTTGGATCAATTGCAGCAGACTTGTGGGTTTTCTCTCACCCTCCTTGTCTCTGCTTTTCCTCATTTTCTGCTTATAGAAGGCTTCATCACTCTCCATGTAAGGTTCACTGAAGTTCAACTCAACCCTTTGTTTCGTTGCTCTGCATTGCATGCTTCTTTTACTTCTGTAAACCCTCTTAAATTGAAACAGAGCTCATACAAATATCACTAAGAATGAGTCATATTCTCAGGTTACAAGAAACAGAGCAGATAGATAGGATGATGCTACATCAATTTATGTCACTGATTTACACCTACATCATCAAAATCTGATTTTGTATGACTAGAAGTTTCTCTTATATTTAAGTCTCAATCTTACCTGTGCATACTTGGAAACAAGACAAAGTCGTTCTGTAAAGTGTTCTGTGGAATCCTGAACAGTGCCATTTTCATACCGTGATGCAACAAACCTCTTCCCATTTCAGAAATGGAACAGCTCAGCTAATTTCAACAATGAATGTCTGAGCAGACTCCATGTTATCTCTGCTGTCTGAGGATCAGCCCAGCCATGGCTGTGCTGTCCATAAGGAGCTCTTGAACTCAAAGCAGACAAAAGCGTTCCTCACATAAATGCTCCACTGCCATTTTAAGCTATCCTACATGTGATTTGGTAAAAGGGTTATTGTTATATGATTGTGTGCATCGGTTCAGTGACACACACATGCTCCACTGCTAAACTCAGCAGTCCAAGTCCTATGCAGGTTTGTTCACTCTGTTGTTACAGTGCTGTGAAAGAATTATCACAATCTTAAAGAATCATGAAAAGCTCAGAACAATGAAGTGCTTAAAGGATGGAACAATCACAATGAGAGGAAGACTTGTGGGACTGCAATGAGTTATTTAAAAGAGCACAGTAAAATGAACTATATACAATATCCGCGGGGGGTCCATGGACAGTCTCCTATTAGCGCCAATGAGCTCTATTTGGCTTATTGACATCAAAGTCCCTGCTTGAAGACAACAGCCTTATGCCTTTGGTGCTCAGGAGCACAAGAAGTACACATGCAATCCCTATGCGCTTTCTTTGTGTGTACAATCTTGTAGTCTGCCATACTGCTGCATCACCTGTGATGTTCCTGCCAAACACACCCTATTTTACTACAAATATTACAGCCTATACAACAGACAGAACATCCTTCACTCTTCTTGCCATCAGTTTTCATTCTCAGAGCTGATTAGGGAGATACATAATGGAAAAAAAAAGCAATAGGTGATTCTATCTTTAGTATTGTATTGTAACGAATATATAAGCGTAATTCAGCTGTGATGCGCCACCTTAGTTCTGGCTTTTTATAGCTTGCAAGAGTTTGATTTTGTGATCTTCAATACACTCTGAATGCTGTTTTTGTAATTTAATAGGCCTTAAAAACAAAAGATGTTGAAGAAATGGAAAATCTATACCATTCTGTGATGCTTGAGTCCTTGCAATATGAACACATCAAGGAGAAGAATCTGCATTTTCTACCATGCCAACAGAAGATGAGGCAATTTGCTAGATAGTGTCACATATAGGCTACCAGCATGAGACTGAGCACCACAGTAGTATGTGCCAGCTTTCCACTGACTCTAATAGAGGGCACAGCTCTCTGATGACTTTCAATTACAAAAAAAATTAAGCTGTGGTCCAAGTAAAACTCAGTCACCAGGTCTAGGGGGACTGGAAAAAGCTGGTAACTGACCATAAGGATTAGATAAACTAAGAGGGCTTTTCTGCTTTGTGTGATGGGGATTGCTGTATGAAGCTGAGGTAGAGGAGGAGCTCCTCAGACTTTCCAGTTGAAGGCTGAACCTGTGCCTGACCTTCAGCCTGTACCTTTGCTTTCCTGTTGCAATCATCCAGTCACTTTTCTGTGTGTTTGTTTCTAAAGGTTAAAGGCTAAGAGCTAGATAAACTTTGGATTTAACTTTAATTCATGATCAAAGGACAGAAGTGCAGTTTACTACTTAGCTGCTCTACTCTTGTCAGGTTGCCACAGTGATAGTTGGGGAGTCTGGGATTTAGATTTGATTTTTGTGCCCAGGATGTGAGCCAGAATGACAGAATCCCAGAATAGCTGAGGTAGGAAGGGACCTTTGGATCCATATGGTCCAATCCTCGCTCCAATAGGACCAGAAGGAAAAATTTTTCTGCTCCCAGTTCCTATGCTTTGTGCTACAATGGTCTTTGACAAATAGGAAGGGTGACAGCAAGCATAAGGTATGAAAGTAAGGCAGTGTAGCCAGCACCCAAGTCCTGTGATTAAATCTTATAAACTCAGAGGGGAACAGATTTGCCTAAATATAAAGTACTATGCTATATTATGTAGGCCGTGCTTTGAAGGTCTTGTGCAATTATAGACTGCTTCAGGAAAGATAAATAAGACCTCTCACAATGCAAAATGGAGGCAGTAAGTTAAAACACAATGTATTTACTTGTAAAATAAAGAAACAAACAAAAACAAATGAACAAACAACCTCACAAAATGTGAGAGTATTGATCTCTTTCTAAGAGACAGAAGAAAAAAGATGTGTTCAGGTCCCTTTCTGACAGTTCCATGGTTGGATGCAGTAGAAAAGATGTCCAAAAGGTGCAACTCTTGACAGTCTTCTTTCAGGGCCCATGAAATATACCTGCAGTGCCTGGCAGACGCCCTCATGAGGCCCAGCCAGCTCAGGACTTTTGTGAACAATCAGGCTTCTTGGATTCAGCAGCTCCAGCCCTTCAGCCCTCTGATGCAGATGATCCTCCCCAAAGAGGCTCAAAATTGTTTGTGAAACCTTAGGACACCAATCAATAAACCAAATGAAAGAATGAGTCAGTCTTAGTTCTGAATAGCAGTCCATAAAATGCCAGCTCACACCAGTGAAATATGTGTTTTTACAGTAGATTCTCATCAAAGAAGGCATTGCAACAAGAAGTTAGATCGGGAGAACAGTTCAGACCTAGAGAAATGTGGATTCAGAGGTCAAGTAACAGAGAGATGAGGAATACTTCTTAATTCCATGTTAGACATCTATAAATAAAACAACTTTTAAAGTCATGTCATAGGTGGGGTTAAACTGAAAATAGAAAGTGAAAGTGGCTTGACCACTCAAAACAATTCTACTACAAGTAGTAAGTGGATAGCAGCTTGTCATGCTATGGACATTCAGTTCAGGCAAAGCACCTTGGCAGCAAAATAGACATACACCTGCTCACCTCAACAGTGTAAGTGTCAAGGTGGCATAAAATGGCCTTTGAGGTCTGTCTTATTTGTGCAATGTTTCTCTGTCTCTAAAAAAAGCAATTTAAGTGCACTATTCAGAAATACCAGGTGAAGTCCTGGCTATTCATTGGTAACTAAAAATAAAAACTAGGGCACACTTCTTTATGTATCAACTTCATATATACAAATATGTTTCTATTCTAGCTCTAAACATATATTTCTTTAGTTGAGAAATGTATCCACAAAAGTAATATGATTTTCTAAACCCCTTACCCAGACATACTCATCAAGCATTTTGAGTGATTACAGTCAGACAGGACATCAAACCCTGTAGTTATTGATCTCTGCTGTCAGTGTGGATCACTGAAAAATTATTACCACATATAGTAAAAGCAAATGCAACTAAAACATAATTAATACTACAGATTTTATTATTTTTGGTCTGAAAATGATGCTAAAACATTAGAATAATTTAATAGGTTTACGAGTGTGGCATTCAGGTGTAATCCTTATATAGTGTAATACTATGTGATATATAGAAACCCAAACTTTTATTTTGAATAATATTTGAGAAACCTCTTAGTATGCATGCTCTGAAATAAAATATCTTTGTCGTTGCTAGTATACTTCCTAACATGTGGTGTATTTGCTTAAATGCCTTTAGCAGTGAATTAGGTCCTTTCAGGTTGCTGTGTACTTTGATCTGTGTCACAAATTGATAATTTCATCAGAAAACAAAATGAAGACTGTTGAAAGCTAGCCATATTTTATGGAGAAATAGCTCCAACACACACTTCTAAATAAAGAGCAGGAATAACTGAACCAAACAGATTTGATCAGAGTAACCTTCCAACAGTCACCATGTTTACTGTGTTGTGTTTGGGCAACAGTGGATCACAAATAGCAAGCACAGCTTTTCTGTAATAATCAAAAATTTATTGGGAATGTGTACAGAAAAATATAACCATGTACAGAGGTAAGCACTGCTCGAAGAAAATTGTTGGGCATTTTACAGCCAATGGCTTTTCACAACACTGATGTCCAAACTGTGGAAGGTGAGATAAGTTCAGTGCCGCTCAGTTAAAAGATTTATTTTCTCTATTCAGATCAGTCTTTGTTAAACTGTCCTTTTATGTGTCTCCAACCTGCAATTAAAAAAAAAAGACAGTATTCTAATGTTCTTCTAAAGAAAGATGAAGTATACAAGTCTTGATAATGATATGCTGATAGTGTTCATACACAGTTATACTAGCTGGAAATTCAAAGTTCAGCAATTAAAACACATGAAGACAAGGAATTACTTCTAGTCCTAAGACTTTCTACTTGTAAAAAGAAACAGTGAAGAGGAGAGTATACTAAAATCAAAATGCAATATTTCTGTGACAAATGGTAGACAAAGCTGACGCCTCTAGGATGTAGTAGGCTTAACATTTCAGCTGTCCATACCCTGTACTTGAAATTATAACCATATTTTGTTGTCATTTTAAATATCTCCTCTGTCCTATGGTCAAACCTGTTTGGCGCCGCCTGAGTGCTGCTGTCCATCTATTGAGAGTCTGTTGAATGGGATGATTTTCATTGTAGTTTTCTTCATGGAGTACCATCTGTCACGCCATGTTGCCCAGATAATGCCATTGTCATATGAATCTGGACCAGAATCTTTAGATGAGTACACACCACCTAAAAAGAGCAATTTGAGCAAAATATTTTGTTGTTTCTAAATAATTAATGTGCCCATTCCATATACAGTTGTGGAATGAACACATCTCTGGGCACACTAACACACTCCACTCAGTGTACCTCTCCCTCTCTTTGCTTCTATCAGGACAAAGGATTCCAATTTGAGCTGGAGAGCTGCCACAAATGGGTGTTAATATTAAGAAAAATTTTGAAAGAATGGACTACCTCAGCTTTGGAAAAACTAGATGGCAAAACATACTCAGTGAAAGTGACCCATTTTCCTTCTTCATTGAAATGTGGTTTCCTTGGTTACATTTGTCCATGTGAAAATATGTATTTAGAGGATATTTTACCTATATAGTATTGTCCATTGAGGTGACCAGCATGGCATCTGTTCATCCACCATCCAGATCCATCTTGCTCAGCACAGTTCCCCCTAAAGTTGTCATTGTCATTATCATAGGTGCTGAAGCGCATGCCATTATGGTACGTATAGGACTTGTCACTTGGATCATCTCCAAAATTAAAGCCATCAAAGGCATCTCCAGCTTCACCACCAATAAAGTAGGCATAGGTCAATCTGTACTTGTCTTCTTCAGTTCCCACTTTGAATACCGCATAGTCAGCAGTGCTGTTAACAGATGATAATAGTGAATGTAAGCATGCTGCATTCCTAGTATGTGCAAAAATGAAATATACATAGATGTCAGCACTGCAGAAAAGGGATTTAAGCCATCCTAGCATGTAATTTTATAGAAGAATTATTCTTATATAATTGTGTTCACTGGTGCAATGACAGAGATCCAATCAATTTTTATCATCCACCATTAGAGTTTTCTGGCTCTACTGTTCTCCAGTGATGCACAGAAGACCTACATTATACACCTACATATGCATGTATCTCCCAGTTTCCTACAGCATAGGCTTACTCAAGTCATGAGGAAGTTATTGGTGGGAGGAAGAAATAGGTATCTCAAGATATAGGAAAGGTAGTTTGCTGTCTTGTAGAATGGAAGACTGAAGGGAAGAAACAGATTTATTCTGCCAAATCAACTAGGGCTTCTGGTGTGCGAACTTCAGACATGCACACATGACTGCTGCTGTCACAGTTGTGAGTTTCAGAAGCCCATGCAGTATCCTATGCATCTTGACATATCTAATAGTGCCATGGTTTTTTAAATCTGTACAAACTAACACTACTGGGAAAGCAGTAGGTTTTAAGATGCCATTTTCAGAAGTTTCATGAGCAAATACCCTTTTTTGCCAGACCAGTCCTCCAGTTCTATTCGCAAGGCATATGGCAGAGTGGACTGTGTAGTTATTAAGTGAATTTTCTCATTGCCCAGCCAAAATTCTGTGGTGTCATCAGGAGACAGATGGCCAAATCCTTCTTTGTATTGAACCCAATTTCTGCGGAAGTCCTCACTCCCATCCAATCTCTGTAAAACAATGACAACAAACCAACCCTCAATAAAACATTATGTCCTTTATGTAAGCAAATGAAAACAGCAGTAATGCCATGTGCTTCCTTGTGATAATAATACCGTAGTGACATACCCTCTGTAATACTGTCCAGCCGTTGCCATACGTGTCAATCTCACAGTAGACTAGGAATGACTGCTTGGCTTTTTGAGGCTTGATAAAGTAAAGACCACTTTTTCTGGCACCTTTATTTGCAATGTCTTGACAATCTGAAGTAAAGATATTCAAAGGGTTGTTACTAATCTGACTATAGTCCTATCTTCACATTCTATCCTTGCATTTGATATGGTAACTTTCTCAATGTAAGAAATTCATATTGTTGCAAAGTTTGCTGTTTAGTCTAAATATTCAAATGCCATTGCCATTAAAAACAAACAAACAAACAAACCCCACAAAAACTAAAAGTCACAGGACCTCTGTAAAATGAGAACGTTTGTCTCACATGGAATTTAAGCAACTTACACGCAGAATACAGTCAGTACCAATTTCTACAGCAACAAAAGATGCACTTCTGCAGCTATACTTCTCCAGATCACTCAGCAGAAATGTGATCATGAGTTATCTTCCTTAAATTGATCCAGGCACTGATTTCAGAACTCGCAGTCTTATACCTTTGCACAAATTTACAGCCCTTAAGATCACAAGAACCTCATCACTGCGGTGCCAACTGGCAATACTTGTAACTGGATTGACCCTCCACCATACAAGAAGCATTTTGTGCACCTCTTCCAGTTGTCTCTTGTATTTCAGCAGTATCTTTGCATGGTTCCTGACAGTGTGACTCAAGCTGAGCAATCTTCTGTTTCAGTTGTGTGATCTTGTTGCTGTTCATTATATGCACATCTGTTAACTGTCTGGAGAGAGACATAAAAATGGATTGTTTTCTCATCTGCTTCTTACTGACTGTAATACATGTTTACCTGCACATATGCCTGACTGAGATAACATGCTGCTACATACATCACAGCAGAGGGGATGCTTCTCTTAGCACTGGTAGATAAAGTTGAGTAAAATAGCCAAAATTGGAATGTACATGCTTAATGTCATGTAAAACCTGACTCACCTCTAATCAGCAAAATTCAAACCAGCAATTAATGCATGATTGTAATGCTATGGGATGTTTTCCTTTGCTCTCCTTAGCAAATTCTAAATTATTCTTCCTAAAATATGGAATTTTACATAAATTATATAAATAAACTGTTTCAGAATCTCCAAATCGTATTGGATATAATGCTATAGAAGTAGAGATTTTGCTACATTCAGGTCAATAAAAATAGCCTCAAGTTTTAGAAAAGTTAATGATTTTTCCAATTCTATTTTCAGTGTTGGTTTACTGAAGACCGCTACTGAGTTTATAATTACTTATGAATTATACTTACGGAACTGAGCTGATATATGGAGCAAAATTAGTTGCAGTAAATGATTGTACAAATATTTCATACACTCTAAAAACTCGTATTAATAAAATCTCCATAGCTCATGGAAAAAAAAAAATCAAAGTCTAATGCAGCAAAAGAAACACAAATAAAACCATTGCAAGGACTCCTAACATTCTTATCTTGTACTTGCGCAATTAATGAATAACATGAGAATGCACTCTCAGTTCCTCATAGTTGTTGTGTGTCCTACTAAAGACAGTGTCTAATGGTCAACATAACACAAAAACCCTTTCTGAGGAAGCTTTAACTGTCACTAGTAAAAGAAGAGAAAGAAAACGATTTGGATTATCAAGGTGGAAGATACCTACTGTATAGTATTTTCATGAGCCAAAATAGTATTTTCATATCTGATAATTTCTTCAATTATTTTCTTGGACTTTTGAGTCAAACTCTCAATTGATTCTGTAGAACAGACAAAGGTATGAAATTATTGCAGATTGGCAAATGAGAAAAACAAGACTGTGACATAACGTTATTCGTTCAATTGTGTAGTTATTTTTATATTCTCACGTGGTAAGGTTTGCTTCTCTGAAGGATAGATGGTTTTGATATGTTGAATCAAATATTCTATTGATCCTGTGGAGTTGGTAGCTTGCTGCAGAAGTCTCTCAATTTCTAGCAGTTCACCATCCGTAGTGAGACGGTATTTGTTAAAGAAATCTGCAATGCCACAAGTTGTGGGGCAGTAGCTACCCTAGAGAGGAAAGAATAATAACTGATAACGTTTCAGTAGCAAAAAAAAAAAAAAAAAGGGCAACAGAATATTTGGGCAGGGGAACTCTCAGTCACAGTTTGTACAAATGACTGCAGGGAGAAAAATATTTGCCTCTGCAGTTGTATGGAATTTATAGAGTGGGTTTAGTTTCATACTATATGTATATATATATATGAAATTTATATGCAATCATAGAAAGAAATTTGAATGTGCTGTTACCTGTAGTGTCTTTAATATGTTTTTATCAGCAGCGTAGCTGCTTTTCTCAGCAGATGTATACCGCTACCAATCAAGAATGGGTGCTCAGTGGATTTAATGAGCATTGAAGCTAGCAATGAGGATCTAATGAAGCTACAAATGGCAGTTACTAAACGGCGTGGACAGGCTTTGACTAGGCTTTTAATGTAAAAGAAAATGAATCCGGTACTTACAAATCGCTCATCTAATATGCAGCAGTTTTCTCTGGTAGCAATGTACTGAAGAGAAGAAACAAGATCACTTTCAGTGAGTTTTCTCCAACAGCATTCTCAGCACTGATGTGTTTTCTAACACGCTGCACCTTCACTTACCGCCATGCTGGTGGAGAAGAGCAGGGAGAGTAGATGCCCCAGAGCTGCCCATCTGCCCAGCTTCAGCCCCATCCTGCTGGGTGCCAGCTGTACTGTCAGCAGCTGAAAGTGTTCACCCCAGCAGCTGAGGCAGCACCTTTATGGCTGCCAGCTTTGGCCCCAGTGCAGAGGAGCAGAAGTTTAAGGGAGCAGTTGGAGCTGGGGGCGGGCACGGTGAGGTAGCGGGAAGAGGTGGAGTAGGGGATGAGGTGGATTCCCAGAATTTGCACACAACTCTTACTCCTCCCATTTGCAGAACGTGCTTTCCACTTGTCTGCTTTATCTCTGTTCCAGCCCAGTTTTGAAGAAGGCAGAAAAGCCAAATAAGGTGTGTAGAAGCTGTAACACAAGAAAAAGCAAATGCACACATGGGGATGAGGCAGAGCTGTCACTTAACTAGTATAGGGAAAAGCAGAGGTAACTACCTAAATTACATGCAAACACCTATCCATAGTCTGAAGTTAAATATTAAGAGTGTTTAGTGGTTGTATAGTACCTTCCCTCCACAAAGCAGAGCATACTTTGCAAAGGGGTTCAGTATCTTTTCCCCTATTTGTCAAATGACAAAACTCAGGCAGAGAGAGGTATAAGGCAACAGTGGACAGTGGAATAGCTGGAGAAACAGCCCATGGTTTCCCTCCCAGGCAGTGAAAGAACAATCTTTTCTGCACTCCTATTTAGAAAGTCTATGTGAATGACGTGGATCAAAGCTGTGCTACTGGGAATTAGAGCTGCCAGTACCCCTGGATCAGGCAGCTTTCCTTTCCAATGACAAACTGGGAAAGAGCGTTTGCAGAAATTTACTCCTTCCAGATAAAAGTGCTATCTCCAGCGATGGTGACTGGCTCCAAGTTTGTGCTTGTACTCTCTCCCATCATGTACACCTATAGGATGAAATAAAACTGGATAAAACAACTTGTCCTTGCGTTTTCTATTATTGCCTCTTCCGTGCTGTTAACACGGGCTCAGGAAGGTACCTCTCCTTGCTGCTACAGCGCACATCCTGCTTAGGCTCTATTTGCTGCCGGTCTTGTGCTGCTGTGAGAATAACATGGAGTTCAGAGGATCCCAGAGGTACAACTTCCATGACCACGCATCACCAGAATTCCCTTCCATGATTATACAGCAAGAGTAGACTAGTGGCATGAACTTTCTACAGTAACTGGGTCAGGTTAAACCACAGATGTCCCTCCCAGGGCAGATGGGTACACTGTGTTTGGGACAGAATATGTGGACTACAGAATACAACTCAGGTATCCTTTGTTCTTTCACAGAGGAAAGAGCTTACTCTTCTCTTTTGTCTCTAAAAATAGTCCACGTAAATCTGAAACTCTTTCAAGGGCATATTTCATCATGGAACATGGTAAAATATGCCTTGCATCCTTAAAGAAGAATTACAGGATTCAAAAAAGTTGATAACAGCCAACCCTGACAGTGAACTATATTAGTTAATTTTGAGAAAAAGTTCCTAACATTTTAGGACTAAAATGTGACAATGGCTGTGTAATGTATAATGCAATAATTTTTGCTAAAGTCAAAATATCTTACATAACAACAACAAAGCTTAATTGCTGTAGATAGTAGGCTAATTGGGTCTGAAAAACAAGAGGATGACTACAAAATGGCTAGGAATAAGAAAACTGAATTTTCAGTGTCGTTCTTGTCTTATATAAAATTATCATCACATAGACCTACAGTGATGAAGGAATCAATCATAACAATTTCTTTAATGATTATAAATATCGCTACGCTGCACTTTCAAGAGTTGTCCAGTTGTATTTTTCATTGTAACCTCTTGTTCTTCTTTGCAGAAGATGTAAATATTTAAACCTCACAGCATTTCTCTTGTGTTTTACTGATCACATGGTTGTGGTGTAGCCTTGAATAATGAATCCTTTCATATCTTTGCTCCCTTCTCTTTCCTTCTATAAATTCACATTGCATGGCTTTGAACTGATTTATTCCCACTTTTCATTAGGTCAAAACTAGTATGTGTTCTAAAGCAAAATGGCAATGTAGTCATTCTCCTCCCTTTTGTTTTTCTTGGTTAATTCTGGCTGCAAAAAGCTGACCCATTTACAAAACAAACGCGTTAGAGACCTGGTTTTACCCTACAACGAGACGAACGTATGTTAGCTCTGTTGTTCTGTTCAGCTTTTTTCTTTCCGGTAAGCTTGTTTGCTGATTTGATAACAAATGAGGAATGATTAATGCCACACAGGCAGAATGAAGAGTTCTCAAATTCAGTTTACTTTTTCCTCACAATTTATTTTTTGAGTGGGAGGTCAATTCAAATCAGTATTTGTTTAAAAGTGTCTTGTTCAATTCAATTAGTATTTGATTAGCATTTTTGTCAAACAGCCTCTGGAAAGATACCCAACGCCTTCCCATTACTCGCAGTACAACACAGAAATACAGAAGAAATACACATGTAATGAAAATCAATACCTGAATAGCAGATTATTCTTATGACTGCCTTGGGAAAACAACGATTTTTCAAGTCATACTTACATTACTTAAGAATCTCATGTCAAATTTCAGTTAATACAATTTCAGAAATGCTACTGATCCAGTACAGTTTTGTTGTTGCTTTAATGGAAACTTGAACATAAAAATAAATACAAAAAATAAATGTTAAAAAACTCAAGAAATAACTATTGAAAAAGCGTATTTTGCTTTGCAACCTATCATGAACATGCACCCCCCTGCTTGTACTACTGATAGGCTTCTTCTCTAGGTCAACTAATGAGCAAGTGATAATTAGGATGAGAAACAGAGATGGTTAAAAAGCTGTCTAGTACTGATGTTATGCTTTCGGGATGCCCAGAAACAAACTGCTTTACAAACAGCAAAGTGAAAAAAAAAAAAAAAAAAAAAGTCATCTTTCTCTTTCAGTATGTAAGTCTTAGGCAAAAGGCAAATGGTAACGTTTTTTGCCCACTTAACAGTCCATTCTCTGCACCAGACACTCTTTCAACCTTCCTGAAGAGAAATGCCTAGAGGATTTGCAACTGCAAATATCAACTGCCAGTTACTCCGCATGGAGAGGCTCTCAATTATTTTCACTTATGAAACTAGCACAGACATGGTCAGTGCCAATGTTCAAATGAGGATGCGAAAAGTTCTGTTCCCTAGAAAGCTGAGCAATGAAAAATATGAAATCCACATCATTTGTGGTGTGGTTTCATTTGTAGTGCTTTGGGAAGAATACAGAATATATTTTGCTGCGTGTACACCATGGATACAGGAATGATACTTGTGTTTTCTTGCTTTTAGGATTTCCAAGTTCCAGAGCACGGGATGTTATATTTCAACACACTAAACTGGATTCAGCAAACATACTGAAAGACCCTAAAGCAAGAGCTGGGATCAGTTAAAAATCATTATCAAGCCTTAAGCACCTTAAATAGGGGTATTAGGTGAAACACTGCAAATTCTCTCCCTTTACTGATTTACAGAGATCATTTCCAGCTGTTGATCCACTTAGAAAAGGTTGGCTTTTAGACTATCTGCAAAAGAGAGATTGCAATGTATGCTTTACCTTGAGGGGAAGAGCAGTGAACTCCATTTGTTAAACAAAAGCATCCACTAATTTGTGGGAATAAGATAAGTAATATATTCAAATATTTGCTGAATATTTTGTAATTTGTCAAGAGGACAGAACCTCAATAAATTGAGCCTCCTTTATAAACCATAATATTGGTGTTTGTCAGTAGTATTGTTTTGGAGAGGAATTTATTTGCAGAGGCATTAACAGACACATAGCAAAAATGTAACACATTTCACAGTAAAAATGTAGCCTGTGGAATGCATCACTTTTTTCACAGTCAGAGGAAACCTGACTGCCAGAAAAATCCCAGAAAAACTTAATTGCCTTGTAACAGGCAATTAAGTTTTTCTGGGATCTACCCTGATTCCCTGCTAGGAATTCAGGATGATGGTAGAAGGATTAATCTCACATTTCCTTTACACATCACCTGCTCCTCACGCTCATGCACGCATCTGTTTACAGAGAGGGAATTGCAGGCTTCAATCTGAGGCACTTATGGCACCAACATGACATGAGTAAATAGAAGCATTATGAGCCACTGAATGAAACAAGGAATGTTACGCTTACCTACATTTGAACTATGATCAGGAAAATAATTATATATTTTACTTTTCAAATTGGAACCTCTATTTTTCTCCAACACAAAATCCCAAAGCCAAGTTATTTTCCTTCTCACAGTTCACGAGAACAAAATGTGTCTTACTAGCTGCGTAAGCAGAAGAGCAAGTGGGTCCACAACGGAATGATGCCACTTAGTAGTATTTATCCCTCACCCAGAAGGGAGAAGCTTTTCCTTGCAGCGCTGTGTTTGCGTTGCACACAGGCTCACTGCTGCCTGTCAGCTTCACTGCAAATCGCACAGTGCCATCTGCCGTCCTCAAAGAGCAACACGCTTCATCTACAGCGTGAAACCAGGCAAGCCAAAGCCTCAGTATCACGGGGCATAGCTTCCCAAGCGTTATACAGAAAAGATAGTTGGAATGACCCTAATTCCGTGCATAAAGTGATGGGCTCAGAGTCAATCGTTGCTGCTCGTGGCAGGGAACCCTTATTTTGACGGTAAGAAAGTAATCTTTTCATGGAGCTGCTCTCATTGACAGAACGGCGCACAGCGCCCCCTGCCGGCCCTGCCCGGCGGGGCGGTGCCCGCAAGGCCGGCGCCACCACCATGAGCTGCGTCGCGCTGCTGGGGCTCCGCGGGCCGCGGCTCCTCGGGGCCGCCCGCCGCCCGCAGCGCTGGAGCCGGTGGCGGAGCAGCGGCTGCGAGCCTCCGGCGGGCGCCGCGGTGCGCATCGGCTGCGCCTCGGGCTTCTGGGGGGACACGGCGGCGGCGGGTAGGCGGTGGCCAGGAGCGGGCGGGCGCGGGAAGCAGGGCCCGGGCGGGGCGGCCGGAGCGGCGCGGGGCTCACGGCGGCTTCCTCCCTGCCCGCAGTGCCGCAGCTGCTGTACGGCGGGAAGCTGGATTTCCTCGTCTTCGATTACCTGTCCGAGGTCACCATGTCACTGCTGACGGCCGCCAAAGGCCGCTCTCCCGTGAGTAGCGGTTGTGGCAGCGGGGCTGTGCTCTGCAATGCCCCTTCCAACCCCTGTGCTTCTGCGGTTGCAGGTGCTGGGTTATACTCCGGATTTTGTTTCCACTGCCATGGCTCCGTACATGAAAGACATTCACAGGAAAGGTATGCTCCTCTTGGCGTTCGCGCCTTAATCAAGTGCAGTTTGTGTTCCTATCAACAGCTGTTTGTCACACCGCAGTGAACACAGCCTCAAAAGACAACGTGAAGTGCGCATCTAGTGGTAAGAGTCTGTGTAGGGCGCATTTGAATTGTTTACCTGTCATTACAAACGCGTTTGTATGTCTCCCAGTAATTCTTTTTGTAGCTGTAGTTTGAGACTAGGAAGCCAATGGAAAATCTCTTGTTAGAAGTTCTAAATCTCAAGTTTTACTGCAATCCAAAGATTTGGCAGCATTCCAAAGTAGGTCTGATACTTCCTATTTTCCTAACGAATTCTCTTTGTTTAAATGACTATATCTTCACAACTTACTGAGTTCGAGTGTGTTATAGGTGTGAAGAACGATACACACCGATCGTTGTCAATAGTAAGGAATGTATTGAGTAAGCAATAAACGAGCGGAACAGCGCTGGGTGGACGGGAGTCTCCTCTCCTCCAAAGGCGCGTGCCAGGGGCCTCCCGACCCCTCTTTTTATTGTCTCTTATCTCTATTTTTGTGTTTATCTTTTCTTCCTGGGCTGCGCCGGCTGGTATTCGTGAGTCTCCTTGCAGAGAAAAGATGAATACTGCAGTCCTCTTCAGCTCTAATCACGCATGCTTAAAGGAAGATTTCCGCTTCTTTTTCTTTTTCAGTTCCTTAGAAGGTCACTATCTGTTGTTCATTGTGCAGGTGTTAGAACAAGACGCTGTGGCTCCAATTTCCAAAAACATTTATATATCTATTTTTAAGTCTTCTACAGACTACACAGTTCTAAGAGAAGGAAAAGAAAAACACGTGGAAAAGTACTGACACATCTGTCTTGAGACGGTTTGATTAACAAGTATAGAAAGTACAGAACTCAGTTTCTATCACAATCCCCCCTTTTCTTTTTTATCATCTTGTTCATCAAACCGTATCCCTGCATCTTGAGCTAGAACATGACCTTTCCCTTTCAATTGTTTCAGACAGTGTTTTATGGTTCCAGTTATCTTATTCAGCATATAGAGACTAAAGGCTAGTATTAAAGTTATCAGAATTAGGGGCCCATCTATAGTGTATAATAAAGCTGTGAACAAGACAGAATAGTTGATTTGTTTCCTGTTTTCAAGCTCTTCTCGTTTTTCTCGTAGCTTAGCCATAGAATTTCTAACTACTGCCGTGTGATCAACATACGAACAACACTCCTCCCTTATTGCTACACGTAATCCTCCTTGTTGCACAAATACAAGATCCAATCCTCATCTATTCTGTAGGACTACTTCAAATAAAAATGTTAGGGATTTTTCCAAAGCAGAAAATGACTTTTCAGTGTGTTCCAGGTTTACTTCAATAGCTTTTCTCAGCAAGATAAACTGATCTGATTGATGGGGGTTGTTATCTGTTTTCACCACTGTCATCATTGACAATATTGTTACTATTGTTGGTGTACTCGTTTTCCAAACTGAATGCCTTCAAGTTATTTCTTAACCCCCCCCCTTCCTCTCTGTCTTTTTTTTTTTTTTTCCAATGCCAATCTAAATTAATACAGTGAGCACTTTCAGTATTGCTTTGTGAGGAGATTAGGAGACAAAGGTCAAGGTGATTTCACCTCAGAGGTTATTCTCATAGCCCCACCGTTGTACGCCTCTGTCTCCCTCGCCTACTCTTTTGCTTAGAGCAGCGGGGTGCATGATCTTCTCAGCAGCAGTTGTATTCTTCGGGGGAACCTCCTCTATCCTTGCCTTATAAGTCTCCCCAGTCTCTGTCTGTAGTTCCTTTTTGGATTTTAGTTTCTTGATTGCTCACAGAACTCTCTCTCAATTATCTTAAAAGGTATTCATAGGAAGAGTGAGTTCACCAGTGTTCATTATATACAATGCACAATACATATACAATATACATATAAAGCATATAATGGAATAACTGAGTTATCTTGTCTGTTAAAGGAAAAACAACAGTTTTACGTTTTTTCTTAGAGTAATTTTTAGATCGTCTGAAGTCTTGGACACCTCCCACTGGGGTCCTATATCGTGAATTGGTCCTTTCACTCGGCTTGCATAGGTCCATCCATGCTCAGCTGTCCAGATCGCTGTTTCTGTTGTTAATAAAACAAGAAAAGGTTCCTCCCATCGAGGAGTTAGAGACGACACTTTCCATGTTTTAATTAAACCTTTGTCTCCTAGACTGATTTGGTGTATTGCCATATCTAGTGAGGGGTGTGTTGTACCACCAGTCCTTTCTTAATTCATTCCTTCTCTAAGTCCTCCCGTATTTTGGCCTTATACTACAATCATGGGTTAAATCTTCATCTGGTTCCCCATATAAAAATTGTGCAGGATTTTGCAAACTTGCAGTTTCTATTTCTTTATTCATATTTCAATAGTGTAGCAACTGTAATCCACTTATCTGCTTTTTATTGTAGTACTCCCCTTATGTTATGTGGAGTATACACCTTTAATTCACCCCCGAAAGTAATCTTCCCTGCTGCTTCTGCTAACAGAGCTACAGAGACTATTGCTTGTAAACAGACAGGCTGTGAATCGTAAGAACAGCTTCTCTACAGTAAAGACAACTGTAAATCATCCAGAAACAAAGGTGCTACTCCCTGTTAATTTATCTGTTGGGTCAGATGTGTTGGATGGGCTCAAATCAAACTAATAAGCTTGTCGATAAGAAAGCAGGATTGACATCCTGTTGTCCCAACAGATGTCTCTCTTCAGGAATAATGAGGAGCTCTCCCCCTTCAAGGTTTGAAAATTGACCCTTAGGTTAGATCCCCTCTATAACCAGAGTTTGGATTGTGATGAGTGTTTTGAAAAGTATCCTACTGATTTCTTTTTCCCGGCCCATTCCTGTGTCAGTACTCCAAAAGCAGTCCCTTTGTCTGTATTTACAAAAAAAGTTAAATGGTCTTTTTATATCAGGTAAGCTTAACACTGGTGCATTACCAAGATCTACCTTTAAATCTTCTAATCTTTGCTCATCCTTCTGACTCAGCTCCACTTTACTAATCCATCTTGTACTAGTTTCTGGTATAAAAACTTTACCTTACTACTGTAATTGTCAATACATTGTTTACAGTATCTTAGCAGCCCTAAGATCTGCCTCACCTGCCTTTTACTCCTCGGGGCTTTTAAAGATAAAATCCCATTTACCCATTCTGGATCTAATTTCTTATTTCCCTTTCTTAACCAATGTCCCAAATATTTTACTTCTTCTTCTGTAAATTGTAATTTTACCTTTGAAACTTTCAACTCCTTTGAACCTAAGAAATTTAATAATTTAATGCTCCCCTGTCTAACTGTTGCCTTGTCTGTTTCAGCTAATAGTAAATCATCTACATATTGTACTAAGGTTACCTGTGGGTTTGATTCATAAGTTTTTAGTACTTGCTCAAGGGCTTGCCCAAACAAGTTAGGGGATCCTGTGAATCCCTGTGGGAGCACTATCCATCTAAGTTATTGCTTTCTATGGGTGTTCGGATCTTCCCATTTGAAGGCAAAGTAGTCTCTGCATTCTGCTTTCAGGGGGCAGGTCCAAAAAGCATCCTTTAAATCAATTATACTGTACCATTTAGATTCTGGGCTTAATTGACTGAGCAGGGCATAGGGGTTTGCCACTACTGGGAAACGGGTAATTGTTCTCTTATTAATTTCCCTTAAGTTGTGGAACAATGTGTATGTTTTTTTCTTTTTTTTTTTTACAGGGAGTATAGGAGTATTATAGGGAGACATACTGGGCTCTAATCAGGGCTCTAATAGCCAATAGCCCTTTAGATATTAATTTTTCAATTTCAGGTTGTAGCCCTAATTTACCTTCCTGTGAAATGGGATATTGTTTTATCCCAATTGGGATCCCTGGATCCTTTATAGTTACTTCAAGGGGTTCTATGTCTAACTTCCCTACTGATTCTGGAGTATACCAAACTTCTGGGTTAATTCTAGCCTCATCTTCTATCATTAGAGTACATAGCTTAACAATTCTCTATCTTTTACTTCCAGATTTATTCCTAACTCCACAATTAAATCTCTCCCTAGCAAATTATATTCTGCCTCAGACACCAATAAAAAATCCAATTCCATAGGTGCTAGGTGATTCTATTTCTACCTGCTTTATAACAGGTACCATAAAAGGTTTCCTTTTGCTCCAATTACTAGTAGCTTTTCCGAGGATAAAGAACATCCTCGAGGTAAATATTGAACAGTCGATCTTTCTGCCCCAGAGTCTACCAAAAATTCCATTTCCTGACGCTGAGAACACAGTTTCAATTTTATCAAGGGCTCTTTTCTTTCCCGGGTCCCCAGCACATAGAGCCCCTGACCCCCTCAGTCCTCCTTAAACATTTTCTCTTCCTGGATTCTCTTTCTGTAGTCTTTCTTCATGTGTCCCTTTTTCTGACAGTAGAAGCATTCTACTGTCCTCATATCTCTGGGTCTGTTCCGGTTTGGTTGAAGCATGTTGTCTGCCCGAGGAATATTCCCTCTTCTCCTTGCCTGGAACGCCCCCTTCTGTCCTTCTCTTACCGCGGCTATCAGACTTCCAGCTTGCCTCTTCTGAGTCTCCTCCTCTCTCCTTAGGTATGCTTTCTGAGCCTCTCTTAGCAATTCGTCTAATCTTCTCTTCCGCCAGTCCTCTAATTTCTCTGTTTTCCTTCAAATATCCAGGACCTAGCTACAAACTGCATTTTCAGGAGAGTTTGCCCCACAGAGGTAGCAGGATCTAATCCTGAATATAACTAACATTTTTGTGTAGTCTCTCTAACTACTCAGTAGGAGTTTCTTTTTTTTTTTTTTTTGCTCACTAAAAAGCCTTATTAAGATTCTCTAATCCCTCGTATAAAAAGAACCTGCAAATCTGCCATGTGAGTACAATGTTCCTGGTTCTGATTATCCCAATTGGGCCATTGTAAGGGCCACTTTATATCTGCTCCTGGGCCAGCCTGGTGTTGCTGATCCCAAATTTGCATACCTGTCCTCCTGGTCATATCCCTTTCTTCTGCTGTTAATAGTATGCCCAAAATTGCCTGTATTTCATCCCAGGTATAAAGGCTGGGACCTAGCCTCTCTGAGAACACTAAAGGATCCTCTAGCAAATTCCCCATCTTCTTAAATTCCCTTACGTCTCCTGCGTTTAAGGGAACTGAAACATATCCAACTCCTGGGTTTGATCCCCTGGTAGCTACGGGTATTTCTCTTAAAGGGAGAAGGTTTCTTCCTCGACTCTCTCCTGCCTAGTTTGCCTTCTAGTGATCCTTTTCCTAGGGAAGTCTAGGGGTTCAGATTCAGGTTTGTCTCCTGAATCAGATTGAACTTGCTCCAGAGGAGCCACTGGATTCTGTGCGGGGGGGAGTGTAAGGGAGGGGATAGTGTATAATGTCCTCCTCTGTTGTATTCCTTTTTTTTTTTTTTTTTAATTGAAGGGAATACAAGTGTTCAAAAATCAGATTCTACCCATAATTTGTCATACTCGCTCTCTCCTAGATTAAAAGACTGTTTTTCATTCACATAAGTATTTAGAGCCTGGCAGATCCGGTCCTCAAACCATCCGAATACTGTCCAGAACAACTGATCTACCCTCATCTATTTTCCTCCCCATACCTCCATACAATAATGTACCATTTTTACCTCACTCTTTCCTCGTCTAGAGGGAGAATTGCCCCAGTGTTTTAATATTAAACCTAGGGGGCTTTCTAGTGGTATGTCTGGTAGCTTCACCTGCGAGCCACCCATGGGGTCAGAGGGCTTACTCGGCCTCTGTCCCATCTTCCGGAGCACTCTCACACTCACACACACACTTGCACCCCTCTGTCGTGACCCATGCCCTCGCGGGCAATGGGAACTGCACTACTAGAGGGTCCGCACTCGCTTCGCCCCTACGGGACGTCTCAGTCAGGCGTGCTCTGGGATACCCACCGTGACCAAACAGATTCACGCAAATACTTACTCAGTCCTGAGTCTTTGTTCAGGTCTTCGTGCACAAAAATTACGGGGTACTGCAGGTTTACCTAATTTAGAGTTTGGAGCTACAGGTCTCTGCAGAGGAATTACCTAGTGCAGGGGCCGTCCGGAGACAGGGCGCCTCTCCTGGAGTGAGAATTCCGCAGCAACCTCGGTTCGAATCCGAGTCACGGCACCAAATTGTTATAGGTGTGAAGAACGATACACACCGATCGTTGTCAATAGTAAGGAATGTATTGAGTAAGCAATAAACGAGCGGAACAGCGCTGGGTGGACGGGAGTCTCCTCTCCACCAAAGGCGCATGCCAGGGGCCTCCCGACCCCTCTTTTTATTGTCTCTTATCTCTATTTTTGTGTTTATCTTTTCTTCCTGGGCTGCGCCGGCCGGTATTTGTGAGTCTCCTTGCAGAGAAAAGATGAATACTGCAGTCCTCTTCAGCTCTAATCACGCATGCTTAAAGGAAGATTTCCGCTTCTTTTTCAGTTCCTTAGAAGGTCACTAACTATCTGTTGTTCATTGTGCAGGTGTTAGAACAAGACGCTGTGGCTCCAATTTCCAAAAACATTTATATATCTATTTTTAAGTCTTCTACAGACTACACAGTTCTAAGAGAAGGAAAAGAAAAACACGTGGAAAAGTACTGACACATCTGTCTTGAGACGGTTTGATTAACAAGTATAGAAAGTACAGAACTCAGTTTCTATCACAGAGTGGAAGAGGGGAACTGTTTCCTCTAAGCACCCAATAGCATGCTAACATACTCCTGAATTCAGAGAAATAGGTGTTTCTGCCACAACGGCATTCTTTGGAAAATATGAGTGCCTTAAAAGGTTGCTTTCCTGTGTTGTTCCTGTAGGAACTGGCATGCTGTTGTCGAAGATTTCCTCATCATATTTGTCTTGCTGGTCGCTTTCCCTTCCTGAAAGGTGAAGATGATAACTGTAGAATCATAGAATCACCAGGGTTGGAAAATACCTCAGAAATCATCCAGTTCAACCATCCATGTCACCAATATTTCCAACTAATCTGTGTCCCTCAATGCAATATCTAAACATTTCTTGAACATCTCCAGGAGTAGTGAGGTCATCCATACCATAATGCCTACCTACAACAATTGCTTTTCTGAAAACAGTCCCTCATTTGCTTAGCCTAATCCTTTCATTTCACAAACATAACGGCTCCAGACTTAACATAGTATTTCACTTGATAGATGCCTGATATTTTGCAAAGGTCGTCTTCCTTGTCTTTCAGCTCACATTGAATTGTTAAATATATGTGATTGTTAATACTTCTGTGCTTCTTTCATCCTTTTTGTAAAGGTGTTCGTGTCATCAGTAATGCGGGTGGAATTAACCCCCTGGCTTGTGCGGCCGCTCTTCAGGAGGTGGCGAAGAAGGCAGATGTTGATTTGAAAATAGCTGTTATTACTGGAGATGACTTGATGAGTGAGGTATGGCACTTTGCCTTTAGACTTGGTAGAACTATACAAGTTATTCGGTATAGAGAAGAAATCATCCTGAATTTATTGTTTGCATCTCTCTGTAGTATCTTCATTTATAGAATCACAGGATGGTTTGGGTTGGAAGGGACCTGTAAGATTACCTAGTTCCAGCCCCCTGCTATAGGCAGGGACACCTCCCTCTAGGTGGGTCTGTTCACAGACCCATCCAGCCTGGCCTTGAATGCTTTCAGGGAGGGTTAAAAGCATTTAAAACAGTTGCTTTCTACTTTTTTAATGCATGGGTTGAAAAAACAGAAGTTTTACTGTCGATGCTACAAAATACTCATAAATTTGGTGGTTTGTTTTATAACAGAAAGAGAACCTAAGAGGAGCAGGCATCACTGATTTAGAGAGTGGCAAACCATTTCCAGAGAGCATTCATAGCATGAACGTTTATCTTGGGTGAGTTACTTTAGCAGGTTGTTTTTTGAATGGAAAAATAATTTTTAGTATATTGACTACATGAACCTGTTTTGGTTTGCAAGTAGAACCACCTGGGCACTGTGGGTTCACCTTTGTGAAAATATCATCTCCTTTTAACCTGTAAATAAATTCTAAATTTAGAACCTTGTCATTTGTGACTTTTGCATTGCATCTCCTGAGAATCCTCAGATGTGATTCAAGACAAAGTTGCCATACTTACTGTTATTAAAACTATTTTTTCCATAAGTGGAGTATCACTGTGTGATGCAGTTGTTTAGGATTGCGATTGCTAGAGAAATGCACAGCTCTTCTATTGAAATAATGAATCATTATGACAAGCTGCTGTTCTGGCTTGCACCATTATACTGCACTTTGCAGAAATGTGTCCTGGCAAGACAGCAGGGGTATGGCTGTGCTTAAGACAGCATATATTTTCTCCTCAGAAATGAGAATTATTTAATAAATTGCTCTTTACATTTGTTGTCAGCATTTTCAGTTACAGGTCTTGCTAGATTTTCTTTTAATCTTCTGTCAGTCTTTGCCTTACGAGATTTACAAATTATGAGTAACTGCAAATAAAATCTAATAAACAATGGTTAATGTTTATAGTGCTGAGAATGTGTTAATTCCAGTTAAGGTGACTCATGATTCACAAATTTTGGAAAAGGCAACTCAAAGCAGAGAGGACAAAATCAGACTAGTATGAGGAGGATACATTTTAAAAACCTGTTGTATATGGCTCTGCTCTACTAATGGAAGCTCAAACAACTCAGTCTTGACCTTGCTTGCTTTATTTATTTTAAAGAAGCAGTATTTCTTTATGCCCCCCTTAATCTGGGATGCATTGAAATGTAAAGCTGCTAACTAGCTTCTTAAATCAGCAATTTCATAACTTACGTTTTTCTTCTGCAGCATCTGCTTTGGATGCTTAATCATATAAATATCTCTTTTGGTTTATATATATCTGTAGAACAAGTCAACCTCATAGTATAATGGGTAAAATCAAAACGCTCTGTAGATACTTACTTTATTTTTTTAAATTCCATACATCTAGTTATGTTTACAGTTTGATTCTTGGTTCAGTGCGTGAACTACATCTGAGAAATTATCATTAAGTTATAGATTAAAAAGTTTTTCTTCTGTTCCTCCCGAATTACGTTCTGTGGATTGAGGTCATGTATTTCTTTCAATGAGATGCAAGCTAACTGTTTAACTGCCTTTTAGATGTAGTTGCTGAGCTTTATTAGCATCCCACAGAAACTCGTTCATGTTTCTCACATGACCATTACATAACGCCGTGCCCCATGGCATGAGTTGTTTTACACTACGTATTTTATTGTCTCTAATCAGTATCCTTTTATTTCCCTATCATTGAAATGTCAATAAATACATATTTTTTGCTTACATCACAGAAAACTTCTGTGCATTTTCTTTTTCTTAAGAAAAGGTAGGAGTAAGTCTATCAAATCTGTTGAAAAGGAGCATTCTTAGTTTTTAAAGGCACCAGGATTATGGTTTGTGTTTTTCAGTCTGCCTAATCCATAAAGAGTGGCAGAATTCATTTGATAGCTTTGACCAGAGCATGTGACTCCAGGGTTCTAAACTCATACTTTTTCACTGTTGGTCCTTGGAAGCAGTGAAATTGTTTCTAATGCATTCTTTGTTATACAAGGCTAAGCGTTGTTGAAAATATAGACACGTATAGGAAAAAGTTGACTCATCCAACTGGTGATAGGGTGTCTGGCTACAGAACACTCCTCAGGAAGCAGCCTTTGCCCAAAAGAGGTTCTCTCTTTGAAGGCTAGCCCTTAAATGAGTCCAGTAACCCGGGATCAGATGGGAAGAACAGGTGAATTGCTTGCACCTGTGTTTCCTGGGCCAGCCACCCTCTTGACCATGTGCTCAATCATCAGTTCAGGCTGTGACATGGCATGCACCTTACATTTACTGACTTCTATAAACCTGAACAGTTTACCTGTCCCAGTAATTTCAAACCTAGCTAATTCTGACTGGGCCAACTTTTACCTGACCAACCTGGTAAACGTATTGCTTGAGTGTCTTCCAAAAAAACACACACATGACACTTCACTTGAAGTTGGCTGATTCTTTTAAGTTCTAGTAATACTTAATTAAGATTGACCAAAAGGCTTTAAGTTTGGAGGGCCAAGTCAGCAGTCTTTCTTTGTGAGTAATACCAAGTTACAGAATAGATAGGTTGGAAGGAAGCCTCTGGAAATCATCTGGTCAACTTTTGTCAAAGCAGGTGCCCTTGCTGATGGTCTCTGTATACTCATCTGCAAATGAATTAGGAGTAGTTATTATTTTCTCTGAAAAACACTTTGTATTTTCTATTACAGATAATAAAAGTGATCCTTTATGCGTTGTGTTTCAGGACATTTTGTATGAGTGTCAAGACAAGTCTTTCAATTACTACAAAATTGATGGGATACTATGATGCTTGCTTTTAAAAAGATCCTCATTACCAGTCACTTAGTTGTTGTATAAATAAAGTTGATTTCCTGCAGACTTAAGTGATTCTTATTATGTTTGTGACAGGGAGCTCATTTTAAATGGTGTGTTAAAAAGTAAGATTACACATGTCTTTTTACCTTTAGGGCAAGACCGATAAGCAGAGCTCTTGACCTTGGAGCTGATATTGTAATCACTGGTAGATGCGTTGACAGTGGGATTGTGTTAGGACCACTCATTCATTCTGTAAGTACAAGTTAATTACAAGGTGGAGATGAACAAAAGTGATTATTTCAGAATCATTAAGATTTTTTTTTTGATCCTTGAGAAATTATAAATTAAAAATGATGAGCTGTTTCATTTTTGTTTCATTTTTTTGCCTGCATGTAAACAACCCAAACCATTCAGTGGTATTGTCGGTGACCACATGGTGGCTTGTAGTGGTCAGCAGCATGACCCTGAGCCAGCACTGTGTCATTGTGGCCAAGAAGGCCAGTGGCATCCTGGGGTGCGTTAGAAGGGGGTGTGGTTAGTAGGTCAAGAGAAGTTCTTCTCCCCCTCTACTCTGCCCTGAGTTAGACTGCATCTGGAATATTGTGTCCAGCTCTGGACCCCTTGGTTCAAGGACAGGGAGCTGCTTGAGAGAGGCAAGTGCAGAGCCACAAAGATGATGGCGTGGAGCATCTTCCTGTTGAGGAAAGGCTGAGGGAGCTCTTTAGCACAAAGAAGATTGATGAGTGACCTCATTAATGTTTATAAGTATGTAAAGGGTGAGTGTTAGGAGGATGGAGCCCGGCGCTTCTCTCGGTGACATCTGATAGGACAAGGGACACTGGGTGCAAGCTGGAATGTGGGAGGTTCTACAGAAACTTCCTACTGACCCCAGGGATGTGATTCTGCTTGGTATTCTGTTCCTGCCACATGAGATCCTGAACTCCACCATCTCATGGTCTCTGCAACCAAGGCCGCCCTCAACCTTCACCTCTTCAACCAGATTCTCCTTGTTAGTGAGAGCAAGATCCAAGAAAAAAAATACATAAGGGAAGTTTCTATTATGTTGATTGTTTTTGATTTATCTCTTGCTATTTCTTGTACTTGTTTAAAAAAAAAATGTATGTAGTTAAACAGAAAATGTACTGCTAGAATGGCTGGTAGTAGTCTAGGAACTGATAATTTTCAGAAAGTTGGAAAAACAGTGCTTTGCTTACATGAAAAAAATGGTGCTCGGCTTCTCTGAAGAGGGTGTGGCTTTATGAATTTTTTTAGGGGCCTGTTACTAAAAATTCCTATGAAAACTGAAATACATCACTGATGTATTTACTGCTTAGCAGCTCAAATCCACCTACAGCTCTCGCCAGTTAACTAGATTGTTCTTTCTACAGTAAAACTATGATAAATAATGTTAATGAACGCAGTCTCCTATACTGTGTAAGGCTTCCATATAAATAATATATTTGTATTTCTCTTCTAGTTTGGCTGGAATAGGGATGAATTTGACTTGCTAGCAGCAGGAAGGTAAATGATATAAGAAGAAATGGATAAATCTGCATTTCATCTTGTATAGTATCAGGATAATGGTTTTTTAAGCATTTTGGGAATTTGGACATTATTACTGATCTCATTTATTCAAAAGTTATATAAATAAAGGTTTTGGTTATGGTTCTTTAAAGCTCACTTAATACTCTCACGTTTGAAACTGAAATTTAAAAATAATAATTCTGAAACCAACTCAAAACAATAAAATGAGCAGAGAGAATTAATAGTTTAACAGGTTAGCGTCCTTTCCTGCATGTTTTGTGAAGTCTCATGGTACAGAGCAGTGACTCCAGCTTTTTCTGTTTGTCCATCAGTTTGAGTAGTTGATGTTGATAGCAACTTCTGTCTTCAAAGATTTGCAGACTGAGTCTTGGTCATAGGTCAGCATCCTTACCTGATTTTGCAGAAGCTGACTATGAATAGCCGCACTTGCAAACCCTAGCTATAAATCCGGAGATTAGGAATCTGTTGGAAAAAAAAAGCTCAGTAAAATCCTGTCATGTAATTTCATTTTTTTGAATCATCTTACTGCAACAAAGTACATTAAAATAGGTGGCTACTTAAGTGGCTACTTAAGTAAGCTGAGTGCACCTAGTAGTAGTGGTGTTGGACTTTCTATTGCTTGAGAATAATTGCAGAAAAGAACTCCAGCTCTGCTGACTTGGGATTGAACTAGTAATCAGTTTTGAGAGATCATGATCTTGCCTATAATTCTCTCACGTATTTATGAAATACCACAATTAAAGATTTGAAAATCCTAATGTGTTCCGTTCAGAGGGATCCTTCATGTTGTCTGAGATTGTACACCTCTAGATTAAAAACAGGTCTTGCATGTTTTCAGTTACAGACTGTGAAAAGCTAAAATACTGACTTCAGGTGGATACTTTTTAAAATGACCGACAAAACTTGATTTTTGGCTGAATGAACCAATCCTTTTTTTCATATAAAAGTTTACTCTTTTAAACTTTTAGTCATCTTTCAGAATTTATACTTAATGTTTAACTCAAAGTTTATAAACAGAACTCTGTGGAGGAAAATAAATGAACATGTTCTGATATTTAGCTTTCTTTCTGTCATATTATTGCATTTTCAGACTGGATTTGTGATATATCCTTTTACAGAATATTTTGTTTGAGTGCTTTCTGTTTTCCCAGCCTTGCAGGTCATCTTATTGAATGTGGTGCTCAGTGTACTGGTGGAATATTCACTGACTGGCATGTGGTACCAGACTGGTAAGTAAACGTGACAACAGTGTGTATGTTTGTAGGAGACCAAATCATAGAATCGTAGAGTGGCTTGGGTCAGAAGGGACCCCAGGGGTCATCAAGTTCCAGCCCCTCTGCCACAGGCAGGGCCAAATATAAGGCCATCTACTGTTTCTCTGTTGCAAAAATCATTTTCTTTTTCATTCTGCTACTAGAATGGCTTGGTTTGAAAGATCATCTGCGGAGTGCGTGTAATGGAAAAGACAATAAGGATGTTTTATATGCTAATTTGTCAGTCTTCAGATCAGAGTTGTGCATTGTCCAGTCAGGAGTCATACACAGCTTGCTTTGGCAAGGATGGCAGAGTCCTTTCCACCATCCTTTCTTGCTGTATGTTCCGATCTCCACAAATGCTTTGAGCTGTCAGTGTCATGTACATTACTGATGCTTGAAAAAGCATTACGTAACATTATTTGTTTTCAGATGTACTGGATGAGACCTTCACATAGGTAGGTCTTTCTGCCTGCTGAGAATTACCATGAGAAAGGACTTGTAGTCTGCTTTTGATGAACTTGTTTTTAAGAGTGGCTTAAAAGCAGTTGGGGAACACATGTGACACACAGTGAGTGATTCTAGTAGCAGTTTATTCTTGTTCTCCTTGGGATGAGGGGGGAGAGTCTTGACTTGTGTGTTTGTCCATCAAAGTCAATGCTACCTTTACATGATCAAGAAGAAGGCTGAAGAACTGTGGGAAAATTTAAGGGTTGCGAAGGCAAAGAGACCAGCATGAAAAAGGAGGAAAATGAGTTCTCACCCATCTCTGAAGATCTAGGCTCGTAGGAAAGGAACTCCAAAAAGGAGGGATCTCCAGCAAGAGATCCTGCTTTAGTGGCAGTCAGCCCTTAAATGAGGTCTAAGTGGGGTGTGGCCTGGCTCCCTGCATTCTGGTCTCACAGGTGCATCACCTTCACCTGTGCTCCCGCGGCTGACCAGGTCTTTCCTTCAGGTACTCATTCAGTGGTTCAGGCTGTGACTCAGCAGTTCCCATACAGACAGATATAGGAGAAACAGATAGTTTTTGTTTGGCCCTGTTCCTGCAGGGACCTGCAGGATGCATTTTTTTACTTATTAAAAAGTTTGGCAGCTCTGTATTTTTGAGGATTTTTCTATCATAAATGTCAGTCATGTGCTCTTGTTTGTTGCTAGTGAAAATGCATAGTTAATAGTGGTGACTGTATTGAAAAAAACATTTTTTGTAGTTGAAAATTTGCTCTGTCAGAAAATGTTATTCTGTAATTTGTTGCAGTTTGTGTGGAAATAAAGAGGAGGCATTACTTTGGGAGTGACCCATGTATTATGATTGCTCTTGTTTTGAAGTAAATGGATTTACCATTTGTTAACCTAGTCAGTAGTAGCTTGCCTGTAAGTTACAGAAACTTGATGATATGAATTTTTCTGATTATTTGGACAGCCTGAGTCAGTTTTCAGTGTGTGCAAATTTATGTAATCAAATTCACAGCTTCAGTAATGAAAAAAGTTTGGAGCCCTGCTGTCTCCAATGCAACATGCGTAGCCACTGGGTCAACAGAGCGCTGAAAGGGCTTACAGAATTCACTTAGTATAGTCTGTTAATGATTCCTACTTAGTTTAAAAAGAGCTGCGTTTTTTAAGTCTTCTGAAAGTAAGCCTGTGTAATCTAAATCTCAATAAATCTTATTAAATATGATATGCAAGATTATATCCAAACCAGCCAAATGAAGTCATTAAATGTGGGAAGAAGAGGCCAGGTCAGAATGTCTGTTGTCATTAGAATGACAACACTGAGAGTGTATTCATGCAGCCAAGAATGCTTACCATTCATGTCTGCGAACAATGACTGGACGGTTATATTCGAGCTTAAGGATTTTCACAATATTTATACTGTTCTCTGGTGAACACTAGAGGGCAATCTCTCTCTTGTTCCCTCACATTTTATTGCAGAAGGTGTGGTTGTGAAAAGTTCAAATTGCTGTTCAGTCTTTGTCTGCTGAAGCAGATCAAAGAGCACTGCTTCAGCAAGACTGTTGGTTATGAGTTTTTCTGTTTTAAACCAGTAAGTAAAAGAACTGATCAAATTTTAGGCCTATAACACTCAACTATTTGTTGTTTCCAGTTAGACAAGTGCTTCTTGAGTCATCCCTTGTGTGGATTCTCTGATGCTTAGCAGAGAAAATTGAAGAAATCACTGAGTCTGTAGAAGACTAACGAGCATTCTTTAATTACTGATTATAAGTGAATGCTGTCAAAAAAGGCACTTACTCCTTTTCTGTTATTTGTACGGTGATACATATTAGGTGGAGAAAAGAAATGATCCTGCTGCCAACTTTCAGCCCTTTCTTTCCCTCAGAGCCAACAGAAAAATTAAACCCCCATACTGTAATCATTTAGAATGAGATTTATACATTCAGTTTGTTGTATTCACAGGGTTTGGTTTATGTTTTTTCTTTTTTCCCTCTCCCCCCCCCCCTCCCCCCCCCCTTTTTTTTTTTCTTTTTAATATCCTCTGTCTATTTCATGGTTTAAATAGTTTCAAAGACCAGACAAATAAAGTATAATCCTTACTGATTCCTGGTGGGCTTTTCTAGGTGTCCTCCAGCTACTGTACTTTCAAAGTTTTGTCTGCTAGCAGTATTAAAGTTGCTGATCTCTGGTAACAGAGCCTCTCTCTTAACTCCATTATTTAAAAAAAGGATTAAGTTTTAAGCTCCCCAATGATAAGGAATCTGTCCAAACTCCCATGAACTTTTGCTAATGTCATTTCAGAGTTCACTGGTTTCTTTGCTTACTTCCTTTAAACGTTTGTGAATGTATGTTATGCAAACTATGTTCTTGTAACATTTGCTAATAGCCATTTCAGTTATATGTTCAGCACATGGTTCCCTTCAGCACCCGAAAATAATTTCAGGGATTAACTGATTTAATTATGTATGAAGGACCTGAAGATCATTGACAATATGGGAATGGTGGTGATATGGAGCACCTTTTTATTAGCTATTTTTAGAAGAGTTTTGCTTTTTCAGGGGGCTTTATCTCCTTTATCCCCTATTTGGATTCTTTCTCATACATTATATTTCCACAGATTTCCAATTTCTTCTGAGGGGAAGTGAACCAGGTTGCCTTTCTGTGAGAGCGTGAACACTGCTTTAGTTCTCAACTTTTTAATTTTAGGTTATTACTTTTGCTCAGAGAAATGATCTGTTAATGAGAAGCCTTTTAACTTGGAAAGCAAATACCTAGATAGCTTCCACAAAACCTTGAAAATTCTACCTTGCTGCTATTTAGATCAGCATGTATCTCTGAGTTATCTGATTGCTTTCTGTACATTAATCTAGAGAGAATATGATTGTAGTTTTGTTTTACTCCTTTTGTCTTTTGTTATGCCTCTTTCTGTTGATTCTGGCTTTTGTTGTTGTTATTATTACTTATTTTTTATTATTTTGAGCTAGAGATCTTACTTTCATGTGTTCCTCTGTCTTCTGATTATAACTTTCCTGTGAAAATTTATCACAAAAATGAGAAATTGTCCTTAGTATGTTTCTGAATATTTCTGTTTCCTACCTCCAACAGTTTGTTCTTTGTGTGTTAACATCCTTCTTACAAATCCAGACTGCAGAATGCATTTACATGTGTTCACCCTCAGTGCTGGGTGTGCTGCTGTAGCCAGCCTGGCTTTTAGCAGTCATATTTTTCTGCTGAATTTATGCCTTCAATCAAAGATATCTAAATCTTCCAGCTTCTCCTCTGCTTTTGGTAATTCCATTAGTCTCATTCTCCACTTCTGAGTGCTTACTGTTGGTGTTTGGTGTTACATGCGTCATTCTTCGCTGGGCAATAAAATGCACCCTCTTATTTCGGTTTGCTTATTCAGTGCTTTCCCTTCATTGATGCGGAAGTGACAAGCTACATTTTAAGTCTTGACAATTTTATTATTCATTACCATAAAATTCTGCTATGTCATTCCTCTTTTCACCTCATATTTATGTTTTTTTTTTTCAATGTTATTATTTTAGGCATAACATAGGCTTTCCCATTGTAGAGTGCTCCTCTGAAGGAGACTTCATTATTTCCAAACCACCAGACACAGGGGGACTGATCTCCTTTGGCACTGTGGCTGAACAGTTGGTATATGAAGTGGGCAATCCTCAACGCTACCTTTTACCAGATGTCACATGTGACTTTTCTGAAGTTTCCATCACTGAAATTCCAGGTTAGTCCACCTTTATGTTAAGGGATGTGTGAACTAGGTGATCAGACTAAAGCTTTTACTTTAATTTCCATGTTTTGTCTGTGTATTCCTTGCTGTATCAGTTCCTTAAGGCATGATACTGCATCCAACAGAATTTTTCATAGAATCAAATTTCCTTGAAAGGACTTTGTTTGTTTTTTCAAAGAACTTTATTAGAAATGGTCTTAGGAATTGTAACTATACTCTTACTTTTCTGCTGGTTGACTGATCTAAGTCTTTGATTGCTGCTCTTACTACTTCACTTTTAAGACGTATAGAGCACCAGCCAAGACTTCGAACTGTGCTCCACTGTGATTGTGTGTTTTGTTAAACTATAGCTCAGTTTATTTGCTCAAAAACGTGCATTTTTTTAATTTTTTTTACATTGGAAATGTAACATTCATTAGAATGTATCATTCAAAGTATCACTTAATAATAGTGTTTTCCCTAGACTTAACTGGATCACCTTAAGTGGTAGATGATTGCATAGGTAGAGAACATCCACTGAAAAACCTCTCTTAGAAGAAGTAGTTTTCCATCCTCAAAACTGCAACAGTCATATGAAGAGCTAGCAGACTAAAGACAGATGTAATGCTTGTTCCAAGTTGGGACTTGAAGGCAGAGCAACAAAACAGACCCCAAAAAGCTCACTCCAAGATTTGCTATTTGGATTAGAGTGTATGATTGTTAGCTATAATCATTTGAAATTTTACTGCACCTGTATATTTGTTTCCATTCTAATGGAGCTTAACCTGTGACAGTATGCTGAGTGCCTTTGTAAAACTTAGAACAACTGAAGTTCCAAATTAAGAACTTCCTAGGGAAAATTTGCTTCAGTAATAAAAGTACTGTAAAACCATACAGTGAACCTTGTGCTCGTGCAACATAACTGGATGACATTCTGATAAGGGCAGCTTATTGCTGGTAGCCACCAGTCTTGTATTATTTTTAAGAAGGAAAAGAGAACCCTAACCTTCCTGTGAACTTTTAGCTTGCAAATGACCTGATATGACACGTTTGAACTTAAAATGAACTTTCACATGAACTTTCAGTTAGTCATCTTAGAAATATAGCAGATGGAAAATAGACAGATTTCTTAAATATTTTTAGTTTGAAGTGCTTTGACACGTACACTAGTAAAAACAGGGCATGCTATCTGGTTTTGCTGTTTACATTGCTGATTTTATTGTCCTGCTGGATTAGTGGCAGTGTTTGAACTGAGAGGTGCTTCTGTTTTGTTTTAGTCAATGGCTGTCATGCATTTTGTTGTTTGGGCTTTATGTTACTCCTTAATCAGGCATATGAAAGTCTTCCAGATTTTTACTCTGGCTGTAGGGATATTGTTTTCTATTGACAGAGTAGAACAAACGTTATTGCAGCCTTGAAGAGAGTGATGATACTTATGTATGATCTGTAAAACATGGGTCAGTCTGATTCTGTTTTTCAGATATGTTCTGAAGGAATTTCTGTTTTGAACACTTCAGAGTATTTCTGTAAAGCTTGAAACTGTTTTCTAAGCATTTGCAAGCAGAGATTAGCTGCAGATGAGCTACAATACAATGCTGTCAGTTTGACATAAGCACTGCTGAATTTTAAGGCACTTTACCTAACTACCTAACTTATTACAGTTCAAACTTGAACCTGATGTCATGGCAGCATTTTCTCATTTCTTGTTAGTAATATACCTGGTATGTTCTAGTGCAACTACCTTGTTCCATATATTCATACTGTTCTGTTTCTGTTATCAGGAAGGCAGCTGAAGTTAAATTATCCCTTCACTTATTGAGCTGATAAGCTTAATAGCAAATAAGCTATCTCAGTTTTCACATTGCTCTGGTTGTTTCTTTACCAAGTGAGGGACTATCATCCACTCCAGCGAGCTGTAGTAAATGATACATTGTGTGTGTGTAAGCAATAGGTGGTTGTTAAGCAGAAAATAACAACTCGATCTAAACTTTTAAAATTTCTTTCTGTGTCAGTTATTTTTAAGTACATAAACATTTTGAGCATTTTATTAGAAGACAAAAGAGCCATTAAAGTTAGAAGTACAGCTGCCATGTTGCAGTTCTGAAGGCAGAGAGGACTGTTTTACAGAAAGTTCTCTTTTCCGTGGTAGTACAGCTATCAGTGCTTTGCTCTTCTGATTAAATGAATTTGATTAACATAAAAGCATGTCTTTGAAGTTACACAAAGAAGCTTAAGTATTGATTTTTTTTTTTTAACCACTCCAGGTTTTGAAGGTGGTGCAGTGAAAGTTCATGGAGTGAAAGGATCACCTCCTTCAACATTTTATAAGGTATTACTTTCTTTCTAAGTGAAGAATACCTTACACTTCATACAAAAATTGATGTTTTGGAGAAATAAAAATATTTTCTGCCAAAAATTGTTGCCACTTCAAAGTCTTCACACAGACGAGCACGAGCACACATATGCTGTTGCTAGATCAATAACAGAAAGAACACTGAGCAAACATTACCGGATGCGTAAAAACATGATCATTTATATAACAGGCAAATCCACATATTGCCAGAAAAGGCTGAAATGGTTCTTTTTTATTAATAAATTGTGGTAGATTATTCTGCTTTTCAACTCTAGAACATATCTCATGAACCAAAATATGTAGGTACAAGATAGATGACAGTGGGCAGTGATTCTGATTTTTAACAGTTCTATGGATTTGAACCTTCTTGTAATATCACTTCGTATTTTAAATAATAGTGTAAGTTTACTGATTATAATGCTTTCTGATCATTCTACTACTGGGATTGTAAAGAAAGTAATTGTTAGAGAACATTTATAGTATATAACAGAATTGTAGGGGTTGGAAGGGACCTCTAGAGATTATCTAGCCCAATTTCCTTGCTAAGTCAGGCTCCCTAGACCAGATTGCACAGTACTGAATCACATGTAATTTTTAATCCCTTTTCGTTAGGTAAATGCTGCTTACCTTGATGGTTTCAGAGCTACTGCTGTCTGTCCAGTGGGAGGTCCAAAGGCAGTACAAAAAGGAAAGCTCACTGCAGAAAGTATTCTCAAAAGGTCAGTATTTGTTACCTGAAAGGGGTTTTGGTTATTTGATATTTGGGATAATGAAAATAGAATGGTGACATGATGGTAATCACATTAACTTTGTAAAAACCATAGAAGACGGAAGTTGGGAGGACATTTCAAGACTTGAGTAGTCTGAAAAAAAGTTTCCTAAACAACCTGTAATTACACTTGTTACTTATGTTTGACAGAAAGGAAAAAGTTAGCAAATACTGTTCAAAATGGACAACTAAGACCCAGATTTATTAGGTTCCAGACAGAATTTTATTTTTTTTTTTCCACATAACTTACCAAATCTTGGAAGCTATGAAATGTAGGCAACTTACCAAAATTGTTTTAGATGAAATATCTTATTACGTTGTTTTTATGGTTTTATTTACTGGAACAGTTTTCTGGTTGGAAGACAGCCTGATCAACCATTTATTCCAATAGCACCCAAACTTTCTAGTTATGTGAGTTATTGCTTTCTGCTCAGTTTTATATAAGATATATAAGATAATAATTTTATATTTTGGCCCTGTCCAAAAAAAGTTTCAGTTGCTGTCTCTCTAAAAGCAGAATGTGTTTTTATGGTGTATTTTTTAAAAAAAACTAATTTCTTCTAATCATGACTGGGCAAACTCGGTGTTCTTGTAGCAGCATTTTGGTGGATAACCTTAGAGAATTAGTCTGAGGAAATTCACAGGGTCAGAGTAGACAAGCATGAGTAATGAAAGAGTTCTTAAAAAGTGTTGTCTAATTCTTGGCATTTGGGTTGTGTGTTCGTTAACTGGAACTGAATACCTGTAAATTTGAATAAAAGTTCCTCCTCCAGTTAAATTTTTCTTCATTGATGCCTGTGGCGTACTGAGGTAGTTGCATGTATTTATTGGTGACACATAATGTCTTGCAGGAGGAACAGGTAAGAACTGAATTACTGATGTGAAAACCAGGAAGACTGCACGCACTGCATACCCTTTCAAGCAGTTCTTTTTTATTTTTTTAAAGATAAAAGACCATCTGTTTGTCTTTCCCTATCATCTTTCATAGAATTTGAATAAAGAAGAAGCTCAAACTGAAACGTAGGATAAGTTCAGATGAGTGACTAAGACTGTATCACTTTGGATGTAGTGTTTGTGTTCATTTGTGTAGTGAAAACTATCTGTAACCCAGTTTACATTGCAGAGCTAATTCCTGTGATAACACAGGGCTACTACAAAGAATTACTTCGAGGGAGGTTACTAATTAAAAATAAAAATCATTTGTTGCAGGACACGTCTTATTTTCAGTCAGCTTGGGTACGAAGATTACAGTGCGGTTAATGTACAGGTTTTAGGGTCTGAAGATACATATGGACCGCATGCTAAAAGGAGTATAGATGGTGTAAGTATTCAGTGGAGTGTTCTTAAACTTTTACTGACCTTTTTTAATCTATCTATAATGTTATCTTCTCCATAACTTTAAAGGAAGTCACTGTCATCTTGAGAATTTCACCCCCACCATCTTGCAAAGAATTCAGTGTCGTCCTTAGTGTACAAAATTACACTGACAGTCTTTGGAGCATTGGATCTTCCAGAAGCACTGATAAGAAACATTACAGAAATGTTGTTGTGGTCTGTTCTAATGTTGTTCATCTCAAGAAATACCTTAAAAGTTTTTATGATTTAAATTGCATTAAGCAGAACTCTTTTTAAAAGACAGCATTGTAAAAGAAAAGGCAGAACTATTACTGCGTGTGCTGAAGCTCTGAGGGTCCTATCTGTGAAATAATCCTCAAATACATAATTCTGCAGCGTGTTTTGTGACTTGTTGAATTCATCTGTAAGAATGTGAATGATGACTGCAGCTGTGATTTCCAGATTGTTTCCCTTTATCTAGAAATAGAAGACCTTTTCATAGGAAGAAGACTAAATCTTGTCCCCACTTACATATGCTTAAAATATTTAGACAGTTTAGATTGTTCCAAAACAGTAGGATCTAATTCTTTTCTGTCAGTTCAAGTCTTGCAAAACCCTTAAGTTACACCTGTCAAAACTCAGCTCTGTGAGTTTGATCTTAGCAATGCTAGCATGTGAAATAGCTGAAAATGTGTTTGTGTAGGAAAAATAAAGAAAAATAGATAGTGGAACTTTTATAGAAATTAACTGCACTTAGAAATGAGACAAGTTGTGTCTGCAGCTGTGAGCACTTTAGTGCTTGAGCTTCAGTTTTATTCTGCACAGCAGCAAGAGTTGCTTGCTGTGGAGCCATCTATGATGTGGTCTGTTTAGGACGACAAACCCTGGTGCATTAAGTGAGTTACTAAGATTGCAGAAGGAAAATATTGGAGAATAAGAACACATTTTCCAGACATTGGACTTCTGTGTTCTCTTTGTACCAGTTCCTTATGATTAGGCATGGTAATTCGTTTTTTAATGATATCATTATATGGGAAGTTTTATGTCTTGCTCACTAGAACGAATAACGATTTGGAAAGGAACAGCTTCTCTGTTCTTACACTGTTCAGTTTGCCTTACTTACAGTATACTGAAAACATATTCCAAACTGAGTGGAATATTTACTATATTTGCCATATTTTAGCATCAGCTTCCAGGTTTTACAGTAAAATTAAATGCAGCAGTATCTCCACTGTACATGCTTTCCATACATGCCTGCAGTAGTATGTGAAAGTTGAAGCTGAAACACAGGAAGCTGCCTTACATTCTTCACACTGGTTAACGGACAGAGGAACCTAACCTGAAGAGTTCTCATCTGGCAGACAGTGGTGGTAGCTTCAGAAGAATGGGGGAAGTGTGAAGATTGCTTGACCATTTAAAATAAAGTTATAGACTTGTGAGAGAAATGCCCTTTGGTAGATGTATTCTTTCTGTACAAAATGAGATGTGCTTGTGTGGATTGCAAATAACTGGTCAGAAGCAGAGCCATGTTGTGCTAGGTGCTATATTATCCCACAGGGGAAGCGGTGCTTCAAAGATTCTTCCATATGAGTTTAAATTGTGTACTGGTTGTGTACCCCAGACTGGGGTCCATTCTGTGTAGTGTGAGCTGATGTGCATAGCATTGAATATTCCCAACAACAGGAGGCAGCCTTGAGAAATACAAAATCCTTGCTTCTTTTCCTTTTCTTATTTTTCAGTCTTCTCCACCTGTCTCTATAGCTGTTCTTTGCCACTCTGATAGCCTGCTTTATCAGCAGAAGCAGTGCACCTGAATCAGCACTGAGTAACCTTGGTGGTATTTAGTTGCTGATACTTCCTGCTCTGATTTTTCTGTTCTTGAAGAAGGGATTATGACAATGTCATAGTACCAGTGAGTTCGTGATTTAGAAATACTGGATGTGTTTTATGTGGAAGTTATGTATTAACAGCATCTGTGGTAGTAGCTGGCTTTCTAAAGGCTGCACTGAGCATGGGTGTAAGCAAATTATTCTTAGCAGTACAGAAATAATGCTTCATTAACTAAAATGCAGTAGTTTTCTTCTAATGCTTTTACAACACATTTTTGAACTTAAAACATAAATTTGTTTTGCTGTTTTTTGATGTATTTTCTATGTATACTGTAACATAAATGACTAAAATAGTCTACAACTTCAGTTTTGGTATTGGATTAACACACTGAGGCCAGGACTCTATTTTCATAGACCACTGTATCATTCTCCAGCATCTGGACAGGGCAGAAAGGTTAGGGCTTAAAAATGCAATATTGAAGAGCCAATGCAGTTTAGAAGCAGGACTCAGTAGTCTGTTAAAATAGCTGCCTCTTCTTCCAGTAGTCAGAATGACGGGTATAGCATACTGCAACATTTATTATAAACATTTCAGCAGCTGTCACTAGGAAATGCAACCATGTTTTTACATTTTTGAAGTTACTTAAATTCCTGAAACTGACTTTAGAACATGTCAACATTAGAAAATCTATGGAATGATTTTTATGAAAATGTACGGCATATATGCTTGGAAATTATACTCGGGACATCTGTATTTCAAAAGCTGTTTACTTTTATGCAGGGTTTTTAAAGCTTTACAGAAACACTGGCAGTTAAAATCTGTAGAACTGACGTTAGGAGATGTGTTAAAAGACAGGCAGTTTGGGAGCTGGGATCCAGTATGCATATTCACTCGTTATTTTGAAGAGGAAATATATATATATTTTTAAGCTCAAAATGTTTACTTGAGACTTAAAATTGAAAATAAATTTTGTTTGGATGATGCTTATTAAACATACTAATGAATATATTTGTATTGTTTTAGGCTAATGATTTAGCATTTTTCCCTATGCCAGCTGTGCAAATTGGCAGTTGCTTCAAATCATTTTAGAATTGTTACTCACTTCTAGTTCTTGAAATCAGGGGCACCCATTCAACTTTGTTCAGTGAATGAGCATCTAACCATACTGCAAGAAAGCTGAGATGTGATTTTTGTCTGACCACAACTTTAATTCAGCTCATTTAACAACTGCCTGCATATGTTATCTTCTCTTCTGTTCTCATCTCTTAGGAGAAAGATGCTGTCAGCACAAAGAGTCGTGGCTAGTCAGGGTTAAGTAATGAAAAATTTGGTCAACTGTGGGGTGATATTATTCCTTATTCCAGAGAGAAAACTCCTTAAAGGAATCATTCAATTCTTTTCAGCTAACATAAGAACATGCACTTTTGCTCTGCACCTCATCTCCTGTGTTTTGAGGCTTTAGGTGTTCATAGGTGTATGTTTCTGGCAGCGTGTGGATCTTGTGGAAGTGTCATCAGTTTCTCTGTTGGTAAAGAAGTGGGCTTTTTTTTCTAAAATCTGTTGAATGTTCTGCACTAATAAGAAAAATGCTGTTTTGAAAGATTCATGATTTTGTGGATAATTAGGGAAGCTACTAAATGCCTCGGAAATCACTACTTGAAAGAAGTCAGGATGAACTATTGAGTCTATTGTATTTGTTGGAAATCTGGTGCTTTTTATTCTCTTCTCTCTTTAAACTCCCAAGGACTGGGTTTGGCTTCTTTTCTGTAAGCAGATCTGTTTACTTTTTGATGCTAAGGGAAGTAGCCTTGGCCCCGGAGTATTCTCAGTGAACGTAACAGTTTGTTTGCCTGTCCCACTGAGTGAACCAAGTATTAATTTCCTTATAATTTACAGTTTGTTATAGTACTTGATTTTGAGGGATGGAGAAGATGCACAGCATTGTAACAGCCTGAAATACCCAGTGGCTGATTTTCTGGTAAAGATGATGAAACATTAACCGAAAGTTATAGTTACATTGGATGGAAAGCAACTGAATGAAAATTGCAGTTATAAGTACTGAGTATGAAATGTCCATTAGATTTGCTTTGAATACTGTGTTCCTTTTTGATTTGCCAGATATAACTGATGTTCTGCTGCTAAGCTAATCTTCTGCTTTTTCAAAGCAGGGTCCTCGAGAAGCTGTTATTTGGCTTGCAGTACATCATAAGCAAAAAGAAGCTTTAGAAATCTTCTCCAAAGAGATTGCACCAGCTGGAACTGGCATGGGTAAACATTCACGTCTTTCTCTAACAATGTAATGTAGCTGCTTATGTAGAGAATTCAAACTTTCAGATCTAATGAAAAAGTTTTAAATAGCATACTGCAGTGAGAATGCTAATGGCCTCCATCTCAGTCTTTATTCACACTGTGCGTATTAGCTCCCCCACGTAAATTCTGATCTCCCACTGTTATGTCTAGCCTCACAGTAGTGTCATCAGCTTTTGTCGTTGAGCGACTTCTGTTGTAATGGATTATTTTCATTGACTTCCGATATAAAGACAAAACACCAGGATTTAATTAAAAGTCAGTCTTAGTTTTAAGTGTATATAGTTCAAGTTTTTGCACAAGGGTCCTCTGTTGTGAAATCATTTATGCTGCTTTTGTTTTATTAGTTGTTTTTCCAAGAAAAACTTTGCATTTATTCACTGTAATTTTCACTGGCTTCTCATAGTTTTCTATGAGAACTTAAGTGCTCACTTTGAGCAGTTTTTTTTTCCCTACTCTTACTCTTGTCCTTCTAAGTCAAATTTAAGTGTTACCACTGTATTCATCTCAGTTGTAAGGAATACATTCCCATGCTTGGATCTGACTGCAGCTTTCAGTATGAATACTCATTTAATCTTTTTAAAATCCATTTCAAATTTGGAGAGCTTCTTCTGGAAGATTGGAGCTCCGGTGTTTTGCAGTTGCTTCTCTATATCTAATGGAGCAATATATTGGGGATTTATGTGAATCTTCAGATGAAATTACTTAACCTGAATGTCAGCTTCCATAGCCCATTTAGAATCCTGATTCACAGGGGCTGAATGTTGCTATGCAATTAAAGAATTGCTCAACGATATATATTTTTTTTTTAGTTGATTCAAAGTTGTATGGAACTAAGCATGTTCTCTGTTGTCTTTAGGGTGGTATCAGAGTTGTAGATAACATACTATGTCTTTTTTTAGTCGTGTTTATAGAAGAAGGGTCGGTGCATGGTCGTCTTGTTTTTTTTCCTTTTTTTTTTTCCTCCCTCCTACAAGACAGAATACAGTCATGTAAAAGTAATTAGGAAGATTCATTTTTAAATATTTTGCAATTGTGACGGTTGTTTAGTGGATCAGCATTTACCATAAATGTACTCTACTTCCAAAGACTGTTATTTTAATGAAGGATACTGTTTTCACAGTAAGATCAAGGTACCATTTCTAGAAAGTAGTTAAGGATTTATAATTGAAGCAATCTTTTTAATTATTCTTGTGTTCTTTTCCTGAAGGTAAAATCTCTACTTGTTCTTTATTTTATATGCACATAGATGATCTCCTAGTGTCTTTTTGAACAAAGGAAAGATGGTTGGATTTAAAAACAGTCGCTTGTTTTTAGTATCTGAAGTTGACACGTAGCTGTCTCTCCAAATTCTTGGTGTGTGCCTTGTCCAGTTCTTTTTCCCACTACCGGTGTCTGCAGAATAAGAAGTCAAAAATCTATGCTACTTGACTTGGGTAGCACAGTAATGTACAATATTAACACTGAGTTTCCATAGTATGTGAACATCAGCGTCGTAAGGCAGCTGGCAAGCTTTCAGCTCCTGTTATCAGAGCAGTGACTTTTACTTAAGCAAAATTTTATCGCTTTAGAGAATCATGGAATTGTAGGAAGGGACCTCTAGAGGTCATCGAGTCCAACCCCCCTGCCCAAGAAGCTCCCTAGCCCAGGTTGCACAGGTAGGCGTCCAGGCAGGTCTTGAATGTCTCCAGAGAAGGAGATTCCACCACCTCTCTGGGCAACCTGTGCCAGTACTCTGTCACTGCACTGTGAAGAAGTCCAAAAATGTTTGAACTGTTTACCTGGTAAAACTCGGAGGGAAATTTGAACTTTTGAGTCCTTGCGGGGAGCAAGAGCAGGATGGAAAGCAGTTGTTTTTTTTCCCCTGTTGTTAGGGGGTGTATTGCAGCAGTGTTCTGCATAATGCTTCACAGCAGAGACTTAGAACTGAGGATGCTGTATCTTGAGTGTCAGAGATGTTGTTTTTTAATTCCCATTGTTTTTATTGATGACCAGTGAGATGCAAATTTCTATTTCATATTATTAATATTGCAGATGGTTAAGCAAAGAGATGAATTTGATGCTTCTGTATTTAGACATGCCATCCAATAAAGTGATTTGTTATTTACTTTGTCTTTGGAATATGGCACTTCTGCTGTAAATAGCTGTTGAGCCAGACCTAGTTTACCAGTTTGAACAATCATTTTTTTCAGTTTGATTATACTTGCTTGATGGGCTTAAGGAGATACAAGCTACTAAAAAAACTAAATCAGTTGTTTTCTCCTTTTTGTAATTAGTACAAAATTGAGATTGCTTAACTTCCAATTGGTGAAAGAATGCTTTTTGTTCTCTAGGTTTATTCCTCAGTAATTTGAAAATTGATAATAGCAAGCTTATTTGACAGTTGCTAGCAATTTAGTCTTTAATGTTCAGTTTTAGTAGTACAATTTTAGAGCTGGTTTTTTGTTGTCTGAATTGTGCTTTTTTAATTTGTATAGATTGTTCTGAATTAAGCCCAGTGGGGAAGAGGCTCAAAAAGGGCCTTGCTGAGGGAAACTGTCTTATTTGTAGTTTAATAGTTCAGTAGCTAAGAAATGTTTTATTAATAGCAGAAATCATGTGCTGACCCTTATTTCACATTAAAATGACCGGAGTTTGACACTTAAGATGACAGCTGGTTAAAACAACTTGAGATTTTAAAGTGGTTGAGTGTATATAAATATTATGACTGATCCCATAAGTGTGTTGGAAGATACTTCAAGGAACGTCGTCTTTCTATTAGTTTATTGCAGTCTCCATTTTTGTTTGAGGATAGTATTGTAGAAGATAGTTTATCTGCTGTATTCAGAGGACATGTAATAATTAGAGTGTATAAAAAAAAAGTACACCATTTGTACTTTTAGTAAACTCCATTGTAAGAACCAACTGTAAACGTATTGCATATATGTGATTCCTTATTGTATACAGTAACTACATTAACTGGCTTTTGTTTGAGCTAACTCAATCACCACCAGGGGACGTGATTTCCTTTGGAACTAAGTGAAGTTTCAAAGAAAGTATCAGCTATTGAATTTTAAATACTTAAAGCTTCTAAATTTCTAATCAGACAATTTTGATACCTTTTTTTTCCACTCCAAAATGTTGTACAAATTAGATCTAATGCAGTCTAGATTCTTTCCTATATTGCACGCTTTAATTCTGTTGAGAAGTGCATAGAATCGTGCAGAAGTATTACTTTTAGCAGAAATAGATTGAAGGACACCTATGAGGGTCATATCTGTGGCATGCGTTAGAATTTACTAGAATGTGGCAGTTATTCATGTTGAAATATGTGCTCCTTTGGGCCCCTGTTATGTGTTCATTTCACCAGAGCTGTTTTTCAGTGGATCTACTCCCTCAAATGCTTGCCTGAAAACCAGTGTTGGTGTAGATGGGAGAGAGAAATGTGTGACCAAGGATAGGCAGGCTGGGTGACACGAACTGTTGTAGTTCTCCCAATAAGTCATGATATTCTTCACCTCATACAGGCGTTCATGAAATCTGTTAAAAACTTGATGTGTTTTAACATGATACAGGATGCTAAAGTATTGCAAGATCATCACTGTATGAGTTTTGTATGGTGAGAAAATTGAAAACACTGAGAAGCAAATGCAGAATGAAAACATGCAGGAAAGAATAAAAAATGGTGGAATGTAGATTCAAACCTTTTAAAACCCTGATACCCAAATGAAAGGTACTAAATCCATCACGTAGGAGGAAGTAAACTTAGTGGACTTAGTGCCAGACTTTTCTCCAGTCATACCATATATTCAAAACTGAATGAAATCAGTTGAACTGAAGTGGCACAGTCTCTGATACTGACTCATTGCTTGTAAGATGCCTAGCCACCTCAGTAATTCGTCATTTCAGGAAGGTCCTCAGACTTGGGAAAGAAACTGTTCTAGGAAATAGCAAGTTAGTGGATCAGACCCTTGAGGCAAAATAAATATTCAGCATGATGGTACTATACATGCAGATGAACAAAACATAGGTGGATTAAAAAAGTCTGCAACTGTTTTATCAACTTGAAGGCACTAGTCTCCTTTTTGACACATGCTGTTCCAAGGCACAGAAGCTGGTAGATATTGATGCTGAGTAACTGGACTGAGTTGATAGCTGCAGTTGAAGGGACTGGTTGCAGAGCAGATGACACCTTCCTTAGCAATTCTTATCTGCCTTAGGGGACTAATGAATGCCATTTGATAACAGAAGGTGCTCATGCAGTGTTTCTGGGAAAGGAGATGAGCAATTTCGATTTATCTTATTTGCTTGATGCTGCAGTATGACTGATACTCTCCACAAGTATGACAAATTATTCATGCTAGATTTCATTGCAGATAGGTACACCTACCTCCAGCTAGGAAGGAGGGAAACATCTGCACAGGTATTTACATAAGGAGCACATAATGAGTGTGATCTCTCTTACCTGGAAGGTGTCTTGGGACAACAGTTGATTTAAGGAAATCACAAGTAATTTAGAAATGGGCTTGCTGGTGTGGTTGGACTTGTTAGAGAGCTGTGGTTAACTTTCAGTTGCCTTCTTTCAGTCTTCATTGGGAAATGCAATAGGGAGCCCTGGGATGGAAGTGACGTTTTGTGCTGTGGTGCAATCTGATCACACAAATACCCACTCATAAGCCACAGTCAACTTAAGATCTGATTCATCTTCTTTGCCTGAAGGCTAAATAGGAATTGCCTGTGCAAATGCTGCAGTCATACTTACATAAACAATGGATTGAATAATTCTAACATAGAAATGAATAATGTTGCAGCTGGCACGTAACAGCATAGTTCTGCTTTGCAATTGCATGTATGTGCAAGGTAGCTACAGTATGTCTTGAGAAAGATCCACATTTACAGAAGCTTATGCTGGAGGAGTTTGCAAGAGTAGTGATAGCAAGCAGCAATAGAAGGTCATCATAGCCTCAGGGTGTGAGTACTTGATGCTTTTAGATGAATTGTTTTCTTGTTAGAACTGCTTTGTTCTGGGAGCCAAGTTTCGTTGTATGAGAGCAGGCAAGTGAAGAACTTTCTTTGAGAGCTTTCAGGAAGTTGAAATAGGTTTTGGAGCAAAATCTGGTACCCTTAATGAGCAGTTCAGCTCCCTGTCGGGAAGTGAGCCATGTGACAATCCACAGATAATTTTAAATTAACTTTCTGAGCCTATTTTCAACATGACCTTACCATATCCCACTTCCTCACCCAACAGCCTAAATAAACTAGGAGCATAATTCAGTCAGCAAGTAACAGCAATTGGTTTTAATATTGGATGGAAATTTTTTGGCTTCAAAGAGCACACAGGTAGTGTTTGTAGAGTCTCATCTTCCTTGGATCATTTGAAACTGTGTAATTGTAAGAAATTAGTTTCCATTCTGTCCACAACAGTGTTCTTTGCAGCAGAACTTGGTGGGCAGAGGGGTGATTCTTCATGATTAATTTATTTATTTTATTATTTTTTGTAACAGCATCAAAGACTTCAGTAAGGCACCTTGCTTAAAAGCTGTTTCAGGAAAATCACTCCTCCTGTGAATGTGGATCTAGACAGTAATCTGGACCTGTGCTGTGTTGTGCATGTGCTGCCACTTGATCCGCATTACCAAGGCACCAAACCTAAGTTAAGGCGGCCCGCTGAGAGGTAGAGGTTACCAGTGTGGACGTATAACCACAAGAACTTGGTGTCTTGGTGTTTGGTCAGAGACAGTACACCTGAAGAAGCATGAAGGAAAGTGGGCTCGAGTTAGCCAGGGTAAAGTTGGTTAAATACACCATTTGGGAAGCTTAATTGCTAGGTTGATTTAATGTACACATTTACAGAACTGCAGAGGAAAGAAGGAGAAGAGAACTTTAGATGTATTATGTATGGATACTATCCATGTCAAGCAGAAAGGATAGAAGATATGGTAGGAAGAGCAGAACTGTTTATTTCAGGAATACTGATGTGTTAGAAGGGTTTAATGGCAGTAAAGCCTAACAGCCGGATGTTGAGAAGAGTCTAATCACAGCTCTGATTTACTGCAAATCTTGAATCATGCGAGTAACAAAGCTCCTAAATTACCTGTGTAGAAAAGAAAAAGAAACAATGGGTTCTGCAGTGCAGAGGAACTTAAAACCAGCTAAGTTAGCCAGTGAAAATGGTTGAGAGAGAGAGATGCAGCTGAAATTGTTAATAAAGCAACAGGAATTTGTGCATGGGTCTGATCAGAGTTGTTTCTCTGCTCTCTTTAAAAGTGAACAGAACAATAACACTCCCCACCCTCAGACTAGTTCTTTTTCTACCAAATGTATTGCCTGACTTGCATTGGTATACAAGAAAAATCATGAGGTTCTTTTGAAGCATTTCATGCTTTGCACATCTTGAGACGTAATCTTTCTTTAAGTCACAGTACTTTTTACACATTTTCCCTGTTTTCCCTGTTCTGTAAAAATGTTCATTGCATTAATCTGATACCGTGTGTAATTTGCTAGATGTTTCCGACTATTAATAAATCTGCATTATAGAAGTGATTTAAACTGCCTTAAGCAATGAGCTTTGAAAGTCTGAAGATGAATTTAACAGTTATTTTGTGAATTTCATTTTCATCTCCAGCACCTGGCCTCACTGGAATTATTGGAGGGCGCCCTAGAATGTAAGTTAATTTTTAAAAATAAAATCTTGCTCTATTAATAATGAAATCTAAGTAATTTCTGCATTCCTTGAGCTTTCTAAAATTGTTCAGAAAACTGTTAATAACCATAGGTAAAAAGCGTTGAATTTTCCAAGTGATTGCCTAGTATATGAACAATCTGAAAATGTTCATTCATTTGTATTTAAGTTCATTTATGATTGCTTTGTGTGCTTAGATCTCCAGTTTTGAAGCCATTTTTCTTCTATTATCCAAAGAGCAATGTCCAGGTAAGACTTACTACTTAAAGCCTTCTCTGTTACTTCTGAAGTCATTACAAAAATTATGCCGACTTCCCATTTTTAAGCAACTTTGAGTCCTGCAAGGTATAGTAATAACTTGGAAGAATATTTTTCCAGGTACTGTTATTCACACTATATTTTACAACTTCCTAGCCTTCCATTTTAATTGATACAACCCAACCCTCTGCATATACTAATGGAAGTAAGTATTAACATCAGTGAACTTCTGATTTATGGATGTCTCATGTCAGCAGAGAGCTGGACCTTTTCCTTCTGGTCACTGGGACTAGTGAGTCCTACTTTTACCAGTATTCCAGAAAGTTTAAAGTTACAAAAGGCTGAGATGTTTCAATGTTGCTCTGATTACTATTATAGAGGAGCCTGCAAATGAAATTTGTCTGCTTTATGATATTAAGTTTGTAACAGTTGTTTGTTTCAGTCTGGGAAGTTGTAGTTCAGATGACTGGGTGGTCCTGTTTCAACATGAGGTGAAACATTGAGCTAGAGCTCTGCTTCTTTTCCATTCTGTATATCCCCGTGTATAGTTTGAAGTCTTCAAGGTAGACCAGAGGAAGAATCTGGCTTTTAATGAATATGAATTGTTTGGATTTTTAAGCCATGTCCCTGCTTTTATGAATATCATCAGATTAACTTAATGTAATGTATGTAATGATTTTAATTGCATACTGCAGACTGAATCTGAACACGCCCTTTCTTTTTCTAAGTATTTGAACTGACTTGCAGCTGTTGCATACATCTCATATCAAGGTTTCCTAATAACGATACAAGGGCTTTCTCACTCATTCAGCAGATGAGAAAGAGATCGAGGCCAGAATGTTGTTCTGTGTTGGACCACAGCAGTAAGTACAGTGACAGCCTTCTGTTTCGAGTGGTGAAGAGAAGCATTAGGAGCACAGGCAGCAAAAGGAAGAAACCCCAAATACGGCTAACTTAAAGAAACCAACTGAAATGACTAATAAACTTTGTAAATAAATTGCAGTAATCAATTTAAGGATTCAAAAGATTTCCTAAAAGGACTGTCTTACTTTCATTTTTAAACGTGTACTGTGCTCAGCGCAAATAAGGCCAACTGTTACGTTTTTCTCTACATTGGTGGGTAAGAATTAAAGATTAAATTCAAAGGAGGTGCTGTGTAGTTACTGAAATCACAGTGATAAACCATGGACAGTGAAGTATTACAAAACCACTTCTTGCTTTGGAAAAAGTTAGAATAGAAGCATTCAGTTGGAAGGCACCTACAAAGATCACATCAATTTGCCTGACTACTTCAGGGATGACCAGGAGTTAGAGTATATTATTAAGGGCATTAACCTAATGCCTCTTCAACACTGGCAGTGTTGAATGAACCACCTCTCTAGGAAGCCCATTCCAGCATTTTATCACCCTCACAGTAGATGAGTTTTTCTTGCTATCTGGTCTGACATTCCCTGGTGCAGCTTTGTGATGTTGAAGTACTTCCATTTTTATTGCCGCTGACATTTTGCTTTGTATGGATGGCTTGACTTTATTGTCTTAACAGAAGTTCAGGTTACTGCTTTGTTTATCAGATTACATGTAGAATTACTTACGAGCACTGTGTTCCAGATGTGGCCAAATGCCTTCTGAGATTAAATTAGTAACTTCATTTAGCAGGGGAAGACAGCGTTGTCTCTCTTACCAAAACAGAAAATCAAAATGCTTGCTCTAAGGAGCTAATCTGGTGAGCACGGTAATATGCTCACACTGAAATTCTGTGTCACTTCTGAAATCCAACCGAGGTTACATAAAAGCATGGTCTAAGTGATTCAGTCCCCGGGTCAAAGTGTTAGCCATGTATTAAGAAAGATCTAGCTAGAGATTGCAGAGTAAATAAAGGTATGAATTAACTGCTTTTCTAGATTGGAATTTCAGTTACAAAGAGGCTAGTTGCCATAGAGATAAACCTAAAATTTGATCTAAACCCAAAAACACTACATAAGGAGATTTTCAGATCCACTAATATTGCCACAGTGGGTTCTTTTGTTTTGTGTTTGATAACACTTTTCTGAATTTCAGGTTGGATTCAGTATCTTGTTGGTTATGTGTTGTTTTCACTGTTCTGATGCAATTGTCCCAGTTTTACCATAGGTCATGAGTGGTTTTACAGTGCAAACATGAGTTATTTTCCAGGGGTACTTTTTTGTGTTGAAGGGGTAACCTAAAAGTTGTGCTAGGAGAAAGAATCCTGGCAAGCCTTCTGAAGGCAAGAATAACTTTTCTCATTTGCTTTTTTTGGTCTTCCTTTTAAATAAGCACTGCAAACCTTTGTTGCTATTGGCTGTTTTCTAAGAGCAACCTTTAGAATGTCAGTTGAGTAAAATGATCTAAAAGATTTTATTAAAAATGTTGCAGGTGAATATTCGATTAGTAATTCATGTGTTGTGCTGGATTTCTTGGTCTGATTTGACAGTTTGGAAATTGGTATTTTTTTCCAGATCAGCTTGTATCTAAATGGTCAGTATGTTGAGACATATGAGGAGGATCTCACGTTCACATCAGATGAGCCTGTTTCCTTTGACCCACCCAAGACTGACAGTGAATTGAGAGGTAAGTTCATCTTTTACTTGCAGTGTATCATTTCCCATCTTTGTCCTAGAAAATCACGTGATAAATTTTGTCCAAGAAATTGGTTTTACCTCCTTGCACTGTGCGTTTTGAATTCCTTTGCAAAACTCTTAAGCCACTTTTCTTAGGAAGGATGGAGATTAGCATCAGACAGTATTACACTGGAGTCTATAACAAGGCTGTATCAAGTTGCCTTAGCCACAAGAAAACATTTGAACTCTGAATTGATATTGAAATGTGTTTTCAAAGTGCATTTCAAACGTATTGTATTAATCCTGGTACAAGTTGGTTTTACCTTAAAACATAATACTACCTTCAGAATGGAGGGCAGATGTACAGAATCCTTAATGATTTGGATAAATAAGTTCAACTGCATTACATCAGACTCCATGAAATGAACAAGAGTGGGATTGATCTGGAACTTGTGCATAAAGCATACTAGAATAATGATTCCTTATGATAATTTCTATTCAACTTTCCTCATCCATATCTCTGATGAAAGAAAGGAAGATACCTGGGTGAACAAGTGAGCTAAACTGAGCAGGTCAGAATGTCTGCAACAGAGTGTTCAGTCTGAGTTACAGAAGCTGCGTATTAGATTCAGGATTATAGAAGCTCACAGGTTTTTTTCTTATCCCTTCTAATGGCCGAACTGCATCCACCTATCATCTGTATCCGGAATCCAGGATAAATGAGTGGAATATCTCTAAACTATTAGCAGAATCAGTAATTATAAGTTAGTAGAAGATATTCTGAATAATGTAGAGAAATTTTCAAACATGTCCGTGGCTTTGTGTTTATTGCCATTTGAAAGTCACTGGTACTGAACATCTAACAGCCATGTGTGAATTTGTTTTCTCTGTCCTTTCAGACGTCCCTCCAAGGACGTGTTTAGGTTTCAAGCAGAAATAAATTTTAGTCTCCAGTATGTGTTCAGCTCTTGATTATGTCTGTTGCAAATCAAAGCAGAATCTCTTTGATATATGTGAGTAGCAGAGAGGGCAGGGGGGGATTATCATCATTGGACCAAGTGAGTGAAGGAATAGAAGGTTTGTCTAATGAAGAGGCTAGCAAAGTTACTGATTTTTTTTTTTAATTTTAACATGACTGCAACACTAAATATTGGAGGAAAAAAAAAAGTCTTCAGACTTCCTGTTGCTTTCAAATGCCTTCTTATCATTTGAGCAGACTTTCTGAGGTGCTTGACATCAGCTTATGAGTACTGAATTCTTCAGGCTTTATTCAGGCAGAACTCTACTTTTGAGGGTCAGCAGTTCTCCTCTGCTTTTTGTTTTTTTCTTTTTTTTTCCCTGAGAAAGACCTCTAAACTTTTGCCCTTAGTTGTAAATAGAAATGTTTTCTCTATGTGACTAAATACTTACCTACTTCTATGGCTTAACACATGGTCGACATAAAGAGAAATAGATGGATTAGACTGCAAAAGCAGTAAACTCTTCTAAGCATTTTGTCAGCATTTAGTAAGGAGAGAAGTTTTTTTTCTTGGTTTCATGGTTATCTCAAGTGTGAGGGACTGTTAGTTGTCTTCGAACAGATAAGAGAAATATGCGAAAATGGATTTAAAAAATTCTGCTAGATGTGGTTCTGGAAGAGTGGAATTTGAATTTACTCTTTGCCCTAGCTTCAGAGAGGATTACTGTGTAGATTTAAGATGTTTGTTAAATGAAAACAACTTCCTGATATACAGATCATTTTCAGCGTTTGAAAAACACTTTCTTTTTTTCTTAATTGCAGATTGAATAAGAATTAAAGAGAAAAAAGAAAGGAAAAAAAGAAATGGAGTTTCTGTGATGTAAAAGTATTGTAGATTTGGCCAGAGTGAGGAATGAGCCTTACATGGACTCTTTCTGCATCAGAAGAGGATTTGATTTATTTAATCACAAACAGTATTCCCCAATTGTATAAATATGCCCTTTAATATTTTCTGGCAGGTTTCATGACACACACTTCTACTTGCGTTTTTCATGGCAGTGAATGTGGAAAAGACAGGGCGTCAAGCTCAAAACAAATGTACTGTGTTAACTCTTCTATTGTGTATGTTCAACACTTCAATTCTGTTTATTACCGGTGAAGTATTATTATTCTAGACTAACCCATAATTAATTTCAGCTTGTCTTCCACATGTTGTAAAGAGTTAAAATTTTAATTGAAAGTAGCTTAACATTGCTGCATTTTTCTTTGGGTTGTGAGTAGATGTCCTCTTTCTGTTGGTACAGATGGACCAGAAAATGTTTGCTATGGTCAGTCCCAGATTGATTTACAAGATCTTCTCTTCAGTACAAGTTTGAGTTTTTAACACATTAGACTGACAATGTGATGACAGGATGCTCTAGGCTGAATTATTTTTCTAAAAGAAAGAAAAAACGTTTTTTAAGGTGTTAGTTGCTTCCTGTGGCTGATGCCTCCAGGTATTGTGCCAGAAATCATGACAGAAAGCTGGAAGAATGGCACTTCCATGCTGTGATGCTCCCTGTACTGGTGTCCAAGGAGCAGAGGGAAGATATAACCTGCCAGCTCATGTGTGGAAAGATAGAAAATCACAGGAAGAGGTTATAGGAAAGGGTAGCTGAGGGCTGGGAATTCTAAATGCAACACAGATAGGTGGATAAATTTGAGATGCTGGCACTGAAGCCAGGAGAGCTGATATGTTCAGAGGGAAGTTGGGTTAGAAGCAAAACAAGCTTGAAATGACTGGATTCTTTGACTAAAAATGGGATATAAACTATACTTCATGTTTAAGTATTAGGCTTCTGTCTGCCTGCTGCTTACTAATAAGAATTGCGGGAGGTCTCTGATGTATGACTGAACCATCAAACCTTGTTTATAAACTCCATGGCTTCAATACAATTGAACTTCTGTATTTGGGCAGGAGTAGGACTGCTTTATTTTTTTTATTTGTAAGTGAACAACATACTACCGTATGTTCTGGGAAATGCAGTGATGTTCAGGAAGACCTGAAAGTCCAGTATTCCAGACAAGTTAAAGAACTGAACAGCTTCCTATCACAAGTGCAATTACGACTATGAAATGCCTTTTCCATGTAACACTAAGGCATTTGCAAAATTGGTTATTTGAAAAAGAAATCTTCAGTGCACCTGAAAAAGTAACTTCACAGCAGCGTGTATGAAAGCAAGAGAGATGCATAGTTTTCAAACAGACTTTTAAACTGTGACTGCTTTCTACAGACCACAAATTATCTGGAGCTAAATGTATTTTCTACCTGCACTGGAAGCAGAGAGATCTGTGTGTTAAGGGACAAATAATTCTCAGCTGGTCAAGAAATATCAGGTGTCTTCTAAGCCTCCTTCAGAGATACTGCAGTATTAGGATGGAGATGAATTTCATATTCAGAGGTGGTAGAACGGGATGCGTGGCATAGCATTCAGCTGTATAAAAGTAAAAGGGATTTGCCTTTATAAAGGGAAGAAATAGTTGGTTTTGTGATTTTTGCCCCTACCCTCACAACTTCTCTGGGTGTATGCCGGAAGAAAGCTTTGTCATTTTTTGTGAGAGTACTACAGGCAATGCAGGAAGACTGTAAAAGACAATTACTTCTTCTAAAGGTACCATCGTTTATAGCTGTTGTTACAATGCATTCATTTTTATATTGTTCAGATCTGCCAAGTGGTCACCACACTTACCGCTTAGAAGATCTTGCCTATACTAGAAGTGGAGACAAAGGCAACTCTGCAAACATAGGTATTTATCTTTCTTCTCAAAGTGATTTAAGTTTCTCAAATAAGAGCCATCAAGTGCTCTGCTTAATTTTTAGGAAATCTCATAACATAGCTTGATTATTTCTTTCACTGCCTCAGTGTTCAAACAAAATAATCCATATGAATCAAGATTTAACTAATGCAGTATCTGTAGGTCTATGTTCACCAGCTGTTTGAAATCTGAGGTTTTAAAAAAAATACTTGAATGTCTTATACTACAAAGCTTTGCTTGGGGTTGCAAAGAGTAAGCACCCCAATATTAAGAAACACATTTTTAGGGTTTCTTCTGCATGTTAGTTGATACTTTTTGTGTCTATTACATAAATATAATTTCTTGGTTGTCTGAAGGTGTATAACATTTCCATGTGTTAATTTTATATCATGTAGAAGGCTAAAATATTGTGTTAGGAAATACCAGAGTTGTTCCTGAATGTAAAAGAACGCAATTATATTGTAAATGCAAGTGGTATATTTCACTGTGCAGTCTTTACACTGGTTGTGCTGCTTCATGTGTTGATTAATAATTCCTTCTATTCCTTACTTCTGCATGCAACAATTGGCTCTCTTTACTTGTTGGAAGATGAGAGCGTGTGGTGTTCAAAGCTCAGTATGAATTAAAGGTGCGTCTGGGATTTGATTTGCTATTAGCTGTCACACTAAGACTGATGGATTTTTGTTGTTTATATTTAAGGAATGTGGTTTTCTTGTCCTTGCTTGTGAAGAAATTTTGGGTAGAAGGTTGAGGAAGTGTTAATATATATATATATATATGTATATGTATGTATGTATGTATGTATATTAATTTTATTTGTACCATCTGTGATCGACTATGAATGCCATATAGCATTGCCAGGTCATGAATTACGCGTGTACTGCCAATAGGCTTCCTCAGATATAAGGAAACTATTGCTTTGCTAAAGGAGCAACAAACAACCTATGAGATGAAAGCTATTTGAAGTCCTTATATAATAAAATCTGTGACGCAAATCCGCTTTCTGATCCTGCTGTGGAGCATTGGCTTCAGCTTAAAGTTACCTAGAGTTTATCACAATATACTTACAGCAATAAAAAAATGTAATTTCTTGCAGTTAGTTGGTAGTGGGATAAGAACCAAAACCTTCCATCACTGCACCTACTGCTTATCTAATTGTGCTTTGTTTATGGTCAGCTGCAATTTTGTAAGTCCTGCACACCTTTTAGGGGAAGAGAGTTTTGTGTGTGTGTGTTTGGGTTCGGTTTTTTTCGGTATTTTGTTTTTCTTTAGGTGTTTTCCAGTGGCAGGGTCCATTTGCAGCCAGAAGGATAATGGTTAATATCACGTAGTTTGGTCGTGCACCACACTACCTTTCCACTGACAGAGGAAAAGCTGTCCTGCTACTTTATTCAGGAGTTCACTGAAGAGTATCCATATGTACATTTTCAGTCGAGAGGATGACCCCAAATCAGTTTTGAAAGGATAATTACAAATAGGTTTCAGCAGCTTGTGTTCCAACTAACACTGATTTTACCTAACAGGTGTCATAGCACGGCATCCTCTCTATTATCCATATCTAAAGAAAACTTTAACTGCTCAAGCCTTGGAGAACTACTTTGAACACCTTTTAGAGAAAGGAAAACCTGAAGAAGAGCGAGTAACAAGGTGAGTAGTAAGTAACTTGTTGTGCAGTTCGGTTGTATGATTTGAGACTGTATCAGAAAGTATTTTAAATTAAATTGAGTATTACAGACCTGTCTGTGTTCAGCCTTTTTTTCTTTAATGTATCTTTCTTCGCATTTTTAAGTAACAACTTAAGGAATACTCATTGAGTCATAGAATGGCTTGGGTTGTAAAGGAGTAGTAAAGCTTATATTGTTTTGCTGTAATAAAGGATGTCTGCAAAATAGGAATAACTTCTAGCCTACTTTTAAGAAACATATTCCTAATAAACCATTTGAAAACTGCAGGAGCCTTAGAACTGAAGCTTCCCAAGCATTCAGTTGCTACATAACGAGGAATTGGAAATCCCTGGCAAATGAGACATCCTGTTCTTGCAGAGTGAGGAAGTAGTGCTTGTTCTTCTAAGTGTGCCCAGTAAGGCAGATTAGAGGTTTTAAACCCACTGTGTCTCATTAAAAGCAAGTACTTTGATATTGCAACAAACTATTTACCCTTCTAAAACCTGTTCTGCTATGATGTTATTTATTCTACCACAGTGGACATTTTGCCAAAATCATTCCATCTTTTTGTGGATGCTAAGAAGTAAGTGTCTTTTTGCTGGCTCAGAGAGCATAAGTCATAAAGGTGCAGCTCAGAGCCTGGAGAACTTGGAGCTGTTTTAACTCCTGCTCTTTGAGCACCATGATGAACAGATCTATGCAGATCTCACCCACTGTTTCATAAGCGCTAACAAATCTACAGGTCTGAGAAATCCTAATATCAATAAAGTAATTACATTTAATTAAGTAATTAAATAAAAAGCATACCAGAGAAAGGGAAAAAAAAAAAAGTCAGGCCTTCTAATGATACTTACAGAAATGGATTATGGTTTCTTAATGCTGTTTATATTCATAAATAAAAGCTCAAATTTGCTGTGTCTGGGAAAAGCCAATTAATTTTGATTAATTAGGTTATCAGTTCCTGGGTTTGATTTCTTTTAGTGATGTAATAATGGAGCTCTGTGAGAAAACTGAAAAACTCTGGGGGCAAAAGAATAGATCTGTATATGGAACTGCTTAGGATTGTGAGTATTATGCTTATGTGCTTCAGATTGCATAATTTCTGGCAAATTACTCATTTATTTTCAGGCTTTACTGTTGTAAGAAGGGCTGTCTTATTTTCCTTTATTTCAAATGTGAGTTGTTAAGCAACAGACATTATGTTTGGTATTAAAATCATACCAACCATGTTTCTACATCAGTAGAAAAAGAGATTGTCAGCTGGTTGCTTTGCATTCTTTTTCCTTAAGGCTATTAAAATAGATAAACAGAAAATATGGGATTATTTTCGATAGAGAGCATTGTAAACTTAGCTTGCAGAATTCCAGGTAACACAGTAGCAAAAGATGATCTTTCAGAGATAAGACAGTTGTTTTTTTTTTCCCTCCACCACTTAGGAAGAGTACCTTCCCAGCAGTTAATCAGTGTTTCCTGTGCATAGCAGTAATGTGCAAACAAAGTTAGGCTAATCCAAGTCAAGCTAAGTAAGAGAGAGTCGTACTCAGAAATTTGATCTGTATTTAAAGAAGGATGTCAGTCTTATACAAGTCTGAATGGTACTGCTGTTTAAAAAATAGCATCACTGCTGAGGTAAGGCATAAGGTAGCTACAGGATCATAGGGCTTGTGAGAGATTCTGTTTTTCCTTCAGTCATTTTGCCCTCCATTTTGATGGTTTTACTGAGGTGATTTTTTTTGTTCTGTGGGAGTGAATTTTTTGTGTAGAAGGATTCAGAATGTTCAGATGCTTCAGACAGGCCTGAATATATTGAAAATGCTGCTTCTGAATATTGCTTCTGTAGATCTAGTTCTAGCTAGAATATCTTATTTAAATAGTTCTTGAAAATATGTGAAGCTAATGTGTTTCTCTTTGATGTTCTAAATTAAGATCCATAGCTTACATTGTGTGCTTCCAGAATTTCTGAAGGAGGTGAAGTTTCAAGTATTCCACTCTTTTTTGTTTGCTTGTTGTATGCTGTCTAGTTTCTCTCCTGACTATCAGAATGACTGATTTTCATGAAACTTTTTCCAGGAGCTAAGGTCTTAGCTTCTGAAATATTCCATTCCACTGTTCTAAATCTGATGGAGAGATCTGCCAGTTGGAAAAGGGTTTCTTGCTGGGAAATTTTTGGAGATTTTTTTTTTTTTAGGGTAAAACGTGAAGTTCAGTATATTGATAGACACTGGTGTGTGTTCACTTGGAATTTGCACAGTTTGCAAAAAAAAAATGTTGTGAGATTCTCTAATCCTTGCTGATTACCTTATTAATCAGGTACACAAATTACGTATTGTTAAAATCGCTGTGTTATACACATTCCTGTCGAATGCTCAACAATATCAACAACAGCCCTCATTTTTGCAATCCTAAAAGGGACTGGAAAATGATAAACCTCCGAGTGGCAAAATCAGCCATTAAAGAGTAGTGCAAGAAATTCCAGCTTTTTTAGAGGGCAGATTTGAAGAATCTGTTGCAATCAGATAAAGATCAGATAAATGACCAAAGAGAAGCAGGCAGTGCTGGAGGAAATGTGATTTAAACTGTAGCAGTCAAACATCTGGAGACACAGAGCTGGATAAGGTCTTTTTCAGTTACTGCTCATGTCTTGCTGATGATCTGATGAAATTCTTTCCTAAGAGGGGAAAAAGAAAAAGGAAAGCCATCAAATCCTTAGATAAAGAAAGTATTAGAGGAAAGCAGAAAAACAAGGAGCACTGGAGGAGTGCGTGGAAGCAAACAAAGCACTGGAAAATTATGCAAGGAGGGGCAAATGAAGTATGCTATAGACTATGGAATTTGAAATCACTTTGCTAGGAAGTCATTTGCCAAATTTCTACAAAAGTTTCCAAATTTGAAATGCACCAGCCAAAACAAGGATGGAAAAAAGCATACAGTGAGAGTGGAACAGGAAAATGGGTCTGTCATACTAAAGTACAAGTGTTTTATCTTAACAAAGCATGTGGCTTCAGTGAAGCGCTGAAACATAGCTTTACTTGTTTATTAAAAATTCTCTGTGGTTGAAAGAGTTGGAGCTCTTTCTACTTATTTCTAGTGAACGTGACTTCCAAATCAGCTAGCAGACGTTGCCAGCAAAAGTGAGGAGTGGAGATTATGTGATCTTTTTTTTTCAGTATCAGAACTAGGAAATATTTAAATACTTCCCACTGTCTGTTGTATTTTCCTAAAGCACTCTGGGTTTGAAACTTATGCCTATAGAGCTTTCTAAATGGCTGGAGTAATGAAAATGAGAAAAGTGCCTCATTAGAAACGTATGAATTTTGACATTGAATATGAGGAGAATTATTACACTATGATCCTCCTTTAAACCTTTAAAACTATTTAGAGCTGACAAGTCAATGTAAGAAAGTAGGAAGGGTTTAATCTTCAGTTTAACTTCGAGGCTTGATTCATCAGTAGAGGATGCTGTCAGAAGCACACAAGTTTTTGCTTTGTGTTCTGTTTAAATGAGTTTTTGTCCAAAATCTCTGGGGTGGAGGAGATGTAAAATACAATTTACATTCTTGTTGTTACAGATATGAATTGCCAGGGATCCATGCATTAAATTTTGTTTTGAAGAATTCCCTTGGTGGTGGTGGTATAGCGTCCCTAAGGAGTGATCCACAGGCATGTATTGATTTATTGCACTTAGCTTTTGTGACTAAATATTGTGCTATTTCCCAATAGTTTGTCGTTCATTAATTTACAAGTGAGGCAACTAAATGGAAGAGATCAGTATAACTTCTGAAAATAAGTATAATTTGAGTGAATCTGTGATCCAGGTCTTGATTGAAAACTCACTAATGTTACTCACTAACTGATGTTAAACACACTGAGAATGCTGAATTCTTACACTGATTAAATATATGTATCTCTATATTATGCAGTTTTAATTAACAAATTATTATTATTAATCTGTATATTTAGATAGTAATTCGTTGTTTGCTTTTTTTTCCTTTCAGGGCAAAGCACTTGGGCAGATGCTGTTGGATTTCCAGATTAAAAATGTTCCTGATTTAAAATCATTGATAGAGTAACACATGCTTGATACATATGTTTTTAACACTTTGAGTAGTATAAAAATGTCATGAAGAAGAACTGGCTTTTAGAGTCAGGCTTTTAAAAGTCACTGCGGAGAAATTAGTGACAGTTATCTCTCAGAGGCTTAGCTATATGGTACAAATTAATAACAGCTTTGAGTAATACCAGACTAATAGCTTTGTCTGTGACTGATAACATTTCCTGTCTAGATAATGTATTGGATGAAGAATTAATTTATTTCCTGTAAAACAGAATTAAACAAACTGCAACATAACATTTCGTTATGAGACAAGACAGTCTTTTTTCCAAGACGACCAGGAGGTAATTTTCCATTTATCTCTTTTCCTTCTCTAAATCTCTAAATGAAAATTGAATGGGCCAATATAGTTGAGCTTCTCTCAGCTGTTTGTCCTCTGCGTAGAGTGAAGCTGTACCCTGCTGTACCTCACCATCACTGCTTGGCACTGGAGAATAGCTTTCTCTAATAGGCAGTGAAGAAATTTAGTTAATTGTTACTACTGCATAGTGACCAATAGTAAGTGCAGCCCTGTGGTGCTGATCCACCAACTTTCCAGCTCTTTGTCCAGTTAGTGACAGATTTATGTACTATTTCCAGCGTCTTCTGAATTAATCATAGAATGGCTTAGTTTGGAAGGGTCCTTAAGATCCTCAAGCTCCAACCTCCCTGCCAAGTCCATCCATCAGTTGGAAAGGACTAAGCAGTAACAAATTGTAATTCTTGGTAATGGTGCACTCCTGAAAATATGGGTAGGAGAACTCTGTAAGCTGGACCATCTACTTACTGTCTCTTGTGATGAGCAGCCCTAGAAGGTGGAAAGGGGGACCAGGCATTGCAGCAGAGTGCCTTGTGTTCTTATGGTGCTGTTGAAGTTCATTTGGCTGTTCTCCTTCCCACAGAGGGGTCCACGAGCCTCCAGTAGAAAGGTCTGTCTCCTGCTGTGAAGGAACACTGTGCTGAGTGAAGTGCTCTCTTGTCTCTGTTCCTACTCCAGTTACCACCTCTGCATTTTCCTTTTTCCGTCCAACCTTTTCCTCTGCTGCAGTGTATTACTAGTGTATCCAAATAATGGTACTCAAAACTTTTTCACTGTATTAAGCAAAGACTCCACAGTCTATGTCTCAGTTGTATGGAACTGTCAGGGTAGAAATTCTGGCCCCCAAACTAGCTCGATTCCTTCTGCAGAAGCCATACAAATATTCTGCACATTCTGACGTTTTTATTCCAAAATGACTCTTCCCTTTTATTTCAGGAAGACTATACATAAGAAAAAAGATGAAAATAAGTATTTGGCAAACTTCACTGAACTGTTTCCCTAAATCTCAGACTGTGCTGCCATTGTTGCTAATTTCATAGCCTCTTGCTTGCTACAAATTGTTCCCACGTTTTCTATGGTTTTGACTTGGAAGTATAAGCAAAAGCTGTATCCATCTAAACACGTTACTCTCTTAAGCCAGTTCTAAATACTACCTGTGTATACAGCATGGTTCACAGAAGTTGTGAAAAATGAATCATTACTTTCTTGCACAAAGGTATCCAACTTCGTATATTTTTGCTGAATTTTATGTTTACATTCACTGTTCATTTAGAAAACTGTTGTTAACAATTTGGAACCCTATCAAAATACACGAAGATATTGAGAGGAAATAAAAAAGCAATAGACCTGAGTAGCAAAAGCAGCAGAGGTAAGAAAGGCTATGGTAAATATATGCAGTTTATTCAGTATGCTGCTTAAGAGGCTGTAAATGAGTACGCAAGAATTTTAGAATTAAAGTATACATTTCTTAGTATAAATTTGTTTCAGTTGTTTGTTTCTTCTGCTGGAAGACCGTAGTACTTATCTCAGAGGTCCTTAAAACCCCTTATTTTGGGGTTGTTTCACTTACCTACAGTTTCATGCTTTGTCTCGTTGGTTCCCTTCCTCCACCAGAGTTGATCTGTTCTGTGCTTTGCCTTTATTCGATACAAAAATGGAACGAGCAAGTGATAATGCTTTTGTAGAATTTGGCACTTCGAGCTCTGTGGTGGAGGCCGTAATTTGCTTAAAAGAACTTCAGATGGATTGGATATGGGAATACAAAAGGGTTGGTTTTTTATCTCTGGAATTACCCTGTTTGGATGCATCCTTCACAAACATGCTTTCTGTCCATTCTTTCTTTCAGTGCTTCAGTGTAAAACAAATAACATTGCCCTTCAGGTACTTTGCTTGTAAAAGATAATTCTCAGAAATCCCTGTCCAAAGATTTTATCCTCCTTTACATGTTCTGAATTCATGAACTTGTTTTTATTCCAGCAATTCCAGCTGACCTGAAAGCTTGTTAAAGCTGCATTTGTGTGTTAATCTGCAGTAGAGATGGAGTAATTGGAAAAAAATTTGATTAAAGCATGGACTGTACTGGAAGGTGAGCATATGTGCCATTTGCATTGGCTGAATTTCAGTTAACAAATGCATTTTGCCTGCTTGTTAAAGCAGGGCTGTTCCTCATGTGAGCAGGAACTTGCACTTTCAGTTGCCTTTCTTTCCTGCCTTTTCCTTACTGTTAGCTGTGAGGGCAGGGTGGAAGCAGTAATGACTCAAATCCTAAAAGGATCCATCCAACGTAACTAAGTTTTCAGTGTAATGGAAGCTGGCTAACGTCTTTTTTTTGTGCCATGGCACATACAAAACTTAGGCTGGATTCTTTCATCTCCCTCAGCTTTATTGCTACATCTCTCGTAGCTCTCAAAAGCAAATCATGGGGTCTGTCATGAAGTAATTATTCCATAGCAGGTAACAGTCCAAACAAGTGCTTTATTTGCTGCATTATATGTAATACTTCAAAGTGATCTTTCCAGCTGTGAGGCAGTTTAAACTAAGTTCTAGAAGTTATTACACAGAAGTGATCCAGGAAGATGGGAAAGAAGTTATCGGAGGCTTTAGTCTGAGGCACAAAGTATGCTTTCAGTTTAGCCATCTCTGATGAAACAGTTTTCATGCATAACATATTTTGAGAAATATTTTGAGGGAAAAATAATTACACCTTTTAGATTTTGTTTTGCGTGGTGGCATTTTGAAAGAGATGACAGAAAACATCCTTGCTGGCTTGTAGTTTTGCCTTTAGAATATGAAGGGTTTATTTCAGAAATGAGTTTGTTGTTGTATTAAGTGCTTTGCATGCTCACAGCAGTTTCAAAGTAGTAATCCCAGGGTGGATTTCTCTTGCTGCCACCATGTATGTGAGTTGTGTATGGAGTGAAGCAGTTCCACGGATCTGCCATCTGTGTGATGCCTTTTGTGCTTGTTCCTTGGGTTTCTGACTCTGAAATTGAGTGGTTTTAGGGGGAGGGAGAGATAAAGATCATTAGTGCTTTGGTATGAGGGTATAAGGAAATGACCTCTGCGTAATGTCACACCTGTCACCTAATTCCTTCCAAACCCTTCCCTGTAATAAGACTGAGTCTCCTTGTTGTGACTCTTCCTCAGTTTCCTCACAGCTCTTTTTCCAGATTTACTTGTAATGGGGATTTGGGGGATTAAAGCTCACGGATATTAAGGAAGCAAACAAAGAATGTCTCCAAGTAAAAGATCCAGTTAGGAAATGTCTGTTTCTGTCAGGGAGTTCAACTGAATTCCTCTCTCTTGTGCTGGGTGGGAGAGAGAAATGAACTGTAGCTCTGAAGGATTACACTTGCTTCAGCAGAGACCATCCAGGCACTCCCTTAGCGATTTTGGGAAGAAGGAGCCTTGAGACAGTAGGGCTGGATGAAGGGATCCCTGAGATGGAAGGCTTACACTTTCAGGAGGTAAATACGAATGATTCTGTGCTAGGGCTTAGTCTCTGAAAACCTCTGGCTGTGGCACAGTGCTTCATCTCTGGACCAGCCCCTATGGCCATCACCAGAAGGCTGAGACCCTATCATGAGGTTACTATTTTTAACCTGTACCCTTTCTCCAGTCCCTTAAAAATGGGCCAGTTAGAAGTGCATAAAACTCCTTGCTCATGTTTTTATTTACTAGTAGGTGTGAGCAAAGGTATCAACCCATCCAGGGAAGCATCTGGATTTGAAAGATCTTAAGTAATTATGTGACTGGTAGCTAATGTACTGTGTTCCTACCAGCACCGTGAGCCGCGTCTACAAGGTATTTCCTCCTTTCTAAGGGGAGTTAGCTAAGTCTTTACTGCATAAAAGTTTGGCTGAGACTCTTCAGAGAAAATCCCAAGTGCCTGATCGCGTTGGTGAGCAGTGCTCTGGCCTGTGCTCAGAGGCTGAAGGAGGTCCCTGTGGACCTCTCTGCAGGTGGAACAAGCTGCAAGCAACCTTGTGTTCCTCAGGAAGCTCTCTGCTTGGAGCAGGAGGAATGCAGAGGGCAGTGATCTCATAACATGTTGGCGTCAATGAGGAGTGGTGGAAAAAGTGCTTTGTGTCAGCAATAAGCCTGATAGTCCTTGTATACGGGAGCCTCCCTTGAACCTTGGCTGGGAACGTGTCACGGTGGGCCTTGCCCTTCGTACTGGAGCTGTTCCTCAGGAGAAAGCAAGGGAATGTTGAGCCCTTTCTTTTCTTCTGGAGCAACCAAAGGAGTCCTACACCTTAAGGGTCTTCTGGGCTTCTCACCCACAGTCCCCAGGCGTTTGGGTTGAAAGTTACTTCAGAGGGGAAGGAACCTGCTGTTTCACATCTGTTTCCCTTTGGTGAGGAGCCAAAGCTTCCCGTTTGGCTGTGCGGCAGCCGCCTCCGTGCACACAACCTGCAGGCAGAGCCACTGCGAAGGCGATGACTTCATGCAAGAGGTGCCGTGAACGGCGGCCCCATCCACCATTCCGCAGCCTATGGGGCGGGAAGCGGCTCGCCTACCGACCCCGGTCCGCCGCAAACGGGGCAGCTCCGTCGGCCGAACAGAGACGCTGTTTTGTGGGCTCCGTCGCCAGGATTTACCTATTTACATCATGGATTAGCGTGAAACAAAACGCGCCGCTCTTCCCCTCCGCCTCTTCCCGTTCTCTCTGAGCCCTTCGGGCCGAGCCGGCGCGTAACGGGAACCCAGCTGCGGGCAGAGCCTGGCGGGCATCGTCCCCGAGCGGAGCGGAGCGGGGCGGGCACGCAGCCGGGGGGGCCGGGCCGCCCCGCCCCGGCCGGCAGCCTAGAAAAGCGGGGCTGCTCGGCGGCGCCCCGTCTGCTGCCATCCTCGGCCCTGCCGGCCATGAAGAACGCGGTGCCGCAGGCGGCCTCGCTGCTGCTGGAGAAGCTGCTGTTCCTCGTCCACGTCCGGGCGCTGCCCGCGGGCACGGAGGGCGGGGAGCCCCCGCCGGCCGCCTCCGCTTACTACGACACGAGCTGCTTCAGGCGGGGCGACCTGCTGGAGGTGCCGCGCACCCTCTTCATCCACTTCGGCATCTATCTGGGCGAGAACCGCGTGGCCCACCTGATGCCCGACATCCTGCCCGCCTTCACCGACGACCGGCGGCAGATCCAGCGAGTCGTGACCAACAAGCGGCTCATCCTGGGCGTCATCACCAAGACGGCCAGCATCCGCGTGGACACGGTGGAGGACTTCGCCTATGGCGGCAGCATCCTAGTCAACCACATGGACCGGCTGTTCAAGGACCAGGTGCTGGGCAGCGAGGAGGCTGCCCGCCGTGCTGAGAAGCTGGTAGGCACCACGGCCTACAGCCTGCTCTGGAACAACTGCGAGCACTTCGTCACCTACTGCCGCTACGGAGCCCCGGTCAGCTTCCAGACCGACAAGGTACAGCCTCGGGCGGGGGCGGCAGGGGCACCCCACCGGTGAGTGTGTGGCTCCTGATGTCACAAGCGCTACTGAGAGCTGGCAGGCTGTGGTCACGTTGCCACACGTCATTCCAGTGCTGGGCTGCGGGATGGCAGGCAGCTTCGCCTCCGCTGGCGGGAAGCAGGGCTCAGTTCCCATTAACTGCATCAGCCCGAGCTCCTGTGGTGGTGGAGCAGCAGGGCTGCGTGCTCTCTGTACCAGAGTGAGCATCAATCCCAGCTGTCATCTCAGCACTTTCTTCCTTAACCCCGACATTTTTCTTCTGTTTGTTTTTTTTTTCTCCTTGCAGTTCTGTGAGACTGTCAAGATGATAATTCGTGACCAGAGGAGCGTTCTTGCTTCCGTGCTTGTGGGCTTAGCATCCATCGTCTGCCTGGGTCTGGCACCTTCCACCGCGCTCCCCACGATCTTCATTACCTTTGTTCTGTGGATGGCCGGCTAACAGCCCGCCCACAGCTGTCTGTATATAGGATGTACACTACTGTATTTATGAAAGCACAAATTACTCACTGGCGTTGTGCAAAGTTTCTTAACCTTGTGTCACTTTTAAATGCAACTCTAGAACACAGTGCACAAGGTATAGCTTACTGTGTAAGCCAAGTAATAGATTTCCTGAAAATCTCAGAATGTTTTTGCATACCTTCTAAATCATGGAGAAGTAGGGGTGCTATGCGGTTCTGCTGCATGCCTTTAGCCTTAAGTGATTCTGCTCATGTCCTTTGTGTTCTTTTATCTCCCAGCCATGTGCCTGGGTGCTACAGCTACAAATAAAAATAGATGAAGTGCCACACAGTGATGGGTATTCAGAACTACTTACCTTTTACTTTGGTATACTGAGTTAATGTTCAGGAGTTATGTTCTCTGTTCCTGAAATGTCCCTTAGTGGAGATACAGTTAGGTAAGCTGACTATTTTTGATAGCCAAGAAAACAAAGAAACAAAAAAAGCCCTTTATGTGGGTGCTGTGCTGCAGTAGCACATCTAGCCAAATGGGTGTCGGGTTCCTCCTGGGAAATGGTCATAGGTCTCTCATTCATATTGCGTAAAGAGCAAAAAATGCACACCCAGCAATTTTCCAACTGAGTTGTTGGTACAGAAAGTCTGCGATTCCTCAGCGTTTTCTTTTTAGCTGGTAGTGGTGGGTATGGCTAATGTAAATGGCTGCAGAGCTTCTGAGCAGCGCAGGAAGAAACCAGTTTGTTTTCTGAAAGCTTGTGACACAGATGTCATGGGTTTCTAGTTTTGCAGGGCACATGGCATGCAGGGGGTGGAAAATGAATGCACATTTATTTAGTTCTTTCTCACAGTAATTAGAGCTATGTGGGTGCTGTAAAGCATCAGGGCTCACTGGTGCGGTTCCTGTAGCTCTCAGTGAAAGAATATGTCTTTCTGTACTCATCTCTTGCAAAGAAGTATTTAGTGGTAAGCCAGCAGTCGGTGCTAAAAATGTTCATCTCCAGTGTTCAGTCCTTTTGGTTTATCAAAAATGTGTAAAGCTCGATTTGAAATCATGTTATCTAGGCAATCATTTCTGTGTTAAAGATATTGCTTTTCTTTTTTTTTTCCTCCTCAGCAGTGTCTTAATATATGCAGAGATACTGTTCAGCTCCTGGAATGTCTCGCTCTACATGCACTTACACGTCAGCGCACCATGCTCGCCTCCCTTACTAGACAAAGGCGAAAGTCTTCACCAGGGGCGCAACCTCAGACTTGCTCCTTACAAGGTGGTTTTGGTATCCTGATCAGTTCCACTACCAGAAGGTGCCATTTTGTCCCATGTTTTGATTAAGACTTACTTTAGTTACGTTCTAAGCCCCCATTTCCCTCCCCAGCCCTCACAGCTGTTTGAAGATTGTGTTCTTGAACTGTGAGCCTACTTGGCCGCTCTCTATTCATCTTTCTTCTGGCTGCTTCACTGTAACTGACAAAGAATGTAAAGATGAGTGAAATTCCACTCTCGTAGGAAACAACAGCACTATTGCTGCTGTCATCAACTGAGCGGGGATTTCAGCCCAGCTTTCAGTACACTTCCCATCTGCAGCCCAGGTCCAAAGCAGTTGGATATCAGTTATTGTTGGGTCCTTGCAAACAGCTTCTGTTCTGCTTTCAAAGACCGAGACACTCCACATAACCGCGTTTGGTAAACCTTTCAAGTTAAGGTGTTTTTTTAATGAATGTGAATTGCTTTTCCATAGCATATGTGTTAGTAATATTTACATACATTCCACTGATATATTTTTTTTTTAATTTGCTGTGCATAAGATAATGAACTGTAGTCACTGGTCATTCTTGTAATTATATAAATGGAATTTATTCACTTGAAAGTGTCTACCAGCCTCTTGATATATAACATTATAGCATTTCTCTGATGTGACCCTTTAGGGCACTGAACATTAACATGCACTTATATGGGTTTGATTACAGGGGGGCTTTTCTTTCGCCCTTCACTTACTTGGGATTTATAAGAATGCCAATAATTCTTATCATTTGGGGTTATTATCAGTGGGGTTATGACCAGTAACCAAATCAGAAGCAGGACTGTTGGAACACAGGGAAACATCCCTGTTCTAGAGTTGGTATTAAAGGGCCAGTGCGCTGCCTTGCTGGTGGTGTTGAACAGGAAGCATCCAGATTAACCTGTGGCACTGTGCTGGGATTTTGATAGGCACCTGTATGAAAGAAATGAAAGCAGCTCCTTGCAGATGTCTAACGTCTGACAGTATTAGAGATTTTCCTTTCAAATTGTAAAAGTTTAAGAAGCTTACAGAATACCATGAAGTGGTCCAGGCTGTGTGGCTGTATCCTTACGTGAGAGACAAGTAATAGCACAGGTGAAGGAAGAGAAATCCAGCTGTACGCTGAGTTTTTCCTGCTGACGGTAATTCTAGCAGAGAGATGGAGAATTTCTGAAAGTCAGGCACAAGTCAGATCAGTCATGCACTGAGGGAAAAATAAGACCAGGAGGCATGAATTCTCATGTTCAGCTGAGCAGGTGGTGGTTACAGTCTGAAATATTTTGGTAAACGTCAATGTCAACCTTTTTCTGTAATGACTTGTGTAAAAATAAGCACTTACCCTAGGTGGAGACTTGTATTTCAGCCTTGAGCTCAGCCATGATGCTGCTGAAATGAAGGAGCTAGTTATGAAAGAAAACCACGGGAAACTGTGGAGCAGTTCATCTGTTGGGAAGTGTGTGCGTTTAGAAGTGACACTGTTCTTTGGTGACTCTAAGTGGTGGTGACAGCGTAAATCTAGAGCTGCAGGTCATTCTAGCGGTGGGGCTGTTCTGGGAAGCTGTGTGGTTAAACATGAATGTGTAATGGAGGAGTGTAACCATCGCCCCTGCGCCACTGGGAAATGCACGCAGTGAGGACATCAAGTGGAAAGGAGAGATGGCCTTTCCAAAGAAAACAAAAATTAAATGAGCATTCATGAGGCTCAAGATGTTTTTACAAAACCTGTGTTTAAAACAAGAAAAAAAGTTGCTAAATGAAGGCAGGAGAACACTGAGCTTTCTGTTTGTATTTATTTTAGCTTGGAGCATAACTGATTACTCATTTAGGGGGGGAGCAGTCACCTGCTGCTTGATTTCACCTTTGGGTCCTCCTGAGCTGAAGAAGAATGCTACATAAAAATACCACCGAGGCTTTTAATGAAAACAAAATCAGGATTACTTGTTAAAGGGGTGGGGAAGAGGGAATTAAACCTGTATGTGACTTGACATCATCCAGGCAGGTTTTAGAAAGCAAGCTGCAGCTACAAGAAGCACTGGTACTGTGATCTCTACAAGTGACATGGTGCGGTTCTCATATTAAAGAAGTTGTCACACCACCGAATGACACAGAACTGTGTTAAGACAGTCAGTAGTTAGCATCACCTTTTCCCATTGAAATTAAAATAGTTCTCAGGTGACTCTGGAGCCATTCACTCGGGGCTTTGTAATAATAGCTCAGCACGATCCCTATAAGTACTTAACTGCCCTGAATAGGCTGACTGGTCTGAAATGAAGATGCTACAGCTTGCTTGTTTGAGGCTTGGCTGCTGTGCACTGTGCTTTCCTGTGAGCCTTATGGAAATCTTCCAGGATACTGCACTGATAAAACAGAGCACGTACTCTACTGTAGGAATATATCATGAAGTCGTCAAGGGCTGGTTTTTGGAAAATTTTCTTAATACTCAGTTCTCTTTTGTATATTGTGACACAGCTTCAGTTCTGAAGTTACAGGTGTCCTGAGAACACAGACACTGTGGGAAAGTGTGGGGCAAACTTTACAATTCTTAAATCATAGCTACTCTGATTGGAGTGCAGCAGTTATGTCTGGCAAAACTGGTGATTTATGTTTTGCTTCTGTCTCACAAGGTGGAAAATTTCTGTGAGGTGCCTCAGCTTTAGATTTCTAAAGGGGGGCGGGGCGGAATCCTGTAGGCAAACCTATCCTGTGACTTTCTTCCATTGATTAGCCTAGCCAGAGTTTTAGGGTACAGCTGCCTTTGCCATTGTTTGTTTCTTGCATAGAACATAGCAGATAAATGAAATGCACAGTTCCTTACCAGAAGGCAACTTCAATTCCTGTGAAACCAGAGCTTTCTGTATATATACTTCATATAATTAAGAATTACAAACAAATGAAGGGTTATGCTCTGCTGAACTTGTCAAGCTACCTACTGTTATGCATAGACTTAGGCCTGACTCAGGCTTGCACCTGTGTTTGCTGCAATCTCGTACCTGTACGTTTCCATTTAGCACTGCACAGAAGCACAGGGAAGGGTGGGTCTGCCAGTGTCATACCATAGGAAGGAAGTTATTAATTACTTCTGCTCTCAAGTGAAGAAATGCTGGTGTGAAGATAATGAGAGGTCTCCTGCATCCACACTTGAAAGACCAGAATTAGATATCAAACTCAGTAACTTTTGCTGTTTCTGTTTTTGTACAAGACTGCACTTATCTCCAAGCATATCCTTGGGGAGGGAGGCTCCTGGTTTCAACCACACTCATTCACAATCTGTCTGAACAGTGGGGTAATGCACAGACTAAGTAACCTGGAGCTAGTGATGCCTCTGTAGCCTCCAGAACCTGAAACAGGATAGCTGTGGGAAGCAGATCAGCATTTAGTCCAAGTAGAAGAAGACTGTTTGGTCCAGCACCATGCTATCACATCCCTGCTGCTTGTGGGACAGGAGTGGATCCTGTTTGGTACTCACACCCATCTGCCTGAAGCAGAAGCGCAGGCTTTGATTCATGCAGATGTGCCCCAGACTGTTTCAGTTCCATCCTGAGCAACATTCTCTTCGTGGGTTACTTTCACCAGGTTGCAGTCCAGCTGGTTTCCAAGCAGTCCTTCCTGAGGTACATAACTCTTCCCATGTTTTTGTAAGAGAGGCGTGAAAGCATCACTCTCAGCACTGAGAACCACTGCAGACTGGAAGGTGAGCAAGGCTGCAATACCTAACACGGCGCCTACTATCACACTGCTGTTTTCCATTCTTGGGTCTTTCAAGAGCTTGGAGCATGCACACAACTCAGCTCCTCTGGAAATCTAAACATCTGATAGATTAGGATGTGATCTGGACAGCTGGGTGAAGTAACATCTCTTCATCAGCTATTTAGCACTGATAATTGCATGGAAAAGGTGACTTCTTATTTTCCTCTAGGTATTGCTCCAAACTTGTGACAAGAATCAGACTGCTTTGGTCACACTGTAAGAGCTGTTCCACTGTCGTCCTAAATTGTTACTGGTATAATTTATATCATCTGACAGACCAGGGTTAGCCTGGGAACGTCTTTCAAAAACTTGCCTGGATAAAGCAGTAATTCTGCTTGGCCAACAAACTGAAATTCCAGTGAGGAACAGAGCATTTCTATTTCAGGTGTCTGAGCAATTCCAGTAACTCTCATAATATTAAAGCACAGAAAGTTACCCAGGCAGTAGAGCTGATACATAGTCATGAAATGTGTTTCAAAATTATAATGAGGTTTTTATGACTTGTAAATAAGAGGTTTTTTACAATCAAGCTGAAAATATCTACCCAAACCAGCCAGAGAAATTACTTACCCTCAATAACTTTCTAGTTTGCATTTTCAGCTTAGGGATTATTTGTGTTAAAATCTCTTTAACAGACACTACTCAATCCTGCAATTAAAAACACATCTGTTTGCAGCAACAGTCTGTTCTTATGGGAAAGATACTGAATGTGTGATACCAGTTGAGAGCTCACTGTGTAACTGAGCAGGAAGAGGATGCTGAATAGGTAAGAGACAGAGAACATTTGGTCCTAAAAAAAAAATTAGTAAGAAGTTTCAATTGCACTGTGTATTTAAAACTATCCCAGTAGGACAGATTCTCAGTAAGTCACCTATCTACCAGCCAGCACATAGAACTCCAAGCTTCTTTGTTACAACAGCATCGTTCAGTTGTCTCTTCCATTTAAACTCTATAGGAGCTTTACTACTGACCTCATGGGGAGCAAGACTAAACTGGAAATGCTCCCTTCCGGTCCCTGATCTCCCCAATATCTTGTGCCTCATAAACATGATGATGTTCAGAGATGGACATCCTGATCACTGAGGAGCTTGCACTGAATTAAGATTTGAAGAATGTTACATGCCAAAGTTGTGCAGCTTTCTTAGTTCTTTTTTTCATTTTGCAATTCTATTCAGACAAATGCCTAGTCATTTCTGTGCAGCCATTTGTGGTTTTTCCTCGCTTTTTACTAGTTTAGGCAATGCATCTTTCAGCTGGCTTCTGAAGGTCTTTTCCTGTGAACAAGGCTACTCCCAGTATTTTTTAGGAAACCTGGATTCTCCATCCAGAACTGCAGCAAGTGTGTCCTTTACAACCAGATGCTGCTAACAACTTAACTGCCTTTGAGAGCCTTCAGCTCATAGTCAAAGAGCAATTTTTTTTAAACAGTATGGGAACACAGGAATGAACTTGGCAATATTCAAATGTCGCTTTAGCCCCAAATCATTTTCTGCCAACAAGCAATGAGTGTTTAGAGACTGATTACAGGTACAGAGTATAGAGTCCAGATGAAGTCTCCAAAATTACCATAAGCAACAATTCATCTTCCTGTTTTGAGGCTTGCATTTGCATTCATGACATTGAGTTTAATGTTTACCAGTGAATTTACCCTACCCTACATGAACTTTTCTTTTTTTTTTTTTTAATTATCTGTTTGGCCTCCAAAAGGCTCTATGGCAATGTTAGGATTTGTACAAAATGGCACTTTTTTTAAAATTGGCTGCCTGGTGATTGCATTAGCTTTTCCTATGGGGAAGAATGAAGACCATTTAGTCTTACAATTCTCAGATGTTCCTGCTGTGGAACTCAAATTTACTGCTTTCCACAGGTCTGCACTGGAATTCTTCGGAAAATGGTTTATTTGGCACCACTATTCCCACACCTGGCTGCTTTCAAAAAGTAATTATTATTACACCTCTCAGTCCCACAGTGTCGTGCTGTATCCTTACTAGAGTGGCTTCTTCCCAGTGTCCGCCATGGTTGAAAGGGGCGAGAAACCCAGCACCAGTCCAGAAGTGGATGATGCTGGGAAAAGGGAGCTGCTAGACTTATACCTAAGAACAGCCATGTTTGCTGTAAGATCAAGTACTCCCATCTAGTGGATATGCAGGAAAAAGCTTCCAATCTCACAAGGATTATAAATTAAAAGGATGCGAGCTTGATAAATCAATGCCTTTCAGGATCCTCAGAATAAACTGGGATTTTAAGCCTAGAATAAACAGCCTAAGGAAACTGCTGACACCCTTTCCACTTTTTAAACTACAGTGAAAATACATAAAAAGTAAAAACTTAATCTTGTTCACCCCTACTGCATTCAATGTGATTCATTTCCAGAATGATTAAATATTCAAAAGATAATGTGATATAAAAATCCTCAGCCTTCCTAGCAAACCTCCAGTTAGTAACTAGGTCACACCAGATGTGATCAAAGATTTCACAGTTTGATGTGTGCTTAGTTCCAATGCTGAAACCACGTTATAAACTTTCGCAGGAACCACCATAAATTCCAGTGTTTTCTGTCAGCATTTGCAATTAAGTAAAAAACTGAGCAGTGATGGAGAAGAACAATCTCTGATCTTTTCAGGTCCTCTGGTGAGCACAGGGGCACCTGTGGCACAACAAAAGGAGGCCTGCTCTCTGCTTCTTGTGCTTCACACTGTAGAAAGAAAAAGTTGGTCTCAAGCACATTAAGGCCGGGTTTTGTAAGTGCTAAAACAGCCAAACCTCTTTAATTGCTGCTGTTACGGATATGCAAAAGATATGCTGCCATTTCAGATTTGCTTAAAACGTCTGCCTAAAAAGAAATGACAAAGTACTGTGCAACTGTACTAAAGGATTCTCGATCTCCAGTGGCCCTTTTCTCATTCCCTTCCCACATTTTCTGATATTCACCTCTTCTTCCACCAACCCTCTGCAGAGTTAATCTTTGCCACAATGCCAAGCCTTCCTTTGTGTGTGTCCCTTGAACTATTAAAACCAGCCCATTTTGGTGACTAAAGGTATGCCTTTGTTGTACAGAGGGGCAGAAAGCAATTGTTCCGGAGGTCCTGAGGGAAAAAAATATCAAATGATTTGATACACTTTGTTGTACACATTTCACATCACTGCACTTAGCAACACTGGCTTAAGAGTGATTTAGTTCAATTCGTTTCGGTAAAACTTGCTATGTTTTGTCTAGGTGAACACAAAACATGCTTCAGGATCAATTTATTTTCATTAAAAATTAACAAAAAATACTCTAAAAAGAACAAAATGAAAAAATCTCTAAAACCCCCATTTTTTCCCCCAGCAATATCAGACTTTATAATTTTACAAGTGAAAAAGATTCCAGCTCTTCTGAGGCAGAATGCTGAGCGAGCGCAAACAGTACCTTTCAAGACAGGAGACTCTGGAGCCATAAGGATGCCTTATTAGGAGGATCCTACTAAGCAGGCATTCTGGCTATTTGATCAAATGGAACCTGAAAGAAAATGGACCAACCGATTGAAATTCCTCCTAGACAGCTTTCTATAATTAGATTTACAATCAAATTACCTCTACGTTTTCTACAGAGACCTTTGTCTAAACTTCAAAGGATGTCTGCTTCCTTTTAAAGTATTTCCAACACCTACATATCAAACCTGTCAGAGTGCAGAAATACTACATGCCTTCTTTTTCTGCTCCAGGCCACAGTAAAATTTACCTCAACAAAAAAAGTTTATGCCCCTGTTAAGACATTACAACTGCAGTAGTAGTCCATTCCAGGAACATATGCTGGGGCTTGCTGGCATTCCAATGAAACAGAAGTTAAAAAACATCATGTACTTCTGTGTTACAGCTACCTAAAATAACCCACAAAGAAAAGAAAAGCAACTGTCTGGTGCCATGCTATAAAATAAAATGTGCAAGAGAAAGGCCTCTTTCACATTTTCAGATTTAGCCAAAGGAATAAACGGCGCAGTCTTGGCAGGACTGCCTTCATTCCTCATCCATCAGACTTCTGACAGTTTCAAAAAGACATTCATGAGGAAACTAATTCAGTGTCTCCTTGACACTAAGTGGAATTTAATAAAGCTTTAGGGCAGACAGCATATTGTTTGCAATTGCATGTAAGTATTCTTCTAACTAGAATCTGCACCAAATACTTAAAACTCTTGTAAAATAACAGAGAGCTTACATTTAGCAGGTTCACAAGTTAAAAAGGTATGTTACTACATAGTAGTAGCAATTAAAAAAGCAGCAAAGCAATAAATACTCTGACAAATAACATTTTTCTAAGCCTGTTCCTCTTTGCTATGCTTTATTATGTCTTCATTAAAAAAAAAAAAAGGGAATTAAAACTTGGCATTAATTTGGATGAGTGGCATTTCTGTATGGAGGGAAAGAGTTGTTATAACTGAGAGAAACAACACTTCTGTTGGGAACATTTGTTACTGATAGAAACAGGAATCAGCATGTTAATCAGCCTTCTTCTATCACAGCTTTCCAAATGATAAATGAGCTGCGTCTTCTGAATGCACAATGCAATCCGGTACTTTGTGAGAGAAGAGGGAAGACATAAAAACAAGGTAGAATCTGTGCCTGTGTGGAGGAAGAATAGAGAAGTCTTGTCCCCTCCAACTATTCCAGCTTACTTAACACAACTTCACGGTATATAAATAATTAAAATCAACTAAAGCTAACTTCTAGATGATTGACTGCAGGGTTTGCTTTTTGAGGATTCCTCTACTTCCAATACAAGCAAAGCAATGTTTCAGGGAGGGCAATCTGGGCCAAATAAATAGCTTCATTTTAGACAAAAGAAGCTTTCATGTGTGAAATTTTTTTGAAGACCTGAGGTTACCAGATATAACCCTAAATTTAGTACAAATTTTGTGTTCCCTGTAAAAATTGCCTTATTGTTAGAAAAACAAACAAGCAAACGAACAAACCAAAAAACCATGAAAATATTCAGCTCAAACTTTATCACATTTGACAAGCCATGGCAAAATCTGAGAGAAATACAGGTTAGATACAGTTGTTCTTTGTAAAAATTATACCGAACAATAAGCCTGCCAGAGAGAAATAGCAAACACCTGTGGGCAAGGGGATAATGAAAGCTGTACTACCCAATTAGCACCTGTAGAACATAAAAGAAAAGGATCTTAATTTCTTTTAAATAGGGGTAAGGGTCAGCAAAAAAATTAAGCAAGTTTTTAGTTCCAACAACTGACTTTGATGTTTAACAAGAAATAACAAAGTAGATCTCATTTTGAGTATTTTATTTCTGTCTAGTCATAAAGAGAAAAATCTGACAGTTGTGTGTTTCCTTGAAACCTGCTGATGGGTTGTAATATCCAGCTGAGCAGTTGTTCATCAGCAAACCGTATTCTGCTCAGTAAGATGTCACATAGGTGAAAAACAGAGAAAACGTATGAAAGGTTTCACTTGGAAGCCACTGTCTGCGTTCTTTCAGCACTCCCCACAAGCAGTAGCAACTGAAACATGGGGTTTTCTACTAGAAAGTAAGCAGTCTTAAAGGAAACAAGGAGCTGCAAAGACCCAAAATTTTGTTCTCTGTAATGTACTCCTAATTTGTTCCTATTTGAGGTTCCACAGCTGTTAGGTGCCGTCCAAATAAATTCCTTTCAGATAACCTGAAAGAGGTGACGCTTCATCTTGAAGGTAATCGCAATTTTGTCCACTCAAACTATTACCTGGAGACATATCATTTGTAAAATACTGAATTAGTAAATCATGCAGTTATTGATTAAAAAAGATAGCAAGCTTTCTCTTTGAAAATAAAAACCAAGCAAATTGGTGTCTGATACACTGTATCAAAAAACAGACTTCTGGTGGCACATATTTAGATAGATATGCTGCTAGAAAGATAGACTGCTAAAAGCTCAGGAGCATACCTGAAGTTTTTTGGGGGATTCTCTAGCTTACGAAGAACACTTCTGCCTTTAAAGCTTAAGGAAGATGTATGCAGGGAGAAGTCTTTGATGAGTGCATTTCGGCTGTGAGCATATTTCATTTGCTAGATGAAGAAAGCATGCCACAGCATTCTGACAACTACAAACTGAAAGACCTCACTTGTTGGGGCTTTGATGTGTGCCCATCAAAGCTGCTTGTGTGTGCACTGCCACTGAGACCCCCAAAGCACTTTGATAGGAGCTCAGGATCTCTAAGTGCAAAGCCCAGGAGCCCAGCTCATTTTGGGACGGGGTGGGTGGGAGGCCCTCTTATCCTTATTAAACTAATAACTTCATTATTAGGCCTTAATACGAACAACAACATAAGGACTGAGAACAGACCTAGCGCACTAAGGAGCAAACACACAGCAGAAGCTGCGGTGGAGGCACAAGTATGACTTTTGGGTGCAGCTGAAGGATAAAAGACAGATTCTGGAAGCCTAACACACAGCCCTCCTCTAGCAGATGGCAAGAGGGACTGCGGGACGCCTAAGTGACAGCGGGACCCGCTCCGCTCCCGCGGCTCTGAGGGACAGCGCCACACGGCCCCAGCACCCGCGTGCAGCTGCGCCCGGACTTAGCGGCCCTCTCTCAGCCAACGGGCGCCCGTTTTAGAAACGCCCGCATGCCGAGTCTCGATGATTGCCTTGCGCTGATTGGCTGCTTCCTCCCGTCAGTTATACCTGCCGCCCGGCTCGGCTAGGCCGGGGGTTCGGGCTGCGCAGCGCGGGATTGTGGGGTGAAGCGAGCTGAGCGGTGGGGTGAGAGGAGGGGAGAGAAAAAAGGAAGAAAAGAGAAGTAATTATCATCGCCTAGAGACTTCTAAAAACCTGCTCTCAGTTTCTTCGAGCTGTTTTTAGTTCGAGGTGCTGTAGTGGTTTCAGTGGGATGTTTAGGTCTTCTGATTAGCACAGGGCTGGTTGATGTTTTTAGTGGGGATAACGTTTGTTGTGTAAGGAGTGGCTTTGTTAGTACTAATTTTTGCTTCTGGCAGCATCAGGAAGTTATATGGCCATGTGTTACACAACATGTGTAGATTTTGGAGAATAACAGGCAAGCAATTGAAGTGTTGGAGATTGCCTGGCTAAGTATTGCAGAGTTTAAGGCAAGGACCTCAAGGACTTAAGACTGTAGGTCAGGGAGAGAAAGAAAGACCATGAAAAGAAAAATCTGATTTTAAGTTAATTTTTTAATTCAACCAGTGAAGTTCATAGATTACTGTATAGACTATTGGGTTTCATTTGTTCCCTATGACCGAAACCAAAGGAGATCTTGGCATGTCACCCAATACTGGGTATAGCAGTAAAAACTATTGATACAGCTCCTTACTTTTCAACATCATAAAAATTGATAAAAGCATGAGAATGAGGACCTCAGAAGTGGATTTATCTCAGCCCCTTAGTTTTCACAGACAGTTCTCTCAAGTTCTATTAAATATTGATTTCATTTGAATTACTTCTGTAACAATGTTTTTTGAATTCTCTGAATTAATTAGTGGTGCATATCATGCATTTCAGAAGTATTCTTTGGACTGAAATCCATGTTTAAAGTTGCTTCTGTAAAATACAGTGATAAGGGAGCAGATTTTGTCACTCTGGGTAGCTTTTAGGTCTCTGTACAACTGAGACAAGTGTTAATGAAGAAATTCATTAAAGTGCTTGAAGAGACAGCATATTTATAAAATAGCTGTGATGCCACTTGTATAAGATTAAAACTTTAATGTGGAATATATAGTTGCTTGTTGAAGTTTACTGCTGGGTTTTGAAAGCAGGTATATAGATGGTACCAGTTACATACAGGGTTGCAGCTTTATGCTTATTGAAGTCACAGTAAATAGTCAACTCTAGAATGTGTTTCTGTGCTCTGGTGGCCTCTGTATACAGGTAGTGGCTTACGATTATCTCAACTGGGATATGTATAATGTTCTATTGAAGCTATTGCAGATATGACTGAGGAAGATTCAGCTGCAGCAAGAGAACCAGGCAAAAGGAGAGGTGGTAATCAGATGGCTTCTGCCTTACTTACCCTACTAGACAAGACTGGATACAACATGGTTCAAGAGAATGGGCAAAGAAAATTTGGTGGGCCACCACCAGGTAAGCATTTTTTTGAGGTAACAAAGCTTATTTTATGTAAGGGTACTGACACTATACTTCTGTGTATGGCAGACATGTACTTTCTGCTCTATTATTACTGTATGTAAGCCCAGTGGCTTTTTTGGTTTTGATTTTGAGAACTCTGGAAGGAGGGTTTATCTACTCCTAGCCTTAACTTATTAAAATAGTTAACATCTTTCATGCTGAATTTGGGTTTTACTTCGAGTTTAAGATAGTTTTGCTAAGTGTATTTATCAGGTATGTTGTGTTTGTTGTGTGTTTTAAATAATGCTGGTTTCAGTGGCTTGACGTGCAAATTCAAGGGAAAGTAGCAGATGAATTTCAAAGAAAAAAATTGTGCTCCTGAAAGCACAATTTGTATTGAAGCTTAGAAAATCTAAAAAGATACAAATATACCAATTTTCAAAGGTAACAAAAAAACAGCAACTGATCTCTGAAGTGCATTGTGTGAAGGTGTGACTATCTGACACTTGTACTAAGGTTTTTTTGCTGGACAACTTACTTTAAGGTTGGGAAGGTCCTCCACCACCTCGTGGATGTGAAGTTTTTGTGGGTAAGATCCCTCGTAACATTTATGAAGATGAATTGGTCCCTCTTTTTGAGAGAGCTGGGAAGATATATGAGCTCAGGCTGATGATGGAATTCAGTGGTGAGAATCGAGGCTTTGCTTTTGTGATGTACACTACTAAAGAGAATGCCCAGCTAGCCATCAAGATTCTTAATAATTATGAAATCCGTCCAGGGAGATTTCTTGGTGTCTGCATAAGCTTGGACAACTGCAGACTATTTATTGGAGCAATTCCAAGAGAGAAGAAGAAAGAAGAAATACTAAAAGAAATGAAAAGAATTACACAAGGAGTGGTGGATGTCATTGTTTGTCCAGATGCCACTGACAGAACTAAAAATCGTGGATTTGCTTTTGTAGAATATGAGTCTCACAAAGCAGCTGCCATGGCTAGAAGGCGGCTACTCCCAGGTAAACCTATTTTTAAGTTAATTTTTGGAGGAGGGTATGTTGGGGGGAAGGGTGGGGGGGTAGAGTTGAAGGGCTGTGATCCCCTTCTGAGATTCTTAAAATCATTTTAAGAGTTTAGTGTGTTGGAAGTGGCTTGTTCTTTATGCTCTGGGGAATCGAAAGTAGAAGGGATTAAAAGCATCGACAGAGGGAATAGGTAAATGTGAAGTTAAAAAGGAAATCGGTCAGTATGACTCCCATCTGCACACAGGGTCATAAGGTTGAACTTTTGCCAAGTCTTCATTAGGTATTTCAGGTGCTAGTATCTTTCAACTTATTCCTTAAGTGGACTCAGATAACAAATGCTGCTGTTTCACATGTTACACATCGTATTTGTTTGCTTTTTCTAAAGGTTGTGTAAAATAATGATTTTTATTTTCATCTTGTTTACTGATGTTTTGCTTCTTTGCTGTAGGAACATTCCAGCTTTGGGGTTGTGTGGTTCAAGTAGATTGGGCATGCCCAGAGAAAGAAGTTGATGCAGAAACAATGCAGAGGGTTAAAGTATTGTATGTAAGAAATTTGATGGTTTCTACTACGGAAGACACAATTAAAGCTGAATTCAACAAGTTTAAGCCACGAGTAGTTGAGCGTGTAAAGAAGTTGAGAGACTATGCGTTTGTTCATTTCTACAACCGAGAGGATGCAGTTGCTGCCATGTCTGTAATGAATGGAAAGTGCATTGATGGAGCCAGCATTGAGGTAACGCTGGCAAAGCCAGTACACAAAGAAAGTACTTGGAAGCAGCATCTTAATGGGCACGTAAGCCCCTGTTCTGAAAATCTCATGAAATTTCCTAGCAAAGATGATGATCATCAGAAATCTGTAGGGGAACCTGTAAGTCCTTCACCTAGTCTTAATGGTCAGCAGAGTCCAAGCTCACGTGAACATGAATGGTATTCATACCCATTTCTTTCAGAAGTAAAGCTTATTCCAGTTAGCTTGTATGCTCTGAAGTCCAGTTACTTCAGTTCTGCTGTTATGCGTCTGGATTATTTTTGCTACAAAAATAAGTGGTTACCACCACAATACAACTTGTATTTAGCCACGAGTCAGGATGGGAAAAAACATTTGGTGTGCAAGATACTTATTCCTAGTATTGCAGATGGTTCCCAGAGTTGCTTCATGTCCCACAAACTCTGTGCAACAGTAGAAGACGCGAGGGAATTGGCAGCACAGATGGCACTTGTACATCTAGGTAAGCATAAATGCCTTTGAATAGTTCTTAAGAACTGCAGCTGAAAAAGTGATGAAATTGTCCTTTGCATATAGTTTTGGAAAAGTTTTTCTGATTCCTCTCTCTGTAGACACTCTCAACACCATAGCTGTCTGTCACTGAAGAGCACTGCAGGTGGTATGCTGAGGTAAAATGTACTGTCACTTAAAGTTCTTCATTATTTTTAAACCATAAAATGAGAGAAAATTGATACGATTATTCTTAATTCTTGGGAAGTCTAGAATCTTCATATACATTTATGTAGTATCTTAAGTCAGAATACGTGTACTAGAAAGTGAAATTTTTGATGTTACGAACTCCTATGATAAAAGCTTTCTGTAACTGAGAAAGCAATCACTAAAGTTCTGGCAGATCATTCCCGCTGCTGCTCTGTACACCCAAGTAATGTAGAATGTAACATTTGACATCTAGTCCCTGCCTAGTATTTTTTAGTTCAGGAATATTAAAGCACCCAAAACGCAGAACTGATTTCTAGTGTGTTCCATAAGTGGCTGTAGTCTCAGTTTAATCAGACTTCATTGTGAAAGAAAGCAGAATTCAAGCTCTTTGGTAGATGGATTTGAAGGTTGTTGCAGAGCCATACCTGCTATTTTCCTCTTCTCTCCCCACCTCTCATTTTTTCTCCCCCTTCTCTCCTGCTCCTGTTTACTGTGTTGGAAAAGCTACTGCTGGATAGCATACAGTTAAAATAGTATTGCTGCTCTTCTCTCCATAATACTATTGCTTAGGAATTGTTCTGGAATTTTCTTTGTACTGCAGTGAGTTTCTTTTCTTCTTCTCCTCTCTTTCTTTCTTTTCTTCTTCTCCTCTCTTTCTTTCTTTTCTTCTTCTCCTCTCTTTCTTTCCTAAGTGCAGTTTGTAGCAGACTTAATTTAGACTTGACTGTGAAATGTAAGCAATCCTTTCCTTAGTGCAAAAAAAAAAAAAAAAAAGCTTAGATTTTTCTCTCCTATTCTCAGCTAGGAAAGAAACCCAGAAACAACTAGGAGGAGGGGAGGTTGGTCTGAGAGTGATTTCACAGCTGTGGTTAAATCTAGAGTGCAAACAAGCTTAAAGCTTAAAAAAATTAAAAGTGTGTGTTGTGCTCTTTCTTTTGTGAATTGTTGTAAGTGCTGTAAGGTAAAACAGGTTATTTGTTTATTATTTTTAATCTACACTGTAAGCAAGATGCCTAAAATCTGGCTATTCTCTCGCTAATCACATGATGATTTCCTGTACCTAGAGCAAAACACTGTTTTCTAAAAGATATTTCTGTAGTTAATAATACTTGCGTGTACAGTAGTCCCGAGCAGACTGCAGTTCAACATCGTTCCACTTGGTGTCACCTGGATATTTTGAAAATGACTCGAGTAAAACAAGCTGAATTTCGTTGAAAGATGAACAGGAGATAGTAAAGCAAACAAACAAAAAAAAAACAACAACAACCAAACAAAAAAAATCTTGACTAGAAATTTTTCTCAGAAATTGGGTAGTATATTTTCTTGTGGAAGCATGCTAGCTTCTGTTTGGTTCCTGTAATTCCATTTCATAGGTACATAGGTAGGTAGGTCTACTGTAAAATAATGTATTAAGTGGTGTCAGTTATAATGGTGTATGCAGGCAAAAAAGGAATTATATTTCACATACTTGGAATCACTTAACAGGTCCAGCTTCCAGGTTTAGATTGATATTAAGAGCTGGAGTTGTTATTGTGGTGATATTTGGACTATTTCATTGGATAGCCACTTTCATATAAAAGAAAGACATTGTTCCTTCCTTGATTTGCAGAAATTTAAGTAATGAATTTAAGTAATGTGTGGATATCTGTCACTGCTGAGGCCTCTTTCATGTCTAAAATGGAGATTACTGTTTTAGTGTCATGGGATCAGTTTTAAAAGCTTATAAGGGAAGCTAAATCAACGCTCAGTGTTAACTTTGCTGCTGGAAGCTTCTAATCTTACCCAGGATTTGTCCTGAAGATTAGTATTTTTCTGTCCCTGCTGCTTACAGACAGGGAATGTAAACTTTTACATCTAGCCCTGTGTAGGAGAACTTAGAGAAAAGGAAAGATAGAAGAAGGTTGGGCTGTTTTCTGTTAGCTCCTATCTGATGTTGCTTTAACTGTTGACTGAAAAATTTACTTAAGGATTTGAGTTGGTGTTAGGGATACAGAGGAAAGAGAGGAAAGCAGCCATGGGATACGGTTTTCATTGCATGCATATCTTAAATCCATCTTTGAATAGGGAATGCAGTATGCTTGCTGAAAGTCTGTTTTTCTTCCCTCCTCCCCACCTCTTCCTGCAGGCAAGGGAAGTACACCCGATTTGGCTTGAATTGCCCTGAACAACATAGTAAAGGGGTTGAAAAAATTGGTGTTTGTTACTTCTTCTGAATCTCACCACGAAAGGAAGAGCACCGCACTGATGCATTTTTACTGGAAGTTCAGATTACATGGTACCTGTTGAAGGGTATTTCAAAAGCATGTTTTAAACTTTCAATTTTGAAGATTAGTGCAGTTGTTTTAATTAGATTGTTTGTTATGAAGGTAATTTGTTTTAGATTTCATTGCCTATAATAATTTATACAACAGTAGCCTATTTTTAGTGTTGAAATAGTTCATTATGACTCCTTGCCCGTTGTATTCCAAGTTTCATGCAGAGTGTTTTTTAAGATTGTGTTGCAAGTAATAGTAAACACTGAAAAGACAACGACAGCAATGTTGCCTTTTCAAACATAAAAATAATTTCTAATATTCTTGTTACTAGCTGTAATACTAAATGTAAATACCACACTCAAAGTTATTCGTTTCTGTAGCAGTGCAGATTTTATAGGAAGAACATTTCCACCAAAGATTTCCTTATATAATTTGTTGCTTTGTTTTAAGAATAAAAGTGGATCCATCTCCTTTTTAAACCTGGTATGTGCTTTTGGCTCCTGACCAAGAATCTAATGTACAAGTAATGGTTGTAAGCTTTTATTTATTCTTTTTTTTTTTTTTAACCTGAAATTTTGTTGGGGGGAAAAAAACAAGGGAAAAGAAAATGTAACTGAGTGCTTTAAGTTAAATATTTTTCTTAACACGGTCAAATATTACAGTTGGACATGTTTCATCAATATATTGCCTTTTTGGATCTACCTAAATGTTAATTGTATTTAATAATAGCTACATAGTTGTTTGAAGTGTTGTAAATTTTAATGTGTAATATAGTGTTTTAATTATTCACTTGAATTTGAATATTAAATTTATGCTGTTAGCGTTTGGTGTGTGTACTTAAGTACTAGAATCTTACATGTACTACATTTGCAAACTGATTCTGTAGGATTCACTCTGCTTTTTCTACTAAACTTTGGCCAAAGGCTCCAGTTTGAGGTGCTTTGCTGAGCATGAAGTTGAATTTAGTGGCTTACTGTTTCCTATGAAGTTCGGGTGGGAGGAAAGAAGAGGGGGCTTGCTTTATTTCAAGCTTAAATGAAGTCCCTGAGGCCAAGACAAAAATCAGCGTTAGGTAGAATAACACAGTGTTACACTGATAGGTATAGGGGAGCTAATTTCCAAGTCCTTGTGCCTGTCAGCCTGAGAATTGCAGTTTACAAACAACTGCAGTGAGCTTTGTTTTTTGTCTGCCCTAGGTCTTTTGAGTTCCATGTTTTCATTACAAGGTTTTCAAATAGGCATCTTTAAAAATACCCTGAAAACACAGCAGACTTCTTGTGTGTGCAAGAAAGACGTGATAAAACAACGTTCTTTCTTCCTTTAATGGAAGTTTGGGTGTGCTTTGTGTTCTTGGCTCGTTAAGGAAGCTGTGTCACAAACTAAAGTGAAGTTGCATAGTACCCAAATGAATACCCTTGGGTGATGGGGGCAAAGAGGTGACCAGTATTGCAGAAAATCTGGGGCTGTTTGGATTGTAACGCACTCATACATGAAGGATTATTATGCAAAAGAAGTCCAAAGTAAAACAAAAAGGAAAACAGAACAGTAAGTTTGCCACAAGCCAGCAACTGTCATCATTACTAACACGAACAGGTACCTTCACAGTTATTTTAAGTATTCCCTGTAAGTTTGACTGTACACAAGCATGATCAAACAGTTCCATGGAACAAGTACTGGGAGGATGCAAGCCAAACACAACCTTCAGCCACAAGTCTTTGTTTTCTAGATCAGAGCGAAGTTGTAAGAAAAGCAGCTGAACCAGCAGTAGCAGTAGGTTGCTCTCATTCAGTGTTTTTGGACATTATTTAGGATATGTTGTTAAAAGTCTCTATAATTAGTGTTCAAAAATGTGAATATATTTTTTGTATTTATAAAAGTCTCACCAGAGCCTATTAGCCTTTTGTAAAATCCCATGCATTTCTTTTCAAAGTGTTGCAACAGAGAGAGAACATAGTTCTTGCATATTTTGCAGCACTATTGCATAACCATATTAGAATCATCCTGCTTTAAGATCGCCATAGAAACTAAAAGTCCCTGTAGAAGTAGAGTTTGCGGACTTTAGTAGAACAGAGTTGTGTTTGTGCTCCTTCATACTGAGCCCGCTCAGTGCATTTAAAGACTTGCCCCGTACAAGAAAGGCTGATCCTTAATCTTACTTTTTTCGTCTGCTTGCTTTTAAAAAAAACATATTATTACTGCCTTTTGGCTGATGGCTGGTGGTTATGCCAATGCCAGCTGGCAAGTCAGTTGAGGGTAACAGCCTAAGACTTCCAACCTCTGTTTTTATTTGTTACGATGGGGAAAACTAAGGCCTTTGTCACCAACATCTAGTGTACTACAGAATAATGGGAATTACTACATTCATACAGTTTGCTTTCAAATAGAAAGTGGTATTGATTGTTAGGTTAACAGTTTTAAGGTAAAAGCAGTGCTCAAGAAAGCAGGAGATTTACAAATCTCATCTTTCTCTGTATTTCTTAATACAGTTGCTGTTCATAACAGTAATAATGACCAGGTAAACATCTCAAGCTATTTGTTCTTCAGCTTAGTAGGAGGAGGAAGTAAAACAGATGAAGGTTTAGCAGTGGTAGCTGCAAGTCAGAACTCTAGTAGGCCCCAAAAAGTGCCAAGAAAGGGAAAACCTTGTCATTTAGAGCTTCTTCCACCCCTGTTATTTTTTCATTATGATAACAAGGCTGTTATGAGCTGCCACTTAAGTAGTTCATCCACAGACTACTCACAGCCATTTCAAGAGTCAGAACAAGTAAAAAGGTGTGCCCTGCTTAACTACCCCGCTGGGTGCATTGGTATTAAAGTAACTAAAACCTGTAATATTTGCAGGAGACAGAGCTCACGTTGCCTTGTGAAAGGAGCACTCAAACCACAAGGATGCCAGCAGGGTATCAGGAGTGGTGCCTGGCACATAGGACCACAGTGAGAGCTGTTCCAAAACCACATGGTCACACAGGCTACTGCAAATGCCATGGAGAAGCAATAATTGGCAAAAATTATTTAAGTATATCTCAATAATAGCTTAGATTTGTTTAAACAGTATTCCATCCAACTGACACAGCTTTGGTCTTCATGCAGAAGGGCTTAACTGTTACTGGTTTTGTCCTTGTCTTGTACAGAGGCTTTTCTGTCTCCAAAAATGTAAATGACAGAATAATTAAACCACCACTGTCAATCCAGGTGAATTTTTAGGACCTTCCCTGCAAATACATGTGTAGAATTGGAAGAATATCTTAGAGTTGCTCTAAGATGGGTGAAATTTCAGGAAGTAGGACGACACCTGTATCTCTACAAGAAGCCTGCAAAAACAAGACTGTTATGTCTCAGTTCCAGTCTCACATTTTGACAACGCAGCGATGCCTTTGGCTAAGCTAGCAGATCAAGTTTTAGACTTGAAAGACATGAGTAGTACAGGGTAATACCCATTGAGTACAGTACTGTCTTTACAGATCATACTCTGTACTTTTTTAAGCTGGTGGTGTTTCAGAATGGCACACTATTACCATTTTTAGATAGGGAAGGAATGTCAGAAATTAACTCATCATAAAATCGTAGAATGGCCTGGGTTGAAAAGGACCTTAAAGATCATCTAGTTTCAATCCCCCTGCCAAGGGCAGGGTTGCCAACCACTAGAGCAGGCTGCCCAGAGCCACATCCAGCCTTGTCTCAAATGCCCCCAGTGATAGGACATCCACAACCTCTGTGAGCAATTTGTTCCAGTGCGTCACCACCCTCTGAGTGAAAATCTTCCTCCTAATACCTAACCTAAATCTCCCCTCTCTCAATTTAAAACCATTCTCCCTTGTCCTATTACTGCCAACCTGCATAAACAGTTATTCCCCTTCCTGTTTATACACTCTCTTCAAGTATTGGAAGGCCACAGCGAGGTTTCCCCGGAGCCTTCTCTTCTCCAAGCTAAACAATCCCAGTTCCCTCAACCTTTATTCCTCATAGGAGAGGTGCTCCAGCCCTCTGATCATCTTATGCCTCTCCTCTAAACATGTTCCAAGAGCTTTGTGTCTTTCTTGTGCTGGGGTCCCCAGGCCTGGACACAGTACTGCAGATGGGGCCTCACAAGAGCTGAGTAGACGGGACAATCCCTTCCCTCTCCCTGCTGGCCCCCCCTTTTTTAATGCAGCCCAGGATGTAGTTGGCCTTACGGGCTGCAAGCACACACTGCTGATTCATGTCTAGCTTCTCATCCACAGAACTCCTGTGCCGGAATGATTAAACTGTTTTGTGACAGTGATAGAAACTAGCCATGCAAGAACCTAGGAGCATTTACAAAGGCAAATTGCAGCTCGTTGAGGCACATATGTATGTTTCAGTTCACTTCAGGTAGGAAGGCAAGTTCCTTTAGAAAGTCATAGCAGAGTATTACTAACATGGAGGTGTTCTTTCCCTCCCCCAACCCTCTCTCATCTAACAACACAAGGAGGTTAATATTTGTGAACACTTATGACCAAAATTAGCATATTCTGTGACAGGGTACTTATTTGCTGTCAAGAGCCAATGAAAATCTGTGAAACTCATTGGAATTACCTTGATGGAAAACTACCTCAAAACATGACAATAACACTAGGGCAGCTGGCCAAAATCCAGTACCCACTTTTGTAGATTTAACTATATGAATTACCACTTCAGGTTTACAGTGCTGCCACAGGCTATAGCTGCTACTGACTTAGAGTTTCCTGCAGAGGGAAGTATTCACTACTGTATAAAAAACAAATAGCGAGGAAATAGCAAAGCTGGAAATGTCACAGGTTCTGAGTCAAGAACATAGGACTAGAATGTCAGGAATGGTATTCACTGAATTAGTTTGTAAAGAGAAATCAAAACACTGCAAGTGATAAAACGGTCAGCTTTCTGAGCAAATGGAAACTTGACAAGCCAGTGGGAAATGAAAAAGAAACATCTTAAATCTCACCCCTTTATGGTCTTCTGTGAGTCTGCTCAGGGCTCTGATACTGACAGTGTTACTCTAATGACGACAGAAGTAGTATCCCAAAAGGAAGAGTTCTGAGGTTCCAGAAAGACGGAATAGAAGAGAAAGGATGCTACTTCTGGATCCTGGGCTGTCCTGAGATGTCACACTCTTTCAGAAATGAAGTGGATCGGGCTAAGGAGGAGTTAAATGGCAAAGAAGGGATCAGTTGTATGCAAAAACATCATCTTGAGATGTCTACAGGATAATACAGATTATGAAGATCACACACACAACAACGTGTCAGAGTGCCCAATTTCAGCTGGTTTAGACTAAAGCTTAAATTCTTCCTAGATGTTTAGTTTTTAGTATTTTTAATACAGGGAAGAGAGGGTATATCAGAAAGTGGACAACAGCTTATCTGTGGCAGTAGCTTTCTCATGGGTGTGGAGAGCACAAGTTATACATACATGAGGTCTTACGATACAGACTATGATCAGAGGAACACTGATGAAAAAGTTTGTTTCTCAACTAGGCAAATTAAAAAAGCCACATCTTGCCTAAAGCAACAGTCCTGAGAGAAAACTACCTGCACTCTTCACTCTTCATTAACACTAACGAAAACTTTCACTACTTACTTTCCCTTCAAAAAAGTATACGGTTTTCAACTACCTTGAAATTGTATTTGTTTTGTTTCTTCATCCCATCCAAAGATCTAGACTGTGAAAGTGCTAGATTAAAATGAGAGAAAACTTGCATCATCCAGTTCATCCAGCAACACACACACGCATCACTGAATTTCATTGAAGCAAGCCCAGTAAAACCCTAATGAAAGAAGAGGAAGAAAGGGAGAAAGAAAGGAGGGAAAGAAAAAAAAAAGTGGAAGCCAACAGAGGTAGGGAAGGCATCTAAACAAGTAAAAGTTTACAAGCAGCCTGGTGAGGAGCAACAGCAGAGCTCAGAGAAATTTTATTATCTTGTCTGAAAGTTTATGAAAGAATTCATGAGCAAAAAGTTAAGCACCAGCAGACATTTCTAATTGCATTTGCATGGATAGCTGCTTCATAGCTTGTTTTAAGCTTGTTGGATTTTTATGATTCATAATGCTAGGATAAGCAGATGTTACGCTATAAATAGAATATTCCACCTGAACAACCTTAAGATATAAATGCATTACAACTTTGAAAGACAAACTCTGGCTAACTTTTTCAGTATGTTCTACCTTAAGGAACAGTTGAACATATTTCAGTGACAACATTCAGATTAATCATCAGTGTAACATAACTAATATTAACAGGTGTTTGTTTCTCTGCAGCAGTCAGAAGATCAAGCTGTCTTTTTCAAAAAGCTGTTCCAATAAAAGATTAAGATGCCTCAGCACTCATTTCAGTCTCCCTTGGATAGATAAGAGCACCTCACGAGTCAGAGGTAGTAAGCCAGCCTAAGCCAACGAGCCTGAAAGCAAAATGACATCTCTGGAATAAACAAACAGGCCTGCTAACAAGCACATGAGATCACGGCAGTGGCTGAATCAGCTGTGCATGGGAGAGCTGTAAAACATTTGCTGCATCTCATCATCTTTGCTTTCCTCCTTGAGAAACTCAACCTGATGATTGTTTTGGAGCTTTCTCCATGATCTTTTATTCTTCTGACAGGAATTCTTTTTCCTTTTGCTTAGTTGAATGTTCTGCAATTCAGCCTTTTAGGCTGCAGGAAAAGCACCAAAGAAAGGCCATGGTGTCAAACCTGCTGCAAGTTTGCTCAGGCTGGATATTAGGAGGAATTTCTTCTCACAAAGAGTGGTGATGCATTGGAACAGGCTGCCCAGCAGGGTGGAGGAGCCATCATCCCTGGGGATGTTCAAGAACCGTGGATGTGGCACTGAAGGACGTGGTTAGTGGGCATGATGGGTATGGGTTGGTGGTTGGACTTGGTGAACTTAGAGTCATTAAGGTTGGAAAGACCACAATGATTCTAAGTTCTAGACATAGCCAGTCAAAAACTGTACTTAAGGCAGGGCATGCAATATAGCCTCCCGTAACAGTACAAGAGTTCCTAACTTCCTGTGCCTCCAGGACCACGAAGGGAGAAGGTTTCTTTTACAGTTGACAGGCATCTTGTCTGTCCTTTTCTGACAGAAGTGTCAGGTGACACTTATCTGTTAATTAACTTTAATTAATAGATGAACAAGATGAGCTGAGGGAGCCCTTCTGCAGACTCTTGCTGACTTGTGTGAAAGAGAATCGGTTACAGGAGATTGCAGATGAGTTACTGGTGAGCCATACAAAAAAAAAAAAAAAAAAAAAAAATGCCTTGAGAAAAGAAATGTGTTCTAGTTTTGGCTTCATTTCCAGGGCAGCTTAACAAGCTATATCTCAAGCTGTGCAACCTCAGTTGTCATCTCTCTTTAGATTCTTCTTGCTTCTCTTCTGTCATTGACTCTTCCACAATAGCCTTCAGTCCACTACTGTGTTTAAGTAGAAAGTATTTGCTGCTTTTTCACTGCCAGCTCACACTAGCTTTTCTTTAAAAGAATCAGGACAGATGCATGAATGGTGCTCTCAGTGCACTGTTTACTGTCAACGTATTCTCCTCATGTGGATTTCCAGATTATTTCCATATCGAATGTGTCCAGCTTTAGGGTTGCTTTTATGGTTAGCTATCATGATATTGCTTTAAGTATACATTCAGCACTACTAGCATGTGGATTTCTGCCAGCTCAGATGTGTCTGCCACTGGTTCCATTTTCTCGTATTCTTCACATAGCCATGCTATAGGAAGCCTATGTTACAGACCTCTGCTAAACATCAAATATAATCTCAGTTATTTCATTACAAGCAGTGTTTTATAGAGGGAGAGTTTAATACATCTATCATGTGCATACTCTAATGATCCTCTTTGGCAACAAGACACCCACCAAATGGTTCCATATGATCTAGCCATGTATTTTCTATTGATATAGCTAAATAACTATTGTGTTAGTACCAAAAGAAAGGATAAAAATAAGTTTACCAGCTGGGGATTAATACATAGATCACATGCTTGAAAGAACTTACTGCCTATTACTTGGCCCATGTGTGGTGTGAATGCTCTGAGCATGGAAAGGGAGCAAAATTATTTCTCAGCCTCCTATTACTGGTTTGATATTACCTGGGTTGTCTATGTGCTTCCATAGCATGTTGTTGTAGTGTCCTGATGGAAAGGACCCAAAGCGCTCCAGAGACAGTAGCAAACTAACTTTGCACCCTGAACATTCAAGAACTCCTGTTAGGGAGGGATCAAGGACATAATGCTTGTCTTCTAGGGAAAAGATGTGAGAGTGCTACATGAGAGTGAAAGACTAATGCTTCTACTGGCTTCGTGGTCTTGTAAATGGGCTAGAAAGAGCACCTTTGCAGAATCAAGTGTGCCAACACCATTCACCACATACCTAACATGACACCTGCTGTGACTTTTAGAATTATTTCATTAGTTGTGGGAGATGCAGGGAGCAGAAGCTGTATGAAAACAAACTCAAGTCATATCAGCCAAAATCTCTACTGAAAATGAACTAGGAGGCTGCACGATGAAACAACACTAGAACTGATGTACAGGTGAAGAATACAGATGTTTATGGTAGGAAGATGTAGATGAGGTAAAGACACCAAAAGCTAAGCTCAGCTTTCTGAAATGCGAGTTTGATCTGGGGATGCAGCATTCATAGAAGGCAATGACTGTGCAAAGCCAGCTCATTGCTGGCACTCCTGGGCTGGGTTCTCTAACTGCAGTCTTTCCCAGGCCTCCAGGACACCCACATTGTCTGCTCTAATCAATATGCTCAATTTCTTCTCCAGATAACTGTCTTTAGAAAAGGCCACTGCTCCTAACAGAACTTAAACACCAAAAGTAAATAGCCTTTTTTTTCTATTATTACTTCATTCCTGGGTAACCAGTGGCTAGGTGGCACACAACAGAATTTTTTCAAAAGTAGATGTAGGTTTATGACTGCAGGGAGGGATCTTTCCTATGTATGAAGAGGGAAAGTCTGATGTGCTTTCCTGCCTTCCTCTCCGTGCCCCATAGTCTCACCTGTTAGCACCGCCCTGCATGGGCAAGAAGAGCAGCACTTGGCTCTAGTCTACTCCATGGACATTTCTGAATGATACCTTATTACTCAGAATTGGGTTTTTATTTTTAATCTACAAATTAGAAAGCTAATACTAAGACACGGGCTTATTTATGTATTTGTTTTAGCCTCTACTTCATTTTTAACTGCCAGTCTTTTTGTTTGGTGCTCCCTGACATCTCAAGGCATTAGGCTTGGCCACCAGGACTTGGTTAGATACAGTCTCTGCTGCACAGAACTCCAAGAGGGGAAGGTTTCTAGCATTCTGGCTGCAGGAAAGCTGTGATGTGGAGGCGCTAGGATAATCTAAGGTACCTTGCTGAGGGAGATAAGGAAGGCCCTGCTGGGCTCAAACCAGCCCTGAGGTAGATCAGCCTCTCTAACTGTTCTGCTAAGTTAAGAGAGGAGAACCGAAAGGTCTGTAAACAAGTAACACATCAAGCAAAAACTGGCCCAAAGCAGGAAGAAATTTGGTGCATACACCAACGCACGTGAGTTAAGTCCTGACCTATATGAGAAAACACACACATTACCAGAGTAACAAAGCATCCTCAAGCTTGGAAACATTCCAGTCATCAATGAGAACAACGTACAGATCCAGGACAGAAAGTAACATGTTTTTTTTGGCTTGAAAATATGGGAACTATTACCTCAAGGGAAAAACAGTCCAAAACAAAGACATTCACAGGGAGCTCAGAGAAAAGCATCAAAGTGACTGTGGATTTGGAGGGACAAATGTATGAGGAAAGATTAGGAAAGCTGAATATGAATGCTTGACTAAGCACCAGTTTAATAAGGGATCAAGAGATAAATCTACAGCTATATAATTCACAGAATGTAAATGTCATTGGTGGAGCAGACTTTTTTTTTTTTTTTTTTTTTTTTTTTTTAACTCACGGAGAAGTTTATTTTCCAGTGGATTTGCATCAGAATTTTGGAAAGCAGCAGGAAGAGACAGTGGTCTCTTCTCAGCATTCCACACAAACATGAAGTCGGTTTTTAAATCAAATCAGAGCAAAGGAAGTAGATCAAGTTGGGCTTTGAAGAAGGCACAGCTCAGTACTTGCAGTAAACAGTGAGATGTTGTACTCATGGTGAATCCTTGTACTTGCAAGGTGCCAGACAGGGAGCAGTATGCACCAGGCATTATTTATCAGCCTGTACTGACAAGATAACTAATAGCAATTTAAACTACTGTGACAGTGAAGGCTCTGATTATTAAATTAATTTTACAGCTTTGTCCAGCAGTGGTGGACCAGAGCCTGTATCCACTGTGACACTCCCTCAGCCAAAACTCAACACTAAGCTCTCCAGCACCAAGTGTTTAACATTGCATCTGATTTTGAGAGGTGTGCACACCCAATAGGCCTCAGACATATGCACCAATATATTTGTGCATACACGCGGTTATTTTGGTTCACCAGGGACAGCTTTTTGGTTGGAAACAAACACAGAAAAAAAAAATTGCTTGTAAAAGACTTTTAGTTCCAGACCTGGATAATGTATTACCACGAGGAGAGTCTGTTCTTGTGGTCAAATCATCCCCTCGCTTGGTTATTTCAGGGGAAGGAAGGCATGCCTTGCGGAGTATTTATTGCTACTATGGAAGACATTTTGATGGAGGAAGGCAAGGGACTGGGCAGTTCCAGGAATGCCCCAGCCTGTGCAGATCCCCAGGATGCACAAGGCAGGTCTGGGAACACCTAGCCTCAGTGGGACCCACAGGCAGCACTGGGCTGCAGCTATGCACCAACTCCCTTTCCAGACGCATGATAAATCCCAGCACTCTCAGAAGGTAAAAATTTGGCTAGCTTCCAGTTTAAAGAGATTAAAAATGTCTTTCAAGTCACTAAGGCAGCCAGATCCTATCAATTCACAGTACATTTCAAGTAACAACACTGGCTTTTCTCCAGCGGGAGCAGCTTGGCTTTTTCTGCTACACTGCTGTTATTTTGAGCCAGGGTCCCAACACACAGGGACAGAAAATGAGTTTTTAGAAGATGAATTAAAAAAAAAAAAATCAGAATTCTAGCGCTACATCTAAGAGATTAATCTGACAGAGGGGGAAAAAGCCAACTAAATTACCTGACTTAATTGCCCCAAGTGGATGAACTCTTAATTATGCAGTAACATGACGTGGAAGAGGCAGCTCACGTAGGGGTTACAGGGGACACTTGGCCCCTGCAGGGAGAGAGAAGTTGCTCCTAAGAAACATCCTCTCCCACTTTTCTTACCCCACAGATTTCAATGGGAACACTTGCACAAGGTAGATCCCTGGAGACTTTCAAGGCTGGGTCGGATCAAGCCCTGGGCAGCCTGATCTAGCTGTGGTGTCCCTACTCATTGCAGGGCAGTTGGTCTAGATGGCCCTCGGAGGTCCCTTCCAACTCTACAGATCCTATGATTCTGTGACTTTGACTAGCAGGTTTTAGCACAGGCATGCAAACACAACCTATTGACATGAGGAAGTTTGGCCAGTCCTAGCTCTGTATCGTTAATAACTTGCTTCCCCTCCCTGCATAGTTAGTTTACCTTGAATGGGTTATTGGAGTCCCTCCCAAGCTGTGGCACCTCAAGATATAAAGCCTGTCCCTGTTTCTTGTTTCCCCATCTCCCTGCCCAACAGTTATTTTAAAGTACTGTATTATTTTTATCATTAGGCACCATGAGCTCAGAACTAAGTAGTAAAGCAACCTATATAGATAGTGCACAACTTCAGCAGCTGCTTGTCAAATTTTGCTCCATTAAGAAAAGGATTAAGTCACAGCTTTTTGATCTGCTGAAGGAATGTAATCAAACTGGGGTATATAAAGAATACTATGTCAAACGCATATTATTTACACACAGCATGCCAGCGGTGGGATGGTGGAGCTCTGTTACCCTAAGTCACACAGCATCACTTTGGAACGCTTCTTTACTGTCAAATGTTATCATTACATAGAGGTGGGCACTAATCTCATCTACACAGCAATGCAGAATGTAATTGACTAAAGCGTGGGCCATGCAAATGGGATTCAGCCTATAGGGAGGAAGATTACATAGTAAGCTAGAAACCAAGCTGAGTCCAGCTGGGTAGGGGCGGGATGCTGGCTGTGCATCCAGCAGTGCAGGATTATTCCCCCGTGCTCATCACTCAAAACAGCACCTGGATGAGCATCTGGCTGTGTCACCCCCAGCACAGGAAGGAGGAGCTTGGTGGGGAGCTCCTGTTGAGGTCAGGAGCTGAAGCATCTGCTGTACCAGGAGCTGTGAGGGAGTTGAGCATCCTCAGCCTGGAAAAGAACTAAGGGAGGATCTGATGGCAGTGTGCACTGCCATGGGTGCACAGAGGACAGTCACATCCTCCTCATGGAGCACAGAAAGTGGCAGGCATGCATCAGACAAAGGGAAGTTCCAGCCAGATTATTATGATTACTACTATTATTTTTGCTAAAGAATGTGGGTGACCACTGCAAAAGGCTGCCTGAAGTTGATGTTGAATCATTGTCCAGACAGGTATGCAGAGCCCCTCTGGACAAGAGGCTAGTGCCTAATGTGGCTTAGACGTTGGCCCTGTTGAGACAGGGGTTGGACTAGAGACCTCCAGCTTATAATAAGGCCACAAACCAAGAGCAGTCAGGATAACACCAAATGATCTGTATTGTATATCTGTACTACTTAATAACTATGTATATCCTAGTCTATCCAAAATATTTAAAAGAAAAAAGGCTGAGAAGTATTTAATGTTTTAAACACATAACAACAAAGCCACAAGCAAGAATTAAACGTTCAAATTAGTTTTCCTTGTACCTTTTTCATCTCCTGCAGTGGGGACTGGCCTCCATCACACCACGATTTGGGAGATGCTGACAACCTAACATAAGCAACATATGTAATCAGGTCTTTTACTGAATACATAGTTAAGCGCTATGTAGGTCATTATTGATTTACATCTCAAAGAAAGTTTCACGGTCTTTTGAGTTAAAGTGACAAGAGTTTAAGTTTAAATGTTTTGTACACTTAGAAGCACCTTGCTGTTAACAAACATGCGTTGGTGAGGAGTTGTCCCAGCAGAGGTTTCTCTGTAGAAGACCAGCAGCCCTGCTGGCAGAGTGCCATTCCAACCTTGAGACCCATCACCTTCCTCTTGGAAGGAACAAGTCTGCTGCTCCCATTGCTACTACAGGGGCTCGCTCTGAGCTTTGTTCTTTTGAAGTTGGACTGTCTCACATTTTACAGCTCAGGATCACTCGGGGTCAAGCTTTCTCCTGTGTATTTCCTGACAACGATCTCCAAGTTACATTGCTGTTTACTCACTGATATTTATGGGCAGTAATCCTGTCCCCCTTACGTTACTAAAAGAAACAATTAACCTTTGTATTTTCTATTGCATAAATTGCTGATTCCAACTCCATACCACCACCTTTCAGGTATTCATTGAAGCTTTTTGTCGTGGAGTTTTTCTTAGAGTTCCAGCCACTGGCAGGAAAAAAAAAAAGTCTAGCCAATTAAGTGATGTTTTCCTATTGACTCCAGTTGGAAAGAAGAACTTGAAAGTGTGGCTCAGGGGGACTCTGAAATCTCAAAAACCAGAAGGCAAATAATACATTCTTAACAAGACCTAACATGCTCAGGTTGCTCAGAGCCTGGTCTAAGCCTTACCTTGAAGTGTCTCCAAGGATGGGGCATCTACCACCTCTCTGGGCAGCCTGTTCCAGTGACTCACTATCCTCACTGTAAAAACCTTCTCCTTATATCCAGTCCAAATCTCCCCTAAATGCATCAACTTTGCACAGTTAACCTTTAGAAACACCATCCATCTGGTCTCCTGCGGGGCTCCCTCTTTCTAAATGAAAGTTGAGATTCAAGCTATCACCTTCCTCAATGACTTCCTCAAAACTCCGTGACTGGAAGGACTCCATCTTTGCAGAACAGGAAGACCCCAGAGTCCAAAGCATGCTGCTGCTACCAAAGAAGTCAGGTCTGGCTCACAGCCCGCTCCTGACAAGCTCCAGGAAAGTTGGCAAGCTGTCCTGGATGACTGCTGAGGCACTTTTGTTCTAGGAGACTTGTTATCAATCTCATTTATTGGCATGGTGCTGTACTGTAAAATTGTGAAAAGCAGTAAAAAGGAAACTACTTGGATGGAGTTACCCCAAATATGCCATTCAGCTCATTTCTGTTCCCTTGTTGAAAGCACAAATGTATTGCAAAGGGAGCAGCAGCAGTTTTATGCCATCTCCATACCCTTTTCACAAGGTAACCTCAGTACATTTTCCCCTTCCTCTATTTCCCACTTGCATTCATTTCAAGTCCCTCTCCCCTCGTAGTGGCATTTGCAAAAGTCTTGCGATAAGAAAATCAAAGGCAGAATTTTTAACAGCTTTACCAATATTGCTGTATGTTACTAAATGTGGGGAGACTAGAGTGGGCAAAATTTAACTGAAATTATGTTGCACAAATCAACACTGGTGTTAAAATCCCACATTCTTCTCTTGTGCTTGTGAGCCTTCCCTCTCCCTTGCCATGACAGCTTAATCATTAATACCTGCAGTTTTTGATCTTGCTTCATGTAATGTAATACTTCCTGAGCCATGCAATTTCTGGCACACATGGGAAACCCTGGGAACACATGACACAAAGTACAGGCATGCCCCTGCAGGCTCTATACCCCATGAAACATGTTGTAGCTACACCATTCTTTTGAAGTGCAGAAAAAGAACTGCAATATGCTGTCATTCTGCTGGAAGAAACACTGATGCATACAGCCAAAGCCAGAAGAAAGCACAAAAAGACTCTGGTCAGACCAGGCTTCTCAAAAAGCAGGATTGATGTTGGAGAATAACGTTGATGGTGATCCTTGCGAGCCCAGACAGTCAGCATCTTGCAGGATCAGACCCATGGAGAGCATGACATAATTAGAAAGGGTATTTAGAGTTTATTAATAAAACAGATGAAATGGAATGAGAATAAGAAGATCCCTTCTAATCCTTCGCGAATAACCCTTTTTTAAGATGTAAAACTAATGTGTGATTTATAATATTCAGGATGAGAGACAGTCATTTCTGATTAAGTTTCATTATGACGCTAAAAATGAACTTAATCATGACTGAGTTTTTCTGGCACTAAAAAGATATAAAATGCAAATCCAGAAGGATTCTTCATCTGCTTAGTATTACTGTCCATATATGAAATCAAATGGTTAAAAATGAATTAAGGGTCACTCCTTTAAGAATCACACAATTGTAGGAGTTGGAAGGGACCTCTAGAGATCATCGAGTCCAGCCCCCCTGCCAAAGCAGCTCCCTAACCCAGATCGCACAGGTAGGTGTCCAGGCAGGTCTTGAACATCTCCAGAGAAGGAGACTCCACCACCTCTCTGTGCAGCTTGTGCCAGTGCTCCATCACTGCACTGTGAAGAAGTTCCCACGCACATGAAATTACCTTAAAAATCTTAACATTAAAATAAATACATTTATGGAAGTTAGTTAAATTCAATTAAGTTAGTCATGACTATGACATTTCTGACAAAAAGGCAACGTTAACATCAGCTCTCATTTTTACACTGGCCAGCATCTGCTATAAAACACGAAGATCTCCCATGGGATTCCAATCCCCAGTTCTAACTACTATTTAGGGTTTGTCTGTTCTCACGCATTGCTCTGCAGCAGTCAGGCTGAGGTGGTAAGACCAGGGAGAGACACCAAATACGGTAGCTTGCCCCTCTTGTAACACTCAGAGGTATTAGTAAGCAGACTTATTTTTTGAGTTTGTCATCAAGAAAGGAAAACTGTGTGTAAAAAGAGCATGCTTCTCATAGATTCTGGAAGTAAAACAGTGATCCACTATAAAAAAAAAATCTTCATTGCATGGCTGAGCTGTGGGCCTCACTTTTGTTCCTTCAAAAAACCATAGTGTCGAACAGCCATACAGTTTAGCTATGCTCTTTGCAGCCTCTGGACCCTGGTCACTGATTCTCATCAGGCAGGTGGGAGCGGGACAGGACAAGAGCACACAGCCAGACACCTCCTCCACTGAAGGGACCCCCACTTCCACTTGAAGTGGATTTGTGTCATAGCAGTTGGAAGTTTAAAGTACTCAAAGTTTCATACAAATCCTGAATGCAGAGTATTCACTATTAGCCCTTTGAGAAGAACTTCATTAAACTATTCAAAACCATAGACTTCCTTTCTTGTTTAGGGAAAGCTTCACACTGCATCAACAGACTGGCCTTTCAAAATCTTTAACCATAGGTGGTTAAGTTTTACTTATAGGGGAAAGAAATACCCAAACTGCACCACTTCTAATAATGAAATCTGCCATACAGAAGCTAACGAGTAGAACCAGATACCTCCCTGCTACAGCAGCTCCCACTGGCCCAGAACGTTATTCCAAACATTATGAAGTTTAGGTACATTTTGATGGACCATTTCCAAATAAAGCAGAAAAGACAAACATATCTTTCTATAAATGTTTCCCTCCCTTCAGCACTTCCCAGAAACTGTAATTCAAAAAAGGACCAGATCTAGCAGATCGGATTCAGGCAAAATAAGATTTGCATTTAAATAGCAAGAGCTACTGGTAGTAGAAGGCGGCATTAAATCACGTGTACTTATTACAGCCCTAACAGAGACATGTATTTTAAAGCAGATGGTAAAAGTTGAAAGAAAACTGAATCACAAAATAACTCCATTAACATAAATGCTTCCTCATGTAATCAAGCTACCACTGTGGTAGGGCATTGGTGAGTATCATCCATTTCCTCATCTCATAATTTAAATCTATGTATTGTTTCACTCAATTTTTCCCCGCTCTCTGGTTATGTGCTTTATTTTCCTCACGGTGCTTCCCTGTTAGGTTCCTGAGAGACAGAGAGCATCAGACAGGACTACACTGTCTTCTTTCCTCCATCCCATCAGTAGAGCTCTCCACTGTAGCTGACACATAGGTGTTGATAGAGGAGAATATTTGAGACATTTCAGCCATATTTCTCCATATAGGCAGCTTACATGTCAGAGTGCAGCCTCCCAGTTGCAAGCACAGCAGCCTCAAAAAACAGCTTGGGAAATAAAGCATGGCAAAAATTAGCAGAGCATGGTCAGGAAGCTCTGTTTCCCTTGCTGCTTTTCCATCACTCTCATTGACAATTCTTCCACAGCTACACTTAACCATCAGTTTGGTCTGTTCATGACTCTTTACATCGCTGGTGACAGCAGTGAGGACTGACTTGCTGATAAACAACACCAGTGGGATTTTGAGCACCAGCAAAACACAATCAACACAAGAAACTAGGACACCCAAAGCACAGCAACATAACATAGGACCACAAAGCTAACTCAAAAAGAAGCTACATAAAAAAATAGCATTCTCTTACCTGACATAACTCACACGAGCACACATTCAGCACATAGCGTCCCAAGTGCAAACCATCCAGCATGCCCCTCGAGAAGCAGAGCAGCTAAAGGTAGGGCTGTACTCATCTGCAAGGTGCTGGGCCTTCTTGCCTCCTGCCTAAGGCCCAGGCGAGGCTCAAGTGGCAGTTACGGTAATTTGCCCCACAGTGGCCACCTGGGGGAAGCAGTAACTGACTTGGCTCATTTCCACTCTATTTCATGGTGGTTACAGAGGACTTTTGATACACAGGGATTTTAAAAGACTGGAATGGACTGCAGAATTTAACCCCAAGACCTTGTGTTTTCTCCCTAATGTTAAAGTGCTGCAGATAATGCAGTAGTCCAGAAATGAGATCTGAAATGAAAAATCTCCCTGTAGATATTTTTCTACTCTGACCCACTACCTTCAACAGACAGAAGGGGTGCAATGCTGAAGGAGTCAGGCAAAAAGAATAAACAAGACTGGAAGATTGCACACACAGCACTGTAGGTACAAGCCCAGGCTACAAAACCATTCATTTCTTTGCCTATCTCAAGTTATCAGCAATTATTTGTACACAGAGAAGAAATTGCTACCATTTTGTGTAAAAACATTCATGGTTTTGTTCTCTTAAATGTAAAGGAGCAAAACTTCCACCTATTATTTTCCCAGCTGGAAGTTAATCCACGCTAAATTTTGCTGCAGTGCTGAAGATTTTTGAAAAGCTTCACAGATAATTGAATTGCAGCTTTGATATGTGGGATCCTTCAGTAGGCAAAAGAGTATCATCCTCTGTTTGTCAGAAACATTTTTATAACTGTAAGATGAATGCTGAGAAAAGAACATATGAGCCTGTTCGACAATCCTGGATGCATTACTTTTCCCAGCAGCTTTACTAACTATGCTGTAATTTTGTACGATTATTTCCAAGCCTTAGAAGTTGAGGGATGGGCTGACTTAAAGACAGTGATGCTGCAAATACCAGACAAACCCAAGTAACCCTGTTCTCCAATGAACACAACAAGCCTGCTGCTCTCTCTATGGAGCTATCACCCCTTGGCCTTCCCACCCAGCTGCTTCCAGTGACAGCTCATTTCATGGCACCCTCCCACTGCTGTAGGACCTCTAAGGCAGCTGCCTTAGAGGCTGCTGGGTCCCACACAGATTACTCTGGGAAGTCCTTACCATACTCAGTATGGGCAGCATCTGAGTCTGGAACAGAGCACCAGAGTTCTTCTGGTGCCCTTCTTTTGCATATTTTTGTAGGATTTTTGTCTGTGTGCACAACACTGAAGCATGAATCTGGTGAGGCATTGGAACAGGGAAGTGATGGAGTTCATCCCTGAAGGTGTTCAAGAACCATGTCAATGTGACACTGAGGAACGTGGCCTGGAATGATCGCAGGCATGGGCTGATGCTCAGACTGGATGATCTTATTGGTCTTTCCAACCTCAGTGATTCTGTTAGTTCAGCAGAGCATAGTTATACTTTGGCAGCATAATTATACAATTTATTGTTCACTCCTATGTTCCTTCACAGTTCACTTGAACTTCTGAACAGATTTTTTTTCTGTTCTTTTTTCTTTCTTTTTCCAGTGAAAGTAGTTGTTTCATTTCATTGTTCATTTCATTGATTTGTGAAATGCTTACAAAAGTTAATGTTTCACCCATCTTTCAGCTCCCCCAGTTATAACTCTGAGTGTTGCAAAGCCAAAGCAGAGCTTGCTTACAGATGGCAAAAACTGTTGGTGTTGCAGGAAAAGAATTGTGAACATAAAACCCTAGCAGCTGTTCTGAATTCTGTGCATATTCAGGGACAGCACAACACATTAAAATTTTTTCCGTGTACAGGGAGAACCATTTTGGGCTGCAGTTTAATGTTTTCTCTTAGTCTGGAAAGCTGAAGAAAAAAAAAATAGCCTGATCTTCTGCTCTGGTAGTGAAGCAACCACTTCCCCAAGAGAGACACTGTGTTTCACTGCTTGCCTTTGTCAGCATATGCAGACCTCCAACATGGCTGTCTCTGGAAGCAAATAGCTCCAGAAAGCAAATATCTAATGAAGGAAAATAACTTTAAAAATCTGTCTCCTGCTTTTTAAAGTGTAATACAAAGGATGAAATGAAATTAAACGTTTATTGGATGATCAAAACTTCAAATGGCACACTAATTCCCTGAGAAAGCAAGGCAGCTGGCTTTCTCCTCCCAAGCAACACCACATCCCATTTCCAAACATTTTGAACTCCTGATGCCCTAGGCTGATACAGTATGAATAACTCACACTGTGTAGTATATCTTGCTGGGAATTAAGTTGGAAGGGTGTATGGGAACTGTTGAATCATGGCCTGAACCACTGATTGATCACCTGAGGCAAGCACTGAGTAGCCACAGGGCCACAGGTGAAGGTAATGTACCTGTGTGATTGGAAGGGATAGAGTCTGGCTCCACCTCTCCCAGACCCCATTTAAGGGCTGACCACCAGCATGGAAGGTTCTCTTGTTGGAGATCCCTTCCTAGTGGAGTCACCAGTGAGTCTCAACCATCGTAAAAGGTGAGCCATTCTTTACTTACTAGTAGTCTGTGTACCATCTATATAAAGCCTTACAGAAATATGCCATCCTCTGCAGTATTTCCTCTTAATTCCATTCTCTAGAATTATCCACCCTACAAAGGGATTGAGTTGGAAGGGATTTTTAATGGTCGTCTCATCCAACCATCCAACCCCCTTGTAATGAACAGGGACACCTACAGTTAGGTCAGGTAGATCAGAGCCCTGTCCAGGCTGACCTTAAATGTCTTCAGAGACAGGGCATTCTCTGGGCAACCTATCCTAGTGCTCCACCATCCTTGTTGTAAAAAACTTATATCTGGACTAATTATAATGTCACTGCACACACCACTATCATTATAGCTATTGCTACTGTTATTAGATTGGTTATTCTTAGAAAATACACAGCTACGTTTGTGCTCTCATCATAGCCACTGCTCTTCTACCTGCCTCAAAGCAAGTTGTGTGTGCAAGGCCAGCTCCTCCTTCCTCATGAAAATGTCACTTAGACAAAACAGATGACTAAACACCTTTATTCTGGCATGGCAGAGCCAACAAACCTATCAATTGCATGGTGGAAAATTATAGTAATAAGACAGTGGAAAAATTATAGGTAGTAAAGGATGGAGTCTATTGCTTTTAAATTTAACAGCTTTTCTGTGGAAAGGATTGGAACAGCTTTTCTGTGGAAAGGATTGGAACAGCTTTTCTGTGGGAAGATTTGACGTCAGTGCCAAAAATTTGAATTGACACCTTAAAATAACCTGCCAAAGAAGAGAAAGAAATAACATTCCTTCCTGAAATACTGTGGCAGAGTTAGATCAAATTAAACTCTATTAGTACTACTGCCCAGAGGTGAGAGTTGGAGTAATGGTGACTATTAATTATCAGTTTCAGTCCAAGTTAATGGAAAAGCTGCAGGGGTATTCAGCAGGGACAGTTGCTCTGGTAATGGGGCTGGAAATTCCAATACTGACCAAACAAATAAATAAATAAATTCTAACCTTCTACTTACATGGGGAAAATTTTACTTTCTTCAAATTGTTATGGACAATGTGATTTTTTTCTACTCAAGAACTCCTTGGAAACTCTGGTGGGATACTGATTTTATTGCATTTATCAGGACTAGTAAAGGTGGTTGGGTTTTTTAAAGTTTTATATCTGGAAATAATTAAAAAATAATGAAGTTAAGATGTTGCATAAGGTTCAAGTACCTTGACTAGTCATACGTTTTAGTATTTAGCCCTGCTATACTTAAGATATCATTCAAATATTTGCGTGATTTCCTTGCAACAGAGTTGATCATACACAACTTTTCAATTGCCTATGAATATTTCTTCACAGCATAAACTAAAACAAAAATTCATCAGTTACGTGCGCTGACTTTCCATTCAGTGCATCTGTTTATCTTCATATCCTGAGACCTGACTGGAGATCCATCATAAGCTTTCCTCCATTCTTCAGAAAATGCAGTTCTAAGCACAAAATGTTGTGCAATACTCACGCATCTTTTTTTCTCTTTTTGGGTACAACTATAAGATCTTTGTCAGTTGCCATTACTTAGTATATCTTTTAATAAGTGTATGGATATGAAATCTAATCTTTTGGCCGGAAACTAACATGACTAATTACATTCTGCTGTCTACTTTTTCCCAAAGGTTTCAGTATTTTCTGCTTTCTTCCCAAAGTGTAACATTATAAGTTTTCTACTAATTGCATAATATGTTACTAATTTAAGCAATATACAAAATTTCAGTTTCTGTTTAGGGGAGAAAGCATTATCCATTAACACAGTGGAGAAAAAAAAAGTTTTGTCTTTACAGAAAGCCAGCATTAGTGCACAAGCTAGTCCAGTTTTCGCAAGCTTGGTAAAAATATTGTAAATATCAAGTTTATTTACCAAAAAATACAGATCTGGGCTCCTTCACACCAACATGCTGTAAGAGCAAAAGGAAGGGCATCAGTGAGTCAAGTGGGGCAAATTCACCTCAGCAGCACACCTGACCATTTCAAGGATCAGCAAAGGTGCTTCTGATTTTTGGCTTTCCATTGCTAAAGCTGCCTGCCTGAGCTAATAAGCAAATTCCTAAGGTCAGAGGAGAGGTATTGTTTTTTGTTGCTGTTTTGTTGTTGTTGTTTGTGCTTTTGCCTTTCTTAACCTGCAGTTCTTTTTCTTTCTTTCATACCTACTCACAAGAGCAGCCTGCCTCTCACCCTCAACAGCCACTGTACAGAGGTGTTCTCAGCAAACATCTGCAGACATTCCTTATAAAATATGGAAGACTAAACTGATGTACAGTTTCAGCTGTTGTCTGTCTTCTTAACTGATGGTATCTCCTCATTAAGGCACTTTGTTTGGAGAAACCGAGAGAGCCACAGCTCTAAGTCCTCTGCTGTGCATAATGGTTTTATTGCTTCCAAAGTCCTCTTGCATTGAGCTACTAAGCCTTAACCACCACCAATGTTTACCAAATAAGTGAAAGATACTAACAATCTGTTTTCAAAGAGCTGCTGCGCTGGCAATACAGTGACTCCAATCACACTGTGCCTACAGCTGTGATTGCATGCTTTGTGCTCATTGTCACACCATACCATGAAATTATCATCTCATTAGCATGGTAATGCAGTGGACTTGGGAGTTTGTAGCATTTGGAATACTGTTTACAATTTATTCATTCAAGAATTGTGAGAAAGAAGTACAAATTAAATATTAATTCCCTGCAGCCTCCCAGCGCGTTATGTATCTAAAAACTAAGGAGTATCCTCCAGCCTGGGGAAGGCTGGTTCCTAACTAATGTAAATCTTTTTAACACTTTGATACTGTTCTGGATAGTATTTCTCTGGATACTGAAAATTCTCGGGACCCTGTTGTGGAAAATCTTAAAGTGCTGTTATTTTTAAAGGCCCTACATAAATAATACTAAGTACTAAGTCAGTGTTAAAATAAAAGTGCTGTTACCCTCTGTCACTCTGCAGCCATCTCGTTCATGCTGCCAAATGAGCTTTATGCTTGTTACCTTACTGCTAAACTCCATCAGAGGTCCTATGAAAATGCATTTTACTCTGCCAAACCAAATAATCTGTTGCCAAGAAACCCACAGAGCTGTTTTTTTTTCTTTGTGCAGTTTAAACAAGAGTTACTTAAATATTGATTGAAATAAGTCATTAATGAACATTTCATTTGACAAGTACTATCTGTCTCTAATGTCAAGTTTTCATTTCAAACATTTTTGGGGTCCAGATGAGTTAACTCTTACAAATTACTTGTCTTACAGAAAGCTTTTTGATACCATTGACAAGGAAGCAAGAAACTCCAGAGGTACAAGCAGGGCCCAGGCCATTGTTTGCCTCCCATTGGCTGCAGATAATTTTCATTGATTGCTTAGCACATCTATTTATTCTATGGCTTGCTTGTGCGAGCAGTAACCTTAAACCACATTGCCACTGGAGCTGCAGTGTCCCAGAGGTTCCATGGTAACTGCCCAAGAATGCTGTCATGGATGCAGGGCTCGTGACTTGCTTGCTCTTGGCTTCTTCTCTCCTTTGCCTTCTGAGAAATCTTAAATTTACACCAGGGTGAGAATGAGCAAGTTCACACATTCACTGCTATCACTCACCAGTCTCGACTCAAATCATTTTGTGGTAAATTTGCTTATGTTCTTTGCCCTCAAGGTTTTATTGTTACCTTTCATCCAGTGTGCTTGAGCCTTTCCAAGTAACAGATTCACAGCAGAAAACTATCCAGAAGGATAACTTGCTTCTACATGGACATGTGAGTGGATGGCTTCATACACCGGCACTGCAGGGAAGGACTCTGTGTTCACTCACATATTTTATGATGGAAAATGCTTAGCAAAGTGAAATATTTTCCATTGCAGCTTAGTCATACTAGGGTTCTGTGTCTTGTATGAAATAGATAAATATACTAGATAATAAGGATTAAATAAATTTTAAAGTACTGAAGACAAGTCTATGTAAATAGAAAAATTAAATAAACATCAAGCTTTAGTAAATATACTGAATATTAAAGTTTTGTGTCAGCTATAGTTCAACTCTTGTGTGTCAGAACAGCTCATCTCCTGCTTTCATGTTTTTTCTGTTGGGATTTATTATATGCTTTGTTCATCTGTAGCTCATCTACTGAGGTGAGGAAGAGGTGATGATAAAGCAGTTCTCCTGTAGCCTATTTCATAGATCTTTGCCAGTTCTCATAAACTCAACTAATCCGTCAAAGGGCCACATGGAATACTGCAGTGCTGCTGGAAAAGCCTCAGGTTCAGCTATCAGACACAGGAGGAGCTGGTGTGTAATATCCTACAAAGGACTGCTGAACTGTATTTGGAATGATACAATTTGTAGATGACCTTCTGATAGTTTCTTCACTATTCTTCCATTGCTTCTGTGAAAAAGGATTATCAACACAAAAATAATTGTGTCTTTGGTACCTGTAGAGTGATAGCAGCCACCATCAGCAACTTCTTTGTGAGTTTACAGCCATTTCTTGAAATGTTCCTTTAAACTGTTGTGAATTCCCATATGATGCTGAAGCTTTCTTTGCACTTGAGCTGAAACTCAGTTATTTTGATCTCTAAAGCTGATACTGCCTCTGGGGAAAGTAGTCCAGCAGAGCTCAGGGAAGTGTCATACCAATGGATTCAGAAGCAAGTTGATCTTATGTGCAAGACAACACAGGTCTGATATAAGAATCATTTTGTTAGACCTCATGTCACTGCTTTCTGGATCTTTTGTTGCTGCTGTTGTTAGCAACTGCTGTGGACTTGGTCACTAGATGGCAAAGTTAGGTGAACTGTGGTCAGTTTAAAATCTCAAGATAAAAGGACTGAAAAATATGCAATTTAGTTTTAGGGAAATAATAATAAAAAAGATCAAAATTGAACAACACAATGTTTTCAGTGTTCCCAGTATGCAGAGAAGTACTCTGATGCCCCAGCAGCAGCTCCTCGTTCTCTGCAGCCTCTCTGAAAGCTGAGTTTCTGTAATGAGTAGAAGCCTTCAGAAAAGCCCATTAAGTGTTGCTCTGGGCACTGTGCTTCAGCCCTTTAGGGGTGTATAGCTATCAAATATATGTCTGGAACATCCAAGAAACCATTCTGCAATTCACACAATCCTCATATTTCAGCTGTCACTTTTCTATTTCATCTCTGGATGGCAATCTGCTGTCAGAAATGTATTACATCTTGAGCATTTTGTGGGTTTCTTGCAAAAATCATTGGGATGTGTTTTACTTTCTAGTACCGTGATTTTTTTATTTTTTTTTTTTCCTCCTATCTTTTGACCTTTTTGAGAAAGGCTTGTCCAGGTCTGGTATTTTATTGCCAGTTATGGTATTTTATTTCCAGAGGAGATGTGGAGACAAATGAGATTTCTAAGGGCCTGTTCCTCTTACTAGAATCATAGAATTGTTAAGGTTGTAAAGATTGTTAAGATCATCCTGTCAAACCATCAACCCCTCTCTACTATGCCCACTAATCACATCCCTCAGTGCCACATCTACATGTTTCTTTGCCTCCAGAGACAGTGACTCCATGGAATTTTACAGGGGTTGCTGTGTCCTTCTATCTGTCCCACCACATAGCTCAGTTATGCAGGGGTTCACAAAATCCAACTGTCTACTTCGATAGTGTGGTGAGCAGAGAACTTCTGGCAGAACACTCACAAGCTGTCTTCCCTCTTTGGGATGTTTCTCCTGTGGGGCGCACCATAATTAGGAAGCCTTCTCTGGTGCTTACAGATGTCCTGCAAACCAGGAAGAAAGTCCTACTCCCTTTCCCACACTGACTGTGAAATGTATTGTCTGGCCTCCAAGCAAGGGGCCTGGAGATGACATGTTACTGCAGAACGTGTTTGGTTGAGAAAAGCACTTTGGCATTTAAAGAGATGTTCTGAGCTCATTTCATATGCAGTGCAGTGTGAACAGGGCAATCCTAGAGCACAGGGGCAGCCACAGGTCCTGGCAAGCCCTTACGAAACAACTGTGTTCAGTTTTTAAGCATCCAAGATAGCTCTAGAGGCTGTGCATTGAGTGTCTGCTGTTAGCCCGCTGGTTGGTCTTCACTCTGGGTTGGGAGCAATCGATGGATTTGTGGGCTGGCTATAAAAATTCTCAGCAAGAAATTGACTGCCACTGGAGCTTGCAAAGGGTTTCTGCAGCAGGGGGGACACAGGATGCAATAGCACTTTTCCTTTTCTCACACCTGACTTTGCATTTCTTTCACTGGCAAGATTGATTTCGGCAGCAAAGTCTCTCTCGGGCTTGAGTTAGAGAGATTATTCCTTATGTAAAATACATGGAATAAAGCAACTCCAGCAGCAATTGATTCTGTCAGTGTTGCTCTTCATGACATTGATTAAACGTAGCTGTCATTATGCTGGCTCCAGAACAGCTAACATTCATCCCATTCAGAAGCTGAAATCTGCTTGCCCAGGCCCCATGGCCTATCTGCCATAGTCACCTCGTGTTTTCTTCTTTGCATTCTTTCCTCCTGCAAGCTGCTTTTCAGAAAGTGCCTGCTGAGTCTGTGCTAGCATAGAGATTCTGACAGTTCAGCACAGACCATGCTTCTCCATCTCTGCTGTTTGCTGAAGGAGGGATGGATTGCTAGGCCCACTCCCACCCCCAGGCATTCAATGGTTTTGGTTCTGTCTTGAGTCACTTCTCCCACAACCATGTTAGGGTGAATTAATGTAACTGGTTTGTCTTGGATGGATCAATCTTTACTAGGGGATCAATTTGTTCTTTTGTTAATATGTCCTTTAAGTTTTTTCAAGTGACTGCTTTTACAACATGTAGTTCTTTCCTTTGTGTGGGCCCTCAGTGCAGACTGCCTATTAATGATGGCAGTTTAAATTACTCAGGTGTTACAGGTAGAAACTCAAGCATTTATAAGCGCACATATTCAGTAGTATTTTTAAATATAACAACAAATGTTGTAGTGATAGGACAAGGGGGAATAGTTTAAACTAAAAGAAGGGAGTTTTAGAGTAGATATCAGGAAGAAATTGTTTCCTCATAAGGTGGTGAGCCATTGGCATAGCTGCCCAAAGAGACGTGGGTACCCCATCCCTGAAGGTGCTCACGGCCAGGCTGGACAGAGCCCTGGGCAGCCTGAGCTGCTAGTGGACAGCCTTGCCCACAGCAGAGGTTGGGACTGGCTGGGCTTTGAGGTCCCTTCCAACTCAAGCTATTCTGTGATTCTATGGTTCTCTGAATAAAAAGGGCCAAGACACTATGTACAAACAGTAAAAAGTCAAGGAATTTTGATCAATACAGTTTTCTAGGGAGTAGTTGAGTGGTAGTCTAATTACTTACTGATAAGTGGTGTTGATTCTTAGACAAGCTCTATGTCAATTAAAAAATCATTCTGCAAGGATTAGTGCTATTCAGACAGAAATGTTCAAAGTGTTAAAAATTACTGAAATTCTAAAGGAAATTATCAGTAATTATGAAGCGCTCATGGCATCCACATGTTAAATACATCATGCAAGTAACAATGTGAAAGAATATGGATTATTAATAAAACTGTTCAAGTGGATGGCATCATCTTATTTCTTTTCCTCCTGCTGAGGTGTTTCGATAAAGAAATATTATTTATATGGAACAGAGCTTCAAAATATATAGAAGCTTATATAAGCACTTTGCTTTAGAGATTTAGGAGTTTATTTTCTCTCTTCAGCATAGTCTTGCAAATAGAAATGGCAGATAACATGTTAGGTAAACATCACTGACTAATTTAAAGATTACCTGCTCCCTGCAATTTTTTTAGTATAGGATAGTCCAAAAGTGGGCATACATACATGGAAGGATTACAATTAACAATTTCCAGTGCAGCTTCACTAACAGCAGCTCTTTTACTAAAATTATCAAATGTGAGTACTGTGTATGAGCAGTAGTTTCTGTTGAATGAAGATATCTTCAGGCTTTTGCTAAACAAAAGTTATTGCTCTACAGTTACATGTCACATTTCTTTTAAAGTTCAGTGTTCTCCCTTTACCAAGGGGGGAGATGATACAGTGTGATGACTTAATGATTGTGTCAGTCATAGTGAAGCAGAGCATCTGGAGGGTAGGATTGAATGTCCTCAGAATACCTTCCTTTTCAACCACAGGTGTGTTTATTACCATATTTTTAGGAAAGAAAATTGGTTACAACATGAATCACCAACTTTTGAGTCAGTGTTTCAGATTTTTTGATGGAATGCAGTTTCTTAGTTAAAAAATCATAATTTTAAATGGGTTCTTTAGGCAGTTTGTTCACTTTGCTTGTAAATGACTTACCTTTAGTTTGTGGTTTGCCCATAGATTTTTTTTTTACTGAAAAAGTGGAAAAAAAAAAAGAAATAGATGAGCAGAAGACAAGTTATTTGTTAAGAACTACTTGCTTTGGAAGTACATAAGGGTCTTTTCCAAACTAAAAGATTCTGTGAGTCTATCATTTGTTATTCAGTAATTTTAGCTAAACAGGTTTATACAGAAGCCGTTTTACTGCCTTTGATGCAGTTATCTCCCACGTTAGATTAAAAAGCTAGGAGCAAAACCTCTAAAAGGAAATCAAGGTCTCTCCAACTTATTGTGCCAGCCTTGAACGAGACATTTTGAAGCATGCCACTGTGATGGAGTTTGCCTGTTAACACTGCAAAATTCTTACAGAGGCAGTGTAGCAGCTTTTTGGCTATGAGGTTTTCATAGTACAGTGGTACTAAGTCAGTATGGAGCCATTCCTGCTTAGATTGAAGCTTAGTGTCCATTTGCCTTTTGTGAACTGTCAGCCTCACACAAAAATACTTTCTTCAGATAGAAGGTATTTGGTATGTCACTCTTGCTGTAGATGCAGTTTATTTCCATTTTATATGCCACATTTTGGGAAAGTGTTCCTTCAGCCAGTCAAAGCAGCCTACCCTACACTATCTGACATATTACATACAACCTAATGGGTAACTGGCAATTAATGTTGTGAAAATCTCAAGAAAAAATGTTGGCCTCTATAAAACCTTATGAAATTTAATGAATACACCACACAAACTTAAATGCCATCCAATGAAGGTATCTCCATGTCTCTCTCTGGGATTTCTGTCTGCATAAGTCTCAGTTGTGATGGCTGATGATTTTGGATCTAGGTATTAAGCAGGTGAATCCAGACTTTTGCTGGAGGCACAAGAACACAAGGAAGGCCTGCTTTTATAGCAGGTTTAGGACTGGACTTGGCCCCGCTCCACGTGAGGTTGAGGAAAGTGTGAATTAAACTGCTGGGATTCCTACTCCGTCTACTGTTATTCTATGTGACTCTGACTCTCTGATCCTTCTGCAGAAAAGATAGAGACAGGATACTGAACTACAGCGATATTTGCAATAGAAAGAGTTCAGGTTCATCTTTAAAGTAAAATCTTTCTTCTCCTAAGTTAAACATCATCTTTTATTAATGTACTCTGAACTCGCACTTGCAAAGATAACCAAATGAAAATCCTGGAGCTTACCATAGGGAAGAATAACTTCAGCTATGTAAACTCCTCTATTCCCTTTCAAAATACAGTATAGAGATAAATTGAGTATCTCCAGATGAAACAGAAATGTTTGTGATTATTTATTTAAGCATCACATAATTTTTGTGTTTCTTTTACACTTCTTATTTAGTCCCATTAGCTCTTATTTTGTTGCAAAAAGTATTTGCTAACAAAACCATCTCCTGGGCAGAGGTCAAAATTAAATACTATTGCTGATCATTCTTACTATATGATGGTATTTTTTACTACTTGAAGTGAACTGCTGCAAAACCAGAAGATTTTAAAAAGCAGGCTCTTTGAAACATCTTGGTGTCTCCAGAGGAATATGACTATTCCAGGTTTCCAGGGGCTTGGATGCAACAGTCCCTTATTTATCTGTTTAATATAGAGAATGAGCCCCTGAGTCTGAAACAGCATATGTCTCTGAAAGAGTGTAGACAGAGCTCCTATGTTTGTGTATGTCCTTTCATGGACACCAAAGGCTGAGCTGGCATGACAGCTTGGAGGTAAGCCAGCAGGCAAGGTAAGGGTGCAGCTGGATTCTTCCAGCTCATCTCAGATTGGAAGAGGAGCAGGCAAATGGTTGTCATCTTCTGCCAAAAAAATCCAGAATCAGATCCCTGAGAGCACCTGGCAAAGACAGAGGGGGAAGAATGCCCAGGCTCTTCTCTGTAGCTCTCACACCAGTTGTTATTAATACATGTCAGATCAGGAGGAGAGAAGAGTTTGTGGGTTTTTTTTTCACAAATATTGTAGTTCCAGGAAGTTCAGACTGAAAAAAAAAATTCAGGTTGAATTGCAAGTATGGACCAAGTTCTTCGTGAAGCACTGTTTCACAAAGCTGAAACATTTGTTCCACTTTCCATACATGCCCAGCCCACTAGATTTGTCTTTTTGTTGCTCTCCTATTATTATTTTAAAGTTAAAAAATAAAAGAGATTTAGCTACATATATACATTATCAGTCTTATATATGTGGCCCAATGTAATACTTCTTCACTCAGTGTAGCCTGACCAAAAGGATGGACACCCATGCTCTACTCAGAACATTGCCTGCTCTTGGTGTAAAATCAGTGACTTCTGCAACAGACACATGGGAGACTGGTGACCATAGCTCTTGCTTGTCTTGTGGGTACCACTAGAGTACGTAGGCACTGACTCAGGGGCTGTGTGCTTCCTTTGCATCTACCTGGACTCCATGAAGCACAGAAGAGCAGAAGACACAGAGTTCACAGAAGGCAAAATTTCAAGTGAAGCCATCCTAGCTAGTAAAAATAAATGAGGAAAAGTGGTTCCTTTGTAAATATTCAGATTAAAGATGACCTTTGTATTTCTGAGACTTTTACTGGTAAACATTTTACTTTTTATTTATGTAGTTAAGTTCAAGTTAATTTCTACTTGGCAGAAGAAAAACGATATTACATGAAGATAAATAACAAGCAGCTGATAAGGAGGATAACGAACTGATCCAAGGAAACATTATTTCAGCTGAGGAAAATGTTATCATTCTGGAAACAGCCCTTAACTTTCTTAGAATTCTTCCTCTGGTAAAACTGGTCTTACAGACATTTTTCATTTTCTCACTGTAAATGGGTTCTGTTATAGTAAGAGTGGTGGTTTTTATGCTACACTGAGCACACACTGCTTTGCGTATTGAGCACTTGACCTTAAGTCATTTCACACTTGGTATAGCTGGAGAAATGGGAGGGAAAATGTCAGTTTTACTTCTGTAGCCGTGCTTCTGAATTTTATGTCTCTCTCTCACTTTTTGTGAGTTATCTCCTCAGATGTACATAGGATTCACAGTGCCCCATGGCCTTTGTTGTTTCGTAGCTGTAAGTTTGGTACAGAGATTTCAGCATATCATCCATTAACAGAAAAGTTTTTAAACTGAGATTTGAGGAAAATCTTCTGGGATCAATAAGGGAAATGTGCACACACAGAAACAATGTAAACTTAAACATTATCTGCCTCCTTGGCTTTTAAGGAGCATACAAATGTGGGTGCTTTTAAAAAATGGGAAGTAGATAGATACCATTTACTTTACTTATTTTCACAGTTTGCATTGCATGTATGCTTGTATAATGATTGCTAGTAGGGCTAACCCTGTTTGCCTCTGAAATTTTTGAAGAACCTCTGAAGATATTCTGTACAGCAAAAAATAGATAAGGTTGGTGTATTTATACTTTTTTTTCCGGTGATGGTTATGCAGATACACTTCCTATGTGCTTTTTATTTGTTTGTTTTTTTAAAAAAATAAACTGACAGTTCTATCATTTACACTGGTAAATTCTTTGACATTACATCCTCACTCTGTTACAGGGGACACCTCCCAATTCTGCTATACCCTATTCAAATTGAGAGTTGTATTATTTTGAAAAACTCACTTTAGGAGGTTAATGCAGGGACCGGACTAACACAGACAGGCACTATTTCCTCCCATTTTGCCAGTCATGGGAATATTTTCAGGGCTAGTCTTTGTTCAGCTACAAGGAGCTTCATTCAAGAAATTAAAATGAACTCCCTCACCCAGCCCATCTGCCACTATTTATTTCCCCTTCATGTTTGCTTACCACCCATACCAGGCACATAGCTGCACCTACACACATTCTTCCTTTGTTGTCGTTTTTTTTTGTTGTTGTTGTTGTTTGTTTGCTTTTTTCTTCTTATAGATGCTGACCCATAATCTAAAACGCGTTCCTGTTTGAATGTTACAAAAACTTTGGCCTAACCTGATGTAGAATCAGTGTCATGGGAAACGTGATGGCACCCTCAGAATAGGTATCTTTGGAAGGCCATGCTGTGAAAGGGGGCAGGCAGTGAGGTCTCTACCAGGGGAGAAACGTATAAAATCGCAGGATCATAGAATCTTTTGAGTTGGGGGGAACCTTTAAAAAGTCATCTATTCCAACTTCCTTGCAATGAGCAGGAACACGTACAGCAGATCAGGGTGCTCAGAGCTCCCACCCAGCCTGACCTCGAGTGGCTCCAAGGATGGGGCTTTCACCACCTCTTTGGGCAACCTGTCCCAGAAACTATAAAGGTCTTCCAGAAAGAAGTCCTTTCTATTTGCAATGTACTGCATGCTGATGTACCATTCCACAGTGCAGTAACAAGAAAAGACAACAGAATCTCAGCCAGTGTTAGCGGTGACTTTGGGGCTGTGAAAGATACTTATCCCAAAAAATGTTGAGTTGTGCATAGGCTATTAGCAGAACAAAACCAACACGGAAGATTGTGATGTTGATGATGCAGACTGAAATATTCTGAAATAGAAAATGCTGTGTAACAAGCACTGCTTATATTATTTTTGGTATCAATTTGGTACCAATTTTTTGATAATTGAAATGACAGCAGTGGCTCACCTCACATTTATCTCTGCAGTCTTACAGACATCAACAAACAAGAGATTCAATCATAAAATATATCCATCTGAAGCCTAAGTAGAGATGAGAGAAAAGTTATTTCTGATGACACAGGAATATGTGTTCTCCCATAAACTCAAAATGAATTGCTAGGTTATACAGTTTCATGCAAGAATAAGTCACCCATTGGCACACATTTTCTACAATTAACTGTAGAGCAGTAGCAGGCAAAGTTCAATTGCTTTGAATACTCATAAAGAGTAGTGTACTGTGTATCTGCTGCTGTAACTAGATAAACTGACATTGTCCTTTGACTATGGGAAGGAGTATCAGTCTCAGAGCAAGACATCATAAGGTAGGGTCTCTAACAGGGATCTCAGCATTCAACAGGCCTTTTGGAGTTTTGGTGGGTGTGATACTTTCATGAAATGCTTTACAACTAGACAGAAATGACTTGCCACACACATTTTCTGTTCTTAAAATGCAAGGACTGTTACCAGTGAGGTCCAGCATCTGCTTTCATGTCAAAAGGTAACTTCAACAAGCTTCTGCCATACAGAAGTTTGAGGTATTTATTTGGAGGTAACCCTTCAATTAAATCCAATTTGCAACTGTGCCAGACCAGGATGTTGTGGCTGATGCCAACAGGAACAACACTGATGGATGACTGGCTCAACTGCGCCATTGCTCCTGGGACTTAGTAGCTTTGTGGACAAGGAGATGTATGGTTTAAAGTATGAACATCCAGAATATAATGAACGGACATGACCATACAAAATATGTGGTGATTCTAATAAGAACAGTTATCACAATCGTACTCTGATTTGTTTTGTTAGATTAGCATTAGATTAGCACTTCTTTGGACATATGTGAAGGAAAGAGTTTCTGTTAGAGAAACAAGAAACTGGGAAGAGAGGGAGGACTAAGAGGAGAGTGAGAGGAGGAATGTGTTGGTACTGAATGCTCTGTGGGCAGGATTAGACCATCCAGCCAAAAGAGAGGGAGGTAAGATGTTTGAGGCTTTGCATTCAAAGAGTGACAGCAGAATTGCATCCGTATTGAAGAGAGCATTCAAATGTGCTTGTGGGGAGTAGGATTTCACCTGTAGAGATAAAATCTAGTGTGGCAGATGAAAGAAACCCAGTGAAGGGATTTGAAGAGATACTTCAGATGCTCAAGACAGCTGAAAAGATACTTCATTTGTTAAGGCAAACAGATTAAAACAAGGGCACTTTCCAATCCTTTCAGATAAGAAAAAAAAAAAGTTTCATATTCCTTTGGCTGGAAGAAAAAGTATTAAATTATTTTTGGTGACCAGAACCTATTCTTGTATTTTTCTTGATTTGTTTCAAATTGATGAAAGTCTTTGAAAGCTTATCAGCCCTGTTGTGTTATTATATTGTTTAATCTGGATATCTTCAAAGAACTTCCAATAAGATAAGAAGCAGGCTGCTGGTTGCTTCGTGTCCCAATTCTTTTTCTGAATTTGTCACCACCACAAACTTTCAGTTTCAATTACCTCATTTTGTCTACTAAATTGCACATTAAAATACAAAGTTAAAAATGTATAAGATGTGTATATGTTGATTTTCCCACTGTCTGAAGGATTGCCTGAAGAACATTTTTCAATTTGTTTTCCTGTGCTCAAAAATCCCAATTAAATGCTAGAACAGTAGACAAATCTACCTGTGCTTGTGATGAATTCGGCTCACTCTCAAACAGTTTTCCCACTATTTCCTCCATGTAACTTGCTCCACTCATGCACCCCTATTCATGTAATTGTAGGCAAGTTAATTACTTATACTTTGCATTTTAATTTTAATTTTCATGTATAGTACTGATAAATATCAGTTAAAATGTCAATCTGATATATATCAAGATCCTTACCTCACTCAGTTATAATGTGAGAAAGGAGAGGTCAGTTCCTCCTGTAATATATCCTTAACGACAAATGCACTTTTTTTTTTGTATAATGTTTTTCACAAATTAAAAATGAACACATTGTTACTCCATCACTGCCTGGTTTTCTTGTTGAATTAAAAATCTGACATACAGTCTGTTACGTGCAATTATGACCACAGACAGAAGTTGGATGAAAAACAACAGATAGCATATTCACTGCCAATTAAACTAGAAAGATATGAAAAGCCCACAAGATTTCAAACTCCACTAAGCCTTTGGGCTGGATCCTACTTTTTCAGTGCTGCTCCTTTGTTGATTAGGATGATGGGCTTATACATAAAAAGCGTGGCTTGCACTAAACCTGGAGGTTTGTAATAATTTTAGTAGAACAGATGTTCTTATTTTTAGTGTTGTAATGGAATATATTTATGAGTTTCTTGCCATTCAGTTGCTGGACATAATTCTTTGAAAAAAATGGCTTTCTGTTGCTTCTCTTTTGCTTAACATCCATTAATGGAACTTATCTTTGTGTTTAAACTACCCATTTTCCCATCTGTTATTTCATATAAAGTCATCCAGTTCAATTTTCAGATTTTTGCATTCACAGGCCAGGCTAAGACTGCTACTGGTTATAAATGATAAACAAGAACAAACAAGAAACCTGAGTTAAATATCTGAAAATGTTTCATATCTTAATTAAATATTGATTCAGAATCATATTATTGGTTTCCACTTATTAAAAAACTTAGCTTTCTTCTTTTTCTTAGGTTCCACTCAGGTAGGACACTGAGAAAGAATTTACAAGAATTTAAAGAATTGCATCTCAGAAATAGTCAAACACTGAAATGGAAGATTCTCAAAGAGTACTTTGAAGAAAACTTGTCAAAAAAAGGCAATAATAGTACTTCTTGGGCTCAATCAGACAAGAAAAAAAAGTGGGTCAGTTAGCATGGACAGCTAGTATTTAGTATCTTGTCTTTTGTAAGTTCAAGTGGTAATCCTAATTAAGTATACACTTCCACATCTAAATGACTAGTAATTTTAACATCTCAGTGAATAGGGGACCATCCCTTTCTCTTGGTAAGAAAATGTCAGGCATCATTTATGCAAGTAAATAGAATAATTAATTGTGTGATAATACAGCTTTTATTACTGCATGACTTGTATCAGATATGTTGAAAATGTCTTAATAGACTGGAACAAAATCTTCCTTTGAATTATTTTTAGTTGTCCTGATAAGTGTGTAATTGCTGGATACAAATGAAGATGATAGAGATGAAATCTGAAGCACCTTGAAGTGAACATGCCCTCAAAACATACTCTGGCAGCTGATAGAAACACGACAAAGGAAAGAAGATCAGGATGACAAAAGTTACTTAACTCTGAGTTTTCTTTTAAGCAAAGCTTAGCCAAATTTGAAAGCTTAATCCATCAGGTTTGTCCAATTTAATTGCCATTATGGTACTTAAGCTTGAAGAAGTTTTTATTTATACAGATATATGCAGAAATCCACAATTCATGGTAAATTCCTCGTTGATGCAGTCACAAACTTTAGCCAAATCAGCACTGAGCTAGTATACTAGTTTTCATTTTTACAGTGTAATCCCTTTTTCCTCGTGCTTTACTGCTGCATAAGAATAAACTAGATCTTCATAAGAACAACAATTTCAAACATAGCTTGGGTGTTTTCAGTTTTGCTTGTAAAGTTGTAAATGTATGGGGTCAAATGTCAATCTACAGCATCGGTAGGAGGGACATGGTTCCAGCTATGTTTGATTTGAAAATTTAATGTTATTTTTGATATTTTTTTAGTCATGTTTTCCTTTGATGAGTCATAATGAGCTAATTTCATTAGTCATTTAACAACCAGAGAGACTGGAGGTCTCTTTGCTTGTGAAGATGCCGGAAAAAAGACTACACTTTCTACAGTAAGAATTACCCATGGTATTTGCATACGAAAATGGAAGTTTAATGTTCTTCCTCAAAAAAAAACCCACATCTTGAATGATGGAAGAACTGTGTTGCAGGCACATTATAACTTTATAAAGAAAGTGAAAAAATTCCAAAGTTGATCTGAATCTGGTTTTTTCCTTATATTTATGTAGAATATCCAAACAAAAACTGCTTATCATTTGCTCCTGAATTGTGGCAATTTCTCAACCTGAAGCATTTTCTCATAGTCCAACTCTACTGCAGATTGAGGTTCATAATTAATGTTACTATAGGCTCAGAAGCACATGATAGAGTTGGCATTATTGTAAGGCGAGAGGAAAGTTTCACTCGTTTTTTTTTGGAAATCAAAAAAAACCTTATCTCAGACTTTCTATTACAGTTCAAAGAACTCAGCTAAGCCAAAATTTGTGGCTGTAATTTATTTTCAAGGCTTATGATCTATGTAAGTGAATTAAAATAATTTCATCTGAAATATGGTTGCTCATAACATGCCAGACATTGAGTTATCTTTATCAGCTTGGTGGCTTTGTATCTAGGCTACAGTTTCCATGAAACAAGAGAGACATTAAATTCCCACAAGACAGTAATATTTGGTACTATAACAAATCTCCATTACAGCATCTCTGTGTGGGTCAAATATTGATGGTCGTGCCTTCATTTGTACTTCACCAACATCGCTTCTAAAGCTCTTTACCATTAATGTGACTATATAATTTAAATATTTTACAAAATAATATAGCTAATCTGGTAAAAGATTAAAATTTGCTAGTTGCTGTTGTGTATTATTTCAGTTAATTCTCAAGTGTTAATTCATATTTGGGTATCGCAGGGAGATGAGGATGATGACAGAGTTCCATCTGTGCTAGGCACAGAACAAAGCCTATAGAAAAGGTGGGTTCATGTCCTCAGCAGCTCGTTATGTGCCAAGGCATATGGAAGATAAAAAAATAGGAAGAATAATGAGAGAAAAAACGTTATAAGTTCAGCCATCCTGATAGCCACCAACATGCTAGATGTTGGCATCTAGACAAAGAAGAAGGATCCTGGGATCTTCTGTGTGTTGGTTTGAGAGGGTGACGAAGAAAACCACACAACCTCTGGGAACCAACAGTATCAGTGTGCTTCATAGCTCCCTTTCTCTCAGTGGATCTTACATGGCAAAATACATAATGACTGGGGAGCCTTTATAAAAAGTCCCTGAACACAGAGAAACAAAACTCCAGTGACAGCTATAAAGGTCCCATTAATAGAGACTTGTGCTTTTCTAACAAGTCACATTGGATTTCAAGATGCATAACATATGTACAGTTGCACTGTGGTATATCCAGATGATTGTGCTTCATGACTTTTATCCCTTGATGGAAGAATCATTTCTCTTTCAATCGATGTAGACAAGCTGACAGAAACCACTTGTCATCAGAGAATCCTGGCCACAGTTAGTGAACTTTGGCATACAGATTAGTCTGGAAACTCACATGCAAGGCACATTGCCACAGTCCCAAGAGGGACAGTCTTATCTTAAGCTCCTGAAATGTGCATTTTTTTTATATCTGCATAGATATATCACGTGAATGTGGTGGTGGTGACTATCCTGTTAACTGTTATGCTTAATACCTGATGCTGTCTTTGTCCTCAGCTGCACTTTATAAAATCCTCTCCTTAGCAAAGTACATGCTTTCTGCCAGTTCCCACCCCAGGACTTTGTAAGCAGCTGCTGGAAAAAAGCTTTTTCTATTGTTGCACAAATGGCAACTTCTCCACGCCTCTGCCTTGCAGCCATTTATCCTCATTTTGCACATCCATTCTGTTGAGCTATTGTGAGTACCACATCAGCTCGAAAAGTTACAACGGTAATGTGGAATTTGGCAAGGTAGGAAATGAGCTTTTGATGAGCAGTTACTTAGTAATTGTTTCCTTCGTACTGATTAGAACAGTAGGCTTTCTTTTCTACTCCACCTGGTACACATTGCTTGTTTGTTCTTTGTTCTTTTTTTTTTTTTCCCTGGTTTGTTTATTTATTTATTTATTTTACTTCAGGCTTCTTTTTAGGCAACCATTCAGGAACTCACTCACTCTTTTTCCCCTTAGCAAGATAGTTAATGATATGAAATGGAGATAACTGAATTTCTTCGGTGAAGACATGGATCAAATTTTAAAACAGGTCATTAAAAATTGTTAACACTGAGTATAGTACACAGTCAGAAGATTTAATTAAATATGGTTAATTGTGACGTGAATATTTAATTTTATTAACCTCAGAAAAAATCCCAGAAAAAAAAGAATCCTAGAAAACAAAAATTAAAATATAAATATGAAAACAGCATGTTTACACGATTTTCTCAAGATATCAGTTAGTATGTGGCTTATTAAATCAGTAATCTTTATTTCTTCTTACTTTTCCTACTTAATAAATAGAACATTAACTATTGTTCAGAGGCAGTTATCTTCCTTAAGCAGGTCAATTACCTTTGTTATTAATTTTATGAGAAAGATAAATTTTATATGCTAATAAGCTTCTTTTGATCTTAAATTATATGTGATTTTACATAACAGCACAGTCCTCAAGGCGTCTGATAAGAATTCACTATGAAGTATTGATAATCTTTTTTCCTGAAGCTCAAGGGAGAGTGGTAACACCAGGAAACGTCTTATAGATTTTCCCTTGATGCTCATTACTTACGTCTTGATCTCTAGCAGATTGGCTGCTCTTTCTAAAAATGATACATTACCATTAATTACTACTATTACCATTAGCATTATCATCACTGTTATTGGATCTGGAAGAAGAAGAAGACAGAGATGAGAAAGAAAACTATATTTGAACAGAAATACAGTACATAGTGTGACCTCAGAGCTACTGGAATCTGACAGTACATAAAAGCCTGTGACATACATCTTTAATGATACAAGGTTTGTGTTTTGTTCAAAAAGTGCTCAAAAGGATTTTTTTTTCTTTCTCTAGTGAGTTGTTGATCTCCTAGCTTAAATGCCTGTCCTCAGTTTTCATATATTGTTCTTTGAATGCCCCCTCAGTGATCACCCAGAGCAAAATCCATTAAAACTAAAAGCCTGGATGTAATACTTACAACTTAATTGGGGTAAAGAGAGCCTCATTAAGCTTCTATTTATTGTCAGGCCTTGACAATTTTGATATCATAGTTCTCATTTAATGGCCTGATCCAATGAGTTGGATGAGACCCATGGATGCTCAGCATCCTTGACGCTCTGTCCATTGCCTTTGTTTTGACCACCACCTTCTGGCAAAGAGTTAACTGAATCTGAAGGCTATGGGCTCCTTGCTAAAGCCTTCAAAGGGGATTACCGCTAAGGCTAGGGGAAATTTTAAATAGAAAAGACCATTCCAATGGCTTTTTTTTTTTTTTTTAACAGATATGGTGTATTTACAGAGCACTGTGCCAACTTCTCTTCATGCAGGGCTCATACTGGAATTATTTACTTACTACCCATTACCCATTGCCTCACTCTTTGCTCAAATACACAGGTCTATCTTCAGGAGTTATCATTGGTTTACTTACCTACTTCTACATGCACAAGAAAAAAATACTACACATTTTTCCCCCTGAAATATGTTCAATTATTTTATTGTTCAGGAATTATTTTTATCAACCACTGAATTTCTCTATCCATGAAGGTAGTAGTAAATATAGGGAAGAAAAATTTCATTTTTTTATTCCTTTGTATTAGGTTTATCTGGTTATGCATTTGAACAGGAAGAGATGCCAGAGAGTTATACTGTGGAGAAATTCCCTTGTTTATGATGGAGTAATATTCATATCATTGTCTCGATAACTAAACATATCTTTGTGAATCTGCATGCAACAATATTTATCTGAAAAAAAATTATGCACTAAGTTTCTCATTTCATTTCTATGCAGTTCAATTTCAGCCAGAAGATAAACAGAAGAATTTGCTAGTTATTTCTAATTACCACCAGTTAGCCAATGGGGAATTTATTTGGACCCAAGTCTGTCACCAGCATGTAGATGGCAAACAAAGTGTGTTTGCAATTAAGAGTAAAGCCCCTCATCTGCTGCCCTGATAAATCCTCTTGCAGAATCTGGAAATCTGGCATGCTTCTCAGGCTTCTTGAAGTTTTTTGCACATCTCTGCAGTATCTGCAAAGCACCTGCTGTTAGCTGGAAGAGCAGACCTCTCCAAAAGAGAAAACTGCTGACAGAAGAGTGATGAGCTGGAGAGTTGCACATGATTCTTTTTCTGACCTGTCAGCATGTTTAATTTTGGTTTCCCTTTGTTAAGAACTTTGTTTAAGCTGAAGCAGTATATCCATTCCTAATTTTCTGCTTTATTCTCTCTGCTTTTGTGTATTCCTTATCTATCAGCTTCAACCCTTATGCACCACCAGAAAAGCCTAGCTTCCTAGGCCCAGGTTTGTGGCTTGATACTTGCTTCATAGTTGTCAACGGTTTACCGGGCTGGATCGGCCCGGTTCCGCGACGATTGGTGCGGGGGACCCACGGACCCACGCCCCAGGAAAGGGGAAGGAAAAAGGGAAAAGGGAAAAGGGAGATGGGCCTAGAAACAAAACAGCGGCAACGATCTGAGGAGGAAAGCTAATTTACTAAATAAGATATCAGAAAGTAAAATAACACAATATAATACAATATAATTGGAATTGAGGCTAATGAATCAAATAAAATGAGCAAGAGAGAGTGTCCGATAAACCGAAGGCCTTACGCTAACGCTGAAGGTGATACGGCAGCGAGCACCCACTGCTGAGTCGATCCCGAAGGAAAGAGAGTGTCCCGTGACCGCTGAGGGTTTTTATCTGTTCCCTCTGAGCGGAAAACACGTAAAAATACAAAGCATCGCAAAGTCCTCTGGGGAATGTAGTTCTTCTTCTCTTCTGAGGTAGGTATACCTGGAATTATCAATGATCTATGGAGCTGGAGTATCAGCTCCTCAACTCTTACTGCAATACATGATGTTATGATGTGGAATACCAGTACCAAAAATCATAAAACCATGACATTCCACCCCTTATTCCACATCGTTACATCATGCTTGATACATATTGAAAAACAATGATTAACATGCATTAGATATACACACACACAACATATATTCAAGTATATACATGCAATTACTGACTGCACTCCCCCAACATCAAATTCCCTTGTGGTACACACTGAACATCCCCATTCTTCTGCATCACCCACCAAGTGGACCCAGGTCCCTGAGCAAAGACAGTTCCACGGAGAGGTTTGCCCTTTCCAGAAGCTGGAAGTACCCAAACTGCTTTGCCCAACATGTTCTTTACATGTACTACAGGGACCTTATCTCCCTCTACAGTAGGTAGGGAGTTGGATTGGGCAGGACCATCACGATTGATGGATCCTTGAGTGTTGACCAACCAGGTGGCTTCGGCCAAATGCTTCTCCCAATGCTTAAATGTTCCGCCACCCATTGCTTTCAACATGGTTTTTAACAACCCATTATATCTTTCAATTTTACCAGAAGCTGGTGTGTGATAGGGGATATGATAAATCCATTCAATGCCATGATCTTTGGCCCAATTACTTACAAGAGAATTTTTGAAATGAGTCCCATTATCTGACTCAATTCTTTCTGGAGTGCCATGTCGCCATAGGACTTGTTTCTCGAGACCTAGAATGGTGTTTCGGGCGGTAGCATGGGGTACTGCATATGTTTCAAGCCACCCAGTGGTTGCTTCCACCATGGTGAGCACATAACGCTTACCATTGCGAGTTCGTGGCAAGGTGATATAATCTACCTGCCACGCCTCCCCATATTTATACTTTTGCCATCGCCCTTCCCCCCAAAGAGGTTTCATCCTCTTGGCTTGTTTAATTGTGGCGCAAGTATCACAGTCATGGATAACCTGTGCAATAGCGTCCATAGTTAAGTCCACCCCTTGGTCTCTAGCCCATTTATATGTTGCATCTCTTCCTTGATGGCCCGAGGTCTCATGGGCCCATCGAGCTAAAAATAATTCACTTTTGTGTTGCCAGTCCAAGTCTACTTGAGCCATCTTAACTTTGGCAGCTCTATCTACCTGATGGTTATTCTGTTGTTCTTCAGTTGCTCGGCTTTTAGGAACATGAGCATCTACATGGCGCACCTTTACAACCATATTCTTTACTCGGGCAGCAATATCTTTCCACAGTTCAGCAGCCCAAATAGGTTTACCCTTCTGTTGCCAGCCATTTTGTTCCCATTGCTGTAACCACCCCCATAAGGCATTTGCCACCATCCATGAGTCAGTGTAAAGATAAAGCACTGGCCACCTCTCGCGTTCAGCAACATCTAAGGCCAGCTGGACAGCCTTTACCTCTGCAAATTGGCTTGATTCTCCTTTTCCTTCAGTGGCCTCTGCAACTTGTCGTGTGGGACTCCACACTGCAGATTTCCATCTGCGGTGCTTACCCACAATCCGACACGATCCATCCGTGAACAGGGCATATCTCTTTTCATTGTCTGGTAATTCATTGTATGGCGGGGCCTCTTTAGCACATGATACCTCCTCTGCGGGTGTTGTTCCAAACTTTTTACCTTCAGGCCAGTCCATGATCACTTCTAGGATTCCTGGATGACTGAGGTTCCCCATCTGAGCTTGCTGTGTAATCAGCGCAATCCACTTACTCCAAGTGGCATCAGTAGCATGATGGGTAGAGGGAACCTTTCCTTTGAACATCCAGTTCAGCACTGGCAGTCGAGGTGCCAGAAGGAGCTGCGCTTCAGTACCGATTACTTCGGAAGCAGCTCGAACCCCCTCGTACGCGGCTAAGATTTCCTTCTCAGTTGGAGTGTAGCGCTCCTCAGACCCCCTGTATGCTCGACTCCAGAAACCAAGGGGTCGGCCTCGGGTCTCTCCAGAAGCTCTTTGCCACAAACTCCAAGTGGGACCTTCCTTTCCAGCAGCAGTGTAGAGGATGTTCTTTACATCCTGTCCCGTCCGCACTGGCCCCAGGGCCATGGCACGGGCTATCTCCTGCTTAATTTGCTCAAAAGCCTGCTGCTGCTCAGGACCCCATACAAAATCATTCTTCTTCCGCGTCACCCGAAAGAGAGGGCTCACAATGAGACTATAGTTTGGAACATGCATTCTCCAAAAGCCCACTACACCCAGAAAAGCTTGGGTCTCTGTCTTACTAGTGGGTGGAGACATAGCAATAATTTTGTCAATCACATCTGTTGGGATGTGACGACGTCCATCTTGCCACTTTATTCCTAGGAATTGAATTTCCTGTGCAGGCCCTTTTACTTTGCTTCGCTTAATAGCGAAGCCAGCTCGCAGGAGGATCTGAATTATTCTCTCTCCTTTCTCGAAAACTTCCCCTGCTGTATTGCCCCACACAATGATGTCATCAATGTATTGTAAGTGCTCAGGAGCGCCGCCCTGTTCCAATGCAGTTTGGATCAACCCATGGCAAATGGTTGGGCTGTGCTTCCACCCCTGGGGCAAACGGTTCCAGGTGTACTGAACTCCCCTCCAGGTGAAAGCAAACTGCGGCCTGCATTCTGTGGCCAAAGGAATTGAAAAGAAGGCATTGGCAATGTCAATGGTGGCATACCACTTGGCTGCTTTTGACTCCAGTTCGTACTGGAGTTGAAGCATGTCCGGCACAGCAGCACTCAGTGGGGGTGTGACTTCATTGAGGCCACGATAATCTACTGTCAGCCTCCATTCTCCACTGGCTTTACGCACTGGCCATATGGGGCTGTTAAACGGGGAGTGAGTTTTGCTGATCACTCCCTGGCTCTCTAGCTGACGAATCAGGTTATGAATGGGGAGCAAGGAATCCCTATTAGTGTGGTACTGCCGTCTGTGCACTGTTTTTGTAGCAATCAGTACCTGTTGCTCCTCCACTTGTAGCAACCCTACAACAGACGGATCTTCTGACAGGCCAGACAAAGCAGACAGCTGCTTAGTGTTATCTGCACCCACAGCAGCTATTCCAAAAGCCCAACGATACCCTTTGGGATCCTTAAAATATCCCCTTTTGAGGTAATCAATACCAAGTATACATGGAGCCCCTGGGCCAGTCACAATAGAATGTTTTTGCCAGTCTTTACCAGTGAGACTTATTTCAGCCTCCAACTTGGTCAGCTCTTGGGAACCCCCAGTCACCCCAGAAATATAGATTAATTCTGTCCCTTGGTGACTTGAGGGCATTAGAGTGCACTGTGCACCAGTGTCCACCAATGCCTTATATTTTTGTGGTTCTGATGTGCCAGGCCATCGAATCCACACAGTCCAATACACTCTGTTATCCCTTTCCCCCCCCTGGCTGGGGGCAGGGCCCCTCTATATGTTACCTCTGTTGACTCTACGGCTACTGCCATATCCGGCAATCACTGGAGCAGTCACCTTCTTGGAGAAGTTCACCCTGGTGGTTGACCTATTTTGTAACTCTTTTACACGTGCCTGAAGGGCAGAAGTGGGTTTCTTATGCCACTTCTTCATATCTTCCCCCTGGTCACGTAGGTAACGCCACAAGGCAGTACGTGATATAGTTTTACTGTTGACACTTCTTCGAGCAGGAGAACGTCCTCTTTTGATAGCTGAGATGTTGCTGTTTTGGGAATCCTCGTTCTCATCAGATCCATCAGTTTCATCAGAATTAAGCGTAGCCAGTTCGTCCATTATATCTTCTTGATTGCTCTCTATTTTGTTCAGTCTTTCGGTTACCTTTGCAAAGGCTGAAACGTAAGCTCGTAGAGGAGTTAAATATAACTCAATGTCTTGAAGTCTGTTAATCAGGTCATTTATAAGGGGTCTTCTTTGTCTTCTGCCATACATTGCTGCTAATGTACTGGCATACCTGTCTGGTGCAGTCCTTGTGAATATACGCCACATAACTGGTGTACACCTGATTCTCTCAGGATCATGCTCTTGGTCTGGTTCATCATGAATGAATTCAGGGTCATGTAACATTTCCACTACAGCATATTCTCTCAAATAATTTATGCCTTTTTCCATATCAGACCATTTCTTTTTCTCAGGCAACAGATCATCTCTGAAGGGGTATTTTTCTTTCACGGATATCAGCATCCGCTTCCAGAGAGTGAAGGGTCTATTGTGGCATGTACTAATGCCTCTGTCAATGGCAGAGTCCCTGGCAATGCTACCCAATTGGCGAGCTTCGTTACCATCTAGCCATACACTGTTGGCCCCACTGTCCCAACAGCGTAGTAACCAGGTGACAATAGGTTCATTTACGTGGCGTGTAAAGTCTTTTCTCAAACTTCGAATTTCATTCATTTTCATAGGTTGAGTAACATCGGTAATAACCTCTCTTTCATCTTCTACTCTATCAGGACTTATTGCCCTCCTAGGTGTTGGTGACCGTAATCTTGTGGGGTGTCTCAGCCCTCCTAATGGAAAGTCTGAAGTTTTAAACAACCTCTCTGGACCTATTTTCTCCTCTTCTCTTGCAGCGTCTGATTCCTCTACTTTGTCCTCTTCCCTTTCAGAGTCTGCTTCTTCCACTCTCAGCTCCTCCTCTTTCTTCTCTGTTAAGGGCGTCGAGACTTTTTTCATTTTCCGCCCTCTTACAGGGGCAACTGACATCAATTCTGGTGTCACCTGTGGTTGATCATATTGATTAGAATTAATGATCATCTTCTCTAGCTCGGCTCGAAGTCCGTCTCGCTCAGCTGTGACGAAATTTAGTTCACCTTGGAGCCTGACTTGTTGATCCCGAACATGGATTAGTTCATTTTGGAAACGGAGTAATGTAAATTGATAGGCATCTTGCTCAGTTTTGAGGGAGTCTCGCTCAGATTGGAGGGCATCTAATTCAGATCGGAGGGCATCTCGCTCGGATTGGAGGGCATCTTGTTGAGACTGAGGGCTATTGAGTTTGGATTGGAGGGCATCTCGCTCAGTTTGGAAGGCGTCTCTCTCAGACTGGAGAGCGTCCATGTTGGATTGGAGAGCATCATGTTGAGATTGGAGGGTGTCTCTCTCGGATTGGAGTGTGTCTCTTTCGGTCTGGAGGGCGTCTCTCTCGGTCTGGAGGGCGTCCATGTTGGATTGGAGAGCATCATGTTGAGACTGGAGGGTGTCCCTCTCGGATTGGAGGGCATCCATGTTGGATTGGAGAGCATCATGCTGAGACTGGAGGGTGTCCCTCTCGGTCTGGAGGGTGTCTCTCTCCGTCTGGAGGGCGTCCATGTTGGATTGGAGAGCTTCTTGTTGAGACTGGAAGGCGTCTCTCTCGGTTTGGAGGACGTCTCTCTCAGTCTGGAGGGCGTCCATGTTGATCTGAAGAGCTTCCTGTTGAGACCGGAAGGCGTCTCTCTCGATCTGGAGGGCGTCTCTCTCGGTCTGGAGGGCGTCCCTCTCGGTCTGGAGGGCGTTCATGTTGGTCTGGAGAGCTTCTTGTTGAGACTGGAAGGTGTCTCTCTCAGTCTGGAGGACGTCCATGTTGGACTGGAAAGCATCTAGTTGAGACTGGAGGGTGTCTCTCTCGGTCTGGAGGGTCTGATTGTCAGCTAAAAGACTGTCTTTCTCAATTTGGAGACTGTCCCTTTCGGCTCGGAGACTCTCTCGCTCTATTTCAAAAACTCTAAGCCTCTCTGGAATAGTATTGAATAAGGCCCGGTAAGCATAAGCCAGACCCCAAATAATTTGTGCCTCCTCAGATCTGTCTGAGCCATAACATCCCTGTCTCAAATATCTGCTTAGGTTCTCCGGATCTTGCAGGTGTTCAGGAGAAAAGTCCCATGACACCGGTGATGACCACTTCTCTAAAGTCTCTCCTAAGTCCCTCCAAACTCCCTGCCAGTCACTGTTCTCTGGCTCTGGGGAAGTCTTTCTCAAAATATTATAAATATAGATACCGATAAAGAGTACATTCAGGGAGACTGACACCACAATCATTACGAGCATTGGATGAGCATTCAGAAAACGCCTAATGAATTCAAAGGAGAGGCCAGGAGCCGGTTTAAAAATCATGAGTTCCGTAGAATTAACAACTCCACCTGGGGTTGCTCCCCCCGGAACTGAATGCCACATCATATACAAAAGCCAGGTAGGTATTTCCATCATTGTTTTTAGTTTATCATATAGAGACCAAGCTCCATAGATCAGAATGGCAAACTTAATTAAGTCCCAGTATATTCTGAGCATTACAAGGGAACAAACCATGAAATGCAGCCCCTTTAAGAGCAGTTTAAAAAGCGAGAGCATTTTTTTTTCTTTTTTTTTTTTTTTTTTTTCTTAACTAAAACAAGCTAGCAGTACCCAAAAAAGTTTACAGATATCCCAGAACAACTGGCAGTACGCCCAGACTTCAAGGTCGTGTTATGCCGTACAGCACCTGCAGTACAGATAAGCTTGCTAGCAAGAGACAGAGATTCACTCTAAGAGTATGTCTCTGCCCGGCTAAGGCAGCTCGTCTGCCCCACGTTGGGCGCCAAAAATGTCAACGGTTTACCGGGCTGGATCGGCCTGGTTCCGCGACGATTGGTGCGGGGGACCCACGGACCCACGCCCCAGGAAAGGGGAAGGAAAAAGGGAAAAGGGAAAAGGGAGATGGGCCTAGAAACAAAACAGCGGCAACGATCTGAGGAGGAAAGCTAATTTACTAAATAAGATATCAGAAAGTAAAATAACACAATATAATACAATATAATTGGAATTGAGGCTAATGAATCAAATAAAATGAGCAAGAGAGAGTGTCCGATAAACCGAAGGCCTTACGCTAACGCTGAAGGTGATACGGCAGCGAGCACCCACTGCTGAGTCGATCCCGAAGGAAAGAGAGTGTCCCGTGACCGCTGAGGGTTTTTATCTGTTCCCTCTGAGCGGAAAACACGTAAAAATACAAAGCATCGCAAAGTCCTCTGGGGAATGTAGTTCTTCTTCTCTTCTGAGGTAGGTATACCTGGAATTATCAATGATCTATGGAGCTGGAGTATCAGCTCCTCAACTCTTACTGCAATACATGATGTTATGATGTGGAATACCAGTACCAAAAATCATAAAACCATGACATTAGTCTTGAACTGTCTTGAACATAGTCTTGCAGTCTTGAACTGCAGTTTTTCAAGAAGACCTTAAGACAGAAGCAAAGCTTCAAGCACAAGTGTTTATACAGAAATGCCACCATTCAAAACTCCATAAAAGCATGTAGGTGCTATGTATAACACTGGGGGATGTAGCCTGGGAAGGCAGATGAATCCCTCTTATGAGAAGGGCATGGCAGACAAATGTGCAAAGAATGGCATACAGACAGTTCATCCTGGCTTTGATAGATCCACAAGTACGTAATCAGCTCTCTAATTGCATTAGATGGTAACAATCCAGAATTAAAATAAGTGGCAGACTAAAGCAATTAATTATATTCCTCTGAGCCAGAAAACTGTGATGGCTCTTGCAGAGAGGATATCAGACAGTATAGTTCCTGCTTTCATTCCAAACTCGTAACAGAGACAGGAATGCTAGACACATTCCTTTGTTTCGATTTGTTATGTCTTCCTCATGCTTCATTGACTATTTCTGTCTGCATATATGCCTATAATTATCAGTAAAAAAATAAGTTTTGCTTTCTTCCTACAGACTACAGTGATATAGTACACATGAAGTAATTAGATCTTTTGGCTCCTGTAATATCTACAGAGTACAATAACTGCAAAGCAACCAACTGTGACTTGAGTGGGAGAAAGCCAGTGATACAGCCCTGTCCACAAGGATGCAGCGTTGGGTGTCAGCTTTCCTTGTAACTGAGTACTTCTGAGTTAGCCTAATCAAGACAAGTTGATGTTTGTTACTCTAAAATCCAGTATAACACTTACCATGGTGTTTGCTGTAACTAAGGAGCTGAACAGAGTGAACAGAGAAGGCTTTTGAGGAGCATAGCTGCATGTATTTCTTCATACTGTTTACTGCACTGCATTTGAAGAACTGAAAAATAAAGAAACAACAGAAGCAAAAAAAATGTGCAAAATGTCTCAGTATTGAAAAAAACTACTTGTTTGAACTGGGGCTGTTGTACTGACTTTGTGATAGATATCACACATATGACTGCCTCACAACCACATTCTCAGCATTCTTATTCTCTCCTCTTCAATAATATGCTTCTCATCTCCAAACTACGGTACACATAACCTTTCTCTTTTTGCTCAATTTCTTTTCTACTACCTGCCTTGGATGTGTCAGTCTGACCACCTAATCTTCCCTGTTTTTAGTGAAGCCTTTTACACACGACCCAGCAAACATAATGTGTTGATATGAAAGGGTACTGCCGTTGTGCAATGCCTTTCCTGATGCATATAATCACACTTAGATGATAAATGCAAATGCTCACATCTAGTGAAATCTGCATGCCACCAAATGAAGAAATGCAAAACATGCTACTGTGATTCTGGTTACTTGCCTGAAGGTAGGACAAGCAACAAATGTAACCTTTTTTTTTCTTTTTTTTTCCTTTTTTTTCTGTAATACTGATCTACTCTTTCAATCCTTATGGAAAGGACTGCTGAGGTTCTTAGGCAAAGTAGGCAAAAGGGAACTTCTCCAACAGCCCTTCAGTTCAGATCACAAGTGGTCCTTTGAAGCAAATCTCCACTTGCACCCATTTCTTGCTCACTGCTTTGCATCGTGGAGATTTATTATTGATTTTCAGCATTACTTGCTAGCATACAGTTAGTCAAAGGCTGTACAGTTTAACAGTGCATGGACTGTTCTTTTTCATAGGTTCTTTTTCAGCTTGACTTCTACTAAGACAAAAGTAGTTGTCATCTTTAAAATCTGTGTGTTATACTTGACTTAGAAACAGTTAACTGTATTTGTAATTTGATGTAATTTCTTTTTTTTTGGGGGTGCAAAAGAATATTTAAGTTGAAAGGGGACAACTTTCTCTCCTATCAACTAGCAAAGGCTACTTATGCAGGAAGGGCAGAGGATACCTTTCAGAGTTGCATCTTTTTTTTTTTTTCTGAATTCTAAGCATTATTGTAGATAACATTACATAATATCTCAGGCTTCTAGTTGCTTAAAATCGCTGCTTCTTCAGCTGCTGACTTTCAGTGATTATCAGCAGAACATGCCATACTCACTTCTAATGCAAATAGCCATGTAATGGATAAGCACTTCTGAATTTGCTGCTGCTGCTGCTTATCTCAAGATACTGCTACCTACCATGGACTCACTCTAGCGAACAAACACTGGTTACCAAGCCACTTGGAGGGGTGATACAAAATCGAAGTAGTATAATTAGCTGGAGGAAAGGTTTTGGCGTTGGTGTCTGTGCAGATGTAGTAGGCTCACAGTTGTCCCATTGGTCCGCTCTGAGCAAATTTGTCTGTGTCAGTATGGGCAAGACTTAAAACTTCACTGGTAGCCTTGCAACCCATGTACATTATGATAACTACTACTGGAACAAAACTAATCATCCTGAGCTTTCTTTATGAGCAAGTAAATCTTCTAGTCATTAGGACTACAGAGAAAGATGGTTGAAGACATGTAAAAAACACGTAGAAATTTAAAACCAGAGACCACACACAATATATGTATACTGAATTAAGATCATAATCCCATATACACTTAAGAAACCTCATAATTTGGGAATTTTTCTCCATCACTTGTAAATATCAAAGCTCCCTCAGTCACAGTGAATAAAAATTTACAAAAACCTTCATGAAGGGTCTCGTTTAAGAACAGTCTGGCACAATATTTGGTATTTTTATACAGGTTAATGTATGAGATAAATAGAGATAGATTTAAGTTTTCTACAGACATACTAAAATACATATTTAATCAATAGGTGTTGTCAAGATAACTAAGGAGGCCTTTTGCTGTCTTACTCCCACAAGTAAAAAGGGCAGAATTGCCTTCCAGTGTGTCCTAAATGATTTAGTACAATAATGATATTTTAGTTGTTTCATGTTCATTCATCTAAGTAAAGCTCACAATAAAGTTGCCATTAAGCAGCACGTAAGTTTTTTCATTAATATGTATCCAACAATACAGACTGTCATTTTAATAGGAATTTAAGCTAAAATAGCATAGACTCCAGTGATACCTGTTCTTCTACATACCATATTTTACTTTAAATGACTGCATGTCTGAATACCCTTTCGTAAAGCTTTCAAAAGAGCATCTATTTTGTTTAATTTTGGCTCACTGACTTCGTCAAAGGCTTAACGAGCATAAAGAAGAGATAGACAGCTGAATACACTCCACCTTTTTGAGGCAGCAGTGTGGGGATTGTGTCACACAGACGATTTGATGACAGACTGTACAGAGCATGTCATGCCTATTTTTTAAAAGTGTGCTCTTTACAGCAAGCTGTCTGGCTGAGTATAGAAGCTTTTGTAATATGATTTGAAGGACAGGATGAGAGAAAAAAGCAAGTTACTGTATTGAACAACTTCACTTAATTGCAAATCACCAAGTTGGTTATGTAGGTGGTAGTTGAGGATACAGGTACAATTTTAATGAATATTTCACACAGAAGCAGCATGGTCCTATTTTACTCAAGACAAATTAGCTTGGCATGGTGCTCAGCGTGTCTTTTGTTTATTGCATTAAAGTAGTACAGTTTATGGAGTGAATATCGAAAATTAGCTGTCTGCAGTTTTTTTGTTAATTTTTTTTTTTTTAAGCAAGAATTGTATTTTGTATCCTTATAATATTGCCTACAAACTTTAGGATTTATGAAAACCCTAAAGGCCTGTAGTTTATGAATCTCATCTTTACAGATTAAAGACCTAGATCTAAGTTCTTTGTTAAATACTTCTCTTTTATAGATAGCAGAGCATCTTCAATATCAAAGGCAAACATTCCCCTTTTTGCAGGGGTATGTTATAGCTTTATCATTAATTTCTTTCTCCAGGAATGAAAGAGCTAGAACAATATACCAGAGCCAGAGAAAGGATCTCTCATATTTGTACTAACTGAAGGGACCGGGGAAATCACTCATAGTTGTTTTCTGTTTCCGTGAAAAAGGACCGACTTGGCCCAGGTACACAGATCCAGGTGTTTTGTTTTTGTTTTTTTCCCTGGAGATGAATCTCAGATAGAGAAACAAGTTCTTCATTTGATTGGAAACTGAGTACCAAACTATCTGGGTTCAAACTGACTTCCATTGTTCGGGGTCCCCATTGATGGCTTAGGTCTATGGCTAATTTGTGTCCTGCCCTCAGTTGTTCAGTCATCTTGCTCTTAGCAGTGAGGTTATGTTTTCTTAGCGCACGTAGAAAAGATTCACTGGGCTAGTTTATTAATATGCCACCTATTCTCCTCAGCAAGTGTCAAGTGAAATTAAATCAAGAGGAACTGGAGGTGCAACAGGAATTACCAAATGATTGCTACATAATTCTAAATAGTCCCTCTGGTAGGACTACGATTGCTCTCTCCAGTGTTTTCCTGTAAACCAATTAGAAACTAACAACAGAGTCTGGAAGACAGAATAGAATCATAGAACAGAATAGAAAATATTAGAAGTCTGCTTCATATCCTCTATTTAGCACAAAAACCACAATGATCTGCCTTTATAAGAAAAGATGCTGAGCAGAAATTTACAGAGAGAATGATTTGTACTGAGTTATTAATTCAGTTCAGCTGAGAAGTACAGCTGAAATAATTTGTTTACTTGTAGAAAGTATAATCCTAATTCCGGTCATTCTAGTTTTTCTACAAACTTTTTTACTTAGCATCTAAGGCACGTGGGAAAACAAAACAAAACAAAACAACAAAACAAAACAAAACAACACAAAACAAAACCAAACAAAACATATCACTGCAAATGTAGCTGTTTCTCTGTGACTTAAACACAGTGCTTCTGTTACTGCTTACAGTACTTCATTTTTGGGGCATTAAAAAAATAATCAATGTTATTCAATGTTTTTTGAAGCCTTCCCCTCTTTCCAAAGAGTCCTCATGCTAAAAGCACTTATCTTCTTGAAGGCAAGCGAGGGCATATTTTTACATTTTTGGTTATATTGAAGAAAGGTACAAGGCTTGTTTTAATTCTCAGTTTTCTCCCTCGCTTCCCCCAGTATTATTCCCACTATGCATTGCCTATGCTGAGTTGAAGCTCCTTGAGGCATGGCCTGTCTGCTCTGTATTTATGAAGTTATTAACACAGTGGTTCATATTTTTTGTACTTCAGGTGGAAGAATAGTTTCAGATTCCTGAAGCACCTGTGATATTCTGGACTGTTCAACACTAGGATATGAAAACTCTCACCCCAAAATGACATGCATTCATCTAAGAGTAATGACTACACAAACCAGACCAAAGACCGGCAGACATTTCTGTTTACATGCCACACTGCTTAAGTGATAACCAGAAAAGAAGGTATATGAAGGATGCCAGGAACCGTGGAGTCTTAGTGGGGGAGATAATTATGATGTGCAACTTCAGAAAACTGAATGTTTGTTGAGATGCAAAAAAGTGTGCATTATTAGGTGAAAGCTCTACAAGATTAATTCAACAAAATCATTAAGTGACAGATTTTCAGATACAGTTGCATAAATCTAAATAAACATAGCAAGCATGCTTGCTATGTTTTCTCTCTTGATGATAATTTTTAGAAGTTAATTCTATTGCAATGCTTTTTGCTGGGAGCAATGAATAAACAGAAATAGAAGTCAATTGAGAGAAGGTATTATATTATTTCACGTACCATTGTATAGTCACTTTTGAACAAATTGGCTTCTTCTCTTGCTGAAAGATCAATTTCTTGTCTAATAGAAGGATCAGAAAACAGTACTGTACTCCATAGATAGTAATCAGAGCAAAGTGAATTTTATATTTTGAACAAGCAATTATTTCAGCAGAACGAGGTACAGATTTCCGGTGTTCCAACATTACCTTCAGACAAGTGATGTTCCAGTACACAGTCCATGGAGAGATGCCATTGACATGGAAAGCATGGCATGTGCAACCCTAGGAGCCATTCTTCAGTGTCATCCATAATCAAATAACTTTGCTCATCTACAGTGCAGGTGCAGGAGATTCAAAGTCAGTCTGTTTATAAGATGGGTTCTTTAACGATGTAAAATGAATTAGACCAATTAATAATTTCTTTGGTAGTGATACAGATCCTTCTGGCAATATCAGCCAGAATTTTACATAAACTAATCTACCAGGAGGCACAAAATAAGTAAAAAGCAATCTGGAAATCTAGGAAGTGCTCTTATTTGAACTGAGCACATGAAAAAGTGATCTAATGTGTTCCTGCAGAGTTAATTCAGTTAAGCATAATATCCTGTTAAATTCACTGCTAAAATATTTAGCTTGCACTGTGTGTTAGTTAAGACCATGGAGAGGATGTGCTGTTTCCATGCTTTCATCCCACTGAGGACCAGAGATGGGCTATTTCAGCATATTCAGGTTGCTTGTGCCCCAAACTCAGATGCTCTGTACCTGCCATATTCTTTGAGCTGTTCCCCATCAGGGAAAATGCTGGATTTGAGGCTACATTGCCTTCTAGAACTTGATTTATAAATAGTTTATAGAAGGTGATTAAATTATTGATGGATGTTAGAAGTGAGCTGGAGGTATAAATAACCAGTATTAAGACTGTTAAAGCACAAAGCCAAAAGGGGACCAGACAATGCCTTAAAGTTCCTCTCAGAATTCAGCCATTCTGTGGTTCTGGTTTCTGAATGTTAAAGAGCATTAGGAGCCATAAACACCTCAGTGCATTTGAGTACCCTCCACTTCAGAAAAATGAATCCAGGCTCCTAACCAAGACTGTCAATCATCTTCCATCTTCCCAGAGAAGAACAGTGCTTGCAAGAGGCTTATGTGGTTTTTCCTTACGTGGTCAAGATGTTTCCAGGCATTACTTCTACCCCTGAAAGATGTTTCAGACTTGACATGAAAATTATAAATTGCAGTGACAGCAGGTCTTTGGGGCAGTTCTTTATATTTTTTTTTACTGTATTTATATTGACATTTTCCCTGAACGTTGTTCCTTAAGCAGCATTAGTTTCTAGGTAATCATTCCTCAGTCTGTATTTTTGACAGATAGGATATTTGGGCAGATAGGAGGATCCACCTACAACTCTTAGTCCCAAAGCCTCATAACTGTTTAATCTCTGCACAGTGAGTCCAGTTATCTGGAGGAAATGCTTTGTTTCCAGCCTAGAGGCATGGAACGGAGACTGTAAGTACAGATCAATTTCTTAAGAGTATCTCTTTTATCTAGTTTTCATGGTAGCACATGCCCTTAGCTCTGATTTATGCGGGTGAATCCTCAGTTATCACAATGCCCACATAGTGTTAGCTAGAGAAGGTCTGTACAGGGAACAAGCGGTATGGTAGAAGCTGAAATCAGTTTAAAAGTTGCATTTGATATATCAGACAGATCTCACTTCACTGCTTCTACAACACAGGAATATTTGTCGTGTTTAAAATAGATATATTTTCAAATTCTCAGAATTCAGTTGAACTATTTGCACAGCACTATGAATGATCAGTTAATGATGTGAAAAAGAAATATCATTCAGATGATTATAATGTAATCAAAATAAGAATCTCTTTCCTATCAGGAATTTAGAATATTGCTTACTTAAAAGAATAATTGGAAGCTTAAATTTACTGCGTGAATGTAAGAACTGTGGTAAAAAATGTAATTAACCTTAGACTGGTGATGTATTGACATGCAAAGAGCCATGGATTGACACATCCACCATATCTCATATACATAGGTCCTTTGCCATGATATTTCCCTCTTTTTTTTTTCTTTTATTACTTAAGAACTTGCATTCAGTAAGACAGTTCTTCTTTGAAACTAAACCTTTATAATTTGTAACTTGGAATTTAGAAAACAGGCATGAGTTTTGTTCTGCAAGATTCACCTCAGCAAAGGACTAAGCAATCATTTCACTGTATTTCCCTGAAATTACATCCTATTTTTTCCCCACATAGCCATTTCTTTGGATTAAATGTAGGTGAATTGCAGATATATATTAACAATGATAGATTGCACACAATATAAACTGTTCAAAATAACACTGACATTTTATTTCTCAGGAATTACAAATGCACTTTGTCTGAGGGACAAACATCACTGGTGCTCTTTGTTTTGGCTTTATGTTTGAGCAAAGATTATGACATTAATGTGGAAATGTAATACAATCTAAGTGTATGTGATTCAGTTCTTTTTTAAATTTATTCCCTTTTGATAGAGATAATTGTCTTGCTCTTGGTAAAGTGGACTTGATCAAGTAAGCTGGCTGAAGACTGCAAATCTTATTAAGGAACACTATTTTATTTGTTTATAAAATGCAACCATGATTTAATACATAAAGGAAAGTACTTGGATAAGTAAATGTTGGTTTGTGTGCGCAACTACATAATATTCATATAACTTTGTTTTCTGATCTCTCCTTTGCAGTGCCAATAGCAACTAAGCTATGGCACTAAGTTCTAGGAGAACTGAATATGATGAAACCTATCAACTTCATGGTGCCCCTGAACTCCAGATTCTAGATTCTTCCAGCAAGAACATACGTAAACTTATAAAAAACAGTTTAACACACTAGGCTGATCTCACCGACTTGACATTTTATCCTATGCTGGGCTGGATTTTAGCTATGGGAATATTACAGAATTAATTCTTTTGTCTCCTTGGCTTAGAACTTGGATTGAAATCAAGTTCAAGAGGAACAGCATCACCGCCTGAAAAACTATGAGCCTGTATTGTGTTGTTACCCTCTTCCTTTCCACTTAGTAGCTGTCTGTGATCAGGAAGCCCTAGCCCACCAGAGAGCTTCAAAGCACACAACTCCCAGCTCAGCAGTGAGCCACAGATTCAATTTTAGAATCTAATATTGCTGGAATGCATTCAGTGGTTCTTGGGGAGATTTAAAAAGACATTGGTTGATAGATCAATGCAGTGCTTATCATATACAAACTTTAAGTCATTTGCAAGGTAGAACTCTTGCTTCTGTTCAGATTAAAATGTTAGATAATCTGTCCCAGTTCTACTGTGCCTATGTAGCTGAATTGTCGGTGCATGCTCCATATAGGTATGTGAAAATATTTGGAGCAAAATACACAAAAATATGGCAGGGGGGAGGACATATATGTGAATCAGTATGCAACTTAATGGCTTAGTAAGTAGGCTATCAAAACATTTTTCCATTGAATTTTCATCTTTCTGTGAAGATGCACTTTACTCTGTTTCAAAGAGTGTAACTTTGATTCCAGTCCTGAGCGTAATTTAGCTTTCAACATTTAGACTTTTAGTTTTCCTACAAAATTAAGTGGATAAATTATAATTGTTGTCTATGATGTTCTTAGAGTTTGAAAGGATCAGGAAGAATCTGATCAGATGAAGTGAATGCATGTCAGGAAAAAAGTCCCACAAATGAAATGAATGCACTATTACTGCTCACTAAATGCAGGCAATCCTATAGCTAATGTGTGCCCAGCGATGACAGATCTGCAGAGTATGTTATACACCTAAGGTTAATAATCTTGGTATTATGCAGGAATAAATGCCTGAGGAATTCTGATTAACTAAAGGTATACTGCCATATGCTGGGCCAAGAGAATGCTTAGAAGTAGATTTAAGATGTATTTTTACACTGTGGTTTTCTCATAAGTCTAAGATAAATCTTCACCGGATTGAGATGGAAGTAACACCTACATGACTGCCACATGGAATCATAAAATCACCAGGGTTGGAAAAGACCTACAAGATCATCCAATCCAACTGTCAAGCATGACAAACATCCTATCACTAAAAGAACAGAAATTTAAATCTCTGTAAAATGTTACATCTTTAAAATTACAAAACTGGGGCCAGGTCCTTGTAGGTGTCTTAAAATAAACCAAAAAGACTGTTTTGTGTATAGGAGTAATGGTTATCCAGTGACAGCCACAAAGATGTTAAACAAATCTTGGGCTCAGTTCCTCCCTCTACCCGTCAGAACAAGGATGGTTACAGTTTTCCCATCTGTGATCCTTGCAGAAAGGTGATGGGATTTCTTCCAGAAGAGGGGAAACTAAAAAGCACGGTCTTTCTGCTCTGCAGAAGAGATGTTTTCTGTCTTGTGTCAGCAGGTGCTAGAGCTATAGGATAGGCATGCTAAACTCTTTGGCTGGCCATAGATACGACATGAACAACATAATGGACACATAGTATTAAAACAGAGCTTTCAAAAGTACGCGTTAAATTATAACTGTCATTACACAGACCTGTATACAAGAAAAAGCTGTTTTTATCCCTAAAATAGCAAATAGCTTTTTCTGACATTTTGTATTTAGCTTGATTACAGGTGTTGCAAGCATCCTTCCATACTCTCATCACATTCAACCTGCAGACACGACATCTGTATTTCATATTTTTCTTTTTCATCCTCTCCTTGTGGTCTGCCATGTTATTCTCCTGTAGAGACTAATTAGAACTGATTTCACTAATAGTTTTCAGTGCTTCTTTATCATTTGACAAGACTGCGAATGATCTCAGTGAGAGCCTTTTGCACTGTCACTCTCAACAGTACCAAAAACAGGTAAAAAAACCACACAGTGGCCCAGATTCAATGCAACATCTGTACTCAACTTCTATTTAGGTGGCTAATTTATTTCAGGGAGGAGCTTAAATGCTTTGTTGAGGTCTTGTGTTCAGATATCTAGAAGCCAGATTTTATGCCATCACTTCCAGAGATTCTCAGTCCTCTGCACACAGGTACACTTCTATCTGCCCTCTGCATTAATAGTGGATTTTTTTTTTTATTCTCTCCTTTTCTATGCCATAGCCCATTTGCCTCATTCTACAGCCAACATTTGCCTGCTGGGCTGCTGTGATTACACTGTGATTCAAATGTGTTTATAAGCAGGAAGAAAAAAAAGGAAGGATTGAAAGGAAGGGAGATAAACTGGTTCTTTTAATGTCTGTGAATTAAGATCTTCAGCTGTGGAAAACTAATGTAATGTGTGGTCCTGCCAGCATCAGGAGCCATGGAAGTGCCTGCTTCCAAGGGTTTGTTTAGACTTTGGTGAACACATTCTCTACCAAAGATAGCTTCTTAATTCTTGTTCATAATGTGTTTCATAAAAACATACAAAACCTCATGGTACAACATATTTATTGACCTTATTTCTGTCAGATTCACTGCTTGATTTTTCTTTAGGAAAATTCATTAAAATTTTTGAATCTAGGAAACTAACTCTAGGGAAAAGTTCAGAAAGCATACATTAAAAAAAATGACTTTCCTTTTTTTAAAAACACGACTGATGAAAATGTTCAACTGAGAAAGCAGCATTGACCCCAAGCAAAGGAATCTAGTTATGCTTTCTTTTTTTCTTTGAAAGACTATCTAAAGTAAAGTGGGGGATACTTAATATTATTTTTTAGTAAGTCTGGTCTTACCTCCTTTCTAAAATTGATTTGGAAAACCTGCCAGCAAGAGCCAAGAGAGAAGCATCACTTCATGGATCAACTGCTATACTCCTGTGGCTTCAGAAGCAGAAGGGCAAAGGCTTGAAATCTTTTGACTAGTTGGGAAAATAACATCCTTAATTCCTCTAATAATCACAGAAAAGGCACATCGTTGTTTTTTATGAACATTGTCCATTAAGATGTGCAAATGTTATATTGGTTAAGCCCATACTACTGAATTTTAGATCCCTAACATTAGAAGAGTTGTAAACCAGCTTGCCAGTAAAGAAAAGGAAAAACAAAAGGAAAGATCTTAGCAATGGCATGGGATGGCTGACCCTCTCTTATGAGGATAAGAAGCAAGCTGTGTATTACTTGCCAGTAGACTGTCATTAGATGCTGTTGAGTGTAGCAGGTGGATTAGTGTCCTTTCTGCATTTTTAGGTGAATGTCAGCACTACAAGAATAAACAGCAAGAACAATTGCACACAGATTTTTGTGCTACTCATCTAACACAAAGATGATCCATTCAGACCAAATGAAAACCCGACTGTATTACAGACAACAAAATTTCTCCTATATTCACTCAGTCTTACTTTAGCTCCTTTTTATTGCAGCAAGCTCAACATAAACACCAAAGAATAAAGAGTATGTCTCTGTAGTCTCTGCTTGGCATCTCCTGGATTTCAAAACCACCACTTCTCAGCCACACTACTGTGAACTGTTCTACAAGAACTGGAAGGGACACTGGAGCTAGCCCAAGCTCAAGGTGCTATAAACAGCTTCTGTGTACCCAGAGAAATCACTAAGACTACTAGACCATTCCACATGCTAGGTTGCAACATAACATGGCTTTTTGATGACAAGGAGTTTGTAGACTTTGAACTTATATTCTGCCAAGTTCCCTGCTTGCACTCCGTCTGTGTGTGTCAACTGTACCTTCTTCCTGGAGTCCAAGATACTTTTTACGGTCACTATAAGTTGCTAGGGTTTGAAAGGTAAGAATCCCAGTCATTTTTTCTCCCCCATGTTGTCTGTTTGTTAATCAAACCTGGGGTGTTTTCCACAGCAGTGTGTGAATTCAGGGGCAAAGGTTTCCTTCTGCAGAGATTTACAGTTCACAGAGTTTTCAGGGATTGCACTTTAAACAAACAAGTTGTTCTGGTATATCTAAGGGATTTGCACAGAGCTTAAACTCAATGCACAGCTGAACGGCATTTGTGATTAAAAGGCAACACTCAAAATTCAAGTGGAAATAGATCTACCCACACTGGAAATAAAGAGCATTATAAACCTTTGAGGGCTGCTCACAAACATCACTAAACAGCTGATACCATGGGAAAAAAAGAAGAATGCAGCAGAAGAAAACGGAATGCAGTTTAATCTTTCGTTACTGTTATTTTATCTATTTACCCTCTGTATGCTCATTTTCCCTTGTTCCATACTTACTGGGTCACTAACTGCTCATCTGCACAGCCATGTTCTTCCTGCATAGCTCCACTGCCACGTCCCTGAAGAGCTGCTGCCCTGTCACAGGGAGCTTTATACCAGCCTGAGGACATCTGTGGGGAGAGCATGGACGGCTGTCTCGAAGCACTCCAAATCCTTTGGACAGAACAAATCCTGCTGCCAGAATCCAGCACAGAGTCTGCCAGCAGGACCATGTTGTCCTGCAACACACAACAAGCAACATCAGAGAGGTCCCCCCTACAGCATCTGGTACATTCCAAAAATCATAAAAAGTAGGCCATTGGCTCATGTGGCAGAATGACGTCTGGCTCTGCAATTACATGTATGCATCTCCTTCTCCTTACTCTCCCTCTGTATCAGTGGAGATGTCCGTAAATACAGTTTGTTCTATCACTGGTGTACAAAGAATAAGAGTTCCCAAGAGGAGGAATAAATTTATTTCCTTATTTGCATGGAATTTACTGAAGTCTGTTGCTTCTGATCACAGCCAGGAAGCAGGTAGAAAAATGAATAACCTCAGAGATGCTACTCAGGGTGTGGAGAATATTGAAGAGTAAAATGGATGAAAGCTACTGGATGAGCATTCTTCTGAGGCAGAAGGTAATATGAAAAAGATAAAATTGGTGGCTGAGGCAAAATATGCATTTTATCAACTGTAAAATTAAAAGTGTAATCACAGTTTCCAGCCTTTTCTTCTGATATTCATAATAACAGAAAATCTCTATTAATGGGTTAGAAACAACTCTAAAATGACGATCCAGCCTTTTTTAAGAGGAGAAGCAGTGGTATAATAGTCCACAGAGTAGAAACTTGAAAATCTTCCTTCCTTTCTGCACTACAGAGCCAAGCGATTAATTATAATATGATGTCAGCTAGGTTGGAAATGATCTTTTAAAGCCAGATCCCTAGAGAAAGTATTCCTGTCTTTTGATCTCTTCCTCATTCTGATTGGGTAGACACCATCTTCTGAAGTGATTGCAAAGAACTTGAAGCAGAATTCCGATCTAGGCTTGTAGAAAATGGTATGAATCATATCAGGCAATATTTACAAACCTTGGGAGACATGTACCACACATACCTTATGCTTTTGTTCTCATAGAGATATCAGCTGGAAGAGACTTGTAGAGGTAATCAAGTACAGGTAGGACCTGGAGCGTGACTAGATTAATCAGCCTTATCTACTCAAGCCTCTAAGGACTTAATTTATAACCACATTAGTAGCCTGTTCCACTGCTGCTTTGAAGATTTTACTAACATTCAACTTGCACCTTTCAAACTATAACTTACAGCTATTTCTGATTTCTGATTGTCCAGGGATTTTCCAGTACCAGGATACTTTTCTCTTGGGAATTCAGATCTGTTTTATTGGTAACACTCCCTCAGCCAGCTACAAGATCACAGGAATATGTTGTTATAAACATATACATCTAGTTGTCAGAAGAGCCAATACCTTACCTAAGTCAGTGAAGCTCAGCACTACACCTCAGCTATTTAGTGATGTTTTTTGTTTTTTATTCAAGCATCTCACAGGACAGAGAGCTATTACAAAATCTGAAGTATTATCAAGGTTGGCCCTGCCTGCCCATCAGGTGCTCAAGCATTGGTTCAAGCTGTGATCTAACATTTCCCATGCATCCTCAAACTAACATTCCTCTAGTAGCTTATGTGTTTAGATAGCCCTCACAAGTTTAGAATTAACACAACAAAATAGCATAGTTCAGTATAGATCATCAAGTCCAACTGTCTGACCATTTCAGGTCAGACAGGAGGGGAAATGGCAGCCTATTTGGAGGGCAGGCTATAAAGAGTTTGGGAGAAGGGTCTTCCAGGTGAATAAGTTTGCACAATAATTATTATTAAATCACTGTTCTGTAATTTCAATAGTGCATTTGGATGTACAGGAATATGGCATTTGCTTTGCATGAAAGTGACTTACAGTTCTGATTGTCTTCCATAGACACACCTACAAAGACAGAGGCTCCAGTTTTAGTAAACCATCAGAAAGATCTTAACATTCCAGTTGTCCTCATACATAATCTATTTAGTGAACTATACCACACTTCAAAGAAACATAGGAACTGATAAAGCCTGCAAACTGATGAATAGTGCATTGCTGCTAAATAGCAGTGTAGAAGATAGTAACATAACTATAATTTCTTTTAGATCCTCCTCCACCCCTACATTTGCATGTTCTTTTTTTTTTGTTCCACACACTGAGGCATAAAGATTACAGTAACTGCTAATCTTTTCAGAAAACAATTTTCACTAGCTGCAGCATGATAGTTAAAGGAAACAAGACTTCCTTAAATGTGTAGCTGAAAAGAAAACATTCTCAAACAACATATTTACCAATCAAAATTTCTCAGAATGAATTGCTATTAATGATTAGAAGTGTACATCATGCTCCTAAAGAGGTAGAGTTACTCACATGTTTTGCCTTTCATCTTCAATGTCAGTTCCTAGCAAGGAACCTTTGGTCCAGAGTAAGAACAAAGATCTGGCAATACGTTTCCCTGTTCCACAGGTGAAATTCTTTTAGAAAATTAAGGTAAACCCCAATCTTGATTCACTGACTGTATCTATGCTGTAGGTTTTGGCTGTGCTCTAAGGATGCAGGGCCCTGCAAGGCTCCGGTGGTACCCAGCTGTGTAACCTGGGAGAGCTCAAAGGAAATGAAATGCAAGGCAGCTGCATGGAACTCTGCAATGCTATAAGATAGGTAAAATTACAAACAGGTAGGATTGGTAAGGTGATTATGAGTAGTTAAATAATTCAAGATGAAAAATAAATAAATAACTAAAAGGCTTGGTCGAAGATGCTAACTCAGCAGCGTCAAGGATTCACTTCCACAAGAAACAGAGCCTGGCTGTTCTTGTGACCTTTCTACCTAAGCAGAAAGCCTATGGGAGCCCTATTAGATGTGGTGAGCATACTAACACATAGCCTATTCACTCATTAAATCTCAGCTGACTTCTGTTCACATTTGCCAATAAAAAATTACAGTATGCATTTAAGCTGAGAATATCCTGCTTGCATAGTCTTTCTGTGCAAACTAAAGTTCCTTGCGTGAAGTGGCCCAAGGTGAGAGGCCTGCAAGGTTATCAGAGTTCCCCACGTTTGCAAGGGTCTGGTTCCTGCTGCTGTCCAAAGCAAGACCTTGCCTGGGACAAACCTGTCCTGTTCAGCTAGTTCTGGAACAGAGCATAGGGTATGGTGGTCTCTGGGTTGGCATAGAATCACTATGCAATGAGAATAAGCATCTAGAACCAGATATGGTACTCTGAGTCCTTCAGGTTAGACATGACCTATGACAAAGGTTGGCAGTCCCAATTGTCATCACTGCTTGCTAGTAAACCTATATTTCACCTCCACAAACTGCAGGTAACTACTCCTCTGTTGTGACTAAAGTTGTTACAGACTCAGCTGCAGTTATAGGATACCTAACTCATATAAGTTCATAGAATCATAGAATCCTTAGAGTTGGAAGGGACCTCTGAAGGCCATGTAGACCAAATCCCCTGCAGTAAACAGGGATTGTAATCTATAAAGTATTCTTTCAATATTGCATGTTGGTAGATGCACTCTCTGTCCTTATCCTTTCTCTGTTATTAACTGCAAATGAACTGTTCAAACATTTGGAGTACATTCCATTACAGTACATTCATTACTTAACAGATAAGATCCATTGTTTCCTCCTCAAATAACAGCAAGGAAAAATAACATCATTAAAAAGAAGAATTAAAATTTTTAAAAATTGGATTCCAATTATCTTCTACACAGCCCAGGAAGCTGGCCTAGCCATTTGTTTTTGGAATTAAATGAAAAAAAAAACCAACACAAACATTGAGAAATGTTTTAAAGAGACCTGAGCCTTCCCCTGGTGTCATTGAACAACCCTTCCAAAAAGATTGTAGAGAGGTGAAAAAGCTGATTTCTGTTATTTCATTATTGCTTAAACACACACAGACCCCACTTTTTATTCTTTCTAGTGTATTTGTTTGAATTTCTGCCCGTGAAATAGGTGAGAATACACTTAATATTCCATGAGCAGCCAGAGTCCAGAGGAGCACTGTACAAAGTGTGCACAACCAACTCTGAGGAATTAGCCCTTGGTGACAGCAGGCTGCTTGTTAGCAGGTTTTTGCACCACTCCCACTGCACTTCTTTGTGTAATGCTGTCTGAGGAGCCATACGAACTCATTTAAACCCCTGTGTAACACAGAATGTTAAATAGTGGCACAAACTGATTACTTTTTCTTATTCAACTCTGTATCCCATCCCATATATGATTTTCATGAAGAATGCAGATAGTGCTCTAAGTGATGTTATTTTCAAAGTTGTCTATAGTTGCAATTTTAACATCTGTAATCTAGAGTAGATTGCCAGACATTTTATAGAAGACCTGCACAACCCTGAAACTTAATTCTGTCACTTAGGGTCAGCTGTTCTGTAAAGCACATTGTCTGGTTCTGCACTCAGAAGAGGCAGATTCAATGCAGCTGGTACTTGAAAAATCAAGTTGTGACCCATCCAACCTACCCTGATAGAGCCCCCACCTCCTCCCTGACGGAGCTGCCACGATCCAGAAACTGCCTGCTCACTTTGGTATCATTACTGTCAAATGGCTCTGGGGAAATTATGGACGGTACTGCCTTGTGACCCACGCAGTTGTACCTAGTGCCATTAGTGCTACAGTTAAAATGATTGAAAGATCTACAACCTGTTCTGACAGCAGATGTTTCAGTGAAAGGGATGTGATAACTCCAGCAATCCCCGTGCTTCATTTCAAATTGTAGGAGAGTGTGAGTTTGCAAAGATAAATGAAATTGCGATAGAAGAAGGTCTAAATTTTGTCCTGGTTTGAATTCTGATAAGTAGCACAGAAAACTTATATATGTATAAAAAATCTGATTCTCTTCTGAAATGAAACACACAGTGAATTCCCAGACTCAGGGTTTGGCATATTTTTGTAGCACTATTTGAAAAATACTTTGTGAATCCTGGAAGAAGTTTAACAACTTCTCAGAGAAGTTTTTCTTACAGTCATTATCCCGGACTGTGGCAGCTTAGCATGTTTAACATGACCAAACAGACAGTATCGAGCAATTTGTCTTTAAAAGCCTCTTAATAGCAGTGGTCTTTATGGCTACAGTGGAAAACATCCGTATACCTATGCCAAATACTTTCTAAATCTCATTTTACACAGACAATATTTAAACCCTGGTAACTGATGGAGAGTCAGCACAGAGATAAAAGGAAAACACACATTCCTACACATCGTCACTGTCAAAGCCCTATCATACCCCATAGACCAGATAACAGACAGTGGATAATAAACCTCCTTGATGCAAAGTACATCACAGTATGAGATAATGCTCACCGAATTAATGTGAGAGACTTAACTTCCACAGCCTCTATGTCCTAGCCTTGTTTAACCATCTAATAGTTATCTAAATATCAGAGTGACAAATATACTTGGATAATGACTAGAAACTATTACCAGGAGGAAGAGATTGCAAGCTGAAAACAGAGAAATGTATCCTCCATTATATTTGAAAACTGACAAATTTTTACATTAGCATTCTCTTTTACCAAATTGAAGTTCCTTTTCAAGGACAAATTTTCAGGCATAGAGCCAGGGGAAACTGTTCAGCTATTCCTTTTGCATACCTGAACACCTACCTGAAAGCTATTACTGTCAGTTTTGTACAATGCAATGGGGGCAGAAAACATAAGAAAAACAAATCAGGCATAAAATTAATAAATACAGCCAAATAAACACTAACAAGCAAAAATATTAACCAGATGAAATTTCTTTTCTAATCAATAGATATAATAGATACTGTCCAGAGAAAGTCACTCCAAAGAATTGTCTCTCAAGTTTGTTGCTTTATACTCCCACTTCATTTCCCTTGTGAATATATTGTTAACTGTGTCCCCCAGTGATGTCAACAAAGCAAGTATTCATTTATGTAACTTATACGTTATGATCATTAACGTGGTTCTATTGGTAGAGCCTAACCTTGCAGTCTTCTTGTCAAAATGCCCCACTGACAAAACAGACTTGAGATCTCACTCACTTACAGGCCAGTCAAGCAAGAAATTGTATCTTTCCCTCACGGTTCTTGTAAAGCTATCTTGGTTTGCCTTGGCAAAAGAGCAGCTAGAATCATCTTATCCCTTGTATGCATACCAAATAGTGGCAAGAAACTGGCCTTCACATCACAGCCACCCACTTGGAGCTTTGTTGATAACATTTGGTGTCACTTCTCAAAGGCTGAACTAACTCATGTGATGCTCAGACTTTCACAGATTATATATCTGGGTGATCTCCAATCTGCAAAGAGCTAACAAAAACTCTTAGCTAATTACACCCTCTTCCAACACCTCTGAATTGCAGCAAACTGCAAAGAAATTGATGGAAAAATACAGGATTTAAGGGACAGGATAGAACATCCTAACCATAAACATCCAATGCCGCTAGAAATGCCTGATGGCATACAGCTGCTACTGCAGAGGGTGTAGGTCTCCCATATGCTCTAAGTCATTTTTCCCAGACATCCTTGCAGATGTCTGGGGCACCCAAGGGAATCCACAATGTCACTGGATACTTCAGTTGGGGCAGTCACATCACTTTGGTGTCAGAGAAATCACAAACAAGCAGGCAAAGCAGATTTCTAATTTAGAGCTTACAGGTATTACCATACTGGCCATCTCCTAGGCTTGATCACTAAACTTTTTAGAATCTCTCATACATTTTCAGTGCACTGTGTGAGATTATGGTTGTGAAATTTGTCAGAACTTGTGTTGTTGTGTGTTGAATCCCACACACATCATTTTGAAACTATATGGGCTGTCATTTCTCAAAATAAATAAATAAATAAATAAATAAATAAAAATGGCCAGTGTGATTTGTGGTTTAGTTGCTGTTTTTCTTTGGAAAGTGAAAAAATAAATTAATAAAATAATTTTACATTTTAAGAATCAAACTGGTTTCCAGGAGGATACAGCAGAAATCCATCCAGTGCTTAAGATATGGTTGTTGGCAAGGAATAAAAATGGGAGTGATAACTGTATATCTGGATACAGAATAAATTTCTCCATTCCTTATTGCCTTCAATGGGACTTATACCTGAATAAAGAGTGAAGAAATCTTATATACAACACTCATTTCAACACTTGTTGAAATCTATCTTCCTATATGCCAACAGAACCATGGTACAAGCAAACAGGGACATCAGGAAGTGACAGCATTTGAAGCCTGACTAAACAGAGTAGGTCTTGACAGCGTGAAAGACAAAGGTGAAAAAGATGCAAGTGATAATTAGTAGCTTCAAAACCGAGGGAAATCTCATGGAACATGCAAGATACCTTTTTCCTCTTCCTTTTTTTTTTCTCTCTTTTTTTTTTTCCAAAAGGTGTGCTCTACAACTCCAACCTAAAATGCAGTGCTTCTTTTCTTTTTTTTAAATACTAAAATACAGTTAAACTTGCAAAGAGCTCATATGGATTAAGGGTTTCTTGTCAAATCCATACAAATGAATCCAGCAGGTGTCTGGAATGTCCTAAGCATCAATGCTGGAGCTTGGGAAATTACCACTCACAGGGACTACTTGGGTACTCTTCCCTGTCTGTCAGTCTTGCCCCTGGATGCCCCTGTGGAGCTGGATCGCAGCACAAAGGTCTCATAAGCATAAGCATAAATATATCAAAACTACTTTTGTACTGCAGTTTATCTTCAAGACAGTGCAGGGTGCAGTGTGGATTGCATATCAGAGAACTCAATTTTTTTTTTCAGTTAGATGAGATAACACACAGAATGGGTTTGGATATGCTTTTTTATGATAGCATATATTTCCATTGCAGCCAGTCAGAGAAACAGATTTCCTTCTTCCTTACACTTATAAACTCTGTAAGTCCACCAAATTCTGGTTTGTTTGTTTGTTTGTTTGTTTTTGCTGTAAATAGGAGCAAGAATATGATTCGGTTCACATGCACAACTTTTTTCCACTTCACCAGACAAATGATGTTCAAGCCTCTGATTAAGACTCACTCAGTTAACACCAATTATGTACCATAAGCTTCTAGCAATCAGCTTTCAAAATTCAGAGGACAATAATCCTGAAATAAGCTTTCAAAATTCAGAAACAGTGAGACTAAAATAACATGAACACCCTCACCAGAAAGCCAAAATATTTTTCCATCAGTTTCTTTGCAGTTCACTGCAATTCAGAGGTGCTGGAACAGGGAGTGATTAGCTGCGAGTTACTGTTAGTTCTTTGCAGATTGGATGTATAATCTGTGAAAGTCTGACTGTCACAGCATGGCACATGGTCCATGCTTCAAATCCAAAAGTGTAGAAGGGCCTAGGTTCACGTGGAAGTTAATGACATTAAAATACACTGTGTCTTGTTTTTCCTTGTAGAAACTAGCTCATCATTTAAAGAACTTAAAGCACAGCAGTGTCTACATCCATGAAAATTACTTACATTTCCATGAACCCATACATTTCTCATACAAATGCATATGCACTTGTGAATCAGGTTATTCTACTGTTTCTACTGAAATTACTTCTATTGAATTCAGTCCATGACACTTGTACCAACAGACAGCCTTGATGCTGTGAGCTTGCCGGCTCCCTGTCAGAAGCAGAAATTAACCTTTAAATTAATCACAATAAGCTTCTGTTTTATATACCTGCAGTGATGGTTGTCTACAATAGGAATCAGTTTTGGCAAATTTTTGGCACTAGATTTTGTCACAACATACAATTTTATGCTGGATGCAGTCAAGTAAAAGTCTAATTCATGTTTTGCTAATATAACATCTTTGCAGCCAAAATCAATTTTCACTCCTTTCTTTGAAAGATTTCAAAAAAATTAATTGATACCATTTTCACAAGTAAAAGTTCAATTCATCAATAAAAGGAAAGGGAACATTTACCAGGAATAATTTTCCTTGTTTCCCATTTTAACTGGAAGATTCTTTGTTTAATGGTTTCTACAGGCTGTTGTCAGTAACATATTTACATGCTCTTTCAGGTAATTTGTTAGCATGAACTAAATCTGTGGCATACAGCTTCTTTCCTCTTCTTCCCCATGATGATTTATCCTAACCCTGTTCAGTAAACAAACATGAAAACAGCTCTTTCTGCTTTTAGCATATGCATTAGAATACCAAATATATATGAAACATATATATATGCAAATAAAACCCCAAACATTTTCTACTCTTACATTTTCTCCAGTAGCATCATTTCCTGTGTGTTTTTGGTGCTGTTGAGTTCCCTCAGGTCACTTGTGAGATAAATACTACTGTCTGCCCCAAAAGATAACTAAAGACATCATTAATGAGGAAGAGACTTCTCTCCCTCCATTCTTCCAATGTATTTCAGAGGGGGTAACATGAGTGAAAAGCTCATTTTTACTCGATTCAGTGAGTCCTTACTTTGCCTTCAGTGTAACAAAGAGAGGAGACCTGAGGGTGATAGCCAATTCTAATTAATTCTTGAGTTCTCTAGGGGCTCTGAATAACTCACAGAATAACAAGCATGCGATGCTGTAAGTTTGCTGGAAGTTTAATCACAAGCTGTTCACAGCAGTTTCACATCCAACCCCAGCTGCTGGTGACTGTTGTCTTTTCAATGTGTATCCCAGCAGACTCCACTAAGCCACCTCCCACAGCACCCTGGTACTCCTGCAGCCTGCTGGGACCACCTACTGTGGGTGCCATGTCAATCCGAGAGGACTTATCCCTTTACCACTGCTGCCAGTTTGATGCCCTGCACTAAGATTTCATCTTCTGCAGAGTCACAAACCTCATGAATAAGTTCATGTGGCAGATCTCCACTCAACACCGAGAATACACCCCTTCAAACCACCAGTGTTCCTTGGTCTGTCTTGTAGGTTTTAAATTAACCTTTAACCCAACCATATGACAAAGGGAGGCCAATGTCACAGAGGATCGTAAACTCACTGAGAAAAGGGCTTTGCATTTTACGTTGCAGCAGAAGCAAAGAGCAAGGAAGGAAGAGAAAAATACCACATCTTTATGCTTTGGAATTAGGCAAAGCAAAAATAGTCTGCTTTTCCCCTTCTCTTCTATCAGGGTAAAACATTGTTCTGGTGAAGAAAGGCTTTCAGAAGCAGTTGCAGCTGAGAGCTCACAGCTCTGGAGATGCAGTCAGCCAGACAACACTGAGGCTCTTTGTGTGGGCCTCAGCTCTCCAAGTTTCCTCATCACATCCACAGCTCCAGATAACATCCTCTCCCTCTGGAAAATTCCACAAGTGCCGGCAATGTTCCTGTACTTTCAGCTACAGATACCCCTCACTGAGTTGTTGTCTGATGCTGGTTGCACAAAAGACAGCATCTGAAACTGAATTCCTGGAGGCCTCAAGCTTGGAGGCACTGTTTCACTAATACTGGCGATGTGCAGGCCAAGCCTGAACCTTAGGTTGAGGGCACAGCCAGTGGAGTTGCAGTTTGGGCCTAACATTAAATTGCTCCATGCTTGTGGTAGGCATGTAGTGATGTAAATAAAGATGTGCCTGTATCCAACACCCAGGGATAGAAGTGGCTTGATGTGAGAGTGCTAGTGGGCTTCAGGAAAGCTAGGGAAAACACCCAGAGCCCCAGATGAACAATTTCTGAGATTCATCCTTCCTTCAGAGCAGCATGTAAAATGATAGAGAATCTCTTGTGTGGAAATGCTTTGTAGTTAGTGACAGACCTGCTACTTATAATAGGTAACATAATGTGTATAAAAACAATTTATTTAAAGCTCCCAACCATTTAATAAACCTCACAAGGCAACTGATAAAATCCAGATGGAAGAGATAAGGTCACTCTGACTGGCTAGTTGTCAAATCAGTGGCTATGGCAGATAGCATGTGTCTGTTGATTGTTAGGTCATTATCCTCTGTCAGTTCTCAATAACCTGGGTTATTAAAATTATAGGTGTGGAACAGGAATAAATGATAACTTATCTACATATTATGGCCAAAAGCTGTGTGTTTGGAAGCTTTTTTTTTAACTCAGAAGGTGGTGATGCACTGGAACAGGTTGCCCAGAGAGGTTGTGAATGCTCCGTCCCTACAGGCAAGGCTGGATGTGGCTCTGGGCAGACTGCCGACCCAGCTCATGGCAAGGGGGTTGAAACTAGATGATCTTTGAGGTCCTTTTCAACCCAGTCCATTCTATGATTCTATGATTCCTTATCCTCAGCTGAGGAGCGCTAGAGAAGTCCTACTTCCTATAGGGAGAGTCTATGGAAGGAAACTACCTGAGAATCCAGTCTCAACTCGTTAATTTTGCTTTTTAATTCTAACTGCGGACTGCATTAATTTTTAATAGCTAATGTTATTTCCTTGGTTTTCTTTGAGATGATGAATTAGATGTGACCAAACCCTACTTGTTGCATGGGCTAATGTTTTCTGGTTTTGGCCCTTAATAAAATTATTCAATAATAATGTAATTGCTCATGGAGCCACCATCTGCTACGTACTTCCTGTATTAAACAAAGATCTTCTTTGGGTTAATACTCAGGAAAGAGCCAGGCTATGAGTTACAAGAGGCGTCTTTCAAAAGAAAATTACATTTACCTTTTAAAGCTAATATGGTCTGAATTCCAAACTAAATTAGAACTATCCTGAAGTAGCTCCTGTACTAAGCCAAGTCCTGTCCCTGAACACAGCTGACCTACAAAGGCACAAGCAGGGTTCCTGTTTCTCCCTCTGTCACTGCACTACTCTGCTTGCTAGCTGAGGCAAAGAAGACCTGCCCAAGATAGTGACACCCTGGTTATATTGGTGGCAGGATTAACCAAAGCACTTGAATTAAACTTGTCTAGATATACCTTTATCCAGTGTTAGTACATATTCTGTGTACAATACAGGATTATTCTTATAGACATAATCAATTCACAGTGCATGAAGAAAAATTTTGAACAGATCTTGTCATGTAAATCCCAGATTTGCAAAAGCCATTGAGATCCTCTCAGAATAATGACCTCTGCCTGACCTTCACTCATACACTCTGGAAAAAGGCAAACTTGAAGGAAAATGTATTATTACTGGGGATAAGAGGGAAAATGGTTTGTTTCCTACACATTTGTGTGACTTTTTCTTGTACTATTTTCAAGGAATAATTTCTCTCATGAATTTTAGCTTTTTGATAGTCTTTCACCTATCCTTGTAAATGGTTTTTACAAAGTCTTGATTTCTTCAGACCTTTTTTAATAGAATTTTCTATCATCTCCCCTTATTTATTTATTTATTCCAAAGAAATTAAGAGCCTTTTCCAATTAGTAGAAAGACATTAAATCTGGGAATAATAAGTATAATTTCACATATCTGGTTTGGTTGTGAAAGATCTGCCTGTAAGTAGTTTTCATTTGGTATCTGAAGCATTTCAGACAGACATTTTCACAATTTTAACTAGAAAAGCAGATTTGATGAAAAAAAAAAACCAAAACACAAAAACATTAGCCTCCACAGCACAGAGGAACAGCTATCTATTTTGTATGCATGGCATTCTCTTGCAATTTTATTCCATCAGATATGATATATTGTTTCCTTACAAATTTTCACTACTGTCTTATCCTGGGAGGTAATGCCATAGGTAACAACATGGCTTACAAAGGAAAAGCATAAGAATCAACTAGGAAATTTATCACTTTCCTGCACTTCTGGTTACCATTTTCTGTTGTACACTCTTCTTATCACTCATTAAATAATGAATTAAAGCAAAACCCTGTATTTGGTGTTCCCGCCAATGATGTTCCTCTTCACTCCCTATTTCCCTGACTAACCACCTCACCGGCTAGAGTCAGCATTTTGTGTTGCTAGGGCTGCTCTGTGAAGCTCCAACCTGCTCTCTTTTTCTAAAGTTAGCCCTGCGTTGATATCACAATCCATTGCCTGTGATTTAAAAACATCATTAACAGTACCTACAATCTGAATATTTATATTTTGAATATTTTCTTGCGTTTATTTAATTGCCCAAAGCACCCTTTGTTTCTGTCATGCTTGCATAATTGACACTTCTGCTAAAAGATACCTCTGGTTTTGAGTAGAAAATCAGCCAATTAACTGGAACAAGTAACTGCGCTGAGTTCTCTGAAAACAGAATCTGGTCTGTGCTTAAAGAGCTTCTGCACTGAATCTCTAGATGAGGAAAGAGGGAGATACAACCAAGAAACCTTTATGTTCTGTAAAAAATTGTGTGTGTGTAATTGGAATCATCCTGCTGCATTCTTATTGTTGGAGGCTCTTCTAGAAGGTAAAATTTATCCAGTGTTGATCTCTAGTGCTAAAGTAGTCCCAGTGTTTACAGAAGAAATTATCTTTCACAAAGCCCAAATGAGTTCCCTCAATTTAAATAAAGCGAGCCTGCACAGACCTATAGATAAATATTCCATTCTAGGATTGGATGAAGATGTTGCTGTTTCATTTGCGAGTGTACTTCTACCTTGTTTCAATTACTGCATTGCGAGTTAGACTTAGAGAACTGAGAACTGATAATTTCCAGACACCCAAGTGAGAGCCATTCTGTAAATACTAAATGAACAGTAGAAAAAAGGATCTCAAAATTCTTAAATCAGAGGCAGATGCATAATAATCATGCAGTATCAGAGAATCTCATTGAATCAGGCCTCTTTTCATGGATCCACTAAAAAATTACTTGCTTGTCTACACATTTTCTATAATTCTATTGACATGTAGACAGTTGGACTGGCTGACCTTAGAGGTCTTTTTCAACCTTGGTCATTCTACGATTTTATTATCTCAAAACAAGTAGTAACACAACTGCTGTGGTGTAATGGACTAACAGCTGATGATGGCTTAATGATTACAGTCCTTCCACCATCTTTGCCTACAATTTTGCTAGTCTTGTATGACCATGCTTAAGAGAAATCTACTCTCTCGAAGTAACTGAGGTGCATAGCTGCCAATATATCAAACCCTTTGGTACTGCTAAAATCCTTGAAGTTCGTACTGATCTGTCACCTACTCTGTAGGCATATGTAACTACTTTTCTCTCACTAGCCATGTGCAAAGCAGTTATCACATTATGTCAACAAATAACACCATGATGTAGTCCAGGCAAAAATTTTCAGTTCAGGTTCTCACCTGTCTGACCTGCTTCTTGTGGTCAAGTTACTTACATTAATTAGTTGCATTTCACCAATGAGAAAACAGGTGCAAGACCTTCATGCAGGCATTGCAGTTTTGCTAACACTCATTGGGTAGAGGGCTCAATGTGGAAAGTCTTATTTTCACAACTCCACTTTGTCTGACACAACATAAGAAGTTAGATGCAAGTTTCCTAGAAACCCACAAAATTCTGCAGTCACCAGAGACCTTGTGCTAAGGTGTGGCAATCAAAATCCTTCCTATTGGAGGGGGTTAACTTTCCAAAAATGTATGCATTGAGCAATACTTAAGAAAAAAAATTAAAAAAAAAAAAGAACAAAAAAAAAAGAGAAGTGAAGGGACTGAATTTGTATACCACAGAGTCATGTTCAAGCCTCTGACTAAATGAATTTTCAAGTGTTTGTACAACAACTCCAACAAAAACAACTGAGAAAGCATTAGCTCTTACTGCCCCCAAAACATACGAGCAAAGACATCCTGCTGGGCACACTGGTGACCTCTGGCTAATTTTGAGGCTAACTTAAGCAAAATGAGGAAGTGGAAGGGAGTTCAGCCTCAAAAAGATGTCTTAATCAGTGCCCCTAAATTCCTCAAAGAAAATACTTGACATCTCCTCTTGTTCCACAATTTATGGTCAACAGTCTTTACTGGTTAGTTCTATCTCCTTATGTTGCCATATCTGCTTGCTTTTGAGGCCCACTCAGACCAGTCTGATGGCTTCCATGACTCCAGTTCTTGGCAGCCCAAACCTCCAACACAATGCAGGGAGCTGGGCTACCTTATGCAGCACTGCTTCAGTGGAAGGGGGACATGGAAGTCACGTAATGCAATATCAGCGTCTCTCTGAATTTAGACCCTTCCTCTCTAAGGAAGAATACCTTACTTAGAAGACAGCTTATAACATTACAATATGGTAGAAAACCACTCAGTAATAGTGATTACTGACAAAGTAGGAAGTGGAAAACAATGTTTTCAGTAATAAGATGTCTGAATGTTATCTTAGACACTTGTAAACTGACATAGGGAAGTATCATCTGAATCCTTGTGTGAGTGAAACAAACATTTTTATTTTTCTATATATGACACAGAATATAAACAATAAGCATAAAACAAAGTTTTAGAATTATTTACACTTAGTTTGTTGCTTTTTCCAAAGAATCTAAATTATTAATATTCATTATTATTTGCAACCTTGAGTTGTAAAGTAATAAAGAAATTTAAAAGCTATACATGTAGGAAATTACCAACTCTTTTAAAAGCAACCCTTAGTAAATCTGTTTTTTCCTTATCAGGCTCACCTTTTATACAAATGAGTACACTAATGCATCCTGCCTTTGAAATTCAGCAATTATGATCCTGTGACTAAAGAAAGATGACTTTCTGAAAGGTTACTGTCACAAGAAATCTTCAGTTGTTACAAGAATAAAAATGCTTTGATTTACAGAGAAGCAGTAGACATCAAATCCTTTTAATGGCAATGAATTTCTAATCCTATATTTAGCAGATATTTGTAAAAAACATATATGTTTTATACATAAAATCAGCACAAGTACTCTGTAACTCTGTTCTGTAAACATTTTGGATGGGAACTTGGAAGAAGTCTGGAAACATGTAGAATATCATAGAAATATCACAGTTACATTCTGGAGAAAGGAACAGATCCCTAGAGTAGACACATAGTTGTTATATCTTGAGGAGCACACAGTAGCAAAATATGATGCTTGGCATAAGTATTCTGCCACTGCTCGCTATCTGACTCACCTAGAAATAGATTGGTACAAACCAATTAAAATATAAAACATATGTTTATACGCAGCTTTGTATATAAGTTAGCAGGCACCACTAGTAGTGATTCAGAAGAAAGTTCCTTTGGTGTGTGTTATTTGTGATCTCATTTGCAAACAGCATACCTCATGAATAAGTCATGAAGTATTGCAAACCTATTCTGAGCATTTATTTGGTGAATTATTTCAACTGTATGCACATGCATAAGTTATTGCAGAAATACTAATACTGTATAATGTTTACCAAATCCAAGAGAAAAACACACTAAGCAAATATAAATAAATAAATGAATGAATGAATAAAGAGCAACTGTTGGAATATTTGAATAAATATTTTTGACCTTTCATCTTTCCGAGCCCTTAATATTCTTTCCATTTGGATTTGCTGACAGGAATGTCACTGTTCCTTGTGTGATATCAACATTTACTATTAGTCGACCCAATTTTTCCACTGTAGTTGAAATCCCTGGCATTTTAGTTGAAAGTATATTAAGTGAAATCCCTGACTTGCTACAGAGTTCTGTGATTTCACCATATACTGTGGAAAAACACAAGTATAATAAAGTCAAGGGAGAAATACTGGTTGTTTTCAGAGGGATTCAAATGGCAAATTACTTCAGCAGTTGTTGAAACAGCTGCAGTGAGGGCTGGCATGAGTTGAGCTGAACTTAAATACCTATTCCTTCTTCACATGCCACTTCTGAATCCCTTTGAATTGTTCACTGCCTATTTGGAGGGTGCTGCTACAAGCATATTCCTAGTTCACTCATGATAAAGTGCTGTAGAATTGTAGCTATTAAAAACATGGTAATTGTATGACAGCAAAATACAACAACCAAAATCAGTATCTCATGCATTACAAAGATATGTACCAAATTGTTCTATTTTTTACAGTGTACTTTTTAATGAAAAAGTAAATCCACTAACATGGAAAATATGGAAGATCTGGAGAAGACATTTCAGTGGTTAGGATATTTAGAGGAAAAAAAAAGTATTTCAATGAACAAGATCTTTTGAGAATTTGAAGTAAATTTAATAAGTAGTTCTTGCTATAGAGAAAATATAAAAGTAAAAAAAAAAGTTTTGAGATGTTCTGCTGCAGTGTTATTGAAGCTAGCTTTTTAATTTTGAAATCTCATGTATCATTTTGAAATGAATTTACATTGAAGACAAAATTGAATGCTATACAACCAGAAGTAAAATAGACTCACCGGGATGAAATCAACTGTTTCCTTCTAAGCAAAAGAATGTATTTTGTGTCAACATGAAGTAAACTTTCCTTGATTTTTTTTTTTTTTGTATTTCTGAGTGAAAAATATCACTCAATTTTTATTTTTTACTGACATGTGATCTTATTTAAAATCTTACCATGGCTTTCAAGTGACCATTCCTATGTCTTGTTAACAAAAAATCCTCTGCCTTTCTGATTCAACAACTGAACTGAATATCCTAATTGCCCTAAAGCTCCTCTGGACAGCACAAAATCAGTTGGCAAAATGAACATGTGCATGCCATGGAAACACAACTTTTCTGAACCATAAAAACACAGGGTGATCTTAGTTCTTTACAAAACTTGCACTATCTTCACAACATTTTCGTAACTATTTAATATTAAATCTTGCATTAAAAAAATTGAAAATATTTCACATAATTTACATATTAGAAGTCCTTTCTTCCACGACAGCACAGAAGTTTCTCTGAAGCAGATATGGCAACATCTTGTTCCAACCTCTCTGCCATGGGAAGGGACACCATCAACTAGACCAACTCTCTCAAAGCCCCATCCAACATGGCCTTGAATGCCTCCAGGGATCCACAGCTTAACTCGGTACTCTGTGCCAGTGCCCAAGTGGATTTCTTCCCACCATCTAACCTAAACCTCTCCTCTTTACCTTAAAGCCCTTACCCTTTGTCCTATCACCACTCTCCCTAATAAAGAGTCCTTCTCCACCTTTCTTGTAGCTCCCCTTTTGGTACTGGAAAATAATAAATAAAATTAGAGTCCATGTCTATTTTCAGATCTGTGTGTTTTTTTGTTGTTGTTTTTTGTTTTTGCTACTGCAAAGTTTTCTGTTCTGGTAGTAAAGCACTTAGGAAATTCACAACAATATTGCTACGTTGCTAAAAGGAATCCTGTACGTCAAGCCACAGAGTCAATCTAAAGGCTAAATGTTTCAGCCTTGCATACAATAAACATGAAGATGTGATTCGCTGCTGCATTTCTTATCTCCAGTCTAAGCTGAAACAACAGAATTGGACAGAAAAGTTTTACTTTGTTTCCCTTAGAGGATATAGTGAATCCAAGATCAAATATGTCACTGGATGACAGGGTTATACGTGGCAGAAAATACCAAAAGAGAGACAAAATTGCAGAATAAATTCAAGTAGGCATAGCATAATAATAATAGTATCCACAGTGATCTGTAGCCAATAAAGAAATTGGGCTGTTAAAAGGAAATTCAAGAGTAAATGCCAGTAAATATAAAACAAGACTTGAGACTCTCCAGAAATATTACTTTCTGTAGTTCAGCACATTGGTCTGTAAAAGGCCCAGTTTAGTCTCTCTGTTATCACCAGTATCACATTTTAAAAGACATCAGAGTTGTGTTGATCTTCCTTATGATGATATTAAATTGGTATCATTTTTTTCTTTTTATTTCAAGCAAATATACCTCTCACTATAGCCATTGTAGTATTTATTTTTAATGCTAGCATCTAATGCATTAATTCTACAATCTAGATAGTAGAAAAATAACAATCTAAATTGGATATTCTACCTCACCTTATTTTGCTGTTTATATAAGTAATGTTTCACTTTCTTAACATTTTCTCACTTGTAATTTGTCTGCTACCAACTCCGAGGTGTACTTAACAGCTTCCCTTTGCTGAATTTCCCTAGCAGTTGCACCATACAATAAGGCTGCGTTTTTCTCTTCCTCCAGATTACATGGTAGGCTTAGTGCTTTGGCATTAAAAAAGGCTGGAAGAGAAAGGGGAGGAGGAGTAGCAGGGTATATGAGATTCTATCACATAGTAACTCAAACTTTTCAAGGCAGGGATAAAGAGTAATTCACTGGAGGTTATCTGCAAACACTGCGTAAGCTCTAACCTTTTTACAACTGGCATGTCCTGGTGGCTCTTCAGTGCCATCCCTCTGCTTCCTATGCACTTCTGTGTCAGGTACCTCTAGTACCATACCACCGACATCTGTCCCTGATATTGTGAGTCAACATAAAAAAATAGGAGGCATTACTTTCAGAGCATCCCTCATTCAGCTCTTGTAAGAATGTAGCTCTCCATTCACATCAAACCCTCTTGGTCATGACCCTCCTTGAAGAGGTGCTGGCAGGGAAACATGCAATGTCACTGAGCACATCACACTGAGGGCAGCTGCAGTGGGTGGAGAAGTCCAGCAGCCTAGAAATTGCTTTTAGAAGGAAGAAATTTGGACAAGGAGCTTTTGACAAGCCTAGCAAACCTGCACTGACTCAGTCCCTGATCTTTTATTCTTTTCACTTCTCTATGCAGATATAAGTATTAGAAATATAAGCAACATTTAAACAAGGCTCCCAGTACTGTTCCTCTTAAATAAGAGATTGTTTTTCATTACCTACATTTAGATTATATTGCCATACAATAACAGTGAAACAAGATAATGTGAAAGCTTATTTGGTGTAAGAATTTTGATGGATTTAATTCATAGCAGCCACTTGCAGGGCATTGAAAGTCAGGTCAGGTAATACCGACAGTTTTCCACAGCTAAAGTAAAGTGCAGTCACAGCAGCAGACACAGAGCTGAGGAGCTGCCACTCGTGACAAGGGCTATTTAAATGCAACCCTTATCAGAGCAAGCACAGGTTGGCCTCGTGTTTTCTACTAATCAGAGTGGGATTGTGTATTTCTCCCTTCTCTCTGCATCATTACTTTTCTTGGTGCAGATCTCTATTTATCAGAAAACGTGAAATGATACATCAATAATTACAATATAGGAATAGATGATGCACTTGCATGAGTCTGTACTGAATAAGTTTTCTCTTCAGCTCTTCAGAGAGTCAATAAAAAAATTCCACAAACCCAGGAACCTGTTCTCAAGGACAAGGGAGTGGAGCAGAGCTGGCAGATCTTTAAGGAAGTTTTCTTTAGGTCAAAAGAGCTTTCTATCCTCAGGTGTAGGAAGTCAGGAAAGGAAGGCAAGAGACTAGCATGGTTGAGCTGGGACCTGCTGATTGAACTGGAGAGCAAGGAGAGAATGCACATGCATGAATAGGTAACCTAGGAGGAATATTAGAATATTGCTAGGCTGTGTAGGTATGGGGTTAGGAATGCCAAAGCTCAGATGGAACTGGGCTTGGTTAGAGGTGCAAAGAAGGATAAGAAAGGCTTCTAAAGGTACATCAACTGGAAAAGGAAAGTCCAGAAGGGCATACTGTCCCTTGTCAGCAACACTGGCAGGCTGGTAACAACAGACAAGAAGAAGGTTGAGGCACCGAACAACTTTTTGCCTCAGTCTTCACTGCCAGCTGCTCTACAAACAGTCCCCAGGCAGCTGGTTTAGAAGGTGGGAACCAAGGGAGGAACAACCCTCCTGCTGTAAACAAAGATCAGGTTTGCAGCTGCCTGAGGAACCTGAACATCTCCAAGTCTATGGGTCCCAATGAAATGCATCATCAGAGTCCTGAGGGCATTGGCTGATACAGTCACCAAGCCACTCTCAATGATCTTTGAAGAGTTATAGTGATCAGTTGCAGTCCCTGGTGACTGGAAAAAAGGCAGTGTTTCATCCATTTTTAGGAAGAGTAAAAAGGATGACCCAGGGAACTACCAACTGGTCAGTCTCACCTCAGTACCAGGAAAGATCACAGAGCAGATCCTCCTGGAAGCTACGCTAAAGCACATCGAACAGAAGGAGGTGTCATGTGATAACCTGCAGGCTTCACCAAGGGCAGGTCCTGCTGATCAGCCTTGTCACTTTTTATGGCATAACTGCATCAGTGGACAAGAAGAGCCACTGATTTCATCAGTCTGAACTTCAGTAAGGCCTTTGACGTGGTTTCTCACAACATTCTTCTCTCCAAATTGGAAAGATTTGATGGGTGGATTGTCCAATGGATGAGGAATGGATTGCAAGATCATACTCAGAGAGTGGTGGTCAATGTCTCAGTGCCCAGGTGGAGATCAGTGATGAGTAGAATTCCTCAGAGGTTAGTAGTGGGACCAGAGCTCTTCAGTATCTTTGTCAACTACATCAACAGTGAGATTGAGCAAGTTTGAAGATGACAACGAGCTATGGGGGTGTGGTCAATATGCCAGAAGGTAGGGATGCCATCCAGAGGGACCTAGGCAGGATCCAGCCGTGGGCCCAGGTAAACTTCATGAGGTTCAACAAATCCAAGTGCACGGTCTTGCACCTGGGTTGTGGCAATCCCCCCTATCAGTTCAAGCTGGGGGATGTAAGCATGGAGCACAGCCCTGCAGAAAAGGATGGCAAGCTGGACATGAGCCAGAAATGTGCCCTCACAGTCCAGAAAGACAACCATACCCTGGGCTGCATGAAAAGAAGCATGGCCAGCAGGGCTAGGGAGGTGATCCTGCTCCTCTGCTCTGTGCTGGGGAGACCTCTCCTGTACTCACATCTGTACTGCGTTCAGATGTGGAGTCCTCAGTACAGGAGAGATGTGGATCTATTGTAGTGCATGCAGACAAGGGCCACAAAAATGATCACAGGGATGGAACACCTTCCCTACAAGGTCAGGCTGCGAGCTGGGGCTGTTCAACCTGGACAAAGCTCTGGGGAGACTTTTAGTATCTAAAGGGGATCTATAAGAAGGAAGGGATCAGACTCTTTAGCAGAGCCTGTTGAGACAGGACAAAGGGAAATGGTTTCAAACTAAAAGAGGGGAGATTTAGATTGCACGTCAGGAAAAACTTTTCTACAATAGGAGTTGTGAAGCACTGGAACAGGCTGCCTAGAGATGTAGTGGATGTCCTGTCCTTTAAGACACTTAAGGTCAGGCTGGTTAGGACTCTAAACACCTAATCTACCAGTGGATGTCCCTGTTGGGGAGTTGGACTAGTAGGCCTTTCAGAGTCCCTCCCAGCTCAAACAATTCTATGATTCTACTTAAGGGCAGGAAGTAGGTTTTGCATTATTTCTGCTCTGAGCTTCTTACTCACTTTTCCAATGGCAAAGCTGCAGAAGTGGAAATCTCACTTCTACCAAGAACAAGAGTGCAGTGTTGTGCTAACATTTTCTCCCACTGTGCAGCAAGACTAATCTATCACAGAATATGATCAGGGTGATTCAGCTCTTGACAGCATGGTGATCACTTTGGAGAAATGACTAAATGAAACAATTTGTTGGGATATCTCACTCAGCAAAAGCATTAAAGGAGCACTGAGGAGAGAGGTCTAAGGCCAATAAAAGAAGAAACATGATATTAATTACAGTGTTGTCACTAGTGAACACCCACTGCTAGGCTGAGCTGGTGGTCTAAAACCATCAGCATTGGGAAGCAGTGGAGAAGAAAAATAATGCCATAGTCTAGAGTGACATTAGCTCACGTGAAAACAAAATCTCTTAATTTAATGTATATGTTGTTCAGAACTGCATAGAGTTTTTTGCAACCTTTCTGGGCTCAAAATAAGAACTCAAAATTTATTCCATAAATGTTTAAAAGCCACGAAATCAAGTAAACAAGCAGGCAAACAAAAAACTCTCCCTGACTGGTGACTTTTTACTATACACCTTAACTTTTCAGATGCAGAAACATGGATCTGTCTGTTCCTCTGGAGACAGTTCCTGACCTGCTTTATCTTGCTGCATGCTGAAATACTTTGATCAGTTCTGCAGCACAAGATATGATCCTGCAAATGCCACAGTTGCAAGAGAGAGCACGTGAAAAAGCTAATTCTTTTTAGAGCTTAATGCTTGCAATTTTATAACCTACCTTGTACGATACATCATAAATTATAGACCTGGGAATGAGGAGGAAAGATAAGCAAGGAGAAGATTCCCCTAGCTAAGTTAACGGTAAGAAAAGATTTAAATTCCAACCCACAGCCCTGACTTTTCTTCACCGTGTCTCTTTCCTCAGCAATACTGGCAAGTGTTTACAAAAAACTTAGTTTCACCATCTGGATATAGAGTGTGTTATGCAACGTCCAGATTTCACAACATTTGCTTATTCTTACCCTGTCACTGCAGAATTGCCATTATGACTGAGAAATGGCAAATAAATGGCCCAGTCCTATCAGGATAGGAAAAAAATTTACTTATTTAATTTGTAGAAATAGAACTGAAACATATTGGGGTCACAGATGGATGAGGTGAGGCATGCAGCATCTAAAAGACCCCATCAAATACTTCTTCGAACAGCTGCCGGATAGAAACAGCGCAAGAGATACAAAAAGTCAAGTTCTGTCTAAAACATTATTTCATTAAGGCATCCTTTGTCAGTTCTCTATTATGTAGAAAGAACAGTCCCTTGAAAAATGATAAAGACTCACTTAAGAAAGCTTTTCAGTGTGAAAGAAATACAAATATAAAATTTTCCTGACACGTATACTTCATCATTCCAGTCGGTATGTAGTGTGTTTATGGGCATTTACACTTAAGAAAATGACTAGGAAGTGTGTCACAGAATTTAGAAGGACAAGTATGGCCAAAATAAAGCCATAGATCCCAAACTTCTAAATCTGGAAGAAGCCTGAATCAGGATTTGGATTTCTGTTTTACAGCTGGTGTCCATTTAAATACAGAGGAAGAAAGCAAAACACTTTCCCTCCATGCAGAGAGAATGGAGGAAAAGGGCAAGAAAGCATTTCATCCTCAAACGAAAACAGCTTTCAGATTCAAGCTGTACATCCACCAAAGCAATGTAAATATTATCAGTTCAAAATCTGAAAAAAAAACCTGTCAAGTTTTGCTATTTGTTTCAGATTTAACACACAGTCAATAACTGAAAAAATTCTCAAATGTCGGCCAACTTTGCAGTGGAAACTGATCAGCAGGACTGATCTATGACTGTGTTTTGAAAGTGCCATACCTTTGCATTTTATTTCTTTGCTTTTGACATGGAAGCAGGTGAAACCTAGTGTTTCTACTTGAATATTATTCATAGGATCTGTGAGTATGGGAATGCAAAGCTGCAGTTGCATAACCTTTTGTGTGAATAAACATTGTTTTTATCCCATTGGAAACAAAATACAATACATCACAATATGTAACACAACACATTTGTGAGAATTTTCTGGCACTGTAAATTAAATTAATAATTTCCTTAAAATAAGGTATTTATTAAAAAGAAAACATATTTGGAATTAAAAAAAAAAGTAAGTAAAGCTGTATATGTAGTTTTACCTTGCTCCAGCAGAAATCTTGCGTCTGACATTTTCCTCCAGGAAAGGAGAAAAGAACACTAGTTAACTGCATTGAAAACATCACATACTACTGACAGAAATGTGTCCATAAGATATATTTATTCTATCTACTTAAATAGAGCATGCCAATTACCCTTAATTTGGAAAACAGCACTGGATGGCTTTCTATACATCGAATCATAGAATGGCTTGGGTTGGAAGAGACCCCAAAGACCATCAAGTTCCAACACCCCTGCCACAGGAAGGGCCACCAACCTCCAGATCTGGTACTAGACCAGGTTGCCCAGGGCCCCATCCAGTCTACTCTTGAACACCTCCAGGGACAGACCATCCAGCAGCTCACTACTCTGAGAAGAGCTTCCCCCTGATGTCCAGTCTAAACCTGCCCTCCTTGAACTTAAAACTATTCCCCCTTGTCACCTCTCCCAGCCTACTTCCAGTTTACTTTCAGTTTTCTTAGAAAACGAAGAAGGCCACAGGCTGCAAGGAGTGTGTCAATATGAAAACAAAGCTAAAAAGCTTGTAATGTAAATACTTGAGAAGAATACAAAACTGAGAAGATTGCAAACACACCTTGAATATGGTTAAAGCCTGAAGCAAAGCACACCAAAGCAACTGGAGGTGTTCTCAGAAATCTGAGAGGTTTTTGACTGGGTTTATACCACCTAAAGCACTTGATGTGAACCTGTACCTCAAGAGATGAAGGGACATGGCAGGAACATAGCTGTACAACTATGGGTGCTTCCTGGCCCTGAGCTGTGTCACTTGGACAGCCTGTGAGCAGGAGGGAAGGGCTTTGTTTCCTTCCTCCAGCACAGTGCCCACACAGAGCACAGTGTTTCTGAAATACTGTCTCCTACAGTACGCATTTGCTTGACATTTCCCAGCACAGGGGGACTGTAATTCTCTTGGCTTTCTGGGTACTAGCAGATAATAGTAATGTAATAAAGCAGAGTGAAACACTCATAGATTGTGTAGGCAAACCTTTTGGACAAGCTACATATCCAGTACTATTTTATCTACCCTTTCCAAAAGGCTTAATAGCTAAAGTAAATTTGAAATTTGTTATCTTAATATTTTCCTCATCTCCTAAAATAACTTAAGCAAATGTTTTTCTATCTGTAATGCACAAAGCTTGGTTTTTGCCTATTTATTCGCTGATTTGCAAAAGTTAGTTGCTTGTGGTGAGTCATGTTCAGTGACTAGTGCAATTAAATTAGCTTTTACTCTGTGACAGCTCTGAGAAGTTGAATTAGTACCTGTGCTTACAGCAAAGATTACCTTTGATATTACATACTTACCCTATTACAGCAACATTAGGGATGCAGACCATCCCAGCAGAAACTAACCCGTAAAAGGCAGCAGCATGTAACAACAAAAAACTAATCAACCTTTCTTGCTCCTGTCTGATATCAATGAGTTCCCAACGTGGCTAGCAGCTGCCAATAACACTCCTTCACTGAAGTTAATTTCTCTCATTGTTACCCAGTACTTACTTGATTAGTTTTTAAGGGGCGGTACTAGAAGCCACGATTGATGTTATTTTGTTGTTGCATCTGAATTAAGACACTTTTGGTGCTTATTTTATAACTATTTCTCTTGAATTCCTGTTGTTATGCCTGAAACAAGAAGGACTGCTATCTGATAAGAAAAATAGCAGCAGCATGGCTACAGAAGTGTCTGAATAACTGCAGGTAGAACAAACATCATTACAGCAAAGGCATTGAGCTCAGACTCTAAAGAATATGAATAAGTTGAAAAAGATCTGGTTTGTGTATTCTGGTCATTTTATTAGGGGGAAAAAAAAGCAACATGGTCGATTGTGGAGCTGTACGAGAAATGAATATATTACTGAGAAGAAAATTTATCTGTCAATATCTGTAAGAAACCTGTAAGAATAAAGATTATTTTTAACTCTTGGAAAAGAAATAAGAACAAATAAACAGAAAACTTGCCTTCCAGGGTATTAAACCTTTTTAGGTTTCTATCCTCAGGAGGATTAATAATTGACATGTAGCAGCTTCTGTCGTTGAACAGCCGCTAAGCAGATGAATGGGTATTATTCCCTCTCGTATATTTACTGATGGAAAGTTCCCAGTATGAGTATAGACATAGTATGAATTGCTGTATGCTCTTGAGATTTTTAGTTCCATAAATATTTTTGGCAGCATGGCTGAGGGGATATGATTCTCTGGCCTTTACTTTAATTTGTCCTTTTAAAGCATACTTTTTGCATTTCCCACAGAGCAGCACACTGAAATCACAAAATGCAACTGTTGCCTCTTCTCTGAGAACATGGCTTATTTTGCTGAAGAAATAAGTTATATAAAAATGTCTTGCCTTCTCTATGATAATATAAGATTTCATGTAATTTACACACCTATACTAAAGCTAGCTTATCTGCGATTGATTTTTATTCATTGGAACAGTACAATTTCAACAGGTTACTTCAGGGACCTTAGTTGACGAGATTCAGGAATGATCACTAATGCAATGTTTACAAACACAGACTATGTCTGTGTTCTCTGAAAAGAACATAGTATCTGGGATCAGACTTAAATTTAAGTTTCACATTTACAACTGAGAAAAAATACCTCTACCTATAAAGAATAACCAATACCATAGATATCTCCGCTGCTCTAGCTTTTCCTTCATGCCTGAGCCTAAAAAAAAGTTTTGGTTTTAGCAGACTGTCTTGGAAGGCTTCCTGTTGCACACAGGCAAATTTTCTTTTCCAGTCATTTCCTAGCACATATTTTTACTCTTCAATTGAAAAATCAATTCTAAAAGTAAAGAGCAAACTACTTCTAGCTTTCAGATTGCTTTCATGGAAGCCTACATTTTCAGGGGAGAGTTCCATAGATTTTGCCAAATTCGGAGCCCTTCTTCACATGTATTGTTGACAAAATTAAAAAATAATAAAAAAAAAGACAGAGAAGATGGAAATTTTCTCAATGTCATTAAGTAAAGTGTATTCTGAAGATTTGGTTATTACTAAAATGAATACCGATCTTATCAAACAGGATTCTTTGTTATGGCTCAAAAAAAAAATGGATCACTCTCATCTCCCTTCTCTGCTTCGTTTCCACTTAGTCCTATAAGAGACACACTCTATGGGAACTGCTGAATTACAGCCTGAACCACTGAAGGAACACCTGAAGGAAAGACCTGGTCAGCCCTGGGAGCACAGGTGAAGGCAATTCACCTGTGTAACTGGAAGGAGTGGAGCCAGGCTGCAGTCCTCTTAGACCTCATAGAAGGGTTGACTGCCTCTGAGGAAGGATCTCTTGCTGGAGATCCCTTCTCTTGGAGATCTTTCCTCATGAGCCTAAATCTTCAGTGATGGACAGGCACTTGTTTTCCTTCTTTTTTTTTTTAACCCCTCATTTGTACTTGTCTTTTTGTCTTTACAGCCTTTATGCACACTAATATGGTTTCTGAGTTATAAAGTATTGGCATGCAAATATAATCTAGATTTTACTGAAGTCACACGTGCAGTGTGATCTTCCGTTAGGTAAATGCATTTTCTACTCGTACACTGCTCAGGGTGGTGAATTGCTGGGTTTACATAGAGTGACTGTCCTGCAGGTGGTAATTTATAAGCTTATTGCCCGAGTGTGGAAGGCCTATGTTATGCTGTGTATAATTTATTTGTTTAAAAATATCTGAACTTAGAATAAAGTGAGGTTTTTCTTCCCTCCATCTTAGAAAGTGATTCCTTTGGTAAGGAGCCTGATATTGATTCTGTCGTTTTCTTGTTCTCTTTTTCTCTGCAGTCCGATGTTACCATAACATACACTGGTGGGGAGAGTTCATACCCTGGAAGTTCAACGTTTCATGTTTAGCAAAAGCAAAGCCAGGCATTAAAATAAAATGTCAAGGTCACTTGCTTTTTAATGTTCTAACACAAATAGACGCAGGGCTTGAGATGGGAACCAGCTTTGAAGCTGGTAAGAAGCATAATCTCAGTGCAAAGACCCTGCTGTCATATTATTAATTTCAGATACTTTTCAGGAATGTAGTAATCATGACTAGAAGGCATATGGAAATTTTTTATAATTACTGATTTTAATCTTAAGAAAATGGTAGTAAATCTGCTATCCCAGGAAAGTCAGGTTGTTCATCACTAATTGGTAACTACGTTGCAAAACCAGAAAGATATGGGCAAGCACATATTCCATTTTAAAGTTATGCAATTTCCTACTTTCATTTTTTTGTTGCTGTGGTTGCAGTAAACTAGTACTTTATCTGCATTGTGCTTGGATGCTGCTGAGGTTAATTAGTACCTGACAGAGACTGTCAGTAAAATAATGAATATTAATAGATTCAGTTTTTTAATTTTGTTCTTTCAAATTTCAATCAGGCCTTTAACTCATGGTGAATTCAAATAACTTTGTTTTGCTTCCAGTTCTGGGTCTGGTTTCCTTTTGAGGTTTTTTTCCTTCCTTTTCTACTGAAGATGGAAAGATGTAAAGGGGGACATAGGATAAAAATAAAACAGACAACTGCAAACCAAGGTATTTTCAATTTTCACCTCACCTCCATGTTTTTTGCTTTTAATAAGCTATTTTTTTCTGACATTAAGTAACCCATATTGGTCTGTGGCTGCGATGACAAAACTTGATTTCTCTGAATGGTCCTACTCTTTATTTCTGGCAATATATACAGAGTAGGTAGCAGATTCTCAGATTAGTGGCTGGATAGTGAACTCATGCACTCCTACTTTTTGTCTTTCTTCAGAAAGTGAATATTACAGATGCCTGTAACATGCCTTTTATTCAGCTCCAAGTCAATCTGCATGATTTACGAGAAAAAATTAGGTCCTCTGACTTTCCTTTCATATAGGACATTGTTCGCGAGCTAATGATGGATTTAGCGATCTGCTGTGTTACCTTTCCCACATTTAAAATTCTTGCAAGTTTATAATCCCTTTCATTTCCTGCCTCTTAATGAATGGATTTTTATATAACTGTTCATTAGTGTAATTGTTGTTGATTTTTATTTTTCACTTCATTGTTTCCCAACAAAACTTATGCCACTGTTACCTTCTTAGCAAAACGGAGCTAATTAATCTCACCACCTAGGAAAACTGTCAATGGCCAATATAAAGAACCACCTCCTTAGTTTAGAGTCCTTGCTAATGTTCACTTACAGAGTGATGGCTGAGCATAACTTTTGGAGCTATTTCACTGGCATCTAGAGCCATTGAGGTCTTGCATCCTCATGAGAGGTCTTTGACAAGAGTGACAGCTCATGAAAGCCCTAATTTGCTATAGGAACAGACTTGAGACAAGGAGAGCTTTGCTGTACAGCTAGCAGACTTAAGGAACTACCTGCCTAAATGAGAGCTGGAATGGCAGTCCTGAAGTGAATAGCTGTAACATTAATCACCTCAGTTACTCATTGCCGCTTAATTGATAGCCTTAGAAATAGCTCCTCTTAGAGTAGCTGGAGTGTCAAACAAATGCTATAAAGAGCTCCACGATTTCCCTGGAGGCTTATTACATTTTTTGCTACTTGTTTTGATTTATGTATAGTCACGAAGATGCTAGCACTGTTTTCCTGAAAAACTTCAGTGCAACGTCAGAAGAACTAAAAGGGCTGGAATAAAACAGACACTTGAAAGCCTGAATATGAATAGCTGGGAGACCAATATGGCTAGGATATAAAATAATCACTTTATATCAAGAGACTTTTAAGCTTCTGTGACATATTTTCAGTAGAGTCTGAAGTTCTAGCATTATATATATATACCTCTAGCAGAGATTCTCTCTATCAGCAGCTGAAGCTCTATTAAAAGTCATGGGTGTTTACTCTGTCAATAAAGACCAGTCCCAAATACCATATATTTTACTGTGTTACTATGTCTCATCTCCAGCAAGGGATTTAAAGTTTATGAATTGGATTCATTTATGCCTCTCTAGTGAGGTGATTACAAAATAAAGCAGGAACATTTTCTGCTCTTTCCATTTTTCATATAATTTCTCTATTTTTTTCTCTATTAATTTCAGCTTTCACTAAAATTCTCTTGGTATTCTATGTCACTTACACTCTGCTCTGTGTAGTTATTGTTTCTTGAGTATCATACTGTCTCTGATCTCATGCCAAACTCTTTCTAATCATCTCATTATTCCATTGACTCAAAACAATGATACTTAGGTGGGGAGGAAGAAAGGAAAAAAGCATCTAACATCTATACTACACAACCAAAAGTGTTTGAAGCAAAGCTAACATTAACAAGGTTTAAATAAACATTTAAAAATTGAGTGTATCCCTACCAAAAACATATACAGGTCCTTTGTTAATTGGGATTTTTGTTAATTGGAATGGTTTATTTCAGTGAACTTCCATGTATTGCAAAGATATGGTTAACCCTGCCCGTTCTTGCTGATCATTGAGAAAAACATTTCTTTTCAACTTTGAAGCCTGGTATCACATAGAAGCCAATATCAGAAAGGCAAGATACAAAAGAAACAGTGCCTTCATAAAGTTTTCTAGCAACAACACCCAGAGAACAAGAGGGCTTAGTGAGCAGGAGGTGGGGAAGGGCAGAGGCTAAGCCCTTAACATAGCAGTTAATGGGTCATTAATGTCAGCAGAAATCAATGGGAGTTACTCTAAACATGGGGTAAGCCTAAGGGCGGCAATATGAAAACCTGTCAATCCCAAATTATTTTTTTTTTTTCTCTGTATGATGCTTGTGCTTAATGGGTTGAATATAATTAACAATGCCTGGATATCTTCTACAATATTTCTTTTTTATGCAGGAATGCCTGGATCAGATGGTCCTTCCAGTGTTGCTAATCACTGCACAAATTTTATTCTGCTCCATGCTGAAAGTCTTCTATTCAAGCAAGGTTACTTCAGCCTGAGGAAAAGCCTCACACTTCACTGTGCTGCAGAGAATTCCTCACAATCCAGACACTGAAAGGTATATAGATGCTTGTAGAAGGAAACTGTCACAAAAGACATTAAATCCCCCTACCTCCCACTGATTCACAGGTGTATTTTGAAACACCTGTAGAACAAAAAGGCCACCACTCAAGTGAACTCACAAACACTGTGTGCTGTACAGGGATGCTATCAGGTGAGGCTGGGAAAGTGGCTGTCCTGGCAAGTTCATCACTTAGAACAAGTCCACCATCTCAGTACCCTGCATGCAGACCCTTAGGGTTTTGCCTTCAATACCTGTGGAATTTGGCTGTCACCTGTGGGAGCTGACAAGCACTTTACCTACTGCTGCTAGGCCCAGTAGAGGTGGTTAGTCAGAGCATACTGCCACCTATGCTTGTAGCTCAGCCTGTTAATAAAGGAAGCTGAAATTGATGTGCCAGGCCACGCGCAGCACACATAATGTGGCAGCCTTTCAATTGTCTCTGCTGGAAGAGCAATAACCTCTGGCAGAGCAAAAGGACAGGCAGCTGGAGATGATAACCTCTCAAATTGCTTTAGCATGCATTTGGAAGGACTATAAATCTGAATCCCTAAATACAAATTCTCTGCCATGAAGAGGGACTGCAAGTGCATAATGGAGTTCTTCCTGTATTGCAGACTGCTAAAGGCAGATGGATCACTTGCACTACACAGAGAGCAATCACACCTTTAGACTAAAGACTCAATAAAGTGTCCTTAAAAAGAAACTGATTGTGGTCATCATTAGGATGACTGAATGAGATGACAATTTATAGGTCATAATGTTCTCCATGGGCAGCTTTTTAGTGTCATGTGTCATAGGCTGGGCACATTTTTTTTTGCAAGACAACTGACCCATAGCTCTTTCCTTTTCTCATTTTCTCTCTGTTGCACTAGAACAACTGAAATCACTTCTGTAGTCTAGGGAATGGCTTAATGTTCTTCTGGCCAAATCAGGCAGAGGTCTGATTCCTGCCTGGATGAAGAATTTTGTTCAGCAAATGTTTCTGGAACAGCATGAATTAGCTGAGGAATAGAGCTATTCAGCAGCATTTTGACCTCAACATCAGAATTATTCTGTTCTCTGCATGTGGTGCAGGTAAAGATAGGTGTACTTACATGTGTAAAAATGCATCACAGAGCTCTGCAGTGATGCTCCTTAAAGAAATCTAACATCTCTTACCAGGATGCAGTGGTCCCACAAAAGCAGAGTTCAGTGACTTATCAAGCTGTTGTCCCTACTGTCACAACCCTGTAGTAACAATGAAGAGAGTAATAGTGCAGTTCAAGAAACAGATGCATACCCTAACTCATAACATATAGGTGATTCACTAAATTGTACTAAGTAATCTTGTAGAAGTATTACCGCTTATTTCTTTACATTGTTTCTCTGTACCAGTGCCACTAATATTCTGAATTGTTCTCCCAGTAAATCAATGTAAAAATCTCCACGGACTTCAATTTCCTTTTGAGTATAGCCTTATAGGCTGTTTTTTAAAGTGTTCCATACCATCTGCCACAATATCAGAGGTGCTACTCTAGGACCAGTCTGAGAAATCAGCAATATCAGTGTTTCAAAGCTTGCTTCATAGTTGTGAAGTGTTAAAACACTGTGGATTTGAAAAAAAAACAAAAACATACTGGTTTTAAATGAACAATAAAGGTATTACTATTCAAGCAGCTGTTCAGCTATAGTATACTTTTCATACTTATATATCCAAGTACACACAGAAAGAAGATACAGATACTCTTTGAGTTCTGTGCTTAGGGACTTTGGGTTCATTTATATTGTTTGCATTCCATTTCACTTATAATTAATTCTATTGTTAGAAATTACTCATTTATTTTTGGGGTTTTACCATGTTTTTGTACAATCATTTTTTTAAAGGCCACCACTGCCTCCTGGCTTGTCTTTCCTTGTATCTAAACGTTCCTGTGATTATGAATCTCTTCAATGAATCACATGACAAATAAAGCCAAGGCAGTGGGAGTTCAGGCTGAATGCAAGCTACTAGACAGGCAATTACAATGTTATGCTTCACGCTTATTATGTTTTACTTTTTCCTGCACAAAGATGAACCAAGCAATTTTCATTCTTCTGAGAGTCGTTTTTGATTATAGTTTGAAGCATTCTTCTCAGACACAATAAAGGGCAATAAACTGTTCTGATATGTTGCCCAGATTGGAGGAATTGGCTTTGTCTCCATTTTTATAGATTCTGATCACCTCCATATAACAAAGAGATATAAAGTAAAGCCAAACATTTCTGATTCTGAAAGGGATGAAAATGGCCCTGTTGAGCCCAGAAAGGCGATTCTGTGCTCCAACAGACATTCAGTTTTCCAAAGACTGAAAGGACAAATATAAAAGAAGTTCTCACATACCCTACTGCTGGTAAATGCAAGTATCAGTCTGAGCCCATTCCAAATATCCACATGCATGGACATTTATTGGGAGCAATCAGGTACAAGCTGGAACAGGTTCGTTCCTGTAAGTTTAGAGAACATCTACTATTAAATTTATCTCACTTTATATCTCTTGTAGTTTCTGCCATAAATGCTGAAACAAATGACAAATATTGCTTTCTACAAAGGGAAACATTACAATCCAGAATGTGACCTGCATAAGAGAAGAGGAGGTAATTTGAAAAGTGGGTAATGTATTACTCCTAAAAAATGGCTTACAAGTGCTCAGGGACTGAGAATAAAATAGACATTGTCTTCACTCCAGAAGCTAAATGAGCTGCCTTGGGTCCCTGTCCAGAGGAGGACCTGTAGACTACAAGACAGTTTGCAGAACATTTTTTAATTAATAATAACAATAATGCTGAAGGTGTGCTGAAAGAAGAACCCGGGAAATGGTCCACATGAATACATAATGCCTCCTGAAACCATGCAGAGGAGGAGCCCTGTGCAGAGGGAGCTGTGTGCAGCGGTGGTTGGTTGGCAGCTCTCATTTTCTGGAGCATTGAACAGTGGCCATTCCACATGTGGAGGCTGTGTGCTGCATGGAAGTCCTCAACAGCCCTCAACAACACAGATTCAGTGAACTTCTCTGACAACATATATCAAACAGTTCTGTCAGTTTTTCTGGCCTACAGAGTTTAAGAATACGCTCATTATTTCAACATGAAAGCTGCATTTTGCAGTCTTTTGGGAAAAAGGCTTTAAATTGTGCCATTTTCTGCCAGTGAAGCATTCACAGATGACTTGCAAAATAAGCTCACAGACATCTTTCAGATCTGCCTACTTTGCTGAAAGTAACATGCCATAGCTGCTACATAAATTACTGACAATAAGTTCTTTTCTTCTAAGGTCAAAGGTATTAATATCACAGTAAAGTTGTTAGAAAGTAAAGATTTATTAAGTAATAAAAATTATTAAGGGAAAGACCTTGGTTCAACTTTATCACAATTAGCTGAATTTTCATAAATTTCTAATTTATGAGTAAAAAAACTTGTTTTAGGTTTAAAGTTAGTAGATAAAGTGTCAGCACTGGTGTAAATTCTGTCTAGCAGTATACTTTTGCAAAGTATATTTCTTTTTGGGTCTTGCTTAGATTATAAAGATAGAATGGACTTGAATCAGGACAGTGTCTGAACACAAAAGAATAAGGTAAATCTTATTCAGGACAGTACTGTGCTGCAGTTTTAGTAGTATACCTTACATGGCTATTTTCTTCAGCTGGTGTAGAGCTGTAATGTGCAGTACTGCTGACTCCCTCTTCAGAATTCACAAAGTTGGAGGAACATCAGACCTGTTTAAAAGTCATTGGATTTTATACTGTGCTTTTTGCTTCATTTTGTTTATCTTTTCTTCAGGAGACATTGCTGCTGCAGCTTCATACTTTTCAAAGAGATCAGAAGGGATCAAAATGTACTCAGAAATGAACACTGATGTTCCTCTGTAATTTCCTGTTGCTAGCAGTTGGGGCTTGAAGAGAAAGCATTACCAGTTGTGATACTTGGAATAACATTACAGTAATCAGCAAAGCTAGCTCTACCTATGTCTGAAGCTAGGAAATTTCCAGCTGTCTTAGTTTCAACTGGGGCAGAGTTGTTTTCTTCAGGTTGCTATGTCCTAAGTTTTGGTTCTAGGAGAAAAAACAATGTTGATAGCACACTGATGTTGGTATTTGCTGTGAAGCAGTGTTATACAGAGCCAATGCCATTCTCAGCAAAGGGCCCAAAGAGCCAGGAGGGAACAGAAATAGGAAAGCTGACTTACACTGCCCAAAGGGATATTCTGTATCATATGACATCATGATGAAGGAGTTTTGGAGGGGGTGGGGTTCATTGGGCTCTTTTCTGCTGCTCAAGGGGCTAGCTGGACATCAGTCAGGGATGGTGAGCAATTGCTTGTGCATCACTTGTCAAATACACACACATATATTTGTCATAAATATTATCCTTTTTTTCTTTTCCCTATCTTAGGAAATAGTTTTATCTCAACTTATGAGTTCTACTTTATTTTTTTTATTCTTTCCCCCATTGCACTGGGAAGGCTGGGAGTGAGCAAACAACTGTAGTGCTCAGACACCTGCCAGGTTAAACCACACCACCAGCTTTTCAGATTTTAACTTTACCCTCTACCTAGTAGCAAAGAGAACTGAGAAAAAAAAAAAAACACAAAAAACAAGCTTTTCATAAATATATACACATGCAACTTGTACATCTCATTTTGCAGTTTTTACTTCTGAACGAGCTCAGCAATCACAGCTGGCTTGGCTAAAGGGGTTTTATAGCAGAACTGTTTATTTCCTCTCTTTTCCACCACAAAAGGTGTTTCAGATGCATCTTTTCTTTCTTTTTTTTTTCCAAAATGCATAGAGTGTCTTACCTTGTGAGGAAAGCAGACCAGCTGTAAAGAAGAATGTCATGCTGCGGCTCATGTAGAAAACTGTTGTTTGAAAAAGCCTGCATATTTCTTCAGACATTAAAGATAAAGCAAGAGTGGGAAAAGATATGCAGGAAAGGAGAGGACAGAAGGAAATCAGAGGAAGAAATACGAGGATGATTTTGTGATAGATATATACTGACAGTCTGAAAAAATTGGGGCTCAGTGCTCATGCAGAGAGAAGTGAGAACAAAGTTTCAAACTAATCAGTTTGTAAGAGCAATGTAGCTTTACTGATCTTTCCCTAGGATTCCAGCTGAGATTGATACTACAGGCTGAATCAAGATTAGATAGGGAATAGAGAGATGCCAGAAACTTGCAGATTCCCTGTGTGGATTCCTGAGGCAGGGAGGAGATGCTACCCAAGGCCATGCTTCAGGCAGGCAAGGATGTAAATGCATGCATGCTCTTGGCAGGTTCCTAATACACTTTGTCAGCTCTGCTGGGAAGGTGAAGGCTGGAGGAAGCCCAGAAAATGTGAGGGGAGATAGTCACTGCCTTAGGAAGCTGACTCAGGTCTCTGCAATTATGGCATACTGCAGATACTGTCAGACACACAGGAGAGCCTGGAGGTTGGTGAGCATCCGAGGTGACACAAATGCTGGATGCTGCTGGAGTTTCCCCTGGGGAATACCAAAAACGCTATTTGTCAGAGCTGATCCTGAGGGCATTTGTGAGCAAAGAATGAAAAGTGATAAACATTTTGGCCTCTATGGTACAGGAGATATAGCTGTGCTGCCTCTGGATTTGCTCCCAGACAGCGCAACATTATTTTGTCTCGTATTTCATGGCAGCGCCATTATTTAGCCCTTCATTATGTGGGCTGGTGACAGAGGAAGATTTATGATTACATTTCAGAACATCTGGCACAGAGAAAGCACGGCAGCTGAAGCTAAGGGCTAAGCTGTGCACCCAGCACCCATCACTCAGTCCCTCTGGAAGGGGAGCACTGCACCACTTGGCTGAGATCACTGTGAGGTGCAAGAGGTGCAGCGGCACTGGAGAGAGGGGTTAGAGATCACTGGTGAATTCCTGACTCAATGCTGGGTTGTGAGCCCCACGTGCCAGCAGTGTGAAATATCAAGACACCAAAATCGATCTGGCATGATCAGAATGATGATTGGATTGTCTAGGGACAATGTCAGCAATGTGTTATAAGAACCTGTCATGCATAAAAACAAAAAGATCCTTCCTTGAGGCACTGTTCCTCAACAATGTCTAGCTCACATGATGCCAGATTTCAACACAAAAACATTCTAATACACCCCCTAGGCACCCACAGAATTTCACAGCATTTGAAATAAGCAATTTTATAGCACCTTTAAAATTCCCATCCTTAATTACAGGAAAGCTTTTTTCTGTGTGTGGCAACAGTGGAATGACCGAAGTTAAAGCTGACGCTAGTGACATCAAAATCAATGTAAAAGCAGTAAGAGAACAAACAACTTTGGTGTTTTACTCTTGCTATTATGTATGGGGTAAATTCTATGCAGAGCAAATTGCCATCCATTAATTCAAACACTAGCCTTTCACGCATAACCAGTCTGCAAGAAGTTTTCTCCCTTGATTAGCTATTTGCTCTCTTAATCTCTAGGAGAAAAAGAGAAAAAAAAGAAAGGAAGAAAGAAAGAAAAAAAAGAGCACACACTACGTTTCAACCTTTTGCTCAAATAAAGCACGCTTCCAGGCAACACGATTTGACTTTCTTCTCTCTGCATCATGACACAGCAAATGGGTATCAAAATGGCAAGCTGATAATTGTCTTGAGCTGTTGTGATAGCTGGTGAATATAAATAAGTAGCCACAAGCATGCCTTGGAGCAGTTTTTTTGAAAAAATATCTTGCAATACATGAAACAAATATTTTGTCAGTATTTTCTGCAGCAGAAAAACAACTTGTGGTTCAGGGGGGCTCCTGGTGGCTCCACACAGCACCACGTGGCCGCAGCCTTGGGGCCTTCTGATCCATTTTGTAGAACTTATTTAGGCCCTCTTCTAATACTGACGTTTCAGCAACGCCTTGCTATTGAAAACAATTTCTTGTCCATCATGCAGAGTACAACAGCCGTGCAGCAAGAACACCTGGGAACAAAATGCAGCTGTGTAAACTGTGTTCTGATCTAGAAATTTTAATGAGAGTAGCAGAGCATGGTTCTAAGAAATGCTCTCACTATAAATAAATGTTGTATCTTGTGCCTGCCTCCTTTTAACTCATTCTCTTCACTCAGCGTATTTCTTACTTGACTGGATTTATGTTGCTTTTAAGTTCTATGGATTTGTAAGGAAGATCGAAATCTATTTAAAGCTGTTTCTACAACTCTGTTCCTTTTTGCAGGGACAAATATTTACCCCAGCTCCACCGGAAAAATGACACAGTCAAAATAGCACATACAGAAAATCCTGCCATTGATAATTATCCCCTAATTCTTTGAGTTGAGAAATATCCCGCACCATTTACTGCCTACTGAGATGCAATCAAAATTAAATGGGTGGAAATAACTCTGAAGTGGCAGCTTTAAGCTTCACCAACAGAGTGCAGGGACTTATTTTTATGACAACACAGAAAGTGGCCTTCTGGGTCAAACTAATCGTCTGTTTTGCCTCCAGCTGCAGCGATGTGAATGCTATTTCTTCTAAGGGGTTTGAAGGGAAGGCGCAGAAGAGCGTGCTTATGCTAGGAATGTTTCTAAGGGGAATGATTTCCAGGATGGTAACTCCTGGAGGCATCCATTCTGGAGCAAAGATTTCTTTAAGATGGATTCAGTGTTGTGCAGACCTTAATGCTCTCTCTTCCCAGAATCACACTGTGTGACCATTTCATCAGTGGGTTATCCAAGAAAGCAAGTCCACCATCTGTTTTACCTGACACATGGAAAGGACAGGTTTTCCACAAGGTCCCATTTCTTTTCTGCAAGATGCAAACACATCAGTTCTCACTGACCTTTCACCCCTATGTTCCTGAGAGCTGAGGCTTGCTTAGCAGCCCTGAGGTATCAAGTCATATACCTTCAGGTGTAAGGTCTCAAAAATGCCAAATGCCTGCAAAAGAACAAGTAAAAGTTTGCAATGGAGACTCATCCTTTACACTGCTAATTTTTCTTTAATTTTACACCATGCAACCACAAGTGAGACCAAAACCAAGCTACTGAAATTCCCAGTAGCAGCTCCCACTTATGCTTGTACTTCTGCAGAGGTAAGGCAGATAATCATGCTTATTTTTAACTCAGCAATTCTTTTTCTTTAATATGCTTTACTGCATATTTCACAGTTAGACTTGTAAGATCTGAGGGAATTATATATGCTATTAGAGCACATCCATTCCGGGGAGAAACAACTCCTTTATAGACACAACTTTTTTTTTTTAGTTTTTTTTTTTTTTTTTTTTTTAGTTTTTTTTCTGGACTCCTTCCTTGACAAGGGAATGTCTGTTCTGCTTTGTTGCTGAACACTCAGAAATAATACTTACCAAGAAACTATCAGGTGCAGATCTCTTCCAGGGTACAAATAATTTAAAACTTTGAGGTCGGGATTTTCAGTGGTGGCTGAGAAGACGGCTACCCAATTCCCATTAGGTTTAGGGGAAAGCTAATTTCCTCGGGCTGCTTTGGAAAACTGTTTGTAGGTTAGGGTGAAGTGGTCATAGTGACATTCAGCTTACTGACAGTGTAAGACAAAATGTCCCAGAACCGTTTTGGAAAAAAATAAAATTATTTTGTTCATTGCCTCTGCTTTTTGAATCTGACAAGTCATTTATTTGACTTGTTAAACAATTGACATTTTCATAAGGTCAGTTTCTTTAGAATGTCATAAGGTGGCAGAAAAATCTAACAGAATTTACACAAGAATTTATCTTAATTCCTGTTAATGATATTCACTACTTTTTCACTAAGTAGCCCAGACACACTTGCACTGGAAAGAAATTGACCATAATGCTAAAAACATGCAAAATTACATGGCAAAAGATTTTAAAATGCCAAATTTTAATCTCAAATTTTCTGTTTAGGCAAAGGTAAAAAGGAAGAGCACCTCTCCTCCTCACTTACAAACACTAGCACAATTTTCTTGTTTTCTGATGGTGAACAAACAGCTATTATAAGCGAGAAGAGTGCATCTGATCTCCCAGCAGGGGAGATCAATAGCAGAAACAGATATAAATAAGTTGTGCCTAGGATTGAACTGTGTTGTGGTTTTCTGGTTTTGACGCCGGTATTCCACATCAGAACATCATGCAGGCCGTTAAGGAGTTAATGCTGTGGGAGCAGCAGAGGGGTGGAGCTCCGCACCAGACGCGTGGCCGCGCTTTTTGTGTCGTGTGCTCGGGGCTGCTGTGAAGAATTAAGCACGTGTAACGTAAGCTCCCAGTTTTCTGGTTTGGAAATTTTCTCTCTCTCTCTCTCTCAATTGTTCAATTTTATTAGATTTAGTAAAGTTACCGTTCCTTCTCAGATCAGCCGTTGTGTTTTTTTTTTACAGACTCATCTATTCCCTCTGTTTCCCCCTCCCCCTGGAGCGCGGCTCTGCTGAGGCGGCTGCGGGCCACGGGGCGGTTTTTTTCCCTTCCCTTTCTTTTTTTCCCTTCTCGGTTCCCCCTTGGGTTACTGTCACGGATAACACCGTGACAAACTGGGAGGAAGATGATAGAAAAGAAAGAAGATAGAAAGGGATGGAAGAGATCTAAGTGGTGAAGTCACAGGGAAGCTTTGGAATACAGGAGAGTGAACTGGTGAGAGCCACATGTGAGAATTTTTGTGCTTTAAGGCCAGGGTGAGGTGTTTAGAGATCTACAGAAGCAGAGTGTCTTTAATAAGAAGACAGAACCATGGTATACAAACTGTAAAAAAATCTGCTTTTCCTGAGTATCCACGCTGATACATGTTGATAAGAATGTGTGGTGTTAACTTTGTGTAATGGCATATTTATCTAAGCCTGCCATCATCTACACAGTTAACAGTAGAATTAGAAAGCTGTGCTGAAAAAGATTGCCAGCGTGACCAAAACTTATATGGAGGTCAGTACAGATCTACATCTGAAAACTTCTATTTTTTTTCCCTGTGTTCAACAATTTTGTCCATTAAATGATATTTAGGGGAAGTGGATCTATGTTGCAGGAAGTTTTCTGGGACAGCTACTTTGGCCAGCTTCTTCATGCAGTCAAGGCCTGTAGTTTTTGTGCACAACAGGGAGACAAACAGATTCTGTAAAATGATCTGCAGACCACTAAGGTGAGGTGCTGTCTGGTCTCTGTACCTGAAATAATTGAACATTAGGTAGTTAAACTTCTCTGAGAGTCCAGGGAATAACTGTTAGTACAGTGAATTCCTGTCCAGATCCTGATGCTGAGAAAATTTAATTGTGCAACACCACAATACCAGGCACAAGTAGAATTCCTCTCACTTAAGTTAAGGTATCTAAAAAGAACTAGCTGCTGAGGTTTTCCAATAAAGTTAAAAAAAAAAAAAAAGCATAGAGACAGTTGGTGGTGCTGAGGGAGGGTTCCTCTGAGCAAATGCAAGTATCTGTTTTAGGAGGGGATGAACCATATTTTAAACCCCACTGACCAGATTAACTGGCTCACTCCTGACTGAAAAGGAAGTCCAGTTCAGCCATCTCAGATGTAAACTACTCTGCTGTAGACAGCCACACACAGCCCCTTGAGATGCTCTTACACTCCTGTGAGGTATCGCATATCTCTTACCTTTCTTCAGGACACTGAGATGATCATTTTGAGGTGATACTGAAAAGCATCTGAAGAGAAGCTTTCTACCTCCAAGTGAAAGCCTGTACCCGTCCGGAGAGCTGGGCAGAGGTATGAGATCTGACTTCAGCAAACAGCCACAGAATTTTCACTGGAGCTCTGAGTGTGAAGGAGGCTTTCAGCTGATCCAGAAAAGCAAAAGCTGACACATTCCTTTGTGAGGAAGCCGAGCTGTAGGGATAAGCTGTGTGCACAGATGGTGCTCTTGCTGCTGATCCCCTCCCTGTGTGCAATCAGAACAGTTAACCTTCCAAACACAACTCCTACCACTTTTCCCAGGCCTCTTCCCATCCCCTCTCCTCCATCCTGAAATACCATGAGCAATTAAAATGCCATCAATCTCTGTAAAGCATGGGCTAGAATGACGGACAATTAACAAAGCAAAAAGGGTTCATTTAGAAAGGTGCCAGTTTGGGTCTGAGTGGGAGGCTAGCCTCTTGGTAAAAGTATGAGAGATCTCTTTCAGCCTTGGGAAGGAGCTAGGCCAACAACACACTTAGCTGATTTGTGTACACAAGTGTTGTTTGAAAACAGCATGGTAAAGTTTCAGTCTGCTTGCACATGCGGTGGCTGCAGTGTAAACCATCCTGTCAGCATAGCAGCAAGGAGGAAGGTGGAGCAGTTGAAACTTTCAAACATTTTGTGTCTAAGCTGAATGACTACAACTGGAGAAGAGGACCGTGAAGCTTTGCTGCAGTCATCCTCTAACAGAGGTCCTTTTAGAAGTTCTCAAAGTGCAACAGAGTGCACAAATGAAGTAGTAAATAGATTCATAGATTCATAGATACATTAGGTTGGAAAGGACCTACAAGATCATCTAGTCCAACCATCCTCCCACCACCATCCCTACCCACCAAGCTACTAAATCAAATCCCTCAGCACCTCATCTAAACGCTTCTTGAACAGCGCTAGGGACGGTGTCACAACCACCTCCCTAGGCAGGCTATTCCAGTGCCTGACCACTCTCTCAGAGAAAAAATTTTTCCACAGATCTAATCTAAATCTTCCCCGGCACAACTTGTGGCCATTCCCTCTTGTCCTGTCATTAGTTACCTGGGAGAAGAGGCCGACCCCCTCCTCACCACAGCCTCCCTTCAGGAAGTGGTAGAGTGCGATGAGGTCTCCTCTGAGCCTCCTTTTCTCCAGGCTAAACAATCCCAGCTCCCTCAGCCGCTCCTCGTAAGACTTGTGCTCCAGACCCCTCACCAGTTTTGTTGCCCTTCTCTGAACACGCTCCAGGGCCTCGATGTCTTTCTTGTTGTGAGGGGCCCAAAACTGAACACAGTACTCAAGGTGCGGCCGCACCAGAGCTGAGTACAGGGGGATGATCACCTCCCTGCTCCTGCTGGCCACACTATTCCTAATACAGGCCAGGATGCCATTGGCCTTCTTGGCCACCTGGGCACACTGACAGCTCATGTTGAGCCGAGCATCAACCAACACCCCCAGGTCCTTTTCCTCTATATAGTCCTCAAGCCATTCTGCCCCGAGCCTATAGCATTGCATGGGGTTATTGTGGCCAAAGTGCAGAACCCGGCACTTGGCCTTATTGAACCTCATCCCATTGAGCTCAGCCCAGCTGTTCAGCCTATCCAGATCCCGCTGAAGGGCCTTCCTACCCTCAGGCAGATTGACACATCCTCCCAACTTGGTGTCATCCGCAGACTTACTGAGGGTACACTCAATCCCCTCATCCAGGTCATCAGTAAAGATATTAAACAAGATGGGCCCCAATACCGACCCCTGGGGGACACCACTCGTGACGGGACGCCAGCTGGATTTAACTCCATTAACCACTACCTGTTGGGCATGGCCCTCTAGCCAATTCTCAACCCAGAGAAGAATGAACCTGTCCACACCATGGGCTGCCAGTTTCCCCAGGAGAATACTGTGGGAGACCGTGTCAAAGGCTTTGCTGAAGTCCAGGTAGACTACATCAACAGCCTTTCCCTCATCTACCAGTCTGGTCACCCAGTCGTAGAAGGAGATGAGGTTGGACAAGCATGACCTGCCCTTTGTGAACCCATGCTGGCTGGGTCTGATCCCCTGATTGCCATGCACGTGCCGTGTGATCTCCCTCTAGATCAATTGCTCCATAACTTTCCCTGATACTGAGGTCAGGCTGACAGGCATGTAGTTCCCCGGATATATTCTATCTACATATTCTATATATAGATATTCTCTCTCTATATATATATTCTATCTATTTTGAAATACTTCATTTCAAAATGAGGTGAAAGAATAATAGGTGTGGAGAATGTTCTTTTCTCGTTTCTTCGTCAATCGAAGTAATTTTTCAAGAACAAATATGCTTACAAATGAAATTCATGAATTTAAAGCCATATATTGCTACTAAATTGAATTATTCCATACAAAGACAGAGAGAGGTATAAAATAACTCTGGATTTAGACTGTGATTTCGTTTACCACAGCTTGAAATTTCTATGTAAATATGAAAAAAGGAGCTCAAATAATTTGCTAAAAACTTACGAGAATTAATTCTCTTTCAACAACTTGTGGGAAAAATATTAACTCAGCTCTCCACTATTGCAACAGTATTCCATGAACCATAAGTGAAAAAATGTTTCTTTGTGTCAAGTGAGAAAGTTCCATAAATTGCTTTGAATTGCATCTTATACTTAACCTCACAATGAACATGATGTGCTTTACATGGCATTACACTGCGTTATATATTATCAGAATGCCTGTCTTCATTCATGGTACTCAACAACAAAATTCAATCTGCAATAGGTTTCCCTATTCATGTTGATTCTTTCAAGCATCTGTAAATGCAACCCTGCCATCAATCATCTGTCTCTTAGGGGCAGATGATGGAGCAAGGGTCAAAAGATGACACTTCTTGAGCTTAAGGACAACCTGAGCAAAGAATACCAAATGGTAACATGAAATATATATATATATATTTTTTTTTTTGAAAAACAACTAAAATATGGCATTTCTGGTTAGGGTATAGTTAGCTGCATGTTCTATGCACTATTTATAAACACAAGAGAGCACATTTAAACTTTATGATTGAGTTTCTACATTCTATTAAATGTAATATAGAGAGGGAAGGGTCATGTACAAGGGAAAGGTTTTCATCTTTTCAGCTTAATTCCTTTCATCCCAAGGCAATTTACTCAGCACGTCAACAGATTTTGAAATCAGGATTTTGAAAAAGGAGCTTGAAGATCATCTGATTGAGCTTTATGAACAACAATTTTCTGAAATTATTATAAGCATCATTTTTAGGCAAAACAAAGAGTGAGTGGCACTGCTGCTTGTAACAACAACAGAATTAGAAATAAGTGACATTCAAGCAAGTATAGAGCAAGTAGAGGTAGTTGACTCACTTTTCAAAGCATTCAGAGACAGATGTCTTTCCCAGCTACTGGAAACCAAGGTCTGAAGTGTGTCTGACATTCAAGCTCTGAGCTATATGTGAGAATCTACTTTCTGTGATGAACATTCTAAAAATATAGAGAGCATTCTTGCCTCGGGAACATCTAAAAACTCTTTAGTATGTGCAACAACTGGCTTTATACCCAACTTTTAATAGCTCAGAGAAGTGTAAACATTCATTCTACAATTTGGAGTTTGCAGAAATCTCTCAGTCTAAAAATAAATGGAATCAAAGAAAAATGGGATTTTTTGAGTTTGAAGAGAAAAAAAAAATCAAAAAAAATGCAAGCAGTAACATCAACAACAACAAAAATAGAGTAAATATTTCTTCCTCATCTATTTTTCAAGAGAATTCATTGTTTGTCCAGCTACTGTGAATGCCAGGTGACAGAAAGTACATCTTCATAAAAGTTTAGTAGCTTTTGTCAAGGTCTAACGATGAAAGCAGCATGGAAAACTCTTTCAAGAAACGGCAATTTCTATATTCTCCACAGAGAAAAGAGCGTGCTGGGAAAAAGAATGAAGGAAACTGCAAAGTACGTATGGATGAAAAAAGAGAAAAACTAAGAATTTACTTAGTGCCTAAGCGTGGCCAGTATGGGGCAATTATGAAGCAATGATAAAAAAATATGTGATTAGCTACTTAAAGACTTGAGGATAAATAGCTGTGTTGATATTAAATGGGTAACTTGTCATTTCTTATCTGTACTACTGAACTTTACCTTTCTTTATATGGACCAGCTGAGGCCATGCATAAGGTGCTTTGAGCAGACCACATTTAAAACAAAGTACTCAGCTCTGCAGCCCTGTCTTATTCAGAAGCGGGCAGAATTAAATCAGCCAAACAGGCAATTGAGTTGAGCTATGTTAGTTTTTGAACGAGATGGACTGAACTGATTGTTTAACTATCACTGGATGTGAAGTACTGCTGTTAGCAACTGGAAGCTGATACTTCACACATCCACCAGTTTCTCCTGTTCCCACTGTCTTGAATTTATCACCTTAATTGTCTAAGGTGAACACTTGTTAATGCCTACAGCTATTTCTTAGGACTGAGAAAGGGAGAGAAAGAGGCTGAACTAAACCTGGGAGACTGGATCTAGACTAAAAGGAAACAAGAACAAAGGATGATTTATAAATGTATTCCAAAGTGCTCACAGATCTCTGGAACAAGAAATTTCATTCTAAACTCTACTTAAATACTTCTGTACGGGCCTTTTAAGCTAGAAAAAAAAAAAAAAAAAATCTCAGTCCTGAAAAATCTTATACTCCATAACCTTGGTGCTGGCACCACAAAGAAATTTGAGATGGATTTTCTTTCTCGAGGTTACGTTTCCAGGTGGTACTGTTTTTCATTTCAATTTATTTTTAAACAACTGTCAGTGTTAGGTAGAATGCCCCATGCCACGAAGCCCGACTGACTCCAGGAACATCTGTGTGATTAAGGATTGGCAGAGCTTGGCTCAAGTGAGTGGCACACAGCACAACACAATTGTCAGAGGTCAGCACTCAGGGGGAAATGGCGTCTTTTAAATTCACTCCCTACCATAAGTGAAATAAAGAAAGCAGTGTGTGATGAACTCCTTCTGCCTTGCTGATGTCCATCAGACATTATTCTCTGCTCTGGCAAATCTAATGCTGGACAATTTATGGACCAACACTGTCAACTCTTTCATTGTTTTGTGACTGCAACCTTGTTTCTATGAAAAAAAAAAAAAAAAAAGTCATTACTGCTTGGAGTCTGAGCAGTGTGTACAGAACCTTCTTTTGCTATGAGAACTAGTACATTTCTGAGGTGGTGTAGAACTGCTTATTATTCCCTCTGAAAAAAAACATGTTGGATGGAATTCTTCAGGACAACTTTCTGACAGTAAATATGGTTAAACAGATATTGCCAGAGGAAAGCTATGCATACCAAATGTCTTACACCCTACAATTTCTCTGCGAGTGTGATTTCCAGCAGAAACAACATATGTCCAACAGATTTCTTTTTTTTTTTTTTAAGCTCTTCAGCTATACAATCCATGTTTTATCTTGGTACTTCACAGTAAAGGCAAAGGCTCATTTTGTAGGCTTGTTTTAAGTAGGAACCTAAGAATTAAAGTTCAGGTAACTCATTTATGTAACACAGTCCATCTTACAGTCTAGCTTACAATGCACACCAAAACATAGTCCTGGGTCACGTCCCAGGATGTGCTGCCTGGGGAGGGCTGTGGGACCCCTCACTTTGGGGGTACCCAGAGCTCACCTGGTTATAGCCCAGGGCAACCTATTGGAAGTGCGGTAAGAAACCTCTGGCAATCCCATCTGATCCATCAGGTTCTGTGATTCAATGGCTCTGTGCTTGTTCTGGTTTATCAGGCATTCCATTTAACATGCACGCAAAGGAAAGTATCTGCAGTTGGTTTGGAGGTGGTCGCCCAGTGGCTTTTTTAACATCAAGCAGTCCGTGCACTACTTGACTTTTTCTGCCCTTGATGCTGGTGTCTTCAAGGACTTCTGGTTGAAGATGGTGTTTACAGGTCCCTTCACTACCACTCTTTCATGAGCAATAAAAATTGATGTTGTTTATTGGAGTCTGTATCCATAAAGTATTTCAGTTGTGCCTGAACACAGAATCTCCTCATCATGGGAAATAACACCTCCTCTCCCTCATGTAACCTTCACTACACTAACAGCTTTGGGAACTTGCACATCTTGATTTATTCCAGGAGTCTGGAGGTTAAACAAAGGAACAGCTTTGCTGTGGGATCCTGGGGGATTTGAGCTAGGCAGATTGTAAAGAGCCATAGCATTTCACCACACTCTCCAAGATGTGAGAAGCAAGACTGCATGCTAAGCTAGAACGGACGTGTGGAGCAGAGCACAAGAGCAGCACCTCTGAGATGGATCGGCACCACTGTATGCTGTTTGCAAGAGAAGGAATGGCAAGCACAGCCTTTCCAGCCATGTATTATACATGTGCTGTGCTCAAATTCACGGCATGTGTGCTGACAGATCAAAAAGCAAATCCCACAATTAAACCGATCTGGGAAATGAAATAAACAGAGGTAAGAGAACTGAAAAACCTGGATCTTTATTTAATCATCAAATAAATTTATTTGGCAATAAACTAGGAGCTTTCCATTAACAGTCTCAGAAGGGCTGAAGGACTAAGAGCAAAGTCCTTCATCAGGGACAGCCTGAATTAGTAAAGATCTAAGGGAGTTCTCGAGACATGTTTTGAATTTCAAAAATAACCATACATTACTGAAGTTGCTCTTTGATACTCAGCTTACATTCTGTGCTCTGATAAGAGTGTAATGCTGAGTTACAACCAAAGCATGGATCATTACCTTTGGCCAAGGAAGAGCTCTTGTTCAGGGTGTCCTGAGGATGAAAAGGACGTCAGAAGAGGGAAGTTTATGTCGCTGATCTTTGAAGCTACCTGAAATATTAATGAAAATAGGAGATGTCAAGTAAAACAGCATTCCTGCTCTGGACAGCAGCTTCTGTAGGAAGTTTGGAGGAGATCTGTCCCAGCACCACTGAGCGAGTGTGATCTTTTGGTCTTTGTTGATGGCAGGTACAACTAGGGCTGGGGCACTGACTGTTGATTTACGTCCTCCAGGCACACTGAGCACACTCCTGCCCTGTCACTGGTTCTCATAGTCTAAGTTACACAGGAACACAGCAAAATGCTAAGGAGATCCTACTGAATGGGATGTAGTGAAGGCAGACCCCACCAAGAAGGATGGCAGTGCCGGCTGGAGCTAGTCCTCAGTTAAACAGCCTGACAAGAGAGAGATTTTTGGAATTTTTTACTGAACATAAGCTCAATAAACGCAGCAGCTGTTGTCTTTATTTCTGCAGCCCTTTAAATAAATACGCAACCGCTTCTTTGGCTCGAGGTGGAATACTTCCTCCCTCTGACACCCAAATCCCCGCTCTCTCGCTGGGACAGCCCCCCTGCCAAGCCCACACCCCACCGCTCCACCGCGCATCCCTCTCCCTGCAGCCGGCCGGCTCCGAGCGGGGCGGAGCCGCATCCCGGGGCTGTGAGCATCGCTCCGCCCGCCGGGCGCTCTGCGGGAAGCGGGGAGGGAGGCGGCGGCGGTCCGCCCGGTCCATCCCGTCCCCATGTTCCGCCCCGTCCCGCCTCCTCTCGGCATGCGGGGGCCGCCACCGCCCGCGCCTCCAAACTTTCGACGCTGCCCCATCGCCGGGGAGGAGTGAGTCGCCGCGGTGAGTGTGCCAGGGGAGGGGACCGGGACGGGCAGAGGGAGGTGAAAATGGGGCTCCGAGAGCGCGCCCGGAATGGATGCGGTGGGAGCCGAAGGGCGGCAGGATCCTCACCTGTCCCCGCCGCAGCAACTCAAGGGCTGCCCCGGTGCTGAGCTGCCGCCGTGCCCGGAGCGCTGCCTGCCTGTGCCATCACGTAGATGGTCGCCCTTTCTGCTCGCTTGCTGCCGGAACCGTTAGAAATCTTCCGCCCGTCTTCCTCTGCCGAAAGTTGTATACTATTTGATGCCCACCCCCGAGGGAGGGTCTGGAAGAAAGTGGGGGGAAACATAGCTCAGTGCGGTGGGTGTACAAATAAATACCATCGAGTGGAGGGTTTACGCTGAGAAAGAAGGTCTTGTGAAACGCTGTGATCTTCCTCAGGCTTCCCTGTGCGAGGTCAGCAGCTTTTTCCACTGAACTGTCCCACTGGCAATGCTAGACTCGCCCATTTCATTTCATCCCTTCCTGACTCCCCAGCTCATCTCGGCTGGAGACCCCAGCGGTCCCTCCTCCCTTTGCTTTGTCACATCGACAAGACCAAAACACCTTTCATCAGCCCAGACAGGGCAGTAACAAAAAGAATAAAAGTGGTGCAACAAAAGAAGGCTTTGCTAAATAACAGGTTTGAAGTAGGAATCATGAGAATTCAGAGACAAGAGAAAATAGCAAAAATGTTTTGGGGAAGAAAGGGAAGCTATCTTTTTTTTTTTTTAATTTTTTTGCTGAGATCCATCATCTTCCGTGGATCTGTAGAAAAGAAGGGAAAACTAGAAATTTGCCTTCCCTTTCACCCTATTACTACATTGCTACTTTACTAAGTGTGTAAATATGCCCTGCATTTGTTTTTAAAATGAAAAAAAAAAGATGAAATCATGGAGCACCTGACGGTTCTGGGACCTCACTGCTTTATCTCTGCTTTACTAATATAAGTATGCAAGCATGATTCTTGGGTGCAGGTACTCATCTTGAAGGAAAAAGCTCAGATGAGTTCTGAACATCTGCGTTGTTTTGGTTGTGGCAAATTTTCAGGGATCTCTTACTTCTGCCTGGTGGACTAACTGTGTATTGATAAGGAATCCCATCCTGCTTCCCTTGCTTAGGCGCGTTAGTTGGCAACTGATTACATTGCTCAAAACTGAGGGGTAAGCTTCAGACAAACAGCAGCACATCTCAGCTGTGTACCTCACCATGCTGCACATCTCAGTCTGCGCTGTTAATTAATTGTACAGAAATGGTATAGCAAAAAAGAAAAAAAAAAAAAAGAAAGAAAGATTAAAGGCTTGCATTGTGAAATTCTTTGGGATATTGTGTGGTATGAAAGCAAAACACAAAGGGCTCAGTCACCTGCTGGCAGGCAGTGCTTGTTTCTGGCTGTAGTAGCCAGTCACAGGGTGCAGATGCACATGTACAGCAACTTGGTTAGGAAATCACACCTAGTGATGTCACTGATACATGTCTGTGGGGACACAGGTAGGAATGGAGATCTGCAGTGAAATGGATGTGATTTAAATCATGATGATCATAAATAAAAAAGCCACATGAAACCACAGGTTCTAACAGCAAGAATGTCTCTTTGGGCAGACCTGAAACCAAGGTAGAACCATGTGTAACACCTGATGGCAAGAAAATGACATTATTTCTCCACTCTTGCTTTCCTTGGGGCATGTATGAAGGGGAAAGTTGAGCAGTCACTCAGCTTTGGCTTTACCCTCAGTGTCAACCACTGTTGTTTTCTCTGTAAGCTCACTGTGCGTTGACATTTTCTTACTTAGTATTTTCAGAGGTCAAGCCATGGAGTGTCCAGGTTTGCAATGTTCCCTTACCACGTCACCTGAGATTTGGACAGTCTGCATGAGAACAGGCACATTTCGTATAGGGTTGACGTCCAAATCAGAAATTGACTGTAAAACATCCGTTTATCCATCTATACCTACTGAAGTATTAGGGAAGTGTAGAATACTGAGCAGAATTTGTCTCAGCCTGTGTGGGGAAGCCAACAAAATGTATTTTGATGCCAGTGATGAAATTATCACTGACATTAGGAGGGGAGTGATTTGCAGTTCTCTGACACTAATCTATAAACCTATAAGAATTTGGTAAGAAACACTTTTCATTAAGGAACATCTGGAATATTGTTATGCTAATAACAGTCTGAATGGTGCCATTCCATGTAGAATACCATAGGTATTAGTGGAAGTTTTGTGCTAAATCACTACTAGTCTTAGGTAGTGGTTTCTGAAAAAGGATATGCTGCCCAGCTGGATCTTAATCCTGTTGCATTTACTTAGGCAAACTTAGCCTTTGAAATACTTTTGAAATCTGTCCCAATTTTCATCAGGAGTCATGCCTGAATAATATTACAGGATTGAGCTTGAAATGTAAGGCCAATGGAATTTAAATGTATTAAGACAGATCTTCTCTTAATCCCAGGATGTAGAACTTAGGTTAGAGGAAGAAAGTGCTGTACCTGTAGCTCATTACTTTTTGTCTTAGCCACTGCAGACTGATTTATTCACGTGTTCTTGTGTTGGTCTGTTTTTCAGGGACAGTACTATTGGTGCTGAAAGGATGGGGCCCCTGGAAGCAATGGGTGAAGAAAACCAGACAGATGAAATGAAGATGGAGTTGTTCACCAAGCTGTACTTGCCAAGATACACCACACCACTCAATGAACTGGCTCTTGACCCCAAACCAGAACTGAAGGACAGCACAACGCTAGTTGAGGTGCAGATAATCCTCATCTTTGCTTACTGTTCCATCATCCTGTTGGGGGTGGTCGGGAACTCTCTTGTGATCCACGTGATCATCAAGTTCAAAAGCATGCGCACAGTGACCAACTTCTTCATCGCCAACCTGGCTGTGGCTGATCTGCTGGTGAATACGTTGTGCTTGCCTTTCACTTTAGTTTACACGCTATTGGGCGAGTGGAAACTGGGCCCAGTCTTGTGCCACTTGGTGCCTTATGCCCAAGCTCTTGCTGTGCATGTGTCTACTGTTACACTGACTGTGATTGCCTTGGATCGGCATCGTTGTATTGTCTATCACTTGGAAAGCAAAATCTCTAAGCGTATCAGCTTCCTGATTATAGGAGTTGCCTGGGCAGTCAGTGCCCTGTTGGCAAGCCCTCTGGCCATCTTCCGCGAGTATTCGCTGATTGAGATCATTCCCGACTTCAAGATTGTGGTCTGCTCTGAGAAGTGGCCAGGGGAGGGGCACCTTAACTATGGTACCATCTACAGTGTCTCCATGCTTCTGATCCAGTACGTGCTGCCTCTGTCTGTCATCTCCTATGCCTACACCCGCATTTGGACCAAGCTCAAGAACCATGTTAGTCCTGGGGCAGGAAATGACCACTACCACCACCGGCGTCAGAAAACCACCAAGATGCTGGTTTGCGTGGTTGTTGTGTTTGCTGTCAGCTGGCTGCCATTCCACACCTTCCAGCTAGTCAGCGATATTGACAGTCAGGTGTTGGACCTGAAAGAGTATAAACTGATCTACACAGTGTTTCATGTCATTGCCATGTGCTCAACATTTGCTAACCCCCTTCTCTATGGCTGGATGAATAACAATTACAGGATGGCCTTTCTCACAGCTTTTCAGTGTGAACAGCGGCTAGACTCCATCCACCCTGAGGTGTCAGCAGCTTTCAAAGCCAGGAAGAAACTGGAAGCAAAGAGGAGTCAGTTCCCTGGAGACTCTTTCACACAACCTACCAATGTCTAAGATTCCTGACTTTAAAGAAGAAATGCACATGTTGTGGACAAAGTAATAAATCCATTCTGACACATGCATTTTTAATGCATAGTTTTACTCATAAAAGGTGAAAGAAAAGTAACAGGCAAGTCAAAGCAGGTGATGTGATTTGAGGGGAGTAGGTTGGCACCATGAGGATGTAACTCCAAGGAAATAAGAGATGTTTTATTTGTGGCTGTCTCTAACATGGTAAGAGACAATCTCATCCCTCCCATCGCTATTTGACAAGTCTAAATGACAAAGGTACAGTTTGCTGCTTTGGCTATAGGAGAGTAAATGGCTGATTTGGAGCACAGAAATACTGATGATGGCAGCAGGCAACTTGTATATTGCATGTAGAGACCAGGGAGAATAGAAGTCTCCTGGAAAAATGAAGCCTGTCTGGGGAAAATGGGCTGGGCTGATAAAGCTCAAACTTTTCAGCCACTTTTTCTCCTACAGGGACCCTTTGTGGAGATAAGGAAAATAGAAAGAGAGATACGGTACTGTTTTTGACTCGCACTGAAGCACTACAAACCAGAATATTCTGAATGGATCAGGGGAAAGAAAAAGAGAAAAGGAAAAAATACCAAATTTGTTATGAAGAAAGGTAAAGGTGGGTTTGGGTCAATCAAACGGGGTAAAAAGTCATTCTTTAAGAATTGGCTGTGGTTATGCTGGTGAGAAAAACTGCAAGCCTGGGACCTGATCACTTATTCCTTGCAGATCCCTACCTTTAATTCCACATTTGGAAGAGCTCACAAACACAGAGCTTTAAAGTGGCATTTGAAGGAGGAGATGCAGGCTCCGGTCTTCTATGAGCACTTCATAAACCGCCAATATTTTAATTTTCAAGACCTGCTTAAATGTCTGATGTGTTATTAACTCCACAGGCTTTGAATTGTTGCTGCTTTTTCCCTGTGTAATAAAACAGCAGATAATTTTGATCCTTTGGAAAGGCTGCTAGATGGTAATGTATTTTTCCTTACTGTAGTTTTGTGTCACACATTCATCTCATCTTGGAGCTTTTTCCATCTTTAGCTTTAGTAAAAATTAAGAGCATCTGAATGAGTGTAACCTAATAACAGTATGCTAGGTTTATGCGATAACTTATCAGTTATTCTGCATGCTGTAGTTAATAGTTAAATTCCTTTTTTGCTCAGGTATAAAATTTTAATCTGTTTACTGTGCTGTACACAGCAATGTTCAACTCTTCTGTGTCTTTGTTTAGCCTCTTTGAACTCATTAAAAGAGACGAAGAAAAATTCAATCCATATTTATTCCAAGCTGCCCTGCTGCTTATCAAGAATAAAAATAAGCGTGATAGTTTCACTTGGAGTCTCTTTCCACAGCTAGATTTCAGCTGCCTCTTTTTTCTTTTTTTTCCCCCAATTTTTCGGTGTGCCTAGATTTGCTGTGCTCTCTCTTAGAAATTTAAAAACATCATAACTGCAGTACTGAAATGTTAGCACTGTAGCAGTATCAGATATTTATCAAGTGGAGAAATTCAGCTTTACGTATGCAGTATCTTGGCACCATCCTTTAAAAATCCATGAAATCATTTGGACTTGGCTTTTTCATGAACAGAGAAGGGACGTCTAGAGAATTAGCTAGTGTTTACTCCACGAAGAAAAAGTATCCATCATTCTTAAACAGTTTTACAAAAATAGATTAATTCTCAACCATGTGCTTTCATGATATTGTCCACAAGTTATTTTTGTCTAAGTATTAATGATATCCCAAATGTAAGCTTGAAACAGTTATGGGTAAGGAAGGATTACAGAAGTGTGCAATTATTATGGACATCAATCACATGTATCAGTTGATTCTGAACCCTTCATCAAAAATGTCTTCTTTCCACAAATAGCATCCTGTATTCAAAAAGCAAATCCTCTTCCCTCACCCCCACCTCTGGTTAAAAGTTGTTTCAACTCTTTTAAGCCTGTTTGAGTGTGATAGATAGAAAGTTCTGAAATAACCATGACAGTGTGTGTTAAAGTTATAATTGCTGGGCTAATTCTCAGTAATTTTAAGGCTGCTTTACATTATCCTGGATGAAAGCGATTAATTACAAATTACCTTTCAGTCCATTTTATGCATCGTTATGAGCTTTCCCTGCAGCCATTGTGTTGTGACAAAGTTGATGCACTAATTTCTCATGTTGCTTTCCACTTGGTGCACTAATTAATTTCTCACTGTGCTTTCCATGTGGAAAAAACCTCTGCATCGATGCCTGCTGTAGGGTGACAGACCTCCACACAGTATCCCACCATGTTGTGGACTCCATGGATGCCACAGTGGGGTTCACTGTAGAACCCCTTTGTGTTGTAGGGAAATTAGAGATTTTCTCACCAAAAGCAATCAGGTAGCAACATCCTTCAGAGTTCCGCCAAATCTCAGCCATCAGAAGGATGTTGAGAACCAGGGTTAGTTATCATAAGATAAAAGAATCTGTAAGTAGGCTGTAAGTACCAGATTGAGGAGTCTGCAGAGGATCCCCTGTTGAACCTGCGGTGGTTTTGCTTTGCTTGAAATAGTAATCCAGATCTCCTCATTCACACATTGGCGCTTTAATTACTTTTAAAGAAGCTCTATCTCCTTTTCCCATTGAGTAAATACAGGGCTTATACAAAGCCAAGCAATGCTAGCAGCAGTACTCATTTCAAAATTTGCAAGAAGGAGATGTGACACATAAAATGAAGTGTCGTCTGGTCCAGAGCAAGAATTTGAACTGACATGCCTCAGTTCTCAGGAGAATGATGTAGTCACCACACTGCAGTCTCTCCTGAGATAGCAGCGTATATCTTCTTAGAGCTGTCTTACTGTATACAAAGCTATTTAACATCTAATATGATTTTATAGGTGAGTGGTTATGAAGTTCGCGTGGTACCTGGGTTCCAAGACAAGGATATGAGAACAAATATGGGCAGTATTTAAGTTACACTCCAATTCTGTTCTTCATGAGTACTTCTACCACGAGGCACTGCACTTCAGGCAGGACAGCAGGGCAAGCAGCACCATGCTGACCTCTGCATGAGTCTTACTTGAGGCTTTCCTTTGGAGTTGGCTTATAGAAGGGAGGACCTACTGACCATGCGGGTCTCGTCTAATATTATCTGGGATCTTAGCAACTCAGCATTATGCTTTAGGCCTCCATGAGAATGAGCATATCCACGTGGCATAGCCACAGAAGAATTGAGAAGAAGGCACTTCAACAGGAATTTCAGAAAAAATTAAGTTTAGGTATATGAATGCAATTGAAACAGAACTGCCGGGCTTGCACAACAAATGGGTTAGCATAGTACATTTTGGTATATAAGCTATACAACAAAGCTGTGCAAAAGTTGCTTGTGGGAAATAATTGGCAGCTGCCCCACAGTTGGTATAATAGCATCTTGGATATAATTTGTAATGGGCATCCATTGCCAAAACATTATTAACACTAACATTAATAACCGAATGAAAACTATTATCTGCATTTTATCTGTCAGACCTCAAAAGAAGCAGAGAATTTACAGATTAATATAATCCATTTCCTTGCTTCATAGCTTCTGAATTCCCTTGAGGACTTTTCTTATATTAATCCAGATAATGACCTTAAGGGATAAATTTTGTCTTTGAATCCCTGTGTTATTTACCTCATAGTATTATTATGAATGCCAGTCCACAATACGAGAGCTGCTTTGTAGCAAATTACAGGTTCTATGCCTTAAGAAGCTCGGGGATGTATGGAAATCCATATAAGGCTAGTGGTATATAAGAGCCATGTTTTTAATAGTGCATCAAAAGTACTTATTTATGCAGTTAGTAGTGATTTTCATACCTCATCTTCATATTTTGAAGATATTAAACAAGATATTACTTAAAAAGGAAATTATACAGAAGTAGTGAGGAAATACAAAGCTGAATTTAGAAAGCCTGAGAATGAATGGCTACCAAAAGGAGGAGGAAATAGACACAAGCAGGGCCAGTAGGAGCATCATTGATTTATAGACTTTTCCTTTGTCTGGGCGGTGAGAGAAACGTGTTGCAATGAAACCAGGGCAAATGAAGACACCAATCAATTGTATGCACAGAGCCAAGTGTTGCCCAGGGAAACTGAGGAACTGCGAGGGAAAATTCCTGTGATAATCTGAGCCTTAAAGTTTGTGTCATGTTCCCAGACAAGAAAATCTGTACCTGTACATTATTTTAGCTAGATACATATTAGGTAAACAGCTCTGTACTGTTAATGTGCCAGTACACAGGATGAATAATGCATTCACATCCTTCATAAGGCTCATTTCAGATGGGATATATGAAGAAATCATTGCCTGTGCTAAAATCTTTCCTCTCTCAGGCTTTGCTGAGCTCCTCTGAAAGGAAGAGAGCTTCAAGTTTAAAACTTGAAAGTTAAAGATTTTGGAATTAAATATCTGATGATGCAGGCACAGTTTAGTTTGAAAACAAACAAACAAATTATATATACACTGCTGGTACTGCATAAGAGAAACAGCCTCTCGAACCAGGATTTTGTACAACTGAACTTCATATGAAACAGAATTACTTGTGTGCTTCACAGATCTCAAAGAATACTCTATTAAACCTACAGTTCATGACTTTTTTCAATATCATAATTATATTTAAACATAGTTGGGGACAAATTATTTCTAACCTTAAAGTTTGCACACAAAAATAGAGGTTTTGAGCAATTCCCTCTTTACTGCCATCCTCTAGCATTAGCTGTTAGTACTCGGCCACATCTCAATTAGCAGCACTGTGACTTTTGACTTTACTTGAGGTAACTGAGGTGGTGAAGCAGGGATTGGGCTGGTGGCACCACAGGGTGACTCATTCCGTCAACTTAGGGCTAGCCCATGTACCTCACACAGACTCTAGCACTGATGCACCTATGGCTCTGAAAGTGATGTCTGCTTCATGATACATGACCAGAGTGTGAAAGCTGCTCCTTCAGCAGCACTGGCCTGCCCCCCTTGTCAGCAGTCCTACTCATAGCAGAAACAAACTGGCAGCAAGATCCACCAGGGAGAATATTTTACACGTAAGAAGTGATCATGTTCTTAACCTGAAAAAAAGTACCATCTGACCAAGGGTGATGTCAAAATACAAATACTTTAAGGCAGAGCTGGAAGCAGCTGTGCTGGGATGGGTGTGTGCAGCAGCATGATCACTCCTTCACTGCAGCATCTGCTGCTCTAGGCACTGCTAATGGGATGGGATAAACAAACTTAATATTCCAGTGAGGCCACCTCCATTTAAACCTGGTATTCCAGTGTCAGATTTATCTCATGGGACACGGCAGTTGATTCAATCTACTCCCACAGTCACATCTTGCCAGGTTTCTCAATACCCTCTGTTTATACTTGTTTGTCAGAAAGGTCAATGTTGTTTTTTTTTTTTGCGTGAATATCCTACAATGCTATATAAATATATTTAAAAATTGTAAAAATTACACTTCACAATCAAAGCCATCTTGTCCAACTACCAGGCAATGAACAGGGGCACCTACAGCTAGATCAAAATGCACAGAGCCCTGTCCATTCTGACCTTGAGTGTCTCCAAGGACAGGGTACCTGTGCTCATGCAGAACTGCACTGGGATTTCCGGTGTTTGCATTCATTCCTGAGGCCTAAAACAATTCAACCAGAGGCTTGATTGTTTTGAAATGAGGCCTTAAAAAAGGTAGTAGAAATCAAGTTTTATGAGCAACACATTTTAAGAATACTGCATCATTACTTTAAAAGCAGGAGTTCATCCTTAAGATTATAAAGATGCCTCATAGCAGAAGCTGGAGACTATAGATTCCTTTAATTAAAACTTGAATTAGGCTTTATCAATTTGCTGATGGCTGTTCAGCTGTCTCTGGAGATGAAAAAATGAGGGCAAAGACAAGTAAAGCTTGCTGGGTGTCATATGGCCAAGTGCACTGTTTGCAGCAGTGCCTGCATGGGTGCAGCCTCCGTGCCAGATGGCTGAAGGCTTCCACACTATCTGTGGGAACAGGCTGGGATTTCCTCCCATTGCAATTACTTTGCTAAAAACAAGAATGGAGAGAGAAGCTGAGCGACATGCTCCTGATATTCAACAGCGCTTTGTTAGCACTCTCCCTAGCACTGCTTGGGCTGAGCCAACCAGCCCTCTCCAAGACAAGGATTGTGCACGTGTGACAGGCTTTTCCCAGTGGATTCTGCAGGTGATTCCCTCCGTCCTTCTGTCCTTCTCACTCAGACATACCCTCAGTGCCACCTAAAGATCCACAAACCTCTGAAGGCTTCAAATACCACAAGCTGTAGGAAAGCTACCAGTCTATATTACCTCATCACTGGGCCGAAAGTACAGCACATGGCCAAGTTATACTGAGTTATAGCCACTGTATAGATATTTATTTGCATGAAGAAGGACATCTTCCATCTTACTTACAGCAAACCTGTAGGCAACAAGGATTTCCTTGAGTACTGCACTCGAGCCCTGACATAACTTGGCTAATAGTTGTGGCTGTTGTGAGCAAAAAGCAGAGCTGCTGCTGGGATGCTGTATCTGTCTGAAAGCAAAAATATGAAAACACAAAATATTTGTCTCCTGCTTTCTGTGTGGCCAACCTGATTCATTACTGCTGTCATTTTTCTGTTGCTTTGCACAGCTACTATTCTGTGTAGGCTTAAGAGATAACAGTTACCAGCAGGTAGAGGGACACGGCACCACCAGAAGTCACAGAGCACGTACTACCTTTCATGATATACAAGGGGCAAGAGAGCCCAGCTAGGTAACTGACCAGTTCCTGCCTCAGGGGGTGGATGGCAAGATTTCAGCCATAGGGATGCCCAGTTTACAGTCTCCAGGGCTGAGATCCTATGTGAGTCATCCTTAGCCAGAAAGAGAATTGCAATAACGAGCAGAACTGAGAATGGACAAAGTGTTAGAATACAACAAAGAGAGCTTCATTGTATACAGTCAGTTATCCTCCTTTAAAGTGGAAAATCCATGGTTAACTCAGTTAACTGGAATCAAAGGTAGAAAAAGGAAAGGAGAAGAGCTCATTACATTCAGTAATCTCAATTTTATTTGCTTTCTTTCTACTAATGGTGAAGCAAGAGGGCTGCTATCTAACTCTTTTTATAATTGATTACCAGGACATAAACTGAAATGAAAAATAATGCTCTCCATAATTGCTATTCAAAAGCTGAAGCCTGAAAAACACCCTAAAAGAATGTCTGCAGGTTTATCAGTCCTGTTCACCATTTTTCCTTTTTAGTACTTGTTCAGCTTATGCTTTGAATGCTGATTTTAGACTTCAAAAATATCTATCTTACCAGCCCTTAAGTTAGCTGTAAACTGCAACAACATGTTCACTTATTATTGATAAACTGCTGCCTAGCATCTCTCATAATCACTTATTCTAGTTCAGTCTGTAAGATCTGGCAGTAACTTCCTTTAATCCTACTTTGTCTTTATTATTAGCTGTTACTGACAAACTGTAAGAACACTTCATAATCTCGTATGCATGTGTTGAATATGCATTATACAGCTCATTTCTGGCTTCTCTGATTTTCCTATAGTAGAGTACACCTGTTCCAGTTAAAATAAAAAAAAATAAAATCCTTTATATTTATTGCTATGTTTACCACTTCTAAGAGATATAATAAAGATGATACCAGAACTGTCTATATCTCTATGAGTTTATATATGTAGGATGTATTGTATATTGGCTTGGTGCTATACAGGAGACTAGAACTTCGGCTACTTAACACTTAGGTCTTGAATGTATATAAAATACCCCACAGCCCCAACTTCAACAGCTACTTTATATCACTAATCAAAACCCAATTATTCAACACAAATAAAGCAGCAGAAAAAGCTACATGCATGCTTGACAAAAGAGCAGGATAGGGCAATCTGGGCTCATACCTTCTTATAGCAGTGTATCTTAAGAGATGCTGAACTTTGGCTCAGGAAGGTGTGCTGCTCATCTGATCCATCCTGTTACACAGAACACAGGTCTCTTTCAGCACACACAGCAGCTCATCACATGGTCTCTACTACTGAAGAACTGATGCCAATTGGCACAATATACAACAAATATGATGATGACAGTACTATAGTGGCCTTGAAATAGCGTCCCTGCACTCCCCCACCCCCACCTTAGCCCATCGTTGCTCCTTTCCCATTAAGTTTACCAGTTTACTGTGGAAGATATTTTTGTCTTGGGACCTACAAGTGATAGTTTTTCACAGGCTCTTTTCCAGACCAGTGTCTTTGCAAATCCAAAACAGCTGACATTTAAACAGCAGGGAACAGCCAACAGTGCAAACAGAGCTACAGCTCTATCACAGCAGGGCTTCCTGTTTAAAGCAAATGAAATGCTGACTTGTTAAAGGAAAACAGGTAAAACAGTGAAGGCTAGAGCACTGATGCCTTCTTGTGTTCTTATGTTGATAATTTCAGGTTAGACACTTCATTCATGTTTCTCTACTGAAGTTTTGCATAACTGGTGTCTGAGTTCCTGAGGCAAAAGGCGGATGAAAGAGGTAAATTCTCAGGACTGGTGTTATTTTGTTTTCTTTTTTCCTTTTTTTCCCAACACGGAGAGACTGAATTGCACTTCTGATCTCTGTATCACTGGGCATGTAATTCTTGGTCTCTGTATCTGAATTCTTGCGAGATAAAGTGCTTACTGCTGGACTTTGGTGAATGAATAACAGTTTCTACTACCAAAAAGACCTGAGAGATATAATAAGGCAAATTTCATTGAGAAGTGATTCTGAATTCAGGCTTCTGAATTCCTTATACTTTTTTGAAACTCTCTGCATAAGCAATTTATATGCATATTTAGCTCAAACAGCCTAATTCCTTAAATAGCACGGAAGCACCAGCAGCATCCAACTGAAGTTTCATGGGACCTACCCCATGGCTGTGCCTGAAGGCAGCTGAGTACTGGGCTTTCATATTACCTGGCTCTTTTGCAGCCCTAAGCAAGTATATATGCTTTCAGGAACAACCTGGAGTGCTCTGGGGATGGAAAGCTTGCAGCCACTCTAGAAGTTCTGGTCCATGCCACATGGATGCAGCAAGGTTGAGAATGACTGCAGAGCTCAGTCCAACAGCCTATCTCCTGAAAGCCAGCGTTAGTAAAGTCAATGGGAAGCAAGCAGATTGTGTAGCTTGCACACTTCTGACCTTGTCAGAATACAATAGTTACCTATTGTACAGTTTAAACTCAGGGATGTCTCTGACAAGTAGTTTTCAGCAGTTACTTGGAAAAAGCGAGTAGTGGTGTATTCACTGGCATTTTAGAAAACATATCTTTTTTTCTGTAACAACTCTTGAGGAAACACACTGCTGTAACCATCCTGACAAGCACAGCAGGCAGACTTCAGGTGGCCAGCCTTTAGCTTGCCTCATTTCCTGAGGCACTTTGCTGATCACTCCTGGGTGCTTCCCTCCAGGCTATCACCTGAGGAAGACTTTAGCTTTCAGAAATTGCTTGGTTGATTTTAGTCTGGGGGCAAGACAGCTCACACCCTGCCTCCACTTCTCTCCTAGAGGCACAATGCTGATTCTCATTTTCAAGCAAACCTCTTCAGCAAAATGGATACGAAACAGGGAAACAGTTCATTTAAAATGCCATGAAATTACTTGTGCAATTGCACGGATAACATTTGGAATGGGGATGTATGAGTTTGTTTGTGTAATGTCTGAAATTCATATACAGCTGCATTTAGAGAACAATCTTCTCAGAGACTGCTGTGGATCCTGCTGCAGATTTCAGATTCTCTGGACATCGTTTGGGAAGAAATTGCTGAAAGCCAAAAGAAACAGTTTTTTTAACATCCAGCCTACAGGAGGGACAAAATCTACTCAGCGTGAACTGGCTGTTAGTCTTCAAAAATTCATTGTTTCTTCAATTTTTGTTAACACACACAGATTAAATGAGTTTTACAGCAGCTTATTTTATAAGTAGGACTGCAGGTAGCGTTCCTACTATACTTCCATAACGTGGCTGAAGGACTAGTAAAAGGGAGATTTGGCTATTAAAGCACAGATGTGCTCCCATTGCTTATACTCTTAAAAACACTTAGTGCCAATCCTGTTAGATCTGAGCACTGTGGCACCTAGCAACTCTGGAGTATGACAATCTTAATGTACTTTGGCAGATATTTTATTCAGATGAACAGCATGCCATTTAAGGTCATGAATGGTTTGTAAATTCATGCTCTGCTGAGCTCTCTCAAATTATACCAGATCAAAATATTCCTATTCTTTCATGGGGACAGAATCTAAGATGTGCCTGATGTAGTCTTACTATTTCGTTTTACCCTCATTTAGAATGTTACATTTAAGAAAACTTATTAGTCATCTGATCCTTACTAGAATGATGGGGAATGAAGGGAAGTGCTTATCACATAGAGATTTATATTATCCACTCCTTTGCTGGCACAAAGCATAGATAAACACTCCTGTTCAATGTTTTCCAAAGCAGAGCACAGACAAACACAACAGTAGGCACTGTAAGCTGCTAACCAGATTCTCATCTCCCATGAATTAGGCCAGTGTAGTTCCACTGCACCTCATAACACTAAACCTATTTATATAACACTGTGACACCTGTCTAAAGAGCTCTCCCTTTCACTCACTCAATTTCAGGTAGAGACTATAAAAATAAACGCACTGTGATAGATCTTTTTTATATGTCCTACTTCTCTGCCTTTGGTGCTTCATTTGGATAGATTGTTTGCAAAGACAGCTTGCATCCTCATATTTGAAATCTACCCTGAAATAGGAGAGAGAACAGATGGGAAAGGGGCTTTACAAGGAAGGGCAGCCATTTACACCAGAACATGTGCGGAAAAAGCCTGGTGAGTGGCTGGGGGCTCAGTGGTGGAATGTCAGGTTTAGGAGGAATGGAAGAGCCTCAGACCACAATGATAAGCAAAGTCTTCTTTCCCCTTCCCTTTCCCTTTCCCTTTCCCTTTCCCTTTCCCTTTCCCTTTCCCTTTCCCTTTCCCTTTCCCTTTCCCTTTCCCTTCCCCTTCCCCTTCCCCTTCCCCTTCCCCTTCCCCTTCCCCTTCCCCTTCCCTTGCCCCTCTCGAATCTTGAATACATGCAATATAGAAAGGAGATGTAGAGGGCATGGGACCAGAAAGTTGAGTTTGATTAAATAATCCAGTCCAGTGTTATGGTCGTGGAGAGTCAGGGATTGGAGCTATGATTGAAGAAGATAATAAAAAGTGTATTTGCCCAGGCCCATTAATGCCATATCTACTAGGTGTACTTTTACTCAGCTAAGTGCTAGAACTGACATACCTACATTAATGGTGGTACCCACCAATATCCGTACTTTGCAAGTGCTTTGAGAACTGAAAGTCCAAGGGCATTCAGTCACCTTAGCAGAAAGCTTTTCTTGTCATTGTGCTGTTGCTTTTAGTAAAGAGTATCTTTTATTCCTAGGTTACCCTGATAATCACAGAATTTGAAGACATCCTACAAAAAAGTATTTTCACTTCATCAGATTCTTTAAACCTGATGCAAAATTTTATTTCTCCTCCTCACAAGATGAAGCACTCACATTTAAGAAACCCAGTGGACAGCCTGAATAGCATTTGAACTTTGTAGTGGCCAGTTGCCTCGGCCAGAATTTCAGCAATGCAATCGTTGGCTGGCAGTTGCTCCTTCATCTGTTCTTGTTCCCATAGAAACAGGGTTGAAATAGTTAAACTTTGGCAAAGACTTTTTTTTGTTCATTTTTCTTTTTTTTCAAAAGGAAGAACAATAGCAACAATACTCATGAAGTGCTCTCTTTTGCTGGAAGTGGCAGAATACAAGCAACCAGCCAAAGAATCATCAGATCCCGTGGAAACCGTGTGGTACAGGCTCGAGTGGGAGAGTGGTATTGACATATTTCTTCAGTAGAGCATGCAGACAGTGACTCAACAGTAGGAAAAAAACAGTGTGAGTTTACCAGATGAAAAAATAAATAAAAAGCAAGGCAAAACATCTGTAGGTGTGAGTTCCTCTCTTTGTAATTTAATGATATTCATTTGTCCTAGCGAGGAAGGAGCACAATACATTATTTGTGTTTCTTTTGTTATATCATATACAGACATGATCAAAACATTTGCTGCTGAAATCACATACTTCCTTTTGTAATAACCACCTTGCGAGAAGCTACTGCCTTGTTGTCTAGTGAATGCTTGTGCTCACACTTCTTTTGAGCAATATGTTGCTCTCAAATATCCCTACTGAAATTATTCTGGGATTTTAACAGCTAAGAAGAGAAGGAGTAGGCTAAATGGGTATATGTGTTTTAATATTCCTGTGAAAAGAAGACAATTTTACTTGTCATTTAAATATGCCAAAAAGGAGAGGAAAACATACAACATCCTTCCCAGAAAGAGGTCCCTTCTGCCTCAGTATTGTAGGATATCCTGTTTCAGCAGGGACAGAGTTGATTTTTCCTTCTAAGTGTCTAGAAAGATTCTATGTTTTGGCTTTAGGAGAAAAACAATGTTGTTAACACACTGGTGTTCAGTTGTTGCTGAGCACTGCTGTACAAGCCAAGGACAGGTTTTCAGCTCCTTGTACTACCCTACCAGCGCAAGGAGCTGAGAGGGGACAGAATTAAGACAGCTGACCTCAACCGGCCAAAAGGATATTCCACAACATACGATATCATCCAAAAAAACAAAACATGAAGAACAGCAAGAAGTTGGGCTGGTAGGCAGCTGCTGCTTGGGGACTGGCTGGATATTGGTCAGTGAGTGATGAGTGATTGCCTGTCCATCACGTGTATATAAGCCAATAATGTATGAAATATATATACTATATTTTTTTCCTCTTCCTTTACTTTCCTAGTCAATCTATGAGTTCTTCTTTGCTGGCTGCTTTCCATTTTTCTCCTCCATCTCTCTGGAAGGTGGGAGGTAAGTGAGTGGTTGTGTGGTGCTAAGCTGCCTGCTACGTTAGACCATGGCAGTGAATTTTATGCACTACAATCACTGATCTTTCTTACAGACATGTTGCATATGAATAACAGTACTCCAGACAGGTTTAGACTGGTGGTGCAGTCTATTGCACCATTGCACTATCAGGTGGATATTTATTAAAAGCCAGCCTCCAGATTTATTTATTAACAAAAAAGGGAGATATCCATCCCAAAAGCTACTGCAAAAAGGAAAGTACTATTCTTGAAGCTATTTTCTGTATTGTGATATAATTTCACAACATTTGCACAATTTTTTGATGGTTTTAGGTGATAATTTAGAACCTTATTACATGGAGACCCTTATTCTTATCATCTCCAACCCTCAGCAGCTTTGATGTACTCCTTATGCAGAAGATGAGTGAGCTGAAACGGCAACTGACAGGAATAATAAAATGGCTAAGAAACAACCAAAATCTCATCTGTTCTCATGAGAAACATCTATTTCCAAAAAGATTTTCATATTATAATGCATCTGGGAGACATTTCTTGATGGCTTTCATTAATAATGAACATTTTAGGATTTTACTTTGAGAGTAACTGCCTACAAGAGCACTTACTTTCCCTTCATCAGAAGGGAAAAAAAAAAAAAGGTGAATTCTGTCCCTTCTTAAAATCTGGTCAACAGAAATCTGTTATTTCATTTAAAGTTGTTAAGAGAGTTAAAAGTGAGATTTCTTTCATTATTTTTAGGAGAAGATGAACATAGACTCTCCACTTTAGTCTTCTCAGTGTCTCATACCTCCCATTTTTTTTCCTGTTCCCCTTGTAGCTGACTTTGAAGCTGAAATTTTCTCAGTACTGATCATGGTCTCAAAGTAACTTATATATATGCATAAGCTGAGACTCAAACAGGCTTACAAGGCCAGCTCTTACTTTATGAACTGACTCACCTATGCCAGAGTATAAAAGAAGTATAAAAGGTGTGTATAAAAAAAGGTGTGTATAAAAGGTCACACCAAAAATTTCTTACAGCATAAACGAATTCATTTTCTTAGAGCATCAGAACAGCTTCACAAGGTTGGATCAAAGGTCTGTTTAACCCCAAAAGGCCATGAGGAATGAGTGAGTGATGTAAAAGGAGGAGACAGTGACAGAGCAGGCATGTACTGATATCTTCCCCATTCTGTTCCATTCACTGGAGAAGTTCATCTATTGGACCTCCAGAGCCTGAATATCTCTGAATTAAATAAATGCTTGAATGTGACAAAACTGATATATTTCAGTTGCACAAACCTGTCCAAGGAAACCTGTCTTGCTTTTCAAACACATTCAAATGGCTGGCAAAGGTTTTCAAGGCTTAACTACATACTGAAGGAAAGATACAGACTCTTTTGGCTAGAGAGTCATCTCACCTTTCTTATGGCACCCAGAAACTGCATTTAGTCTGTAGATTATCGTTGTGTTACTATTACTATTATATTATATACTTACTATACTATTATATTATATACTATTACTATTATATCCTTATAATGACCTTATGAATAGCACATATTCAGTCACATTTCCTTAGCTCCTCTCCCTGTCATATTTGGCATATCTGTATTCACAGCTAATGATTAAAAGATCTGTTAGGAACAGGAATCACGTAGGAAACAGTACAGCAACTCAAATATATAAAAGTTTTACAGGTAGATGTACGAATTTTGCATAGTTTACATAAACTATATTGAATCACGTTTAAACTAGAGACAGAACTGTCTCCCATCAGTAAGTGATGATTTGGGTGAAGATAAAACAGCTATTAAAAAAATCAATATTTAGTTATTATCCAAGAAAACAGGCTGTTTATATCCCTTTTCACATGAAATTACACAGTAATACATTCAGAATTTTCCTGCTTGGTTTTCGTTAGCAAATCATTTCTTATAAAAGCAATCAGCAGTCCAGCTATCAGTGAAAGGCAGGCATCAAGCATTTCATTATCAGAGACATGAGAATGTAACAGGAATATACCGCTGCTTCCAAATCTCTCCTCTGCTGCCTGTGGTTATTACTGATGCTATGAATATGACACTTTTGAAAGGTGCTGGACTGGCATCAATAGAAGCAGAACTCGCCATCTGCACCCTGACACCAGGAGGAGCAGTGGCAGCATGACACTTGCCAATCAGCCTGTTGCTGCGTACTGCCAATTAAATGTCGTTTCTTGTTACCTAGGTTGCCCTGTGTCCTTCATTAGGACTTCTGTGAGAAGAAGTGCAGGCTTAGGATGTGTGTGTATCTGTTCAAATGTGGGGAGTCTACCTCTTGTGTTTGGATGGCAGGTTTGAAACAGGTTGTTGAAGTATCAGGAAGTTTATTCACTTGGATGTCTGGTCTTCTAAATTATGCATGATCTTTGAGGTACCTTCCAACCCAAGTCATTCTGTAATTCTATGATTCTGTGGATGTCTGATCATTCCAAATATTTATTATTATTTTATGAGGCTAAAGGATTGTTTTCATAGTTTCTGCCTGTCCCAAATCACTCCTGGTTGTTCAAAACCATTTTGGACTGTCACATCACATAAACAAAATTATTCTAGTGCTTGAGGTAGACAGGCAGACGCATCCATAGCTTACAGAAGACTTCAAACCATGACTTCTAAGTGCACACTAATGGCTGATTCAAGACTTATCTTCAGTACAAATAAATTAATATTCTCAGTTGCGGAGTGACTATTGCAGGTGCTCTCCTTCTGCCCACAAAGCATTTCACATTTTTTGGGGGGTTTATTTACTTCTCACATGCACCACACAGGCTTTTACACCACTATGATACTGCTAGACCCTGAAGGTCTTGTTCAGGCAACAAGCCTTCTGCATGGCATGAAACTGACAGCATAAATAACATCCACCTAGCTTAGCCCTAACTCAGACCACATTATGAAACTTGAAGGCAAATAATGATTGACATAATTTCTGAAATCTGAAGAATACTTAACCATGGCTAATTTCCCTAGGCATTCTAGAAATACCTTGTTCTTGTTTAAGACGTATATAGGTCAGTCAAGTGTTGCCAGTAACTAGCATTTAATAAGAAAACTAATGCTTTCACTGCTTCAGTCATCAGTTTTTCTCAAGCTGGTTATCTGTGTCTAAAAACCTGTTTTATAATATAAACATACTAACAAGGACCACAGGGTGCATATGGGCAGGTAACCTCTGCCCTTGTATTTCATCAGGTGTGTCTGTCACTCTCTCCAGAAAGTAACACTTATTTGCGAAATCGTAAGGACTGACTTGACACTTAACAGTTCATAGTGATTAAAGAGAGGGGTACAGCCAAACTGTTTCAAGAGGGCACTGAAAACATTTTTCACTTTGTAACCCAGTCCTCTCCCTCCTACTTTTCAGTCCAGCACATAGGAGGAAAGAGTGCATTAGAGTTTTTTATATTTCAAGGCACAGCAAAATTACTTGGCATAAAATTGAAAAATTACTTTCTGAAGTTGCAGTTTCCACATGGCATAAGCAGAAGAAAAATGAAATTAAAGTAAACAACAGAGTAGGGCTGCCCGTGGACCGTTCTCATCATGTTCTAACCCTTGAAGTAACCAGTCAGCAGAAGTAACCAAAGACAAATGGGCAAACACTTCTTAAAATGAGTCATTAAATAGTACTGTCATATCCTATGATGAAGATCTCTTCTAATCTGTTTCAATTATCCAATTGTTCAGTACTTGATTCAGTGTGAAATGGAGACTTTTCTTTCATTTTTCAAGTTTTTTTTTTGGGAGTAAATAATTAATTATCTGACTACATGTAAAGAAAAAAAAATGAAGCCCTTGAGCAAGTTAGATGATGAAAAAATCAGAGCTGGAATGAATCCCATTTGAATTTCACTTGAAACTCTTTATTCACTGTCTAAACCATCAATTTCCTCAAAAGGCACTACAGATTCAGTACACAAAGCTGCCAAAGAATGACATCGACAGCACATTATATTCATAATGAAGTATGAAGTCCTGTGCAGCTGAAGCAGAAATTAGATATGTTCTCTGCAAAGCTTGACAAAAGCTGGAAGGGAGTGAAAAATAAACATATCCAGCTTATGTTAAAAAAACACCTCGCTGCTAAGGTAAATGTCTCTGCCTGCTACATGCTGGTACCATTTCTCCAAAGTAGTGAGCAATAGCGTGCTCCAGTTCAGAACAGCATTTCTGCTGGGCACAGGAGCACACTGCAGTCTGTATTTTGCAGAGCAGGGGGAGATAACCAGGCAAACAAGGAAGCTCACAATGCCACAGCAGAAAGTGGCATTGGTCAAAGAGTACTTCTAAGGAAATTGAAAATTCTTTCTTTACAAAGACTTCAGAAAGCTTTGATATTTTTCAAGAACAAAAGCCAAAGCTTTTGTCAACAACTACTTTAAATTTACATTTAGCTTTCCATGGAATTTTGGTCTTTTATTGTTCTGATAATTTGTAATGGTAGTCTTAACATTATTTCAGTTCAGCATAATCTACAGAAAAACTTGCAGCTACTGGAATATGAAATAACTGGGAAGAGTGCCTATCCCTTCTTTGAAAAGCAAACATTTGGGGGCTTTCAACTTTCCTGGATGAGGAAACTGCACTTACTAAATAAACACAGAACTAGGTCAAATTGTATTAAGACCAAATGCCTTACTAAGGAAAGCCCATAAGTAAAGAAGGTGTGGGATGGGATTCATTGCCTATCAAGCCTCAAGGAAGATAAATGTGAAAACAATTTAAAGTCTTCAAGATTACAGCATTATCAACATTAAGGATGTGTATTTTGAAAGATTAGCATAATTGGCAACACATTCATACTGTGTAAGCTTAAAGTCTAAGGACCTGCATGAGGCTAGCAATATTAAATTACTGTTGTCATAAGAAAAATCACTAACTTTCTAAACATGCCGATTTGTAGAAATGTTGCATCATAACATTTTCAGTGAAAAAAAAAAAGAGATTTTGATTAAAGGAAAATCTCTATAGACTGCTCTCCATTAAAAAAAAAATGAATTGTTCTGTTCACTGAAAAGCAGTCTCAGGCTTAAAATTAAATTCTTGGTGGTTCAGAAACAAACAAACAAACAAACAAACAAACAAACAAACAAACCCAACATTTTCTGATGGCCCTGGATACCTTGAAAAGGGGTTTGGAAATAAATTCATGACAAAATAGCAAGGACAGGAACCAAGAGAAATGAAAGCAGATCTGGAAAGGACGGCCCTGGAAACAGAGGCAAACGCATGTTATAACAAAATGTTTATGCTGGACTGGTCCAAATAGTGAATTATGGAAAGCAAGAAGATAGCAGGACCGAGCAAAACCATCTCTGGAGAGGGATAGAGAATGACTTGTGCAAGACTGATGTTGCTGCTGGCATTATTTTGTGTGGGCCAAAAGGATGAAAACGTGAAAATAAAGCAAAATGGGGCAGGAGCAGAGCAGTGGTTTGTCTTAGCAGACACTTTTAACAGCTATGGCAAACTATGAAGCCCTGTAATGCTACAAAGCTGTTGTAAAACAGAACGGGCAATTAATGCAGAGAACTGCATGCACAAGAGCTTCCTATTTTCTTACATCTGTTTGCCATGATAAGTAGTTATGTTTCTCTGCTCTGTGTACCCAAAGATCCAAGCTGTAAAGCCAGGGGTGAGAGACAGGGACTTCTGGTTAAATTACTTGAGCAGACTAAACATGGAAAGAACATTTTAAATTAGCTTGGTTCAAATGCCAGCTCATGCCGCAAATGAGAATTAACTTGATTTTTCTCTCTCTCTCTCTTCCATGTCTGTCAGCATCAGAAAATCACTAATTGGCAAAACAAACAAGGCTGGCTAGCTGCCCTCAGTGGGACAGCAGAGCTGATGTATTCCATTAAAGTTTTGACTTCTTTTAAGGTGAGAAAATGGGGGGAAAAAAAGAAATCAGATTTAAAAAAGAAAATCCCTCTACCATAATGGCAGGAAAGAGAATGCAAGTATTACATGCTATTGATAGAGACAATGGAAACACTATTATTAATAAGTACAGAAAATGTTGCTTATTTACATCATGTTAAAGGTAGAATTTACATCAGGTAAGAAGTACTTCTGTGGCTGCTTCCAGCAAGTTTTTAGTGAATACGAACACAGAGGGACTAATTCTTACTCCGTGTACTCATTGCTAAATTCACACTCCTCTGCTGCATTCCCAACTCTCTATTTCCCTCCAGACCTTCCTCCAGTACAGTCACAGGCCAGCAGAAGGAAAGACTGTGGTATTCAGTGCATCTGACCTGTGGGGAAGGTCAGTCCTTAAGGAAAGCACTCACACAGAAAGCAAGGCTGATCCATGCTGGTGTGCTGACAGGCTGCTGGCCGCCCAACAGGTCAGTCACTGCACACCTGCCAGGGGTTACTTATCTCTTTTATTGACCATAAATGAGGCTGTCACAGCCCTGAGCTGCACAGCAAGCCAGAGCCTGTCTTCCCCTTGCACATAGGTAGATGAGATGTATCCTGTGGTGTGCAAACAAATTAAGAGGGTACAGGAGTCTCCTAGTCTGGAGACTGTTGTTTAGGCTATGGCACACAGAGTAATGCTGGGAGAGGATGAACTACTGCCAAGTCTGCGTTGGATGGCACAGAAGTCTAACCTCAGGCACATACCAGCCTTGAATTTGCAGCAGGCCCCTTCCCTTGTCTTTATGAAACATTTTTCTAACCTCCCCACTCCTGAGAAGCAAAAGGAAGAAGGCCCTGCTGCTGAGGTGCCTCAGATCAGACAGACCTGTCAGAGAGGAGTGGTCTCCTATTGAGCTGTGAGGAGTGCATCCATCACAGACCAGCGCAGCCCAGGTTCTGCACAAAAACAACATAACAACTTTGTTCTCCTTCCTCTCCCATCTGCAGGCCATGCTTACAAGTCAGAGAGAGTAATCAATGAAGCAACAGTGGCTCTAATTACTGCCTGCTTTCTGGCCTGATCCAGGATAACGCTCACAAAGAGACAAATGGCTAAGCTGTAGCTTATCCACAGTCTTTAAAAAAATCCATCTTTTCTGACATTTAAACTAAATTTAAAGTGCAATCTAGGGCAACTTGGTGCTGGCAGCTGACTGCCTGTCTTTTAATTCCATGATGTGAGTTTTAGGAATGGCTCTGCGTTGTTATTTTGCATCTCATGACATGGAGGTAATGAGTTAACTTTGTGTTATCCAGAGAACTCCAAGAGAGGTGAATATCATAGTATAGCAGAAAGCAAAGCAAAAGGACACCTGTACCTCAGGCTGTTTAAGGCCGAGGGGAGAAAAGACAGAATGTTGTTGACACTACAATCTGCAGTTTGGCCCCAGCAGGGGCTGATGGGGGCTCCACATGAATAAAACTTTGTGTCATACCATAGCAAAGCACCAGTTTCTGGGAGGGAAGAACATCCAGCAGTTTATCCACAACCCAGGTAAGCACTAGAGATTGTTACTATTTGACCATATATTTTCTTTCCTTTCATAACGGATGACAGGACTCTTATAGTCAGGGCTGACACTCCTAGGCATTTTTGCTTTTCTTGCCTTGCTTCTCCAGCCCATGCCTGTTGCCTGGAGGGCTTCAAACTTTGTCCCCTTTCCTGGGATGCTCAACCCCCTCCCAGGTCCCCAGGCTGCAAGAAATCACAGGCAATATTCCTGCTGTCCAGGAAGATCACAGTGTTTTCAACACACATCCTTCACTAGTGACTTCTAGAAAGAGGAGATCTTGTAAAATATTCAGCAGCCTCCATTATTGTGTCATTGGTCTGAGTTACAGCAATGTAAAGATGTAATGTAGAAAAAAATTATTTTACAGAGAAGGATGAGCAACACCAAGTCCTCTGACTACTCATTTACATTAAAATTCAAACTAGCAGCTTTTTTTTTTTTTCTGCTAACTTTCAGCTAACATGCAAATAATTAAATTTTAACTGTGCTGTGTTCTTGAAAGATGCAATTGCATACTTTATGTACCAGTAGTTTCAAAGCTAATTTCGATTTTCTCCTAGGGTGAACATTTGTACCCAAAGAGTTTGCATGTACTGAACTGATCTATGCAGCAATAATTAATCTGAGTACTTTAAATGATGATAAATTACAGGAAAGAATTTGCCATCGGTGAACCCATACAGTTAAAACTGCAAGTCCTCCTTTTCTAAATCCAATATAATTAGGGAATTATTAAATTAGTAAGAATCTTTATTATCACATTCCGTAATGAGAAAATGATTCATTTGTGAAATAAGTTCTTCATTATAGATTATTCAATCAGCTCCATTATTTTCTGTCTGAAAGCAGAGAGTTTTGGTTAGAACACCATGGTCCTGCAGTCCAGACCAGCATTGTAAAAGAGAAATGAATGTGAGAGTATTTTGTAATGGTGAAGAATTCTCAATCATTTAACAATATGTTTTATTGCTGATCCAAATGTTGTTGTTACCTACATCATGGTCTCCAATTGATAGCGTTCTTTAATTAGTAAGCCAGAGTACAATTATCTTAAATATCATATAGTAAATCAGATAAAAATGATATAAATTCGAAGTACATTAGTTGAGAGGGTGGTTTATTAGCTATTAACATTCAGATTAATCATACTTTAGCTCTAAATATTTGTCTGGGGTGTTTCTTTCCCTTTTATTAGGATGCTTTGATAGGTTGTTTTTGGCACCTCCACGTTTGTTTTTATCAGCTGATGATTCATAATTCATGACAATCCCGATGACAAGCCTTGAAAAATTCACCATGTCATATTAACATCTGGGAGTAGAGGGCTGCATTTAGCGCCAACACAATTTGTCACCACATTACTCGCTTTTTTTGTAGGAGACTTGTCTCTACTTTGCTACTGATGGGAATTAACTGTCCTGACCCATTACCCTTGAGAATGAGCTAAGGGAAGAAGGCTCACAAGTTGTTTCCCTGTACTTTTCTTTCCAACTTCCTATATTTCTAGCAGAAGCTCTGCTAGCTCTTAAATTATCAAAATCCCTCTAGATTAGTGATAGCCATGCTGTCACTGAAAGGTACTAGGATTTCATCTCTGAAAATGAGAAAACGAGGTCAATTTTTTCTGTAAAATCCTAGTTGAAATTTTTTTTTTTATTGATCCCACCAATTACTATTATTATTATTTTTAATGAAGCTGAACATTTTGAAAAAGACAAACTAGAAGCACTGGCAACAGCTCATCCCTGGAGATTACTCACTCCAAGTTGAACAGGGAATTAAGAACCTGGCTGTTGTGAAAGTTACTGTGTTCACACAACTAGGTAATGGACAGAGACTAAGAACAAGCCTTTCATCGTTTAAGGAAAACAGAGGAAGTAAATCAGCCTTTAATCACTGAAGCCCTCGGGAGCTGCTATAGCTTTGGAGTGTCACCTAAGGGAGCATGGTCCATCCAATGGATAGGCAGGAGTTCACCACATTGAAAGAGAAGTTGTGCCTGAGAGAATATGGATCTGTTCAGAAAACAGGAATGAAAAAAAATAAAATATGTGCTGTATCTCTCTGGAATGGGTTAGTTCATTAGTGCTATCGCAGGATTTGAGCAGATACACTGTTGACCAGAAAGCAGCAGGAAGACAGCATGAGGAATCCATGACTGAACATACTTAATTGAATGCTTTGGATACTGACAGTGAAGCACAGTGAAATGAGCAAGTTACTCCAAAAAATAACTATTGGTGACATACATTGCCCTCCCTGTGATGAACCACACAGAAGGGCAATATATTGTATTGAGTTGCATCTTAGATTTCTGGGACATCCAGTGACTGTATGAGCAGAACAGAATAAGAGTTTTCTTTGTTTGTCTTATGCTTGAACCCCCAAACAGTATTCATAAGAAGGCTTCTATGCAGAATAAACAATGAAACAAATGTTATTGAGTCAGAGGAGTCAGGATGCAACTGGGGTGTCAAGAGTCTCCAAATAATAATAATAAAAAAAGATTTATAAGGCTCATCAGTGCAAATATGATCTTTCAGCTATGCGAGTACACGTGGGTTCTCAACCATTGTTTCTGGACACATTTGTCAGGTATGATGCCAGTAATCAAACTTGCACTTCATATTTTTGTACTCCTTGGGTACAAAGATTTGCTGATTCCACAGTTCTGTCTGTGGGCTCTATCTATAAGACTCAGAAAAAATTAAATGTTAAAGTATACAAGAAATTCAGGTACAGCACTGAGCAAAGTAAAAAAAAAAAAAAAAAAAAACAACAACAAAAACCAACAACCCTTCAGTCTCTACTGCCAATAGGAATGTAAATGTTAGAAATGAGCGGACAAGATGGTACATCATGTACCATGATACTTCCAGAATGCATGTATAAAAATCTCTCTCTCTCTCTCACCATAACAAACATATATGAATAATTCAAACATCCTCTCCTCTTAGATACTCTAAGGAATACCTCTTTTGTTGTTCCAAGAAAAGCAGTGGAGGTAGAACTGGGAAGCTGCGTGTAAGAAACAGAGTTTTGTTTATAAAGCTAAATTTTATTTTATTTTAGAATTATTAGGGAGAATAAAAATTTTCTTCTAGATTTAGTTCATAATTATTTTATTCTATCAACTAAATACAGATGCAAGATAAAACAGGTTAGTTTGAATAGGTTATCATATTAACTTCATCTAATTCATCATGTTCCCTACAGTCTCTTCATTACTTTAATTGACTTAATTTAATTGCTAAAAGTAGTTAGTTTTCACTAACTTTCAACTCTATACTTTTTAAGCTGGGCATTGCTTCATTGGAAGCAATGACTTAAGTGGAACACTGAAGCCATGTTTGTGTTAAAATGCAGCAAAAACTCTCAGGAGCAGCTAAAGTCTGAGTAAGGAGTAAGTAACCATTACATTTTTTTCTTGTTTCTTTTTTAAAGACATACTCATTGTCTAAATGGGCAGCTAAAATAAACTTTAACACAGTTTGTGTTACCAGCCTGAATCGAGATGTGGGAGAAGCAGTGGATGCATCCATAGTTGGGATTGGAGTAGGAACACTCTTCCTACCTATGACCCCACATCAGACACCGTGCTTCAGCATCTTGCTTCACCTGGTGCCAACAGAGTGACCCCATCAAGCCCTCATTACCCTTGTGGACAAATAAATACAAGGATGGATCCTCAATGCATACCCACTACTGAAGTATATTTTGCCCTAGCAAAAGCCAACCAAACAAAAAACCAAACAAATAGCCAGTCTGTCTATAATAAGTATTTCAAATACAGGTAGAAGAAGAGAAAAAACTGAAGCCCTATAAAACTTTCAAAGCAACTCCTATCTGCAGTTATGTAACAACCTGTTTCAATTAGCACAATTTCACACAACTAGATAAGTGGTTGGCTAGAAAAGCTAGCTCCCTTGTAAACTTCTAAGGTGCCAAGATGCTCACAGCAGTGAACGTGACCTAAATGAGGTAGCGAGAGGGACTTTAACTCACCATAAGTGCTGATCCCATGTCAGAACTCTGGGTCTGAATAGTCCTGGCAGCTTTGGTATGAGGACATGAAGCCTGGCCCTGAACTATGAAGCACTGTCGTCCTGGGAATCTGCCTATTCCTTCTTTCTTTCCTTCACTAGAGTTGAAACAGCTCTAGAGTACCACCACTGGTAAAAACTTTATAGTTTTGTCCATACCCAGAGGAATATTAGTTTTCCTGGAATCCCAAGTACTGGGCTAAATGGGGAAGGTGGAGACCTAACCACCTTACTCAGGGTACCACCCCATTAAGGAAAAAAAGCAGACAGACAGCAAGTAAGGATATGAGAAAATTATTTAGATCACAGAATGCTAAGTCCCTTATGGGGTTTGAGGTTGGATATATATATATAGCATTGAGCTAAGTTAAACATATTGAGAGAGAAACCAATGGGAGTGGGGTTTGTATTTTTAAGGTCAGAATTAGGCTGATGAATGAACTGGAGAGCATATTTCCAACACAGGCTCAACAGGAGAGTTCCAATGTGGACTAGTCATGGGTTCTGATATCTCAGACAGCTCAAAACACTGATAAAATGCTCAAAATGCAGAGATTTTAGCACAAGTGCTAGGCAAGTTTATTATTTTTTTTCCCTAAAATCCAGATCTTGGCATTATTCAGTAGGCAGAAATTCTGCTTTCCTTTGAAAATTAACTATCATTTAATCTTTTGGCGTAGAGCTTAAAAAAGAAAATGACTTGAGTAGCAAAACACAAACTTCCTTAATAAGTCTCTTGGCCTTTGAGTCAGGCCTGGGATTTTTTGTGATTTTAGAGTGTGTGGTTCCACTGCTACGTAAGTGAAAAGCTGCAGGGCAGGCTGTTGGGCAAGGGTACATGCACAATGCAAATGCCAATGGGACTTGATTCAAAGTGTAGTTTCTGCCATCAAAAGCAAAAACCTTGAGGCTGAAGACATTGTAAAGGAGACTGCTGCTAAAACAGTCAATGAAGAAGATTCCCAAATGAATGATCACAGCATTATTCTAAGTATAGAGGAATACATATCATACTGGGACAGTCAAAGGCTATAAAATACATCCTTTCACTTCATATATTGCAGCTGGTGGCTTGGAATCTGCTATGGAGTATATAACACAAAATACCAGCGATGTAAGTATTTCTAATAGAAGTGATTGCCTGATAAGTACAACATTGTACCTTAAAATTACGAGCAGATTCACAAATATCACGATTTTGAAATGTTCAGAGTATACTTATACACATGCCATCACCTTTTCTTTCCATTGATTAGGTTACCAAGCAAGCACCCTTTTAAAAGCTGATTTGACACAGCTGAGCTAAGCTACACTTTAGTAGCAGTCTTTACCTATGTCTTGCTTTGCTAGATAGGCTTTTTGGATCTAAAGTTAAACTTCCACTCAGCAGTTGTGAAATTCTTTATAAGTGAGGTATTTTCTATTGCCAGCTTTTCAAAATACAATCTCTGTGGCAAGATGCATAGTCTGGTTGTTTACAGGATACATTTTCCTAAAATTCAGTGGAACAAAGATGTTTTACCTTTAGAAAAATAACTTTCAATATATTTTTTTCAGAATGTGTATGGAAAGGACAACTGGTAGAGTAAGACCCATCTCTTTAGATTCAGTACATGGCTTCCAAAGTAAAATGTGTTCAATTTTCTATTATCCAAATTCTTCTGTGGTCACAGATGTTCTGTCTCTTTTCATTTTACTTACTGACAAGAGACAATCATGTATTTAGATGATTCACATTACTGCCTTGCTTTTGTCACCAAAAATATTCTCATCCAAAGTGATGCTTTATGAATCTTATTAAAAGCTGTTTCACGAGTGGAATTAACATTCAATCCTTCCACAACCCATCTATTTTGAATAATTTCTGATGCAAAAGATGAAGTATAACTAGCCTTGTGCTTACTGTTAAACTAAACTTATGTGTCTTATTAAACTATATGCATAAATGCCAAAATTCCACGCAGACTTAGGTGCTGGCTCAGCATGCTTCACATCAGAAAGAGCTGAGGGATGGACAAGACTTACTGGGGAAATACTGTAAATGCATTTTGGGGTCTCATGCAGTCTCCATATACTAAAACACTTGGATCTAAAACTAAAGAGTAGATTTTTTAATTGTGTGCCAGTAGTGAGGGAATTCTACCTTCTCTTTCTCTATTACTCAGAAGGCATACAAATGAACAAGGTGATAGGTGTCAAGTTCAGAAAGCATTAAGTAAGAGTTCAGGGTAGCTGTGATGTCACTGTACCATTTTCCCATAGCCTCCTGTAATGTCTATTACTTTCCACTTCAACTTAGTAATGTGGAAATGCAGTCAAATTAAAACGTTAATTTTCCTTATAGTAATGAACACGATCTAGATAAATAGATTAACTCATATTAAAATTTGCTGAGAAGCACAGCAGTGCTGAAGGAGCAAAATATATCCCTTTTTTGAAGTGCTCTTGGCAGTACTAAATAGTTTCTTATATAGTGACCTTAATAAAGAGGACAGGAACAGCTGGAGCCTGAAGTGCAGACACAATGCAATTTTCCAAAAATGTTACCAGAGTGAGATATGAAAGATTCAAGGAAAGCACAGGTTTTGGGTTCCTGCTGCCTTCCAAATGCAAGAACATTCTATGATCTACAAGGGCATCTTGAAAACATGGGTGAATAAAAGCCCCCAAATCCAGCACTGAATACATATCTGCATTCAAGCTTTAAGATGAGAACAACAAAATAAAATGAAAACTCAAAGTGTAGTTAAAAAAAAAAATTATAATACAGAAGTTGATTAAAGGAAATTGCCAATGCAATATTTTATAGATGCCCTGCCAATTGTTTAAAAAAATGCTAAGATGTCCTTTGAATTTTACAAGGCTAACAAGCTGTGAAATCTAATGTGTTGAAAAAGGCATTAGCCCAGAGAGAAACAAAACCCAAGCCCTGCTAAGGCTGAGAAAGGAGTGGTCTGCTGACTCTAGTCCCACTGAAATGGGGCAGGTAGACCCATGTGGGAGCTGGCTGCTGGCAGGAAGGGGAGCTGACAACAAAGAAACTTCAAACTGACACAGTAAACCAAATACTGGGTACTAGAGGCAGAGTATCCCTTCTGCAGGCCACCCACAGAAGAAATAATCTATTGTATACAGCATATATGAAAAATGGGTTTAAGAACATCACTTACTAGTTTAAAGCAAAACTGAACACTAAAGAGAACTCTTCACAAATTGTATGAAGTATCAAAGAAAATGTCAATGCTCTATTCACTCCTTATGCCATCTGTCACCAGTTATCAAAGAGATGCTATTCTTGGAAGAAGGATAAAAAAATCATAGAGAACAATTCTAATATGCCAAATGGTTTTTGTAAATTGCAGAGGTTAATTACTTTTCGGTACTTTTCAGACTTTAAATCGCAAGCTGTAGGAATGCAATGAAGGCTTAACATTTTCTGCACAGAATATGTAAATTCCTCCAAAGCTATGCCTCTATTTTATGGATTTTACTGCACAAATATCCTGAAAAGGTGATTTATAAGAGATATGTTCTTACATCTTTAAAATTACAATAAGTATACATTAGTGTTTGGATTAAAGCTAGGTCAAAGTTATGATGATGGCTGCTTTATGGAAAGAATCTGAAGTCACGATTCAGTGACTGAAGTCTTTCAGAATTCAGAATAATGTTTGTGTGTATACATGCTGTGGTACAGTGGAAGGATTATGGGTGAAGAGAAAGGTCTTAAGCATTACAGACCTTATTTTAGTACTAGAAAACATTCATAATTTTACAAAAAATGAAAGCTTATCATTCAGTTGCTAATGGTCTCTGAAAAGAAAACTCAGCAAAGGAATGAAAATGAGGTCAATTTAATTTGGTCTCTAAGCACAGAGTAGAAAGAAAAAGAAATCCCTGTAGCTTTTTAAGTACTGTAACACAAAAGATCAAATCTAGAGCTTCCACAGTTTGCTCCCTACGTTTGAAAAAAGAGTTGCAAGTGGAATAAAATATATTTCAACAGAGATATACTTCGTTTCAAAATAAACACATACTCCAGCAGCTCAAAGGATTCAGTCACACAACTTTAGTCCTAAATACCAATTGCCATTAGTTTTCCTGCTGTAGTTTGTCTTTAGTACAGCAGGGGTTGATGGCAAATAGAGAGGAGTTGTGTTTAGCTGTGATTGTAGCTTTGTGAACAGAAGGAATCTGAAAGTGGTCTTGGAAGAATCAACAGATATGACTGTAACAGTCAGTCGACTGATTTTCCACACTGGATACTATTCAGAAGGTGATGTGAATAGCACAAGAACACACTTCTAATCTGTTTAGTAAATCAGTGAAAATAATTTCTGTAGACTTTTCCTTCCAGTATGGGAGCAAGAACGGAGTTCATCCCTGAATCAGCAAGGACCCTTTCCCAACCACCTCCCAACAGCAGGTACTTCAGAATGATAATAAAATCTTGCTCTAATACAAATGTTTAATTTTCATAGAAAAGCATGCTGGACACCCGGGCAAGATTCACCAGGCCATTTGAACTGTTTTTTTTTGTTTGTTTTGTTTTTATTTTTTTTATATCATTTCTCAAAAGCTTTGCAGAATCAACTTCACATGAGTTCTGTTGCTTTCAAAAGACATCTTTAAACTGGGATTTTCTTGCCTTACTGTTCTACTGCTTAGTGCTGCAGAAAATGCATATGCTATCCGAAAAGCAAAAAGCAGGTCCCCAAATCCTATCACTACAGGCTCTGAGCATATTTGTGCTCTTACATGCATGGGAGTAACTGCACACTTCAGTTAGGAGAAAAGTGTGGCATATACATCAGTGTGCTGCTACCTTCTGCCCAAAGAGAGAAGTGATCCGTCCTGGAACCAATCAAGGATCAAAGCAGGCTGATGTAGCTGTTTATCTTATCTCTGTGTGCAAGTAACACTGACAAGAGCAAACCTCCTTCAAGGCAGGGAAATCTTTCTGTTGCTGGGTGAAACAAAATATCATGTCATTTCCTTACTTAGATGAGGAACAGAAGTCAAATGGGATTTCAACCACTGTGTTCACAGTTCTGCACATTTGTCAAATCACCCTGAAGTCTTTCGGAGGCAGGAGAGCCAGTTTGGCTGTATAAATCTGAATACATCCACGGGAGGGTTTCTGGTGGTCCCAGCTACATCTGCACACTGTGAAGGTTCCCAAAGCTTCGGTTTGGCATGTTATACGTATTTCTGTATGTCTATCCATTTGTCAAAGTCTATTTCAACAACATAGTATTTTTCACAGAGAAACACTTGGTGAATAGCAGCAGCACTTTCTGTTTCCTCACTCAAAAAACAGCAATGTGCTACAAGTAGAGGGGAGATGTAATTTCCATACACAACAAATCATGAAGAAACTGCTCATCAGAAAATACATTCTTCTGAATACAGTATCTTAGACTGCTTAATGGTCATGCTTTGACTACCTCAAAAATTTTACAACAAAAAAAAAGAAAGTAGAGAAGCTCTCTCAGAACTATCTTGTTGCAGTCTTTCCCATAGTACTACTGTAGTAATTAGCAGAACTTGAACAACTTCTTTAGAAACTCTTTTTGGACCATTCTTGCCTTCAGAGAAAAGGGAGGCCATCTGGACTCGTTTCTTTGGTGTCGGCAGCATAGACACTTTCAAAGCACTTTTGGCAGGAACTCTGCTTCTAAGGGAAGTGGGCACTCAGCACTTCCTTGGAAACTGTCTGGGTGGAATTAGGCTCTAGGAATACAATTTTTATGCTCAGAAAAAGGAAAAAATCTAACCTAAAATGAGGATGCAGAGCATTTAAAATCCTGTCACTCACAAAGAAAGTGCTTGGATGGCACAGTAAGTCTACTACATCTCTGTAAAACTTCCTTCAGAGTCTTACTGGTGAGGCCCAAGCGCTTCCCTAGAAAGTCTGTGAAGTCTTTTCCCATTCTAACATCTAATTGCCTTTGGGGAAAAAAAAAACCAAACACACTGCAGTAAAATATGCAATAAATGGAGTAAAAGGTAAAAGCAATGTCCTGTCTATGATGAAAAATATGCCTCATCAATTTCTCCTGATGCGAAATATTACCACCAAAGGAAGGACTCAGCATTTTCGTGAGTAACTGGTTATGAACAAGACCTTCGATCTACAATACAGGATTTCTCAGTGCATAGTTTTAGGGGAGACTGGAGAGTGTTAAAAAGAAAAGCCTTTGATCCATAAGAAATAAGGAAGGTGAGTGAAGGAAGGCAACTTGAATTATAAGTAGTGAAAACAATGAAAGAAAATGTGGGAAAAGGCAAAGTGGAGAGTGTAAGTAAAACAGTGCAGTTAAGTGTTGATGCATGAAGAGTCAGCTCTGAGAGGCAGCTTTTTCTCATCCTGTGGAGGAAAACTAGGCCTTGGGATCTGCCTTTTTAGGCATGAGGCAGACCACACTCCTCATGCTTTTGTCCTGTTTTGGCAGAGGCTACCCAAGACACCAACACAACCTATCTGGGTATCTATAAGCCACAGAGACCCTTTGGAAGGAAGCACAAATGTCATTGTAAAAAGAGAATCTAAAAAGAGAATCCTGCTTGAAATGTGAAGATGGAGATAAGCAGTAACATGCATTATCAACATGCTCATCAGTTGTGCAGAATGCAGATGGAGCGGAAATCTTTCATCCCCGAGAGCAGCACCATGGCAGTAACAACAACGGGCCTGTCAGCAGCAGCAAGACCACAAGCCAAGGGCAGTGGACCAAGCATGTCTGTGGGAGGACAGCACAGGCTCTGGGAATGGGAGAAGGGGCACTGAATGGCACTCAGCCCAGCCAGCATGCCAGGCTTGGATAACTGCAGCCATAATGATCTCAGCAAGATGGAGGTATGTAGAGCTATGTAGTATGGCCATCTGTATTCCTTCCTCTCAAGTTTATCAGAGAAGACGCATATTCAGGACAAGGAGAGCAAAAGCATGCTGCCCATAAACTCTCCTTTTTGATAGCATATAGGTACCTCATCAAAGTGTGCCTGTGAATGGCACTATAACTGCATCATTAAAGGGGGGAAAAAACTTTTTTCCTTTCTTTTTTACTTTTGTTTTGCTTGTTTGCTTCATGAATTTGATAGCATAAGCTCAGGAGAACAATCCACATGTAGCTGACAGGGACTTCTGTTCATGCCATTGTGGACCGGTGTCAGTCAATGCCACCCAATTACTGATCCAAACAAATTTCATTTATCCACATGTATTTTTTCTCCACTCAAATTATTTCACTTCCATTGCTTGAAAATTAATACATATGATACTGATACTTTATATCTGCTTTTCACACACACATACCATTAAAGACTTATCCAGAATTAGTAAGATTCCAACTAGTGAAGGAAATGCACAGCATGAACTCATGCTGCTTTCACACAGCTAAAAACATATGCCTTCGCTGAACAGAAATAACTCTGAAGTCTACCAGCTTTATAATTTATATGTGATGCTAACTACTTCTGAAGCTATTCTCCTGAGGATTTTGTCTCCCTCTGATTATCTTCACATTGAGAAATCAACAGTTCCTGAATTATAGCGCCCATAACACATCTGACAATTCCTCAACAATCTGAGACTTTTTTTTTTAATGAGTTTATTTATAGCACTTGTACTTTCTATAAAGAGGTATTAGCATTGCGGTCCTATGCTCTAAATCACCCACATGTATCAATGCTACTAAATTGCCAGTCGCCTTCCTGGACTCCACCAAAACAGGAAATTGAATAAGAGATTAATCATTAAAGTTAATGTAGGCAACTAAATATAAGGGTCTCCTCAAAGGTTAAAGAACCGCCCTTACACTTTCATCTCTGTCTCAATGTCCAAATATAAACAGTTTCCATACTAGCTAATTTACAGGGATTAATAACTGGAAGACTTTAAAATTCACTTCAATAAGATGGGAAAACAGGTCAATAAATCAAGTCTTCTATCCACCCGCACAGGCTTCTTCTAAAGTCTGTTCCACATGTATGAATGATTAGCAGCAGGTGTAAAACAGCTCCCCAAAGGTTACTACTGGCAAGTCCAGTTCACATGAGGATCTTCCTGACAACAGCTCGTTAATTGCCACATATCTGAGACCTAAGCTCCTGACATCCAAATTAAGGGTACATTATATTTGTTCCCATTAAGAGACTTTGAATGATCTCAGGCAGTAGTTCAAATTGTTAACAGTTTTACCAGCCATCCAGATGTTTTTTCCTTAAAAGACAACTAAGGAAAAAGACAGGTGCTGTTATCCTTTTTTGCTTTAATCTTGTATACTTCTTTCCATATAAGTTCTCCTAGAGAAATATTGAGGACTGGGTAGTTGCAGCATTTTGAGATCCTGTGGTTCGAAGGGCTAAACTGATGTCACCAATGCAAGTTGTGTTCTGCTTTGCACACAAATGTCTGTACCTCTTCTGGCACTATATTGGAAAAGTAAATAATTATTAAAAAGATAACGTGCACCTCAAATACACTGAAAAATACAGGAAGTATGTCTGGTGCAAAAAGACAGAGGTGAAACAGCATGGAAGGGAGGAAACTCCATCAATATAATTCAATGATTGCTCAGACAGATCTGTTATTTAATTCAGTAGTAAGCACGGGCTTGCTTCAATCAATGACCAGTGTCCAAACCCTCCAGCTGTCACACTTGGATCAAACCTTGGCAACCACTGTCTTTAGACACAGGAAGGCATCAGTAGCATACAGCAGAGGAGTATCTGAGCATCAGGGTGAATTGTAGTATCTGAAACTGCTCTTACAGACAGTTTTACTTTATAGCCATTTCTAGAATAAGAAAAAAAAAGTTTTCGATGTAGGGCTTTATACTGATGGCACAAAGTATTAATAATTTTTTCCTGTAAGCTGATCTTGTATTCTAGATCTGTCAGGGAATTAAGGAAAAGTGATGTACATTTATAACAAATGCAGATCACACATAGGAATCTTGAGACAAAAAGACAGTTAAGAGGCACATAAAGCAGCACACTGCAGTGCTGCTATTTGCTTTCATATCATCTCAATTGTTTATCAATATTCAGAAAGAGGTAGTGGTAAGAACAGACTTCAGCTGAGGAGCTCACACCTTTGCAAAGGTTATTTTAGCAATAATTATTGATACAGCACATAAATCAAACAGCTTCTTATCGTCAGATGCCAGAGTAGGTTATTAGTATTATCATAGCAATTATCATAGCATGTGTCAAGAGGACTGCAATAGTGAGCAAAAGGCTTTATGGAACACTTCTAGCCTCCCTCCCGGAATGCATGTGCTATGCCTTCCTGGGGATTCTAGATAATTCAGCTGCCAATAAAGATAATTGCCTAAAGCATCAGAGATGGGTAAAAAACAGTAAAGTCTCGTTTGCTAGGCATTTCTTCAATATTTACGTCAAATAAGAGCTGCATCAGTAAGTAGCATAAATTCTACATTCCATATTTCTAACTAAATTATACTAGCATTGACTTCCAATATGCCCATAAGAATAAAAACTGCTTTCATAAGTTTAGTTCACTGGATATCCACATATTTGGTAGTAGTTCAAAAAGCAAACCACAGAATTTGCTTTTTATTTTTTGTCAAAAGGAAATGTTTTTGAAGTAGCCTGTAACTGGAGTAAAAGATTAATTTATGTTACCACTCCAGTTCTGTTGGTCACTGGTACACCATGAAAAGAAAACCTTTTGTGGAACTTTAACTTTTCCATTTTGCCAAGGGAAGCTAGCTTCTTTGTTGTAGTGTATCTAGAACAATGATGTCTTCCTCAGTTTCTTTTGGGAGACTGCTGAAACTATCATTTTAGTACCAACGCATCAGTTTTGATGTGATTACTTGTACTGAACTAGAACAGACAGAACACAATAGAGGAAGAAAATGCTTTGGTAGAAAGAATATTATTTACTACTGCTACCTGTTTTCCATGGTCAAAACCTGTAACTGACCGGTTACTTCATGCAGTTGATGACAGTCTAATGAGCTACTGTAGTAAGAGAAGCTGGAAATTACCTGGAAAATGTGCAAAAGAACATCAGTAATTGAGTCCTTACTAGGAGCACTCCAGGTTTTAAATCCAATTCAAATATTAAGTTCAGAAAAAAAAAAAAAATCAGTCAATTATCAAGCTTAACAAAATACAGACCGTAAAAACTCAACCCAGAATTTCTTCTATAAATACAAAACTGTACAAGGAGCCAGGAAGACAGAGAAACCTCCTACCATCAGTTATGGAGTAAGCTGTTGATAAGAGTCAGCTTGAATCCTTCTCAGCTTTGAAGAGGGATATTACTTGTGCTGTGCAGTATCTTATTTGTATCCACTTGTTTGGACAAGTAAGTAACCTGTCACATTCACTACAGTCTGCATTCAGCATTCTCTCCACTATACTCTTTGCGAATAACCTGAAAGTACTGAAATCGAAGATGATGTATCAAAATCTGACCTCTTATTTTCTGATACTAAGAACACAGTATGACATATAAGAAAACAGACTTGTTTGGGCTTCAGCCTGATTGCAATAAGAATTTTGAGGCATTTGTCATCCCAAATCCAGCGCTCCTTGAGAACTGAAAATAAATAATAATTCTAAAAACTCCAAGTATATTTTTCCTCCTACTTCAGCTATAAACAAAGTGCTAGAGCAGAACCACAGTTTCCAAATAGCTTAATTATTGAGAACAAATATCCTGTCTCCAAGACAGCAGTGTCTGAGCATTTCTATTTGATGAAAAAGACTTAGTTATTAAGAAATAATAATCAGCATTGTGTACATACTGGCAATTAATGGCTAGCCCAGGACATTCTTTGTTAATGCATTTCAGTTGGAGTATTAGCTGCTTTTATATGAGATTGGTGAGACAGGAAAAGACTTGTTCACTTGCCTGAAAAAGATCTGGAAGTCACTGTCTATCTAAGATGGCTTGTGCTACCACAGCAGGGATGGGTGGCCCATGGGAGTCCATTTTCACCATTATTCAACATGGGAATGACCAAGCAGCTTAACAAGCTAAATTCCAATCAGATCCACTGTTTGCACAACATCTTCTGAACCCCAGTTTCTACCACACTGAATTTGCCCTTCCACATCACTGTCCTTTCCTGTACTTCTTGTGGTTCTTCCATTAAAAACCATAACAGGTAATTTTCAAAAGAAAGTGGTAAATTTGCTAATAAGCCCCAAGTCCAGAATTCTATTTGCTTGAAATAGGGTACTTCTCATACTTTGGGCTGACAAAAAAGATAAAGAACGTTCTTGAAAGTGCTTGAATCTATGTGAAGAAAGTGCCTGAGGAATTTAAAAAGCCTTTCACATAGTATGTATTAAAGTATTTTAATGTAATATAAATGATCACAAGAATACTGTTCATTCCCTTTTAGCTCTTGAAAAGCTGTAAGAGCAATTTGAAAGAGGAAGAACATAGTGAACATTGTCTTGAATTAAGCCTACATAGTTCAGAAAAATGAAGGATGACTGCATGGAATTCAGAATATTCCTTGGAGGTAAATTTTTGCATAAATATGAAACTGTTGTTTAAAGTCAAGCATTGTAAATCCTAGCAGCATACCTTACAGCAACTCATTTTAAACAGTCAGGAAAGATAGTCAGAAGTTAGGAAGTAACACCTCCAAAGCTTCCTATAAGGCTGTATACAACATTAGTCAACTTTCTGCCACATGAAATGAAAAGTAAATAGACGTTCACTTCCTGGTCAGAAGGTAGTTCAGAGTAGAGTGATGAGATACCAACAGGGAATAGAACACGTGAAATAGAAACAGTCTTCAATTGCATGTGAAAATGACTGCAATTCCATGGGCTGTTCACATCTTTAACTTGGAAGGCTGTGGGCAAGGAACAGATTGCTGAAGTTTATACTGTTAGAATTTTGTAATGATTTAGAAACTCTGAAAAAGAAAACAAAACAACAAAACAAAACCCAGAACTCTTAAATTACCATGACAGAACTTCTGAACACTGGCAATCAAAAGATTTGCAGAAGTTATGGAGTTACTACAGCTACCAGCTTCCTCATTCAATGTAATTTAGAAGGTCAGTATCATAAACACCTTCAGCAACAAGGCCGCTTTACTGATGTCAGGTCTGATTTATAGCATTAGGTTACCTGACATGCTGAGAGACCGGAAACGTTTTCATACCCTGAAAAACCTGAAGATTCATGGATTCAGTAAGTGCTACTCGGTAAAAGTCGCAGATAAATTTGAAATGCTACAGAGGGATGCAACTTTTAATTTTCATGTTCTATTTCAGAAATCAGAAGCATTTAATTTTCATCTCACTTTTAATGTCCTAGATGCTCCATCACTGTCCAAAAATCTGTGATTTTCTAAGCTATATTTCTCCTTAAAGTGAATAGAACAGACTGCAGCAGTTCTTTTTAATTCATGCTCTCCAGAATATGAGAATTTCAATACAAGAAAGTAATAGTTGGAGGCAACAAATTGGAGCAACCTTTTTTCACTAGATACTGCGCCAAACCACAGAGAGATGTTTGTTTTTTTACATCACAGAAAGACACCTCCTTGTGTAAATTTGCAGCTTTAACCAAAATTCATTCAAAGGTAATTGCAGCACAGCTGACCCCCAGCTCTGAGTTTCTCATATCTTCAGTACTTATTGATCAGGAACAAAACTTTGCTTCTCAGTCAGAAAGCAATATACCTTCAAATGTGAAAAAAGATATTACCTATATGCTAGCAAAGAATTCAGCAGAATACCTAAGTCTTCAGGGAACGAATGCACACGCCTACATCCATGATCCTGCACTTTGTAACTACCAGTCCCAGTGTGACTGATGCATAGGATGCATCTCTGAGTCTCACTCCTTCCTTGCCGATGCAAGCAGGAGGAATGGTTTTATATGTGGTGCTGTAGTTTTCACTCTTCTACTTGTGTTCCTTGCACATGTATAGGCAATGTTGCACCATCACTTTGCATATATTTCAAAGGAGTGGAATGGAGGAATGGCTTTGTTCTTCTATGGTGTTCTGTGTGTTCACTGACAAGACCCTGATCCTCCACATTTTAAGTGCAGAGACGTGTGAGAGGAAAGTGTGAAAACTTTGGCTGTAAATGAACTGCAGTGTAATGCGTTTGCTATGTAGCATGACCTTTATCTTCATGTTTTCTTGAAATTTATTTATAGCACATTCTGCTACAGCACATATCCGAGATCTGTAAGCACTTCAATGGACCTCTTAATATTACCAAGTTTCTCTAAGCAACTGAAATCTTGTATTTCATTTTTACTTTAAGGAATCACTTCAGTGATGTCCTCTTCTTTGACTTTAATGTTTTCAGATGCATTTCTTTGACTTGTCTTGCTAAAGGCTAAAGTAAAAGCCATTATGATCTACAGCATCTAATTTATGCTCCAACCAGTCAGCACCCTTGGGCAATACAAGATATCAGAGACAGCTGTTAACACTTAGTAGAAGTTCACATTAATCAAAATGTATACAGGTGTACATGCACTAGTTTTCATTACAGCTATTATGTCTCCGTGTTTCCTTAGATGGAAAAAGACATTTGTGAAAACACAAGAATCCTTTGCATTCCTACCTGTACATATCTAGTCAACACATTAGGCATATGTTATCTAAATAAAAGTTTCTAAGCAACACAGATTATACCGCACAAGACTTTCAAGGTCAAAAAAATCCCAAAATATTAATAGCTTTAATTTTATCTAGAAACAGCCTGAGACAACCCAGGGAACATCACTGTTGAGTAAATTAAAAAAAAAAAAAAAGTAAAATGTACATTTCTTCACAGGGGATAGGTGACATGCTTCATCTCTGTCATTCTATGGTGTAACTGAAAACCATTGGCTTACCCAAAATAAATAAAAGTCAGTTATCTAAAGAAATGTCTCAGGCTTTCTAATTCAAGAAGTTCACTCAACATTTCTGGAATAGAAATTTTTACAGACCAACTTCTTCACCATTTTATGTTGAATTTTTTTTTTTTTAAACAGGTATGTTAAGATTAGTTTGAACTTTGCATTTTGTCGTTGCTATTTCTGTATTCTATCTTTTGCTTGGACATGAATGTCGAATTGTTTGTGAGCTAGATTATTGATTACTCCAGCAGATACTTCCTGGAAAAAGATTTTTCTGTTTGACTTATACTGCTAACTATGAATGAGCATATGGATTATTTTTCACTTCAGTGATCTAAGAAGTAAAGACTTCTAAAAAAAATAATATCAAGTCAAAAAATGACATCTTTAGAACTACTGACAAAGCAAAACAACTTACTGCATTGAACAACTTTTTTCCTTAAACCTAAACAAGGTATTTAGTTTATTTGGGGACAGTGTAATTCTAGCAGTAAGCTGAAGTCTGAAGACGGAGATTGCGAGGATTATGGAACTGGTTGAATTCTTACATTTTTGACAGAAACCATTATAATGTTCTCCCATTAGCTGATGTAATGCAATGGAAAGCACAGCAAAGACAGCAGAGCAGCAAAGTCCTAGGTTACAGCAAGCAAGGGTTTGCTCAAATGCAACAGCCATGAACACAGAAATAATGGAAAAAACTTTTTACCTTCAGAAGGCCTCAAGTAGTCAGGGATCTCCAGCAAGATACCCTTGTCTCCACTACCAACTCTTAAATGAGTTATGGGTCATACTACAAACAACAAATATATCTGAAGATAGAGCTATTTTGTAATAGAGATGAGATACACAGCTCTAAAGGCAGCAAAGCTAAATGAGTGAACAGTCTTATTTTAGCATTCATAAAACTATCTGCCAAGTTCATCGACTGTGCAGAAAAGTCTGGTATGAAAAGAACAAGATAAAATATGTAGGAAAAGGAAATATTTTATCAGAAACACTGACAAAGTGAAGTTGAAGACATGTGGATGGGATTTCAGGGGCTCTTCTCTTGATTATAAATTAGAGTGGCATGTAGTGACAAGCCTGTCTTTTCTTTCCAGCTGGAGAAGCTTGCCTATCACCCATCACAACCTCCACACCTAAAAAAAGATCAACTTTAAAATTTTTCTATAATCTTATGTGCATTTGTGAGTGGAACTCTCATAAAGTCACTATATTTCCATGCAGCTGTGACTAAGTAACTATTAGTCCTGAGGCTCCACTACATTGTCATTCATCAGGACTCCAGGTAATTCAGTATTCAACAGTTGTTTATGTGAGTAACCGAGAATCCTAGTCTAGATCAGGGCACAGGTACCCTTTGCAGAGCAAGGACAACAATTAGTAGGAAATCATAGTATGTCCTGTTGAAATTCACATATGTATCAAACTAGACAGAGGCAGCAACAGCATTCATCAGTGCTCATTTGCACATGGGTGATCATCAGCAGTTACCAACTATCCACTGCTTCAATGTGTATGTAACCGTACGCTATATATTACATGTACTCAGTAAACCTTATCAAGCATTTTCTCAGTTTACAATAAATGTCTTGATGTTCTGGTAATAAAGTTATGCCTGAGGCCATCACAGCTGTGTTTGCCTGCAAGTATAAAACAGATTACAGTGATAGAGCTCCAGCAATAGCACTGGACTGTTTCCGCGCATCTATGCAGACAGAAGTAAGGCACAGTGCAGCTCAGCTGTGCACACATAGTTTACTAAACCAAAAACAGCCTCAACGTTTCTCCAGTGTCTGAATTTAGTCTCACTACAAAATATTTTTGGAGAAGCATTAAAGGCAAATAGCATCTGACTGAGGATCAAGAACCATTCTTTGTCATCTTCAGTCACTTCGACATAAACAGTTTCCTGCTTTCTCACTTCTTAAGAGAGCTCCAGAAGACAAGTAATGATCATAAACTTCTGAAATATTGTGACTGTTCAATATCTGACCCCATAATTCAAGTATTATAAACATGGTGACAAACAAAGTTGACCTAGCCTGTACAGATGCATTGTTTGACATTATTTAAAGCACAGTGTCTGTAAGTACTCTATCTTTCATTGTTACAAATGGAATCCTAGAAGACTGAACAGGAAAGTGACTAGAGAATGGTGTTCAGATTCTTTTTTTTTCCCCAGTTAGTTTACATAGTGCACGAGACAGCAGTTTCTGTGCATATTCCTCATGCTGAAAAAGGCAACTACTATGATAAAGCTTCAGTCACTAAGCTTTAGGGTCTGTATATAACTCCCGTTCTCTCTTTGACTGCCCGGACCCTTAAAAAGTCATAATGGCAAGTAGCCTGTGCTTACCGTAAGTGGCTCTCACTCTAGTCCTAGGTACTGAACTGAAGGATTTCCTGTAAATTGCTACGTATATGAAGTTAAGGCTCAATTGATTGTTCTACAGACACTCTCCATTTGGCACTCCCTGTTAAAACCATGGCTAAAGAGGACTCCTCAAGCCAAAAACTTACAACTGCTCCAAGACAAATGTGTGCAACCAACCAGCTAACATAGGGAAAAAACAAACAAACAAACAAAAAAACCTCAAGACAAATCCTCAGAACTTGACTTCACCATACCATGACCAGCTCTCTCAGACTGCCCTACTGCCTGGTGAGTAACCTAAAACACTTTCAGCCCATTCCACTCTGCTTCATTCCCAGCCTGTCTCATCTCAGGTGCATAAAAACTGCTTGTTTGAGCATCTTCTGATACTCTTCCAGGATCCAATTGTGTTGACAGCTATATAACTCTTTGCTTGCTCTTTTTCCATTGTCTTTCCCAAGATTGGGAGATTTTGAAAAGTTTCCTAGACTTCACAGGCACCACTAGCAGTTATGGTTAACTAAAGCAATTTTTCTATTACTTCAAGCTTACATTTCATCAAGATCAGACAAACTAAGACTATCTAGTGGAAACCATCACTAACCTACTCAAGATTTCACAACTCTTGCTCTTTTGCAAACTTTAATGCAATGTTCTGCTACCTTTAGTTAATGAAATTTTCAACCTCCCCTTTCTTCCTCACAGTGCTTACATTATACTAAATCCATATGCATAATCTAAGAACTAGTCTAACAGATACACTGAATAAACTTCCCATGATAAGCGTTGCTCCTTGTTCCAGTCTTACTGATGTTCCCATCTCTGTTAAGCTTGCCACTCATTTGCACAGGTTAAACAGAAGATATCTGTACAGGAAGGTGTTCCAATCCAGTTTGAGAATAACGGTTACAGTGAGTTCAATGTCTTTGGTGCCTACAATATATAAATGTATATAAATATATTTATATATAGTATCTTCTCTCTATCTATCTTCTATATAAATATAAATATAAATCTTTTAATAACAATATATTTTTTAAAGAAGCACTGTCAGCTCTGAAGCACTGTCAGCTCTGACTACTAGAATTATTTGAAACTAAAGAGTTTATTGTTTTGGTGTACATACTCCAGGCTAAGAAAGCTGCAAAGCCTTAACAAGTTAAATATAGAGTTGTCACACACTGGAATTACTTGCACATCCCTGAATATCTTAGCTTTTTTTTTTTTTTTTTTTCCAGGCATCTGTGGTAATTCTATGTTTTCTGCATATGACTCTCTGCCTGATGCCTTAATCATTCTATTGTTTGGGAATTCATTAATTTGACTGCATAGTTAGTTAAAGATATAGCTATGGCTGCTGTTTGTCAATATTTATTCACAAAAGGCTTCTGGTCTCATTACATGAAAGGACAAGATCATTAGAACCTGCTGCATTGCATACCTCTTCTCAACAGTTAACAGACAGCTTCTCAGACAAATAACTTAGCACTGTGGCAACATAAGCAACGATTAAACAGATGAAGAAGTAGATCTGAAGAAAGAGAATTCATCTCTGTATTCCTCCTTACTTTGGGGCAGAAACATTTCTGCAGAAAGAACGTAATAAGTACGCAAGTAATTATGCTCCAAATGTCAATCTTAGATGGATTTTTACTAACAACTTCCTACTGGTCAGCTTCACCATTTTTGTATCTACTAGTGCTGTCAACAACTTACCCACATTTTTTAATGTATGAAAATGTCGACAGAAGCTAGATATAAGTATATAGCTGAGACATTCTGCAGCAGAAGTTTCTGTCATACATACCAGAGCCATTTTACAGCTAACAAACATCTGTGTTCACAAATCCTCTCAACTTCCCTATTTAAATAGCTTCTCTTCTAAGAATCTAGATCCAAATTACAGGACACTGCAGTCTAACTTCACAGAAAATAAATCACTTTCATTTATTATCTGCTACAAATACATTGTCACACTCAGCCTTGAGGGAACTAGAGTCAAAAACAATGCAGTGCCTTCTTTAGCATAAAATTCAATTCATGGATTGCACATATCCTGTCACATTATTTGCATTTTTTTGTTACTACCTCATCTAACACAGAAATGAAGCAAAAACATATATCACATCTACCTTTATTTGCCTAACTCTGGTTGAGTATCAGACAAAGAACGTTCCACTGTACATCTCTAGCAATGAGTGTAAAATTGGAATTTTAAATGTTTTTTCATATACCAAAAGAAAACATTATGTTATCTGCCCCATGCAAAGCTCTAAAATCTCTGTTGGAGGAGTCAACAAATGTGTTCTATTTAATTTCATGCCTCCTACGATCACACAGCTGTGTGATATGATACCACTGAAATAAATTCTCAAGAAATAGAGGCACTCGACATGTTAAAACTCAGAAACCAGTAATAAATCTTAAGGATTCAATTTGTTACAGGTTTGTTACACCAACACAGAGAACAGCTCTGAATACTGTAAGAAAAACAGGACATGAGAAAAATGCAATTTCTAAACAGTTTGTGATGATCATCTTTAAGAAAAGAACAAGATACATGTGTTAGCTAAAGGCTTGTGTTTTATTTAATCTTAAATTGTCTCCCTAGTATCTTTTAACATTTTTTCCCCTCCATTCTTCAGTACGTCTTACTGCTGTTATAAATCAAGCAAATAATTCAGAAGGTACATTATCCTCCAATCTTATTACATTATACTTTTCTCTGGCACATCACATACTAGTTGCTATTGCAAACAGGATACAGGACACTGGATTCAATCTACTACGATAGTTTCTAGTTTTGTTTAAATATTCTATGGCAATCCCTCAAAACTTACTTGAGCAACCAAGCAGTGCAACTGCATTCTTATCACAGAACATATGCTTACCTTCATTGACTGTCGTTATCAGCAGCCAGCAATGCCTCCCACTCATTATTCTTTTGCATTTCAGAAGGATGGTGTTAATTCTGTGTTTAAATAAAACTTCTAGACAACCGCAAAGAACTGGTGCAAACAAAAAATAAAGGCATACTTCAAAGCCAAACTATCAACTGAAGGAGAGTGTTTTACCTATATTAAGGTAACTACTTGTTTGTAAACAGGTAATTATCAAAGCATGAGCAAGCCCCATTTGTTTTCTTGAAAGAATGCGGCTGTGTTCACTTATGCCAAGGAAAAAAAAAAACAAACAAAAAAAAAAAAACAAAAAAAAAAAAACCAAACCACCAGCAACATAGAATTTCCTAAAACCATTTTGTTCAGTCATTTATTCAGGAGGAAGAGTTGACGTCAAAAGTGGTCAAATTATGAAAATCTTGGCTTAATAGTTGACAAAATGATGCAAGAAAGAGTTTAGGAGTCCAGATAGTCAACTCAAGATCCTCCTCCGATATAAGACAGCTAAACTCTAGATATTCCTCACATAAAGTGCTACACAGGACAGGAATTCTGGCTAAGTACCTAATCTGTACCATGGTCTCTACAGATATACTGATAAATAGGTACAGAGATTTCTTGCAAAAATATGATGTATAAACAGAGATACATGTTTATCTCCCTGTAAGCCTAGAAACTGCATTGCTTTATGAGGCTTGTTGAAGAAGGCATTATTTTTACCCTCATCAGCTAAAATAAAGGTCATTTCCAGGAAGCAGGAGAATAGCAAGGGCTTCTTTTTTTGTGACCATTGTAACCCTTAAGCAGGTGGGACTCAAGTGGCCATGTGGTATTCAGGACCCAAAACAACCCCCACATGGCAGGGAAAGGGAGCACTTGAGACATAGCTGAAAGTTGCAGCCAGGAAGTTGCTATGCTAAGAGGTCAGGATGAAGGACACTGTTCTGTGTATTGGCTGTGATGGAGGTGTTGAGCCCAGAACCCACCGTGCCTCTTGGCAAATATGCAAGCAAGCATCTTTTTACACGTGTTCAGAAACATTACAGCTGCTATCATTGAAGAGTTTAGAATTGCAGGACTGAGATATGAGAAGTGATTATCCTCTGATTTGCTCTCTTACCCAGTTTCACATTTTTGCCTCACTCAGACTTTCTATGCACTACTTATGCTTTTTTTCTGTAAGAGATAATGACTGGAAGACCATACCCATATTAAAGAAGATACAGTTAAGATTCCAAAACTGTCTTTATCATACCTACGATCTGAATGTGCAGTCATAATAGAGAAATCAGCCAAGCTTGACATATGACAAATTATTTTTACATTGATACAGCAAAAAAGAAAAGAATGGTGTGTATTTCAAGTTACTACTCCTGTTCACCCTGGTCTGTATCTAGATCATAAACACAACTTTAAGTTTCTCATGACTACAGAGCTAAGCAAACCCTACTCACCAGTGACATTACAGAAGATAATTTATTAGGATGGAGAAAGTTCAGTCTCTGCATAGTGTGAGTCACTAGTACCTAATGTCACTAATATCCAATTTTCAGCCACATCATTAATGAAACGTGATTTGAAATCAGTATTAGATGCATGATATCTGAAGGTAAACTAGTATCTCAGTCAGGGACACTCTACATGTATTGTGCTGAGCTAATTATTACCTACAGATGAGAAAATGCTGAGGATATATATGATCATACCTCAAAACATCTCTCTTTCAAGCGCTTGAGGCTAAGTCAATCATACCCATCCATTTAGAATCCATAGCCCAGAAGATCCAGGTTAGAAAAAACTGCATTGATGATGGGTGCTATCATCTACTTATTTCTATGTAAGAAATATAGGCATTCTAACAGATTAGAGTAAATATAGGTTTAGAATATCTAGAATATCTCTCTCAACTATCAGTATGAGATGCTGTTTGGGAAAGCAAATGAGTCTGGCCTACCAGTGAAATGTAATGTAGTCTCATTATCAGCACACTGAGCCATTTACCTACTCCCACACAATTCATATGTACGGCAAATCGTTTTGCAGACATCATTTAAATACTGAGAAGGGTGCTAGGCCAGTATACCCTAATTCTCACAAATGACCTACAGTTTCAAGAGTTTATTCGGAAGAGAAGTGTTTTGGAAGGTCAAAAGGGATCATTCATCAGAGGCTTGGAAATTGCTCCTCTGGGAGTTTTACATACAGTAAAAGGATACAGTGATTTTCAAAGACTCACATCAGATTTCATTATTTTTCTGATGAAGAGCTTTCTTAACTATGACACTTTCATAATGAACCTGCTATTCAATAGAATTTTACACAATCATCCTAGGACTGTGAATAAGGATAATTGTTTATTTATCCTGATATTTAGAATCTGATTGTTTTTGTACTGCTACATTTTATCACAAAGCACAAAGAATTTCGTCCCCCATCAAAATGACGAAGAAGGTTGAACTCCGTGAATTTTTTAACACCCATAGGTATCATATTATCATCCTGAACATGAAGATATATATATATATATATATATATATATATATATATATATATATATTTTTTTTTTTTTGTAGAGAATCCAGATTCATTCTATGTAGGATAGAGATATTTCCTTAAAAATGACAAAGATGAGCTAGGGCATTTCTCCTTGCCTCTGCCATGTATCTCATATGTGATGGCAAGCCATGCTCTCACAAGATACATTGGGGAACATCACTGAAACCGACAACAGCCATGCCACAACCAGCTCAATGACATAACATCAGGTCCCTTGAAGAAAGATGTGGGGGGGCAGCACCATGACAACAGGAACGCTTTCAGGTCCTCAACCTCCATTCCTCCTCTCATATCTCCACGACAGAGCTGCAAAGCCCTGAGAAGAACATGAAGAACTTGCCGTGCTGCAGAGGGGCAGGCGGAAGGCACGTGAAGAGAGAAGGCCAAGCACCACAGGGCACCATACGCCTTCACTATTCACAGCAGAAACCTAGACTCTGCTACAGCCTATCAGAGGGCAAGTTTTGCCCAAAGGCTTCCTCTGTGTAACTGATGGCGTTGATTTTAACTTCATGATTCATTTACTGTGTCTCTTTTAGTAACTGAAAGACGTGCTGAAAATGACTGCAGTCTGCTCAGCAGCCAACTGCAGAGAGGTTGTGTCCTGGAAGGCTGCTACAAGGAAAAGCTTCTTGACTTGGAGCAGATGTTTTGAGATTGCCCCTCCACCCTAGGAAACGTTTATGACTTGCTCAACAAAGACAAGCGCAATTGAAAGCCTTTGTAAAGACAAAATTCCAGACATGGCTCAGTTATAACATATACCTCTGCTTTTCTACAAATAGTTTGAAAAATGACTGGGGGGCTGAAACTGCTTATTAAAAATGTTTATAAGCCCAAAAAAGTATTAGTGTAAGCATTAAATGACTATATACCCACTGCTTCAGTTGCTGATAAGTGGGGAAAATATAAATGATGTGAACTGCTGACAATAAAAAACTCCAGAAGACATGCAATGAAAAGGAACAACAAAACAAGCAAAAAGTGTAGCAGAACCAGAACAAAAGCAACTGGGGTTCTTTGCTGAAGTCATTGTCATCCTGCACAGCCTAAGTTGTGACAAAGTTGTGAAGAATTAGCAACGATGCAGAGCAAGGCTCTGCGCTGGAAGATATCACCTGTAGATATCTTACTGCTCTCAGTCTAAATCTGGCCATGAACAGAGCAATTTATACTGGCAAAATTCCCTGGCTGAGAGCCAGAGTTTAAATTATTTGCAGTGGTGTCATCTCTGCCAAAATAACTCCATACAACGAAGGTCTGAGCTATCTCCAAAAAACTGAAGCAGGAATTTGATGCAATTTTACATCATTAGCAACTGTGAGTAGTGCCTATCTGCCTGGCACTCGTAGTTCTGTGCCCTGCAGAAGCCATCAGTGCTGATCAGTACTGTAGTACGTATCTGCTAGTGCCAGGATTGCAAATGACCTGAACTGGAAAGCAACGAGCACTAATGCCCAGGTAAATTTAAAGAGCCCAGTTCCCTGCTGATTTAAAACAGGATTCAAGAGTCTCTCCAGCTCCAGACACTGCCAAGTGAGAAACAGCAAGGCAGAAAAACTGGGGAATGTGCCTTGCAGTCAGCACAAACTCATCATTACCCTCTATCAGTCTGAGGCTCCTCAGCAGCCTTTCATTCTGTACAACAAGTAGAAAGACAGCTTTGTTGTAAAGATAAGTGTTTGCAGTGAATACCACCAGTGAGGCTCCAGCACCTCCCATTACACCTTTTTCTTTCACTCTTAAAAGAATTTTAATAATGTAGATGCTATTCTTAAGGGCAGAAAATTCAAAGCATGTCTAGACTGTATAAAGAGCGTCCTCACTTTCTTCCCTCATATTCTTACTCCCCACTATGCAGATTCTTTACTACTATTGCAGCTTGACCAGTGTTACTCAATATAAGCTTTCCATACAACTTACATTTTACTCCCCTTTTAATCCTGTTTTGTTTGACTGATTAGGAGCAAACGGAGCATGAGCTACAAAGCAAGAACTCCTGCTCTTTGTCAGATGACAACAGTCAAGCTCAAGCACAGACCTGCTGGTTTATAAGTACCTCCCAGACTGTCCATCACTTCTGAATCTCCCTAACAGAGAACTGAGGGGAAGAGACATGTTTGGACAACAAACTTGTTCTGGACCATTTAACCATCAAATTGAATGAGGAATTCAATTATTTGGTTACACTGCATAGAAATATGTGGGCAGCTCTTTGCTGTCAGAAAATTGGACGCAATCATTCCTCTTACATTTTTGCTGCATTTGCTGTAATGTGTGAGTGGAGGTGGGAGCTTCTTGTAGGAATGATCACACAAATGAATGAGACACCTGGACACACCTGGGCACTGCAGATTGCAATATCCTTTCTTTCTTCCTATTAGGTCATCCAGATGAAAACTATTGATTACCTTAGCTGGACATGTTTACAGGCAGGTATGTCTTGAAGTGTATGTGACATTCAGTGGAATAAAGCACCACTGTTATTTTATAGACTACAATCAAGAACAAAGATAAGGCTTCTAACAACTCCAAACATCACAAACTCACACACTGCCCCAGCTAACCAAAGCACCCATTTGCCTGCACTTCTACATGAACAGGAGTTGTGCTCTTGGCAGTACATGCACACCAGTTTTTACTGTTTGTTTTAAAAATTCAATTTATGCTCATTTCCCCTCATAGGGAATCATAAGAAAACATTCTGAACAGTGTTTTGTACTTTATTTTAATAAGTGCAACACCTTTTGAAACCTGTTTGAAGTTTGCTCCTGATGCTGGTATTTCCCTGGAATATCTCTTGGAAAAATAGCTATTTTCATATTTTGGACACTATTGCTAGCCACGGGTCTACAGGTTACTGAAACTGAGGAACACAGCCTTGCAATTTAGAATCACAGAATCATTAAGGTTGGAAATGATCTCACATATCTAGTCCAACTGTCCCCCTACCATCAATTATTCCCTACTAGCCCATGTTCATACCTCCATATTTCTTGAACATCTCCAGGGTCAGTGATTCCACCACCTCCCTGGACAGCCCATTGCAGCACCTGACCACCCTTTTTGAGATGTTGTTTTTCCTAACACCCAGTCTGAATCTCCCCTGGCACAACTCAAGGCCATTCTCTCTCAAATTGAGCAGACAAATTTGAAACAGGTAAATCAGGCGCCCTGGGTTCGGCTCTGAACTTGTACATTCAGTACCTCCAATTCCTCCAAATTCAAAATATTTTTAATAGTTTACTTACATGTTACCTTTGATTTTAATGCAGTAACAAGTAAAACCATGGGGAAGGTTCCAAAAACATAACCTTAGGCCCTTGAGTAATAGCAGTGCTTATCCATCTGTCCTGTGTTGGGAGCTGTTAGTAGTATTCACTTAGTTTTCTACTGCTTTAACTTAGATAGCCCAAGTACTAAGATGATGTACAGCCACATCCATGTCCATGCTTCCCATTTCAAACTTAGCAGTAGGACCAGTGACGAGCTTGTGATCAAGTGCAGATGGAGATTGTAGGGTGAAAAAACTGAGAGAAAACATTTGAATTTGTCTGACCTGAGGTCACTGGCAGAGATTTACAGACAATTCATTTCACCAACCTGACTGAAAAGCATCACCTAAATTAAAATTTTAATGTAAAAATAGGACAGTATAACATCTACTGAGTCTTGTTGCTTTTTACCTGCAGCAGGTTATGTTCTGATGCTGATGCTGCTCCTGTACCAAAACATCTTCATGTGGCAACACCTGGCAAAGGAACTGCATGGGGAAATCTTCCCACGCCATTAGGATTGACTTGGGCTAACATCTAAAGATCAGCGTGCTGCTGATCATGTAATGGACTCATTCTCAGTCTTCCTATTGTTCAAACGCAGGCAGCAGTGTCTGTGATAGGTGTGCATCACTTGCTGGCAACAAAGTGTTGCATATCATCCAGGCTGCTGGTGCCTAGGCTAGAGAAGGTAACACATCCGAAAAGATGAAGGACATGGCCCAGCATCTGGGACACAGACAAGCTTAGAATCCAGCTCATTGTTGATGGATCTGGTACATTGACTCAGATGTATTGATTCAGTGCATTCATCCAGATACAAAGTTCTATCATACAAAATATTAAATGATAACCAATGGTAATGCTGTAATACAATGGAAAGTGCAGCAGTGACAGCAGAGTAGCAAAGTCCTAGGCTGGAGCAAGCAATGACTTGCTCAAATGCAACACTCATGGGCAGAGAAACAAAGGAAAGAAGCTACTTACATTCAGAAGGCCTCAGGTACAGGGATCTCCAGTGAGATGCCCTCACCTCCACTGCCAACCTTTTAATGAGGTCTGGGAAGGGGTGGATCCTCACTGGCAGTGGAGTTGTGCTAAGTGTTCATCTTCACAAGAAATAAATTAACCTCACAGTGATACTATGCAAAGAGCAGCACAATACAGACAAAGAAATAAAACAAAAAAACACTGATAGCAAGGAGGATAAAAACAACATACTTTTCTTAACACCTTTTAACACTCCCTCATAGCCAGGTGTGTTGTGGAACTGAGATCCAGAGCAAATCTCTAGAAGAGATCCTGACAATTCCCTTCTCCTTGCATTAGGACGCCCTTGCCTTTGAAGTTACCCACTGGAGTAAAAAGCAATCTCAAAAGAGAACACTTGTCTCTTTGTGTTTACTTGATACTGACACACACAGCTTCCCTAGTCTCTGAAGATTTTCTAACCTTCTGGATTTAAAGCTTTCTACTCAACAACACTTCAGCAAGTGAGAACCCTACTTTCAAGTGGCAGTGCAGCTTCCAGGATTCTGTGCTCTAATTTAGTAGTTCCAAGTATTAGCTTGAATTTTAATGCTTTCTTTTAGCAGTTTCAATAGCTTTTTCCAGGTGACTTCATTACAGATAATCTGTGCTTGCTGTTACACACTCAAACAAGCACACTCAAGAGAACATTTAAAGATCACAATCAAATCATGATTGCCTGATATCCTCATAGTTGTTTTGCCACATCTATCAAATCACAGATGATATGAGCTTATGTGATTAGCAGAAGTAGCCTTACAATAATGTCATATTTGGAGAGCAGGTATTAACATTCAGGACCAACATGTACAGCTTCTCCAGCAAGCACAGACAGGTCATGTCTTCCCTGCAGCTTTTTGTTGTATGGACAACTCCAGCCAGCCTTTGCTTAACTGCGTTTAAACAATTTTCCAGCTTTTTAACTATACCAAACTCTTTTCTCTTAATACTTTCTTCATTTTTGTTAGATACTTCCTATTCCTATAATTTCATTTAATTGAAGCATCCTTTTTGCTTTTCCTGTTAGATTCTGTGCTTTCATTGCAAGCAAGTCCTGCGCCTGCTGCTCTTCCACTGGGCCTTCTCTCCCTCTCAGCTCTGGGTGGCTGCATCAGTCATATATAGGCTTAAGTGGCTCATACTCCTCTCTTGAAAGAGCAGTTTCAACCAGATTTTTGTTTCTGGCATTTTATTGAGTGTACTGGCCAGGCCACATTAATATGACAGGTGAGTGATATCACAGCTCTGTTAGACACGGGAATAGTTCTTTTAGACATGTATCTAGTGTGCTTTCAGTACAGTACTAAAAGTTTGGTCTCCAGTTCTCCCTCTGCATCGAGCCTCTCTTGTCAGCTAGAAATGGTCATCCTCAGCCACTACTGAGGTCAGCAGTGTACAATAGTGCTCATCCCAGGCAGTATGGAAATAAAAAACCTCTCCAAAATACACAGTTCCAAATCTTTCCATCTTGGAAGATGTAAGTTGTGCTGTCAGTTTCAGTTACAGCAGATGCTCCCCATCCATTACTGCAGGGTGGATCTGTGCTGCTTTTTGAAGCAGCGGGAGGTAGTTATAAATATCTATAAATGCATTCTCGGGCAGGCAGATGCATGCTGTGTGGGGCCAGCACTGTGGTGCCATGCAGCCACAGGATGCGGCCTAAGTCAGGAAGGTGCTGTGTACTGACGTCAGTTCTACAGATCAGGGCTAATAGTATCTTTCATGTCCCCTCAGTTTATCTGCTGCACTCTGTTCAGTGTCCTTGTGAAACTCTTTAACACGTAGTAGTATAAATACCCAAAAGGCCAGATACCATTCTCCTCGCCAAGCACAGACTGTGCTGTGGGGAGCAGGAAGTTAAGGTGGTGAAACCTGAAGCCTTGGTAGTGATCTCTGCACAATTAAAACACTATAAGAAAAGCAGTAATGTCATCACGATGCAGGTTTGGGAACTGAAAGTGTTTTCTAACTTCTGATTTGACTGAAAATCACATTTGTCCGATGTGGGAGATAATAATTCTTTCGTGGGAGGATCAAATGTGTCACGTTCTATGTGAATACCAAGGGTTTTGATTAATTCTGGTATGGCTGGACACGAATACAAGTGAAACCTTGTCAAAGTTCAGGTGCTTAGCAGCTGAAATCTTCGCATTACAGAGCTGGAGTTCAGTAGTCTGTAGTCAGGGTGGATCTGTCCTAGAGTCGCTGAAATGTTACATGTGGCCATAACAACAATCCTTGCTTTTTAGCTGAAGTATTTTCAATACCTTTCAGGAGCAATCTAGGGACTCATACAGGAGCAGTGAAGTTGTGTGCGCTAATTCCTGTCTGCATGCTTTGCTGAAGATGAGCAATACTCGGTTACTGCCTTAGAGTATTTTACTGTGGTAAAAGATAATCCACTTTCTAAAAGGTGGATATTTAAAGCAATGGCAACAAAGCAGTGCCAGATGTGACTGCAGCAGGTCCTGCCCACAGCAAATCCTGATCCAGCATGTGCAGAAGGATTTACCCAACTTTTGGTAGATTGGGAAAGTCACATTCAGCCTATAATGAAGGAAGAAACCCATACAAAACCCCACTGTCTTCTTGCATCCTTGATCTGTTTTACCCCATCATGGAGAGGGAGAAGAGCAAGGACTCCACACACAGATTTAAATTCTCTCCACTCTTTTTCTTATGACTGCTCTAAGAAATAGAATTGATTACTGAAAGCAACTATCTGCATAAGAAAAAGTGAGAGGAAGCATAAAGAGCACAGAGTAAAGGATATTTAATTTGCAAATCACCAGACAGGCTTTGTGAAGCATGGTTGGTTGGTACATGAAGCCCTGAGCTATTATTCCTGCTGTTATCATGTACCATTGCCCTCGTGGCATTCGCACATAACCTCTCTCAAGTGATATGAACTAAGCCAGAGAAGTGTTTGCCCTTGAAATTCAGGTGTGATTATCACGTCCCCATGTACTGTATAAGCTACAAATACACAGAGCCACTTGCAAAAAGCATTTCTCTAACACAGTCTTCCTATATTTTATTAAGTCACACGAGGAATAGAAACTTTAGGCTGAATGACATCTTTGCTGTGGTGAAAGTTAACAGCTTGATACTGTACCATCTGTTTAAGGGAAAAAATAAGTATCAGGTTGATGTTAGGGTTTAATTCTATAATGATACATTACACTGTATGCCAATACTGAATACAGTCGTGCTTTGAACAGATTGATCTCTTTTGGAAGTGCTGTATGGCAGCAAGAATGGACAGAATTATTTAGTATCTTAAGCAGGAAAGACAGGAAATTTGTTATGTGGGAAAAAGGAAGCCAAAGGACGTTCGACAACATAGTCAGGAGAAAAGTGAAGGAAAAAAAAACGAGCACACTGCCTCCTGCTGCTGAAACGAAGACATGGATTAAGGGCAGTGACTGACAAGTGTGAAACCAGGCTGCCAGGAGCTGTGGATGCTACTGCACCATGGCTGCTGGTGTGGAAGCCCCACTGCCCGCCTACAGCCATCTTCTGCCTCCTGAAGTTTTTTGCCTAAATGCCTCTTACCTGCTTTCTGGGTTGAGGAGTGTTGAGCAGAATTGGCAGTGCTCACAGTTCACAAGAGCTCTTCCGGACAGGAGCAGCTCTGCCTACCTGCAGGGCTTTGTGGCCAGGGTGGTAGACTAGGTGCAAAATCACCTCTGTACATCCTCAGTACAATTCAGTATAAGGAGTACAAAAAAGCTGGTAGGAATTCAGATGAGGTAATTTATTATTTTTTTCAAAATATCATTTATCCTCCCAAGTCCTTCAGATGTTTATTGAAGAAAACGAAATGGATTAAGAACGGTTTGAATAATTTTCCATCCTCTGGATTTCTTGTCCCCGGCGTTCCTTAAATCATTTGCTAAAAACAGCATACACTGGGGGGGTTGTTCACCTGGTTAAAATGTGCAAGGGAAAATTTAAACCAACTGGGGTAATTACTGTTGTATGCTATCCCCACGCACCGAAACAGTTAAACAGTGCAACACCCTACTTCACTTGTTGAGAGGTAATGATGCTTGAAAACAATGTTAGCCTTGTATCATTTCTTATCAAGGACTGGGCATCGCAGTTTATGAAAATGAATATATACTCATTTTGTATTTCTCTTCATGAAAAAATGATTAATCTATAATGGCAGTATTCACTCGCTCTTTAAAGGAAGAATTGATGGAAAAACTTTCCACTGTTTCAGTCAGAATTTACCTACAAATAAAAGCACCACAGAAAAGGGCTGTTAAGAAATGAATAAGAAGTAAAAAAAATGAAATACTTTGCAATATGAAATGCTTTTATTGGCACTTCTCATCTGTTATGACTGTAGGTGCTAAAATTATGCATTATGTTGAAAGCACAGCTTAACCAAGTACAGTCTGATAATACCAACAGATTTGTTCGTAGCCCAGGCTGAAACAATGAGGTAAGAATTTTGCCATTACTAATTATTCACTGAAGTCTAACCAATAAATCTTATTAGCATTTCAGAAATTGTTTTTATGACCAGCAGTTCAGTAGGAATCTGAAGGTGGAATATAAGTAGCATTTGAAAGCGTTGGTCACCTAGGAGGCGTTTAGGATTAGAGCTGAGCTTTTGCATGGTTTACAGGGATGAAGAAGCTCGGGTTGTGGAAGCTGATAACAGCTTTGGTTGCACTGAGATTGCAAAGCTTGCAGCCCATCAAGAAGCAAAAAAGACAAGTGGTAGAACTGCAGCTTTGGTCTTCAGAGCACGAGCTATCCTCTAAAACCGTGGTATACTAGAGGGGCTGCAGACCTCTTTAATAAGGCACTGAAAAAGGCAGACAGCATTTTATTAAGACTCAAGTGAGTCAGTTCAACACAGAAATAACCGAATGGAATATACCAGTTCTGGATATGCAAACTAGGTGTATGGGAACTGCTGAATCACAGCAGTTGAACTACCGATTGATCACCTGAGGTGAGCACTGAGTCAGCTGCAGGAGCACAGGTGAAGGCAATGCATCTGTGAGACTGGAAGGGGTGGAGTCTGGCTCCACCTCTCCCAGACCCCATTTAAGGGCTGACCACCACTGGGGAAGGATCTCTTTTTGGAGCGTCTTCCCCTGTGGAGTTATTGGTGAGCCTTTCTTTACTTACTGGTTGTCTTTATACCATCTAGATAAGCTGTGCAAAATATACCATCCACTTCATTATTTTCTGTGAATGCTATTCTTTTGGGAGAATCTAATGGGTTTTCTCTTCAGTGAATATGAAACAAAAAGTATCACAGAGACCAGCACACAGCCTTTCTTACCCTGAACAAGGGAACCAGAAAATTATTTATCCTTAATGTAATCCTATTTCTTCAGCTGATTTATATAAAAGTCCCCCATGTCCCCTTGCAGAGATAGACACATCATGAAATGCAGAAACTGCATTTTGTCTGGACTGCTCTTGATGAATAAATGTTTCAGGTTTTGGCAGGTCCATATGTACCATGTAAAACCTTTTTTCTTCTTAATTAGAACAGCGATCTACCCTTTTAGTGCAACAATTTAATGTCTGAATAAAACACTTCAGGAAAAAATGAGAAAATGTGTCACCAAAGATCCTCTATGCCACTATTTCTTTATTTATTATTATTTCATTGTTTACTTAGCATCCCCTAAGTATATTTTTGCACTGGTGTGGCCTCACACAATGAGGATCAGTGAGCTAGAGGAGAGGGTGCTGTATCAAAAGCTGTCACCTGTGTAGAATACAGATCCAAGGCTATCTGTCCCATTAAGAGTGATAAAAGCATAGGCTGTGCTTAGGGATATTCCCTAGTTCACTTACATGTATGAAAGGTTTCAGTAAACTGTTATATCCCCAGATCAGATGAAAACATTGACCTCATTATACTAAAATACATTTTATTAATATAAATGACCAAATAATTTTCCCATAGTCAATAAACAAGTTAAACAGGATTTTGCAAAGAAACATTTTTATAAGTTACTGTACACACCTGTACATCTCAGCTCCACTTTTCCTACATCATGCTATAACATGTCTGAAAATTAGACCAAGATTGACACATTTTATTATAGATGACAAACCTGGAATTGTACCAACCTCTTTTGTGTGTATCAACGTTACACACTGAAAAGCTCACTGAAAAGCTGTGAATTTCTGTGGGCTTGGGGTTTATCACTCCTATGAAACGCATCACCTACGTCTTCCCACTTAGACCTTCTGACAAAATTTTTCAATCTAATCAACTAAAGAGTAAAGCACAGTATTCATCTTAGCAACAGGGATATGAGAAACTCTTTTCCAGATCTGCCATTATCTCTAACATCTTTTCATTTGCATCCCTCAACTGTAAGGCTGTGAGTACAGAGACCTATCTTGCTCTAGCTAGACACTGTAAAAATAAAGATTGAGGTGATTCTGCATCCTAAGTTTTGCACAGGCTGCACACTTGGCCTCCACCTCTCCTGAGGCAGCTATAAGGAACTATGCTGTTCGCTATACATTTTATCTTCCCATTAAATTATATAGCTATATAGTTTCTTGACGCACTAAACCTGAACTTCAGGCTATGCAGGCTACATACATGAGTCATTTTAACATGTCTCATCTGCTTCTGTCAAACTTAACAAAGCTACAATTATGAATTCAAAGAATAATGAACAGAACCATGCTCAACAATAAGGAAATGAAATATCCTTCTAATTTCACTTTTACATGTATCCCAGTGATAATGGTCACCTGTACAGCATTATGGCAATAGGAACTGTTATGGCCAAAACAAATGCATTTAAATCTTCAGTGGCTCTCACTAAAATCTAAGACTGCCTCATAAGACTACCACTGCCCTGCCTTGCAGTTTTTATGTAACATTTTGCATGAACTGTGAAACACTCTTCCAAAATAACATTTCTGGTAGGAAATACCTGGAATGTATACAAAAGCCTGAAACATAATTAACAACTACAGTCTTAATCCTGGATCATTTCACAGTATATCAATTTCAATCAGCTCTTCTCTTCCATTCTACAGCTAACTGCTTCTGGCCCCATGAAAAGCAGCGGGGCCAAAAGCAGTTTCTACACCATGTTGTTTTAATTTAAAAAACATTTTTTATATTTCACAGTGTAACAATCTAAGAATTAAGTGTGTTCTCTGCAGCTTGTTTCTTTATGCAGGAAAACAAACCCCGCTGTTCTGTTTAGCCTCACATCTCTGTACTATAACAAGACACCCAGCATCTCCCAATACCCCATCCTCCCTATTTCACACAGCAGTTCTTCCAGGCTTAATCACCCAGTCTCATCTTTCTCATGGCAGAAGCATTCCCGATCACAAACACCATTTTTATCTACCACATATGGACCACCTCTCAGCTACTCACTCAAAAGAGGTTTTGCAGGTGAAGGAAGAGAAGCAATTGAAACACACCATCAGGAGTGAATGTCCTCGCATCCTGCACGCACAGGCAGGCTCCCTGGCCTGTACTTTCCCTTCTCTTGAATACTGTGTTTTATCACCTGTTCATCATCATTTAATTGTTTATGAATAGACTGAATCTAAGACTTTCCTGAATGGACATAGAAGCATTTTCTGTTTCTTCCCTGATTCTGAACACGCCTAGTTGCAACCGACTATTTGTTTTGAGTAACAATTTTGTCATTACTAATGCTGAATAGTAATAGAGTATAGTATTTTAAGCATAACCATTCTGCTAAGTAAGCTGCCCCTTACTGGGTGAAAAAAAAAAGCCCAGAGACCAGCCTCACATCTCTTGAATATATACTTTCAACAACAGGAATGGTGTAACACAACATTTAATAAAACCAAGTTAAATACAGAATTACAAAAATTTGTCATGGAATAGGACAACTGACCCATTTCAACTCCACAGAAGAAATACACTAAAAAGAAAGGCTGCAACATCTATCACAGATTCAGTGAAAATCAGCTGTTACTGAAATAACAGACTTGCCTTGAGAAAACATAAGCTGATCATCTTTTTGCACTGAGGAAAACAGTCTGCTCAGTAATTCTTTGTAAAGGTGACTTTGCCAGGTGGGATCCAGGGAAAAGACATTTCATCCCTATGGACAGTCTGGAGGTTCTTCTGTTTCTTCTCAAGCTGTTCTCTCCTCTTTATCTTTTCCTGAGAACAAAACATCATGTCAAATAAAAGAACTCTAGTAACTGAAAAGTCAGAATTACAGCTAAATCTTTCACGTATAAAATGAGAAGTTAAAACACAATAGAGATTTGTCATTTGGAGATTAGCACATGGCTCTTAGGGATTCAGCCACACACAGTGCAGGCATTGTAACACTTGATGTTACTTGCAGTTGAAGTGACAGTCTCAGGAATGTGATGGATAAACAAAATATGCAACAGAAGGCCAAAGGGATTAGGTACTATGTTTGGATATAGTTTCATTTTAATAATTTCTCTTAAGAAATGTTTGTGCACACCATTTACTGGCCCAAAGCAGTTTTCCTCTGTGTGGGATGATGGCTGACATTATGAAGCAGAGCATCGCTTAGTGTGTCCCACTTGACAAATGGATGAAAGGTCCTCAAGCTGCTGGCTTTCTGGCACACCAACAGTGCAAGTCTAGGAACAGCAACAGGCATGCAACCCATGTGTAGCCGAGATACAGTGTGGTTATTTAGGCTTTAAACCACAATCAATTTTGCTAAATACAACTTTGTTTCTTTCCTCTGTTGTGACCTATCAGCCAGTATTTTTAAGCATCATAAAAGTTTCATACTTTCACACGTGTGAATTGTGTTGCTGTGGAAGTACTTCTCCTTGAAGAGAGTTGTAACCGGGATTCTTAGGTAACATATGCTACTAGCCCTCTGAGGGACACTGAGCATCCTGAGAATTCCCAAGATCACACAATCACAGGCTCTTAAGGGTTGGAAAAGATTTAGAGATCATCTAGACCAACCCCCTGTTAAAGCCAGAGCAGGCTGAACAGGAAAGTGTCCTATTTTTAATGTTACTGAAACATCAGCTCTAAAAATCCGTGACCTCCAGCCTTACTTCTCAACAACACAACTAGGTCAACAATTACCATATGTAACACAGAACATAACACACCTAGAATACTCTTCTAGATTCTTACTGACAGCAAAGAAGTCCAGCACACAATGAGAGGCCACATTCATGCTTATTTATATAGCTGAGAATTTCTGAGTTAGCCAAATAATGGACGATTATCCCTTAAATAAGCCCAGGAAAAAGAAAAAACACACAAAACCTACTTGAGACTCTGTAAAATATTTCTTTTTAGGCTACTGAGTGTATAAACAAGCTGCTGTAAAGATCTTAAGCCAGCTGAACTGCAAAATCTCACTGTTATGAATTGCAACAATGTGTTGTAGTGAGCTGGCCCTACAGAGATGGCTGCTCCTGACACAGAACGGAAGAAAGTACTATGAAATTCAAAACTCCCAGTTACATAGGTAGGGAGAATATATTTTCCATCTATGCTAAAGTTCCAGCGCACCAGGCTTTATTATTTTGTTCAAGAAGTTTTGGGGAATAGCTATATAATACTGCCATCATCTGGCCTCTCCTGTAACACCACAAGAAAAACCAAGAATACTAAAATGCATAGTATTCATACATTCATTTCTTTGAATTTTATATAGTTGAAAAATATGTATGTATTACCAGCCATCTTTCATATTCTTCTATGGCCATTTTATCTTTTTCATCCTTCTCTGCCTGTTGTATTTCTTTTTGTCTTCTCTCCAGCATTGCTTCTGCCTTCTTTTGTTTCATATATTCTTTCTTTTTATCATTCCTGTGAAGAGGATGAACAGAAGATCATTGTTCAACAACCCAAATGCAGTTATCTGTGACTGATGAACCAAACTGAGTTCAAACAGATATTTTACGAATTTAATAACAGATTAAGAATAAACACATGTAAAATCTTTGATGTCCATCTTCACATATTATGTCACCAAAGTATATGTAGCCTGCTCTGAAAGTAATGCCTCCTATTTATTCCCATGGGAAACACAAAGAGCACAATCACACTTTCTAACAAAGCTAAATTCTCAGCTACAGAACACTATTTAGTAAAATGGTCACCACCATTAGCTGATTGGCACAGATGAGCTGATTGAGATGCTACTCATTTTGTGTTGTGACAGCTAGGCATTGCTGTCCATGTCTTCTACAATGCTGGTGCCACTGCTGAAATGTACCACTCACTGTGCTCACATCCACTGTTTGGTCAGTGGGTGCCATTTTTATCATGTGGAGGAATTCAATGACACACCTTTGCTTCATACACACTTCCATCTCAGATGCCATTTTGTCAGACTGCCTCTCTGCTGCCATCTGTCACAGCACGTAACAAAATATCTGTGGGAATGCTCAAACTCTACTGCCATACCACCAACATCAGATTCTGACTGTTGGCCACCATAATAAAACAGGAGGCATTACTTTTGGAGCAGTCCTCATACACAAACTCTCTTCTACCTGTAGGATATTATCTTTTCTGTACTGATTTCTTCCTTACATGATATCATATAAAAATATTTAAAAGTAAGGCAGGTAATAGTAAGATACACATGGTCTCTGAAAAACCTTGGCTTGTAAAACTAACGAAGAATTTCTCCAGCAGACATCTTATTTCCTTTTGAAGACATCTAAGACTCATAAATTGTACTACAAAAGCTCAGAGAGATTTACCTTCCTTCCTATTGCTTGGTAATGAAGTATGATAGTATAAAGTCTCACATGATTAGTAAGTGAATCCTACTTGTCAGTTGCAGTATCTCTGCCTGGGCTGAGTGAGTTGTCTTTTGGGGAAGAAAGAATTTAAGTTACTAAAATGAAAGAAGCTGCAGACTGTTCTCACAGCTGTGCATATTAGCTGGGAGTGAAAAGCCTGATCTCAACCATGCCACTGTTCCCCAGACAACAGCACACCAAACACTCACAGAAGACCTGTTAAACAAAGATTTGCAAATTGATACTCCAAAACCCAAGAGGAGGTACCACTTTTCAATGGCTGATATACTGTCTCTCTTCTTTTCTGCAGCTAATGCCTCTTCTTTTTTCTTTCTGATTCTTTCAGACTGTTCGTCCCTTCTGCTTTGCTCTCTCAAATGTTCTGTTTTTTTCTCTTTCCATTTTTCGAATGCCTAAAGAAAATAACAGATTAATTATCAATCCTATACCTTAGCTCTATGTCAATACTCTCTTCATTTACTCGGAATTATTATTTTTTGTATTTTGTATTCTATTTTCTAAGTTATTTTCCCCAGTAAGCCTTAACTCTCTGGCAATGTATTTATATGGAGTTTGTTTTACGTTCAGCTGACAGAATCTAAATACAGAAATGCTTGTTTGCATACAAATATTATATACAAAAAAATACCCAAACAACCACCACAGCTTAGGTTGGAAGGGATATTAAGGATTGCAACCCTCAACTCCTAGCTCCAATTCCCCAAACAAAGCTGTTTCTACTCAAGCACCCATCCTGGACATCGTTTGGAGTCCACTTTATTTAAGTCTCTTGCTGGATTAACCAATTTATCCTCAACAATTCTGTAAATCACATATGATACTCATTTATGTATATACTTCACATTACCTTCTGTGCTGCTTCTGCTTTCTCTGCATTCTGTTCTGCTGCTTTCTCTTCCTTAAGTTTCTCAAGCTTCTTTTTTTTATCATTCAACTTCTTTGCTTCTCTTGCCTTCATTGCTTTCCAAGTTTTAAAAGATGCATTTGCTTCCTCTCTTTTAACAGCTTCTTTCTAGATCAAAAATAATACATTTAAATATAACATATAGCTCGCTTTGAATTCATTCTCATATACAGATTAGATGAATCTAATAAACAAAAATGGAAATAGATTTGTAGAAAACACTCCAAATTACGTGTGAACTATACACCTTTTCTATGCTCATTTTTAACTTAATTTACTCAAATGATATAAACTATTCCTGCAAAGTGTGGAAGAACATAAAATGCATATTAAATATTCAAAAAGAAAACCATTTTAATACTGAAAAAACAGATAAAAGAACTGCACATTCAAAAGGTAGAAAAGTATCTCTTGAGATACTGAGCAAACTGATTTTCCAAAAGAGGATTTGTTAAAACTTAACACTGGACAGAATGAGCTTTCTGAAATCTTTGTGAACAAACTTGAAAATCAATCCAAGATATAACTGGTGTAAAGGAGGTATGTTTGTATGTTTTTACAGGAAAGCATTGGCTTCATAATCCTTAGAACAATCATAGTAACTAGAACATGCCACTTTCAGCTTCAACTCACTCTGCTCTAGAGAAAACAAGTGGCCTTATAGTAAGAGAGTGATGTAACCTGCAGAAAGCACAGGTCAACACACTACAAAAAAAAAAAAAAAAAAAAAAAAGCTTGTCCACTTCTCTTAAAACAAGAGTGTAAACAAACCTTTTCAGTTTCGTTCCTTAGCTCTTCAGCTCTTTTCTTTTCAGCTCTCTTTAATTCCAGTAGAAAGGCTCTTTTCTTTTCCACCCAGTTCTGTAAGAATAATTGGAAGACTTACATATTTTGAAGTATTTTTAAGCTGTAACTAAGTTCTGTTAAAACAACTGAATATTGTTAGAGGAGTATATGCAAGTAATATGAGAAATAATGACTTAACGAAAGTGTTGCTGGATCCCCAAATTAGACCTTTAAACACATAGGGTTTGTTTGTTTTTGTTTTGTTTAAGATCTACCTGGAAAACAGCTGCTCGCAAACTATCTGCTTTGTCAAATTCTGCACTGTTCTTCTTTAAGTGCTTATCCTCCAACAACTTTAATGTTCCCAAATACTGAGGTGGAACAGTTGCAGATGATGGAACAGCTTTCACTTTTTCCTTTAAGTGTGAAGAAGACAGAAACCTACAAAAACATAGAGATATTAACGATCCTTTTATTTACTGTAACTGATGGCAAGTACTGTTCATTTTAATTCACTTGATACCAGAAGTTACTGTAACTGTAGCTACACTTGTGTGGGGACAAGAAAGGAAGGAAGCCTGTTTTCTTTGGACAGCTTACTATTGATAGAACAAGCCATTACTCAACATATTCAGACCAAGAACATTTACAAGCTCTTTATACTTCCACCTTTTATAACAACAACAAAAAAACCCTTAAAACCTGTTAAGATAATGTGGCTTGGATTCATTGGTAAGACATTAAACACAAATTCATTATAGATGCTGGCAATAGACTTGGGAGTCTAATCTGAGCAGGGATTGTAATAACATGCCTCATCTTCTCTCCTCAGATGGGCCAAGGTTGCTAGCAATTAAGAAAACAATGATACAAAATGAGAGCAAAGTGATATTGTCACAGCACTTACATATACTCTATGCCTGTCAGCGGTTTACCGGGCTGGATCGGCCCGGTTCCGTGACGATTGGTGCGGAGGACCCACGGACCCACGCCCCAGGAAAAGGCAAGGAAAAAAGGAAAAGGGAGATGGGCCCAGAAACAAAACAGCGGCAACGATCTGAGGAGGAAAGCTAATTTACTAAATAAGATATCAGAAAGTAAAATAACACAGTATAATACAGAATAATTGGAATTGAGGCTAATGAATCAAATAAAATGAGCAAGAGAGAGTGTCCGATAAACCGAAGGCCTTACGCTAACGCTGAAGGCGATACGGCAGCGAGCACCCACTGCTGAGTCGATCCTGAAGGAAAGAGAGTGTCCCGTGACCGCTGAGGGTTTTTATCTGTTCCCTCTGAGCGGAAAACACATAAAAATACAAAGCATCGCAAAGTCCTCTGGGGAATGTAGTTCTTCTTCTCTTCTGAGGCAGGTATACCTGGAATTATCAATGATCTATGGAGCTGGAGAATTAGCTCTTTACCTCTTAATGCAATACATGATGTTATGATGTGGAATACCAGTACCAAAAATCATAAAACCATGACAATGCCCCACAGACTGTGATATATAGTATAATTCTCTTACTTGCAAGATGAGGATTTTGAGCTCCGTAGAACTGCTTTCACTGTTCCACTTTGTTTCTAAGGAAAGGAAAAATTATAGTCTCTCAGGTAACAGAACTAGATTGTGATAACACGGACTTTGAAGGTTAACTTGTTAAATATGTTAACATGCCAAATCTATACAGAAGAAAGCCACTCAAATACAGCATAAGTACAGTACACGCTAAAATAAAACTAAAACAAACACCTTTTGGAATGTTTGGAACAGTATTTAGTATGCAGAAGTCTATAGTTTAGAGATACAAAGAAATAAAAACAACCTGTTACATAAACTGTTTTTAATATTCAGCTTTAGCAATTATATACATCCGCATATTTTGTCTCTTAGAATAAGGCATAAAGTGCTTTACTGCTCATTTCAATTCAGAATAGAGATTTGACATTTTTACTTCAATAAGGTTATTAAACTCAGATTTGAAAACACATATTTCCCTATTTCAGTTTTAAACTAATAGAGTAAAAGGTATTCCCTACCCCTTCAAAAAGGTATTCCCTACATCTTCCTTAGAACTAAACATAATTCACATTTAGTTTATGTGGCTCTGGGCAGCCTGGTCTAGTGGTTGGTGATTCTGCCCATAGCCAGGGGGTTGAAACTAGATGATCTTTGAGGTTCATTTCACCCCAGACCATTCTATGATTCTATGGTTATGCGAGCCTCAGGTCCAGAAGTTTTACAAGTAGAGTTTTACACACTAAAGGAACCAACATTTACATTCATTTACAGAACCTTTCACTGCATGTCTTAGACATTTTTTCTTAAGAATAGTAAAAATGCACAGAAAAAAAATACCTGGACAGAATCCCCTGAAGTGTTCTCCGCCACCCCATATTCAGATTGACTATCCACCGATACTTCTTGATTTGCAGCAGTTACCACTGGCTCTTGCACAATTCTCTCTTTTTCATCTGAACTGTCATCTGTTGACTTCTCTAACTTTGTTTTCTCATGCACTGTGGTGGTTGTTGCTTCTACCACAGTTTTGCTATTATCCTCCAATTTCAAGTCACTGATGTTGCTATCTTCCCTCTCATCTAGTGGTAGTAAGATGATTAAGTGGACACATTCACTTAGATAACACATGAACAAGAATTCCAGAGCACAGAAATAACAATACTGAGAAACTAAAAACATTTCTTTATGGAACATATTACTAAATTTGATATTGCGCAATATATTTTCAGTATACATCCTCTTACAAACAATATGGACTAATGACAAGAGTACACAATTACATTAAAATGTATGACTGAATTGGCTACATGACAGCTTTAACAAATGTTAGAGAATACAAGAGTACAACAACAGCCAGATTTCCCACTCTATCTCCATTTAAACACGTTTCTAGTGCAGCAACTAAAAAGAGCCATTTCAATGAAATAAGAACACTTCCAACATTTAGTTAACTACTGCATTTCTAAGATAAAGTTTCTAAATGCCTCAGACAATATTGGACTTAGACACATCTGCAAGAATAAGACCATGCCCTTCATAGAAGCAGAATACAAGGAGACATAAGGGCAAGAGAACGTTATTAAGAGTAGAAGGGAAATTAAGAAAACTGCCAATTTTAAGACTTGTATTGGAACCTTAGATGCTGCTTAGATAAGTGATGACACTTATCTGGTTCTACATACTTAAGTCCTACCTTTTTCAGGTGGTGCTTCTCCACACAGCAATGAATTGGATTCTCCCAATCTCTCATTGTGGGGAGTAGAGAAAAATGGTGGTGAAGTACTTTCTAGACGTGGACCCTTAAATCAGAAAGTGGCAAATAAATAAGAAATTCTTAACAACTGAGAACTATTTAACTTGAGTTCAAAATACAATGACAGAATGTTTCTTCAAAACTCTCTAAGAGTTGGTATTTGGTAATGTCTTATATTCAGAGAGATCAAATCAATTAACTGATTTCTTAAAGGCTGCAAAATATCACAAAATCCTGTTTCTCATTAGAAAGAAAAAGAACAGTGTTCTCTTACTTGCCCTCACCACAAAAATACTATTGGGCGAAGATTTTTCTTTCCCCCACTCCTATTTTCCTTACAGAAAATTTTGATAGCTAAATAAAAATTATTATCAAAAGCTTCCAATCTAAATAGTAAAATAAATAAACACGTATATTCTCCGTTTGCACCCTCACGTCAGGACAGGAGCTTTTGGCAAACACTGTTTCCTGTGGTGAGGTTCTGGCTTTCAGAGGAGCTACAGTGTAGTCCAAAACAAAGACAGTCCATTTCTTGGAGTTACTTTTCTTTCTGACCTACTAAGCTCAAAAAATGACCAGTTTTTCCCAAGACACTTCTTGGTTGAGGTGACGTGTTAAAACAGCCACCTAGTGAAAGAACACTGATATTCTCAGATGAAAGTAAGTATTAATAGTTAAACTTATGTCTAACTAACTACGTGTTAGTTTGGACTATTTTCTGAAGTTAGATTCAACCGTTTTCAGTTAAATGAGCTATTTAAATAGCAGTACATCTATCTTAGCAGAGAGGGGGCAAAATATGAACCGTTACATAAAGTTACTGACATTCTTTAAGTAAGTTCAATGAAAGTTGTCAGGTTTCTAACATAATCAGTAAACAGACAGTCTAGAAACTTTGCTTTTTCCATTTGTTATCTCTGTGCATATGCTGAAACTGCATGAAAGAACTCATCTGCAGATAGCTAAAACTACTGTGGTAAATATAGATTAGAGCATTTATGTTACAAGAAAACTGTTCTATCATTTCACGTAACTCCCTTTATCTAGCAGGGAAGATACAAAGGGAAGATTGCGTCTCTCCATACAGGGCAGAAGGGAAACACCCCGGGTAGAAGAGAGGGAGGGCTCTCAGGGCATGTCTTTCAGTGATGCTCCATTCCTTCCCTGCGCCAGCCACAGCAACAGAACTACAGCAACATCTTTTCACATGGCACTAAGTTATTTCTTCCCTTGCCCACCCTCAGCTTGGCTTTCTTTTCCTCTCGATGCCGCGTAGATTTGCGCCCCTTTTGACACGAGAGCATCGTTCTGCAGCAGTTCTGCAAGCCACCTTTACGCGGAAGGCTCAGGCCGCGAACCCCCCCACGCTCCCCCGCCGCCCGCTCACCGCAGCCATGGCGCCATCCCGCGACATGGCGGCCGCCTCCGCCCCTTCCGCTGCGCCCTGCGAGCAGGAGAAGGAGGCAGGGCGACGCGTTTCCATTGCAAGAGCGGGAAAAAGGAAATGCGGGCGGGTTTATTTATTTATTTTTCCCTCTGTAAGCGCGTTGCTGCCGCAAGGAGAAATTCTCCCTGTGTTGCGAAACGTCTGAGCTGCTCATTTTGGTGAACTCCGGAAGGCGACAGCAAAGTATTTTAAGATAAAAAAATGTGGTTTCTTTGTGGTGCAACCGCTTCATTCGAGTTTCTTCTGCCTTAGTGATGTCTGTGGCGCTTTTAGAAGGACACTGCATTCATTTAGAACAGTTTTTGAGCCTTGCACGCTCTAAATAGAAGGAATAAAGTTTGTTATTACCTTATTTATAAGATGCTTTCCTCAGAACACATGGACATCGGGGCTGCATCTCACAGTCTTACCTCAGACAAAATCCCACTGACACCCATTGAGATGAGCAAGGTGTAAGCCTCTGGCATAACTATAATGCTTTTTAAGGTCCCATTTAAATATTCTCACAGCTTACTGAGATTAAAAAAAAAAAAAACACATGAGATTTTGTGGCCTGAAAATGGTCATGATATTCGTGTTGATTTTTTTTTTCTTGATTCATAACTGCTGAATGTATCACAAATATGAAGATATCAAAAAGATGTACTCTGGAAGGTGAAGATGCACTTGGAGCATGGAGAACAACACTTTGGGTAAATTATTATTATTTAAATGATATTAATTCAGCTAAAATAAACGCAGAAGGACTGTTTAATTCTGTTGCCAAACATAGGTCAATCTCTGCCTGCCCAGCCTACGAATAACCTGTTTAAAACAAACAAACGACAAGATGATACAGTGACAAGCACTGCAATGCAGTTTTAATTGGCTGGGATGAGTTTTTCAGATGGTTAGCTCAGATGCATATAAACAACTTTCAGAAGTGGTTTATTTTAGAGGGCATAAGATTGGATTCAGGCTTTCCTCAGAGGAAATGGCACACCAAGTGAAACATCTAACATAATATAGTGTAAGTCACTGTAAAGCAAAAGATATAAAACTGGAGAAATAAAAGGGGTTCTGTTTACTTTGGTGTTCCTTCCAAAAGTCAAAAATTGTATTGAAAGGAGATTTAATGGCATGACAAAATTCTCAGATTGATATACACTCCTGTAGAAAGTGATTTTTGGTGGTTGTTGCGAGAGTCTTAGCTCATAAATGACTATTCCTGTTCCTGATATCAGTGGGAATTAGATATTATTTCAGTTCTCCTACAAACCTTACAGTAACTTTTGGTTATGAATGTACTTGGCTCTTGGATTTTGTGTGCATACCAATTTAAAAGTGCGACAGTCATCTGTACAAATAACTTCAACTGCACAGCAAGTGGCATCTCCTGTTTATGGCTTACTCTCCTGGAAATTTTTAAGGTCACACACTAAACATTGCCCTTCCCATTTTTCCTCTTGCTTCATATGACATCATCTGTTACAGTGTGCCATATTTTGAAGAGCTGTTCATGTCTTGCCAAAATACACCATCCTTTTTCTGATCTATCTTATCTTTAACCTGCAGGGCTAGGTCTGCTGGAGAAGATCTGCAAGTCATCCAGCTCAGTCATGGCTGAGCTGGGTTTGACCTTTGCTTCTTCAGGTGTTGAGAGCAGAGTCACCATGTTGGGAAAACATTCAGCACAGGCAGAGCTCAGGAGAACCTCTGAAGGTTCATTGCTGAGTTGTAAACTGAAACACATGCTATCTCAGGCTCTCTGAGGCCCAGGGCTACCTGAACTGGCTTTAAACAACTCCAGAGTAACTGCAAAAGCAGCCAGTGCAGCAGGAAAATGCACAACATAATTATTTTGTGTAATGTCATTCTTTCTCAGGGAACAGTCTATTCAAAATGTGACACTCCCAATCCAAGCAGAGGGAATTTGACAACTCACCTTAATTAACTTAACTCCTATTGGTTCTTCGCAAGTATCCCTGAGCTGTTCCACAGCTACCTGTGAAAGACTTGGGTTCCTTATAGAAATGCCATTTTGTAATTCTTGGTCACTTCTGCAAAGGTAGACTTAGGTATATTTCATAACAGATCTTGTTTTTTGTTTTGTTTTTTTTTAAGAGTTCACTAATGCTCAGTGAAAAAAGTGAGAAACTTCTTTTACCCAAACTGTCAATGCTGATGTATTTTCCCCCATCTTTTGTTTTGCATTTGTAAAAATACACTATTTAATTATGCAGTGGAAACGAAATATTCATCAACTTTATGGTAAATCCTAATTTCAATGTAAAAATAAACTTTTCTTAAAACAGTCATTTTTCACTGATTTGCACAGAATCTTGGTCCCATTCCATAAATAGAAGCAATTGTATTCCAGTAGATTACAAAATACTTTGTTTTTAATTACACCTGCGACCAATTGGAAGAAGAGCAGTCAGATTGAAACATTAGTTTAAGATTTGGCTTGACCTTTTCTTCTTCATTCATTCCCATAGAAAGTTCAATGATACGGAAAAAAAAAAAATTATTTTTTTTACTGGAACGGCATTCAATGGCTTCCCACCTTGTTTCCGAAAGAGAAGAGCCAAGTTTGTAATGCATTGTTAATTCATAGAACATAGTAACATCCGTAAAATGTGCAGTAGGTAGGAAACCCACATTGCCATGAGTACAAACTCATCCTCTCATTTTTACATCTTGGTCCTGTCTTGTGAGTAACTTGAGAAGATCCATTCAAGATACGAAAGTGTGCCAGCTTCACTTAGTAGCTGTTTGTTCTCAGGCATATTACCTTCAAACTTGAATTGGATAAATTTTATGTGAGTAAGAATAAACGTAGAATTTGAAGAAGCAGCCTGCAAAACTGGAGCAAAAGAGGGGTGGTTAAAGCAAATAAACTCAGGTGATAAAAATTTATATAGTAGTATACAGCAGAAGATGTACTCTTGACTTGTTAATTTAGGCCTGAGCATTTAACTTAGAAGCAGCAGATGGAGGTAGATAGCAAGGGAAAAAAAAAAAAGGCTCCTTTATCTTGAAGTTATTTTAAGCTTAATTTCTTAGCTTATCGTGTGTGTGTGTGTGTGTGTGTGTGTGTGTGTGTGTGTGTGTGATAGCACTTGATGTGATTTTAAGGAAATGCAAACAGAACACAGAGTGGAGAAATTAGAGATAGCTGTTTTATTGTTGAGCTTGGTCATGGTAACAGACAGTGAACTTTTCAAACAGACAAAGCTCGGATGTGTTAGTGACAGCAGATTATACTTCCTGTTAAGGGGAGTCAGAAAATGTGGATCTTTTCACGTCAAGTGGAGTCAGTTTGTGTGCAAATGACTCAAGCTACTGGTATCTTCTGTAAATTCTTCATTTAAAGTCTTGCAGATGTGCTGTGGTTAAATAAACATCTTTGATGGAAAGACTTTTAGCTTCACTAAACATCTCTCACTTGAAGCATCTCTACATATTAATACAGATGGGAAAATCCAACAGCTGTAAAGTGCTGAGGAACAACCCAGGCCTTTACTGTTATGGCACATTTCACTGCAGGAGGAAGAAGACCTGTCATATTACACCTGCACATTTGAGAAGTGTCAGTACTTCAGCTGCTTCCACCCTCAAGCTCACTAGAGATGGGTACACAGGAACTTGGATTAAAGACTTGGTCAACATCCTGCAGCCTTGTGGCCCCAAGGGATAAGAAGTCTGACATCATTAAAATTAATCAGAGAAAAGAGATGCAGTAAAAGACCAAATAAAATTGGTTTGTGGTCAGAAAGATCAACTGACTAATTTCCACTGACAGTGATAATGTCTGTTCATGCTTTTTATGTCCACTGTCCTCCCTTTTTGCCTTTTAGCTTTCAGTGCTATTATGGTTCAGTAGGACAAAAAGATTTAAGGGAAAATAATGCTACCAGGTCTGACTTTGCAACCATTCCTTGCATACAGTGCAAGTAGCTTGAGCAACTAAGGTTGTATAATTACTTCAGTTGAGTAAGTGTAGTAAAACTAAGGCCCATTAAGAGCCCGTATGACATTGCTTACTCTTCAAATTTGTAATTGATGCAAGGGAATGACTTTTATCTTTGGAATGTCATGATTTGTCTGTCAGTATGCTTATATAAGGCTCACTGATTTTCAAGTGAACTATATGCCCCATCCCATCCCTGGAGACTTTCAAGGCAAGGCTGGATAAGGCCCTGCGCAACATGGTATAGCTGTGGTGTCCCTGTTCATTGCAGGGGAGTTGGATGAGGTGGCCCTCAGAGGTCCCTTCGAACTCTAAGGATTCTGAGATTCTGTGATTAATTCTCCTTGCTACACTGCTGAGAGAAGGAATTATTCTCATTTTAAAGATGTAAGATAAGACTTAGAAGCTACACCAGGAACCCAAAGGGATACAAAAATTCTAAGGTGCTGTAAATTTGGAATGCTTTTAAGACATCTGTTTTTCACTCTCTTATGCCCTTGGTGAAGAAAATTTGGACATCATAGGTGACAGCTTGTACCTACGAGAGGCAGAGCTGCACAAGAAGCAGAAGGATCTAAGGATCTAAAGATGTTTGAGTGCTTTTCATCACTTGCAAATAGCCTCCTTTTGTTGTTTTTTAAAAAAAATGTTTTGTATGCTCATTTAGTTTTATTATGAGTAGTAAAGGAGGTGTTGAATTGCATTTTTTCTGTGTATGCTAATGACATTTGCACCTTTAAAAGAGAGTTGTGAAGGGCACTCACACAACCTTTTCCCTTTGTAGGCCAGACAGTGCAAACACTCTGGTCATATCTGGGACTGCAGGCTGAGCCCTGTGGTGGTAACTCCAGGGACCTGCAAAATATAAGCTCCCAATTGTGTGTAGTTCCTATGGAAACCATGCTACTTCATGTTATTTTCCTCACAGATTAAGGATTATATTGACTTCCCCTATATTAATACTGTTGTGTACTTTTATGTCATTTCTACAAGGGTATGGAAAGAACATTTCATTCAGACATGTTGAAGGAAAGCGTTGATTATCCCTAGCAGTTGGAGACAAATAGTCTAAGTCAATAACCTGGAACATTAAATTAAACTCTGTATTTGCAAAAGAAGCTTAACAGTTCATCTTTTCTTGTTCTCCATGTTTCCTTCCTTCCGTCTGGTGACTTAGTTTATAGCCCCCGTAACTGACTTGAAATTGTGCAGCTGCTAAGATTATTTAGCTTCAGTTTAACATCAGATGTCCTCAGTACAAATCTGTACTTCAAGAGAGCTTTCTTCCCATTCACTATTTCTTTTTCAATCTGATCTGTCCTCTTTTTGGGGGATTATTTAATGACTGGTTGAGTCTGCAGGGCACAAGGGAATAGGGCAGAGAGATGCACCCTTGGTGCAGTGGGGAGCTGGGCCACAAGTGGAGGACAGAGCGCAGCAAAGGGCTGTGAGAAGGGAGCTCTTTGTGCTGGAGTATTTCTGACTGAACTCCACAGGAAAAGGGTGATGCCTCCTCTGAGTACAATTTCATGCATGCCTAGATGCAGTTTGGCTGGTGCAAATTGTGTTTTCAGACGCACAGGCTGGCCCAGACTGTTCAGTGAAGTGGGAATGAGAGCTGTTCAGCTCCAGTACTCCAGGCTTATGCTAACAGCTGTGCTGTTTCCCTTTCTGAAGTAAATTCAGTCAGTAGTAACACTGCTTGTTCTTCCCTTAATGCCTTATGCCGTGAAGATCTGCTCAAAGTGCCTGAGGCACATGGAAATCTCTCTGTGTACAGATCCAACACACTGAAGCATTACAGGCAAAGATTAATACTCTGAAATGGTATTCTAAAACTGAAGGCTGTAGCTGGATTACCATTTGCAACATAAGTTGAATCGACATTTTTTATTTTTTTCTTAGTTTCAATGCTCTCACCTTTAAAGTGGCAGTGGCTGATAATGAAGCTATGTTTTCCTGAGGTTAAAACTCACTATCTTAAACAAGTTGCTTGAGAACTACTTGCAACCTGTAAGTAAGCCCATCTATACACATCTGTACATTCATACTGTAATATCTGTCTAACTGCCTGATGGCCCACCCATTTGCTTAATTGCTGGCCTCTCTGCGTTGAAAGCAGACCCTGAGATACTTGAAGAGAGAAGCCAGCATGATTCTTTTCATCTCTTGCCCATGAATTATCCATAGGATAGCAACTGCACTTCTCACCAACTGTGTTTTCTGAAGCTGTATAGCTCTGTGACACTGACAAGCTTCAGATGCAATATTAACAAGGAGCATCAACGAAACAGAAATTTTTCACCCAGCTGCTGAGAATCTATTCCTGATAGTAGAGCTGTTCACTGAGAGAGCCATTTAATGACAAAATACATCTGGGAACTGCATTTTTAATTGTATTAAAACATGATTTTTCCTGTAGAAGAATAATAATGGAAAGCAGATCAAGATGAGGTGGTAGTCGCATGTTGATCTTTTTTATACAAAGCTTCATAAAAAATTATTTTTGCTGGTGATGTAAGAGACCTATTTGCACTGCAGTCAATTGCTAAAGGGATTGAGTAATGTTGCCTCTTTCTCTTTGGGTTTTGTACTGCTGTTTTTTTCAAATGCAGTTATTTACATCATAGTTCAAATGAAACATGCTAGTGGTATCTCCAAATCGTCTGGGGAAATGCTGTGCCACTCAGGCAGTGCCAGGAAGAAGCTCAGTTCAGTTCTCACTGTCTTTTTCACAATGGCAGCAGTGACAGATGCAGACAGCTTACTGCACCACAGTAGCTATTACAGAATTAAATGGGATTTTCTCTCATGGTATGTACTTACTTTTTGTGTCTCATTTTCTCTCCAAAATCACCAAGGGATCTTCAGAATCCAGTGGGGATCTACTAAAAATAATATTTTTTTCTCCTAACTTCTTTTTCTAATTTGTGCAGTCAGCCACTGGAAGAAGGCCCTTAGGAAAGTCCTAGGCTTTTCCTCTTTGTCGTCTGGTCTAATCAGCATCCAACTCATTTATAAAAAGAGGGAAATTTTCCACTAATTCTGTGTCCATTATACATGCTTAAGCAAACTGTATTCAATACAGTAAGGTCTAGTGGTTTTCATATATGCTAATACCTGCGTATGGGATATTTAAAGTGTTCAGTGGTGGCCTAATTCTACACAACCGGTTTTAGCAGCAGGACTGTAATGATCTGTAAAGGGGCAGAGCTTGGGCAGTGCTTTCTTTTCCACTGTATTAATTTCAGTGGAGATACACTCTTCAGGAATAGAGTCCCAGAATTTTATTTGTGGTTTAGTCCAGTGTAATGAGGGGCTTTATCCAGGTCTGGATGTAGCACAGCAAAGCTGCTGAGTGAGCTCAGCCAGGTGCTCCCCAGTCAAATAATGCAGTTATACAGTTCAGTGGTTCCTCTGTTACCTTTACTAGCTTTAATCTTGCCTAATACGGATAAAAAGACCAATGAAATCAGGGCTGCAGAGACTTCTCTATGCATTGTGCAAATCCTGTTGATAACTGCATATGTATTTAGCATCTGACCTCTGCTATACTGGAAACTAAGCTGGCTAGAGAGGGCCATCCTGTGTTTTAGTAAAATGGTAAAATGCAACATGTAGGAAAAAAAAAACAACTCCAGAAAGGTACTTAGGTGTCTGGTTTACTTGTAAATCAATGAATTAAAGCTCCTAAGTATGAATACAAGTAGGGCTGTTAGGGTGGTTGTTTTTTGTTTTCATTTTCTTTTGTCATGGAGCTAAATTCATTAGTTTATAGTTCTTTAGTGTCTTATAGTAAGAATCGTCCCTCAAGTTTGTTATGCCAGCCTACTTACTCCTCAGGGCTAATATCCAAGTAGGCAGAAACAAATCTGAAGACGGAAGTAGGAAGAGTTAGGTTTGTAGGTGAGCCCCAGTTGTTCAAACTGGGGAGAGGAAAAGTAACTGGCCTCCATTTCATTTTCAAGTTGTTCCCTTCTCTCCCTATAGTAACACTGCTTGTGACATTGTGTAGAAATTCATGTGTTCAAAATCATTGAAGAATGATAACTATAATCAATCAATCTATTGTGTAGTGTTACAACAGCAGCAAGTAAATGCTATCTCCATTTTAAAACAGGGAAAACGACTGTTAAGGCAGAGTCCTCCATTAAATGTTTTCATTTTATACTGTGTAGTATAGCATTTGGCCTCAAAAGCAGTCTTCTTAGAGGTTTGGATGTTTTTGGATCTTGGAGTGGTTTCCATTTCGTCCTGAAAGTACTAAGGGCTAATAGTTTTACACCATTTTTTTTCTGGTGGATAAACCATGGAAGCTGGTGGCCAATATGATTGCTTCGTCTGAATGTCCAAATAGTTTGCTCATCAACCTGGGATGTGAAGGTGACTGCTCCATTTCTTGGTTCTAGTGCATGCAATAGGAATATAGATTTTTTCTGTTTCAGTCACAAGGAGGCTTTAGTGTTCTGGAAAAGTTTCTGTTTGGAAGTCTGTTTGCATGGGTTTATTTTTCTGTCTTTGTTTCTTTCTCTCTCACACATCGTCATGTATATATCAGAGAATCACAGAAGCAAAGAATTGTAGGGGTTGGAAGGGACTTCCACAGATCATCATATTATTTTATCTGTGACCTTTATGCATACAATGTACAAGATATAATAATATATGCCAGTCAATATTTTGAGATCATATATCCAGTGCAGGAATCATGTTATAGATGCATAGGTTTTTCACAGATTCTGTGAGTTGGATTTTACACAGTGTCATGTACTGAACAGTGCTCTCAGTGAAGTTTGCTAAGAGTTTTATCACTGTGTTTGATGTGTGGAGATTTAGCTAATGGCAATGAATCTTTGTGAAGTGCACATTTCCTTTTGAATTATGTCTCATTATCCTAAAACGAAGCAACTATACTTCCATTCAGTACCATTTTTTTTCTAACAGAAGAGACTGAACTAACAGATGTGTGGTTGTTAATCTGCAGATGTGAGAATTCAGAAGTGAAAAGCTTGATTTACTTGCTTGCTCAGTGCTCTGTTCTATATTTAGCTTTGGCTTGCTTTCACATGGGACAGAAAGCATGTCATGGTCCACAGGGGATCATCCAAGCGTGTCAGACTTGGGTATAGTACTTAAATCACTTTAAATCTCTTTGTTTTTTCCACCTATACTCTTTATTACTTTGTAACTCACAAAGATTTGTAGTAGTAGAATGTATTTTTGAAAGGTAGAAATTTGCACTTAGAAACCAGTTTTCAAATATTTGTATTCTTTCTCTTGTCTTTTAATGGAGTGAGAAAAGATATGATGATGTGCTAAAGACTCTAGTGGTGTCTGCAGTGTCTAAAGTTATTCTGAGGCCATGATGAAATCCACCGTGTATTAAAGTGGGACAGATGGAATATACACATTTTTAAGGGTTGAGATTTTGGCAGACATAAACACTGTCATATGCTAAGGAGAATCAAATTAAAATTGTAGATTCTGATATTCTTAATTTTAAGGCACATGCCTCAGTAAACGATCTGCCAGAATCTAGGATGAAGTCTTTGACTAAAGTGTAATACCTTTCTTTTCTAGGCGAGAGATGGTAATCCAGTTTAAGAAAGGAATCAAATTTTATAACCTTGGTCCTGACATGGAAGAGACCATGTAGTGTTATACAACTGCTATAAAATATATCCAGGACACCAACAGTCATTCATTTGTTCATTAACTGTACCAACAGTATGTTTCCAAAGTTATCCCCAGAAAACAGAGAAACCAGTTACTGGAATAACCTCTAAGCACTGACCGGTGTTCTGCCATTTTTCTGTGAGATTTAACAAAGGAAGTAGCAAGCTCTAAAAACAAAACAGAGGGATCTTTTAATCAGTTTTGCAAGTAACCTGTAATGAAGGAAGATACTGACAAGTACATCCTCTCTGCTGACTGTCACATTACTGCTAATAGGCTGTGGTCCACAGAGAAACCATGGTTATTCAAGTTGTAATTGCTTCAGTGTTTTTTGTTTTAAATAGGGACTGTGAATCAGAACTGCATTCCTCAGAGAAGACAAGGAGCAGCCGATGCACAGGAGCTGCACTTGCATTAAATAACAGAACCTTCTTACTATTTGGTTAAGTACAGAAATGTGCTGTCTGAGTGGCTTTTGGCAAATTTGGACATCTGCTCCTACAGCACAGGATGTCCGAGTGTATTACTAGCTCATGTGATCACTGCTGCTTAGTTATTCCATGCACAGGATTTTAGGTGTTTCAGCCAGCTATATCTTTCCCAAGATATTTTTCTTAAAAAGATTTTTACTTTAGGCTTTGATTTTCTACTGGGAACTGAACTTCAAAGAGAGCTTAAAGTCACGCCTTGGTAGAAATAATCAGAGACATTTAACTAGATGCTGTTGCTTTTCCAAATTCATGACAAGTTTGTATCTTGTATTTTGTTTTTAAAAACAAAACTACACTACAGATTTCCTATTAATGCTCGAAAAACATGAAACGCATGAAAAAACAGTCCTCATATCTTAAAGGCAAATATTTTTCATAACTGGTTTTCCATCCAGTTGCTGTATGACTTAATCACGTACTGTACATTTCTAACCTGTATCCCTCCAGAGTACTCTTTTTGAGAAATTCATACTGGGCTTGTCAGGAATAAACGTGTCACTCTTTAAAAACAGACTTACAGGCAAAACAACCCTGGATGTGGAGTGTGAGAAACTGAACTGCATGTACTACCCCTTTAACAATACGAGTTTAATTCCAATCTGTTCATACTGGTAAAATTGAATATTGGATCTTGGACTGATTTTCAGTTTTAGCCCTTACAGTGAGATCCTGTTTGTGTTAAGGGACAATGGGCTTCAGTTGTGATGCAAATTCTCTTAAAAATTCTAGTATTTCACTAGCTACACGCTATTCATCGCTGTCTGTGTCATTTAATTAGATTGAGACAATTACATTTTGTGAATAGCTATTGAATTATGTTAAAGATCCATCTACTTCAACATCCCATCTCATGCAGTCACCAAGTGCACTTTCTTAAGGAAAAGAACATGGCAAGCATATAATGGTATTTCCACAGAATGCTTTCTCACCTTGTAGTTATTTGTAGCTCAGAAGGTTCCTGAGTTATGAGCAATGGCTTTCTATTTATATTTAATTGCCCGCAGTGGATTTTCTTTCTGCTAATCTGTAGAGTTCCTTTTGCTGCTTTCGCAGAGTCCATTTGTTCCAGCAGTGGAAGTACCCACAAGGTAGGGTTTAGGAAAGCAGGAGCACTTGCTGACCACCCATAGAAAGCAATGGGAAGTTTGGTCTTCAAAATTATTATTAAAACCACTGTGATCCAGACACACTTCCCATTAATTTTCAGCTACCTTAGAAAGCAGTTCACTGCTGCAGTTTTAAAAATGCATAGCTGAATTTCAACAGCTCTCCAGCAAACTGATTGCAAAAAGAAGGCAGAGAACCCTGGCAGGGCCAAAAACTCAGGACACAAAAATCAACACCGTTGTTTTTCAAATGTATTTTGAACTTTTCTTGTGAAGAAATGTTACATTAATGTGATCGTGAACAGAACTGCAATATAAAATTACACATGAACATGGAAAACAGATTTTTTTTCTCTTACTAAACATAAATTCTGTTTACTTCGGGTACAATAAATTACATATTTCTCTTCCTCAGTTATGAGCTACCCTATCTTACTTACTTTAATCCAAGAATAATAGCACCCAAACCATTTCGCATGTAATGCAAGGAGGTGAAGGTCTCATGGCTGTGAGTGAGGTCCTTATTGAGCATTTCTAATCCTTTATCAGAAGGAAATCACTAAAGCACAGTAGAGACTAATGCGGTTATTTTATTTTTATCCTTTGGAAACACTTCCACTGTTAGCTTTTTTTTTTTTTTTTTTAATGCTGTGAGCAGCTATTTTGTGCAGTCTGAACACCAGATTTAAAGATGAACAAGTAAGCTTTATTCTCCCACTTACACTTCAGAAACAACATTTGAAACATTATGTGAACAACTTGTAATCTGGCCCCAAATTCTCTTCTAAGAGCTAAATGCTATCCCTTATCAGTGCAGTCCTTTAGGTTGCTATTGCAAGTTTGCAATTAAGCAGTAACAATTAATAGTGTGTTGCTGTGCTATCCTCAGAGCTGCCTGGTGAAAGCCTTCCTGCTGGACTGTACCTCTTATCACCCTACACCAGGGGACAGCTGGGAGGAAAAAGACACTGCCAGGAGTTTGGACTATGACCTTCGGAGGTCCCTTCTAACCTCAATTATTGGATTATTCTACCTCTTGTGACTTTGCATTAAGTGATTATGTTGGTTACAGTAAGGCTTTTTGTGATGCAGCATAGTGTGAGATCAAAGAGCCAGAAACAATGATGATTACTCCAACAAAAGACAGCTCCTTTTTTCCACCAAATCTTCTGCTGTACTGAAAATTAACACTTTTTCTGTTAGCTGTTCACTTCGAAGGTGACCCAGTAGACAAGCAGAAAATTGGTGGAAGAGATGAACACTGACGTAATAATGATAGTGGAATCTGTTCTCCTAGGTTTTTTAAATAGTACTATTTATTTTTCATATATAAATAGAGACGAGCTAATCCTATTTTCTACATGTGAATTCAGTATTTGTAAGTACTTGCTGAATATTTTTTTTCAGAAAAAATCCGACTGTAGATGGCTTAGAAAACTAAATAGCTTCTTGCTGTTTATAGCATATGAGTGGTCACTGAAATACAAAGGAGAAGCTTCTTCTCCCTTGAAGAGTGCATTTATATTTCTCTGATACAACATACCTGATTATGTATAAACAGGAAATTGTGTACTTACAGAATTACTGCTATGACAATATATATAAAAATCTGAGAGTGTGTGTAATGCTTTCAGAAATATTTCAACAGAAACAAATAACGCCATCCTCTGAAATAATGGCCAATTAATCACTCTGATTGTATTAACTAAATATTTCTTCATTAGTTTTTGACTGATTTAACCAAATATTTCCAATGCCATTTCACAGAAAATGAGACCAACATTTCTTTGTGCATTCAGACACTGCCCAATAAGCCTAGCATCTGGAACATTTTGTATTAAAACTATATAATACTGACCTCCTAAGAGACACATGATTTATGTCATGGCTGCCGTGGGTGTCGTGACTATAATCTTCTCATTGGGCTTATGGATCAGAAAGAGTAAGAAACGAACAAACCCTAGTACGACAGTTTTTAAGGCAACAACGTTATGAGAAACTCAGTACAACCCTAACGCTAACACTAAACACAAACCCTAAAAATAACCCTAACCCTAAAACGAACCATAACACTAACTCTAACTATACCCAAACCCGAACCATAACCCTAACCCTAAGCCAAACCATAAACACTAAACCTAACGCTAACCCTAACCTTAACCCTAACCCAACCCAAACCCTAACCCTAACCCTAACAATACCCAAACACGAAAAATAACCCTAACCCTAACCCTAACCATAAACCCTAACCCTAACCCTAACCCTAACCTAACCTTAACCCTAACACTAACCCTACAAGAATCCTTACCCTAACACTACAAGAACCCTAAACCTAACCCTAACGCTAACCCTAAGCCAAACCCTATCCCTAACACTAACCCAAAACCTAAACCTAACCCTAACCCTAGCCCTAACCTAACCCTAACCCTAACACTAACCCTAACTCAATTCCTAACCCTAACCCTAACCCAAACTATAACCGTACCCTAACCCTAACCCTAAACCTAACCCTAACCCAAATTGAAACCATACAGTAACCCAAAACCTAACCCTAAACTTAACCCAAAACCTAACACTAAACAAAAACCCTAACCCTAACGCTAACCCTAAGCTAACCATACCGTAACCCTAACCCTAACCCTAAATCCTAACCCTAACCCAAACCCTAAACCCTAAACTGAACCCAAACCCTAATCGGCACCCTAACCCTAACCCTAACCCTAACCCTAACCCTAACCCTAACCCTAACCCTACCCAAACCCTAACCCTAACCCTACCCTAAACCTAAGCCTAACCCTAACCCTACCCTAACCCTAACCCTAACCCTAACCCTAACCCTAACCCTAACCCTAACCCTACCCTATCCTTAACACTAACCCAAAACCTAACCCTAACCCTAAACCTAACCCTACCCTAACCGTAACCCTAACCCTAACCCTACCCTAACATTAACCCTAACCCTAACACTAACCCTAATGCTAACCCTAATCGTGCACCCTAACCCTAACCTAACCCTACCCAAACCCTAAACCTAACCCTACCTTAACCCTAAGCCATACCCTAACCCTGACCCTAACCCTAACACTAGCGCTACACTAACCCTAACACTAACCCTAACCCTATCCCTAACCCTGCCCTAACCCTAAAACTAAGCCATACCCTAACCCTAACCCTAACCTAACCCTACACTAACCCTTACCCTAACCCTAACCCTAACCCTAACCCTAACCCTAACCCTAACCCTAACCCTAACCTAACCCTAACCCTAACCCTAACCCTACACCAAAGATAACTCTAACCCCAACCCTATCCCTAACCCTGCCCAAACCCTAAAACTAAGCCATACCCTAATCCTAAGCCTAAACCTAACCCTGACCATAACCCTACCCTAACCCTAACCCTAAGCCATACCCTAATCCTAACCCTAACCCTAACCATAACCCTAACCCTACACCAAAGCTAACCCTAACCCCACCCCTGTGGGAATACAAAAAGTATATTTAGAGCTGCAGCTGTGGAACAGAATAAACAGCATGAGAGAGGAAGGCTGAGAACCAAGGACACTTCCAGAAGAAGAGGAAAACAAGTTCAAGTAAGCTGCATGCTAGCAGACCCCAATTGGAGGAGGAGTGCATGGCTTGGGAAGACTCACAGCCCTGATTGGATAATTGCCTGTATGCAAGGTTAAGGACTGTTTTGGGAAGTTATACTGTTGACATGTAAAGGCGGGTGGGAAAGTTACAGAGAGTTTGTGAAAGTATATAAGGGATGTTAAAACCTGTAATAAAGGATTTGGATCGTTCACATCTGAGTCCGTGCTCGAGACACTGCAAATGGCGCCCACTGCGTGGTGCAAATCAAGCCGCGGCTGAGCGAGCCCGGTCCGGCAGCGTCGCCCGACTGAACTTCAGAGAGATTGTTTCACGCGCGCCCGCACCGTTCTGCAGGACAGAAGGTGAGCAGTCGGGAACCATGGGGAGTTCACTAACGAAGGAGCAACAAGTAAATCTTGAAGTATTACGGATAGTTTTAAAGTTCCAGGATCAGCCTGTATCTAACTCAGAATTAGCTACTTTTCTTAAATGGATAAGCAAAAATGTCCCTGAATTTCCAAAAACTGGGTTCTCTCTTGATGGAGAACTCTGGGACAAAATTGGCATAAAACTCTGGGAGGCTTCTATTACTAAAGACAGAACGGCTGCCAAACTTTTACCTGCTTGGCGCCAAATAATGGAAGGGCTTAAACAAATTCGACAAGGAAGAAGTTCTTCCGGCTATGCCCTATCGCCCTCCCTCCTACCCTCGCCGCTGCCCCCTGATTCGGGAAGCGGCCCCTGCCCGGACTCGATCCGCGGCTCCGACGCCCCCCCCCGACCGGGGAGAAGAGAAACCGCAGCCCCCCTCAGCGCTCCCGCCCTCCGTTCCGCCTCCGTCACTCGTCGCGCCGCTCCCGCCCTCCGCTCCGCCTCCGACGGTCGCTGCGTTCCTACCGCCCCCGTCGCTCGTCGCGCCTCCCCCGCCCTCCGCTCCGCCCTCCGCTCCGCCCTCGACAGTCGCCGCGCCCCTGCCGCCGTCAGCCCCAGCTGCGTCGCCTACTGCTGCGGCTCTGCAGACGGTGTGTAACTTGCTTAAAAATGAGAACGAACCAGAACCAGTGGATCTTTCAGATTCTGGTTCAGTAGACCCGGAAGACAAATCGAACATTCTCCCTCCTGACGATAATTTGGAGGGAGCGGGAAAGAAAATTTTTTCTACAGCGTCCTATGGGGTTTTAGAGCAGTGCAGAAAAGAAGCAATATTACGGGGTGATGCTGATATGTTGCAAGCCTTTCCTGTGTTGTATCATGCAAACCAGCCCCCCCAGTGGGAATCTCTGCCTTACGAGGCAGTGAAGGAGCTAAGGAAGTCAGTCAGAGATTATGGAATTCAGTCTCCCTTTACATATCATCTTTTGACTGCAATCGGTGACAGTTATGTTATGACCCCTCATGATTGGAAAATTTTGTTACGAACAATCCTGTCTCCCATGCAATACACCGTGTTTATGACCGAGTATCGGGAACTGGCTACTATCCAGGCTATGAATAATTTGAATAACTTCAATCACATCGGCATAGAGGAACTCATGGGGGAGGGGGCCCGGGCAATACCTCAGGCCCAGGCACAGATAGACAGGCAATGCTTTGAACAAGTTAAGACTTTGGTGTTGCGTGCTATCCGTCGGATACCCGACACTAATTCATCTAGCACATCATTTACATCAATTAGGCAGGAGGCCGCCGAGCCCTACATTAAATTTCTTGACCGTTTGCAAAATACACTAGAGAGGCAAGTAGAAAATCAAGCTGCCCGGGAAGCTTTGCTTAAGCAATTAGCAATAGAAAATGCAAATGCAGATTGTAGAAAGGTCCTACAATCTTTAAAGAATGCAGATCCATCCATTACTGACATGATTAAAGCCTGTCAAGATGTAGGAACAGAAAGCTATAAAATGGCTTCACTAGCAAACACCCTGGCAGCCCAGCTTGGTACAGGGAAAGCTCAAAAAATAAAGTGTTACAATTGTGGGGAACCTGGTCATGTACAAAGGGACTGTAAAAAGCCTAAACAAGCAGATAAAAATGCTTGTGCTGTTCCAACACGTCCCTGTCCCCGGTGTGGGAAGGGGATGCACTGGGCGAGAAACTGCCGATCTAAACTCCCTGTTGCTGCACGGCCCTGCAGTCTGCCGGGAAACGGGAAGAAGAGCGCAAGGCCGCGCGCTATGACAGGAAATACGGTCCCGAATCCGCCGGCCGCTGCCTGGCCAGCTCACTCAGACCAGCCACTGCCGGCAGCGCAGGAGTGGATTTGGCCACCGCCCAGTCAGTGACGCTAACTGATACCGACGTGACTCTTATTCCAACAGGGGTAATGGGCCCCCTCGGGGATGGGCGCAGTGCCATCCTGATAGGACGTTCTTCTGTTACACGGATGGGACTTTTTGTTTTACCGGGAGTTATAGATGCTGACCACACTGGGGAAATTAAGATAATGGCATGGACACCCTCACCCCCCTGCTTTATTCCCAAAGGTCAAAAAATAGCACAATTAGTCCCTTTTCATTCTATGGCTGAACCTGGTATTGGGGATCGAATTGGTGGATTTGGAGGCATGGGCAAGCCTGCTGTGCTATAGACTACACAAGTATCACAAGACAAACCATTATTATCATGTTTAGTGAATGGCAGGCAGTTATTAGGCCTAGTGGATACTGGAGCTGATGTTACCATCGTTAAGTCAAGTGAATGGCCCTCTGAATGGCCACTAAAATACCCTAATTCTGCTATTGTAGGAGTTGGGGGCGTGCAGCAGCCCAAACAAAGTGCCCGAATTTTACCTTTTGAAGGGCCTGACGGTCGCATTGCTCACACTGCTCCTTACATCTTGCCAGTTCCCTATACTCTGTGGGGTCGTGATCTCTTAAGTCAATGGGGCATGATTTTGCAGACAAATTTTCAATAAGGGCCATTGATTGGCAGCAACCTATACCCCTACTTTGGAAATCAGAACAACCAATCTGGGTAGATCAGTGGCCCTTAACAAAGGAAAAGTTGCTGCATTTACATGAGCTAGTTCAAGAACAGCTGGATGCTGGTCACATAGTGCCTACCACCAGCCCTTGGAATACTCCAGTGTTTGTTATCTTCAAGAAGAGTGGAAAATGGAGGCTTCTGCAGGACCTGCGTGCTATCAATGCAGTAATTGAGCCCATGGGGGCATTGCAGCCTGGTCTCCCTTCGCCTTCAATGTTACCATTGAATTGGCCTATAGCAGTCATTGATTTAAAAGACTGTTTTTTTACCATTTTGCTTCATCCAAAAGACGCACCACGATTTGCTTTCTCAGTGCCCTCCATCAACCAACAGAGCCCTGCTCAGCGGTATCATTGGACTGTGTTACCACAAGGAATGCTTAATAGTCCAACAATATGTCAACTGACTGTAGCAAATGCAATACAACCAGTACGAAAAGCCAAACCTCATGTCCTTATTTATCATTACATGGACGATATATTAATAGCAGCAGAACAGGAAGAGACCCTAAAGGACACTTTAATGCTTGTGAGGCAGGCAGTTCAATCTGTTGGTTTACAAATAGCGGAAGAAAAAGTGCAAATTAGTTCTCCATGGAAATACTTAGGATGGAAAATTACATCTCATACCATTCAGCCACAAATCCTCAAAATAATACCTCACGTACAGACATTGAATGATCTGCAAAAATTGTTAGGAACCATTAACTGGTTACGACCGCTTTTGGGTATTACTACTCAAGAGCTGCACCCTCTGTTCCAGCTACTCAAAGGAGATCCGGATTTAACCTCTAAGAGACAGTTAACACCACAAGCGTTACAATGCTTAGATTCAGTAATGACATCACTGCAACATCGATATAGCCATCGTGTTTGTTTTTCACTGCCAGTAGCTCTTGTAATAATATCAAATTCCTATCAGCCATATAGCTTGTTATGTCAATGGGATACCTCAAGAAAAGATCCTCTCATTATCCTGGAATGGATATTCTTGCCACATACCTTTTCAAAAACCGTTACATCACGAGTGGAGATGTTTGCAATGCTAATACAGCGAGGTCGTCATCGTTTACAGATCTTACGAGCTCTTGACCCTGATTGCATCTACATACCTGCTACTAAAAAAGATTTAGATTGGTTGCTCGCACAGTCACTCGTTTTACAAACTGCTATGGCAGGCTATACTGGACAGATCTCCACTCATCCCCCAAAACATCAGTTACTGCATAATTTGAGTGATCTGCCCCTTTCTACTAATATTTTACTTTCACATGTTTCAATACCTAACGCTGTTACTGTATTTACAGATGGCTCCGGCAAGACACAGCGGGCACTGGTTCTCTGGCGCGCAACTGCTACACAATGGCAGTCAGATGTACATGTTGTGGACGGATCACCTCAAGTTGTAGAACTCGCTGCGGTAGCTCGGGCTTTTCAAATTTTTTCAAATCAAAAGCTTAATATAATAACTGATTCTTTGTATGTTACAGGTATCATTCAGTGGATTGAAGGATCTTTTCTTAAGGAAGTTAACAACCCTGCTTTGTTTGCGCAGCTCAAGCGAGTTTTACATTATGTTTCTCACCGTACTCTCCCTTATTTTATTATGCATATTCGATCACACACTACATTGCCTGGTCCTTTAGCTGAGGGCAACCGTAAGGCTGATCAAGTCACAGTCGCCTTTGCTACACCTCAATTGTTCCAGCAAGCGCGACTCTCCCATCAGTTTTTTCATCAGAATAGGAGAGCTTTACAAAAACAATTCCAACTGACAGCAGATCAAGCCCGTAACATTATTCTAACATGCCCAGACTGCCAAGCAATTGCCCCTTTGCCTCAGATTGGGACAAATCCCCGTGGCACAGAGCCTCTTCAGCTGTGGCAGACAGATGTCACTCATGTTCCTGAATTTGGCCGTCTAAAATTTGTCCATGTTACAATAGATACTTATTCTTCATACATATTTGCCACAGCACATACAGGCGAACGCAGTCGCGATGCCCGTAAACATTGGTTATCTGCTTATGCTGCTATGGGGATTCCACATACTATAAAAACAGATAATGGACCTGCGTACACTTCTAAGGCCACTCGAACTTTCCTCCAAGAATGGGGTGTTAGACATATTACAGGCATTCCTCATTCTCCCACCGGGCAAGCTATCATTGAGCGTGCTCATCAAACATTGAAATCCATTCTTAATAAACAAAAAAGGGGGAATACGGGGGATACACCACAGGAAAGATTATGTAAGGCTTTGCTTGTGCTGAATTTTTTGAATCGTGATCATGCAGATACAACTTGTGTGGGCCGTCATTTTGGGGCCTCCCCAATGCTCAAAGAACGGCCAATGGTTAACATTCGGAATATGGCCACAGGGCATTGGGAAGGTCCTGTACCACTGATAACATGGGGTCGTGGATATGCTTGTGTTTCCACAGGGACTGGTCCCACATGGGTTCCAGCACGATATGTTCGGCCTCATCTCAAGGCAGAAAATAGCATCCAGCCTTTATGATTACTGGGACTCTATGCTTCTTTTATTCTTTTATTGTAGTAGTAGATCAAATGTGAAGAATTATTAGGCATTATCTAGATTGTTGTGTGCTTCTTCTATCTCAATAGTAGATCAAGTGTGAATTAGACAGGATTTGATGTTACCACTGTTGGAGTCGATGGAAATAACACTTCTAATGTATTAGGAATGCACGGTTATGATGTTATTAGCCTATCAGTTAACTTTTTTCTAATTTGCAAAGACAAAACCTGGTAACGAATCCTAGGCAAAGGTATGATTTGGTGTTTTAGAATGATCAATTCTTTTTCAATCCACTAATCAGAATAGTTTCTTTGTAATCATGCATCATTTGAGACAGAGGCGTATGCTAAGAGAGCTAACCTTGATAGTTTATTCTGTTTTGCAAGCAGATGTTCCACTTGGGCTCCGTATCACGCGCTGGCCACGCGGATGCGGTGTACAAATGGAAAAATTTCTGCAGACCCTGAGAAGAGTAAAGGCACAGGGGAATCTGTGGTGGGTGTGAGGGGAAAAGTGCACCTTGAAGCAGGGGACACCCTGCTGGCACTGCCTATCACATCCACCACTGACATGTTCCTTTTCTCTCTTCTTTCTGGTAGTTTGCCATTTCTCAAGGGTCAATAGTTAATAATGCGCTTGCTTAGGGAGTTTCTGCTTCTCACATACATAAATCTAAAATGAATGTCTGTGTGTGTGTGAGTGCGTGTATGTTGACTAAAAACCCTAACCCTCTGTGTTGCTCTGAATGCACAGTTCGCTTGTTTCTGCTATTGAGATGTCTTGTCTCTCAGATCCAGCATACCCTGAAACAGCACCGCTCAAGCTTCAGCCACAATCACCAAGTTAGCTGGCAAAGGAAAGTAGTATCACAAGTGATGCTCTAGCAGGCTTACCTACTCATGTTGATTCTATTTGGCATGCAATTTTATTCCTTCTATTCAGTTACTGGTACACAAAGAATGGGACCATCAGGGATTCTTTTCCAGGTTGCAGGAATCTAAAACCATGGGTGAAATGTGTCTTTGTTTACTTCTTGTTAAGTGTAAGAATATTTTGTGTCCTTAGAATATGATTACCTTGTCTCTTTTCTTACATTCAGCAATATTGTTAAAGAGTGTTATTAATTTGTAATAAGTTAATAGTTTGCTAATAAATAAAAAAGGGGGAATTGTGGGAATACAAAAAGTATATTTAGAGCTGCAGCTGTGGAACAGAATAAACAGCATGAGAGAGGAAGGCTGAGAACCAAGGACACTTCCAGAAGAAGAGGAAAACAAGTTCAAGTAAGCTGCATGCTAGCAGACCCCAATTGGAGGAAGAGTGCATGGCTTGGGAAGACTCACAGCCCTGATTGGATAATTGCCTGTATGCAAGGTTAAGGACTGTTTTGGGAAGTTATACTGTTGACATGTAAAGGCGGGTGGGAAAGTTACAGAGAGTTTGTGAAAGTATACAAGAGATGTTAAAACCTGTAATAAAGGATTTGGATCGTTCACATCTGAGTCCGTGCCTGAGACACTGCACACCCCTACCCCTAACCCTGCTCAAACCCTAAAACTAAGCCATACCCGAACCCTAACCCTAATGCTAACCCTTACCCTAACCCTACCCTAACCCTAACCCTAAGCCATACCCTAACCCTAACACTAACCCTAACCCTAACCCTACACAAACCCTAATCCTAACCCTAACCCTAACCCTAACCCTAATTCTAACCCTACACAAACCCTAACCCTATCCCTAAATCTAACCCTAACCCTAAGCCATACCCTAACCCTAACACTAACCCTAACCCTAACCATACACAAACCCTAACCCTAACCCTAACCCTAACCCTAACCCTAACCCTAACCCTAACCCTAACCCTAACCCTAACCCTAACTCTAACCCTACACAAACCCTAACCCTATCCCTAAATCTAACCCTAACCCTAACCCTAACCGAAAATCCTAACCCTAACCCTAACCCTAACTCTAATACTAAACTTACAAAAACCCAAACCCTAACCCTAACCCTAACGCTAACCCTAACCCTAAACCTAACCCTAACCCTACCCTAACCCTAACCCTAACACTAACCCTACCCTAACATTAACCCTAACCTTAACCCTAATACTAACCCTTACCCTAACCCTAACCCTAACCATAACCCTAACCCTAACCTTAACCCTAACCATAACCCTAACCCTAACCTTAACCCTAACCATAACCCTAACCCTAACCCTAACTCTAACCCTAAACTTTAACCCTAACCCTAACCCTAACCCTAAACTTTAACCCTAACCCTAATCCTAACCCTGAACTTAACCCTAACCCTAACCCTATCCCTAACCCTTACCCTAACCCTACACTAACCCTAACCCTAACCCTATCCCTAACCCTGCCCTAACCCTAAACCTAAGCCATACCCTAACCCTAACCCTAAACTAACCCTAACCCTAAGCCATACCCTAACCCTAACCCTACACTAACCCTAACCCAAACCCTATCTCTAACACTAACCCTCAACATAAACCTAACCCTAACCCTAAACCCTAACCCTAACTCTAACCCACCCTAACCCTAACCCTAACCATAACCCTCACCCAAACCGTACCCTAACCCTTACACAAAACCTAAACCTAACCCTTACCCTAACCCTAACACTAACCCAAACCCAAAACCCAAACCATAACCCTAACCCTAACCCTACACTAACCCTACACTAACCATAACCCTAACCCTAACTCTACCCTAACACTAACACTAACCCTAAACCCTAACCATAACCCTAACCTTAACCCCAACCCTAAACATAAAAATAACCCTAACCCTAACCCTAAACCAAACCCTAACCCCAACCCTAACCCTAACCCAAACCCAAACCCAAACCCTAAACCCTAACCCTAATCATAACCCTATCCCTAACCCTAAACCTAACCCTAACTGTAACGCTAACCCTACCATAACCCTAACCCTAAACCCTAAACCCTAGCCTTCACCCTAACCCGCACCCTAACCCTAACCCTAAACCTAACCCTAAACCTTACCCTAGATCTAAACCTAAGCCTACCCAAATTTGGACCAAAACCCTAACCCAAGCCCAAACCCTTACCGTAACCCTAACACTAATCCTAACCCTAACCCTAACCTTAACCCTAACCCTACCCTAACCCTAACCCTACCCTAACCCTAACCCGAAACTTAACCCTAACCCTAACGCTAACCCTATCCCTAACTTTAAATCTAACCCTAGCCCTAACCCTAAACCTAACCCAAACCGTAACCCTAACACTTACCATAACCCTAACCCTACCCTAACCCTAACTCTAACCCAAACATTTACCCTAACCCTAACCGTCCCCTAACCTGAACCCTACTCTACCCTAACCCTAGTCCTATCCCTACCCTAACCCCAACCCTATCTCTAACCCTAACCCTAAACCCTAGCATTAACCCTAACCCTAACCCTAACTCTATCTTTATTCATATCCCTAACCCTAATCCAAACACTAACCCTAACCCTAATCCAAACACTAACCCTAACCCTAATCTAACCCTAACCCGAATAAAATCCTAACCCTCACACTTACAAAAGGCTAAATATTTCTTTGATTCCAAAAATTAAAAACAACCCTACCTAACCTAACCCTGACCCTACCCCTGACACTAACCCAAACCTAACCCTTACTAACCTTTACACTAAAACCATAAATATTACACCAAAGCATAAGCAGAAACCTAACCCTAACAATACCCTGCCCTAAAACTTACCATACCCTAACAGTAACCCTAACCCATCCCTAACCCTAACCCTACCCTAATCCTAACCCTAACCCTAACCTTAACCCATACTCTAACCCTAACCCTAACCCTAACCTAAACCTAAATGTAAGCCTAATCCTAACCCTTGCCCTTACAATTGCCCTAGCCCTAACCCTAGCCCTTTTCCTATACCTAACCCTAATCTCAACCCTGATCCTACTTTATCCCTAACCCTAACACTAATCCCAGGCCTATCCCTAACAATAACCCCAAATCTAAATTGATATCTTATCCTATTCCAAAACTTAACCCTAACCCAAGGCCTAACCCTACTGTGACCCTTCCACTCAAAAAGAAGCCTACCCATGGAATAAATACAAATTGAATCCTAAACCTAACCCTAAACCTAAACCTAGTCCTGACATGAACACTCAACCTAATCCTATCCATTCCTATAATCATAAAATTGAGAAAAATTTTATCCCTAACCATAATCTAAATCTAATCCTAAACCTAAAACAATCCCAAACCCTTTCCCTATCTCTAACGCAATACCGAACCCTACCCTGATAGTAAATCTCAAAGTTTCACTACCACTATCCCTCAACTAAATCTACACAAATGCCTATCCTTAACACTAAACCTAACACTAATTCTTTATCCTAACTGTAACCTAACACTTCCCCTAATCCTAACCATAACCCAAACCCTAGCCCCTAATTCTCTTCCGAACCCTAGCCTGAAATCTAACACTTACCCTAATACCAACCCTTTCCCTAAACATAAACCTAACCCTACCAGAAAATAACCCTTGCAAAAATCCTACTTTAACACCAACCCCAAGTTTATGCCCAAGCCTAAGCCTGACACACATAGCATCAGATTACCACAACCCTCACCTAACTCTAACCCCAACCCTGACACTAACACTAACCCTAATCCTAGTCCACATCCCCTATTCCAATTCCTAAACCCAACGCAAACACCACACCAAAAGCAAGGCCTACCATTTTCTATGCCTGAAACTCAACGTAAACCTAAACCTTACTCTAACCCTACAACAAATCCTAACCATTACCCTAACTGTAACTCTAAGTCTACCTTGAATCTAAATCTGACCCTAAAACAAAACCAAAGACCTTCACATTGCACACCTTAACAATTCAACAAAACCTACACCTAAACCTAAACCTACATCTCATCATAACCCTAAGCCTGTACCCTAGCACTAACCCTAGGCCTAACCGTACCCTGAACCTTAAACTCAAATTATCCCTACCCCTTAACCTTAACCTAAATCTACACCAAAAGCTATCAGCTATCCCTAATCCTAAACCTAACACTTATCCTAACCTTAACACTAACCCTTTACCTAAGCCTATCCAAAAACCTAGCGCTTAAACTTAGTTAACACCTAGTCTTATTCCTAAAACTAACCTGAACCCTAACCGCAACCCTTACCCTAAACCTAAACCTAACCCTACTCTAACCCTAATCCTTGCCCTAAATACTACCCTAAAACCCAAACACAAGTTTAAGACCTACCCTAAACTTTAAACAAAGCACCAGATTACCACAACCCTCACCTAACTCAAACCCAAAACCTAGCCCTAATACTAACCCCAAATCCAATCCAAACACCAAACCTACTCCTATTCCTAAACCTTATCTTAACCATAAACCAAACCCAAGGCCCTCCCCTTCTCTCAGCCTAACACTCAAACTGACCTATACCCAAAACTAACCCTAAATTTAAACCTAACTTTAACCCTTACCTTATCCATCTTCTAAGGCCTAACCCTACTCTGACCAGAAGTCTAATATTTTCTAACACCTACCCCTTACCCAGAAAATAATCTACATAAAAACCTAAGCCTAAACAAAAAACCTAACTCTCATCCAAACACCAACACTTAACCTTACTCTAACTGAAAACCTAGTACTAAACCATACCTCACCCGTGACCCTATTCCTAAAACAAACCAGAATTCTAACCTGTACCCTAACCAAAACCCTAAGCTCAACCCCAAGACTAAAACAAAGCATCAGATTAGAGCAGATCTCCCCTTACACTAACCCCAATAATATCCCCAGTACTAACCCCAAACCCAATTCAAACAACAAAACTATACCTATTCCTAAACCTAAAACTAAGCCAGAACCAAAACCAAGGCCAACCCTTTCTCTCAGCATAACTCTCAAACTAAACTATACATGAACTAGATATACTGAATAGGTATATGGAACTACACCTGAAAATCAAATCCTAACCCTCATGCTTACAAAAGGCTAAACATTTCTTTGATTCCAAAAATTAAAAACAACCCTACCTAACCTAACCCTGACCCTTCCCCTGACACTAACCCAAACCTAACCCTTACTAACCTTTACACAAAAACCATAAATATTACACCAAAGCATAAGCAGAACCCTAACCCTAACTATACCCAACCCTATACCTTACCATACCCTAATCGTAATCATAACCCTAACCCAAACCCTAAGAGTAAACCTAACCAAAACCTAACCCTAACCCTAACCCTAAACCTAAACCTAAACCTAACCCTAACCCTACCCTAACCCTAATCCTAAACCTAACATTAAATATAATCTTAAACCTCAGCCTTATACTAAACATAAACTTAAAAATAAACCCTAACCCTAACCCTACCCTAAACCTAACCCTAACTCTAACCCTAAACCTAACGTTAACCCTAAACCTAACCGTAACCCTAACCCTATCCTTCGCCTAACCCTTACCCTAAACCAAACACTAAACGTAACCCTAAACCTAACCCTAATCCTTACACTAACCCTAACCCTTACACTACCCTAACCCTAACCATAACCCCACCCTAAACCTAACCATAACCCTACCCAAACCCTAACCCTAACCCTAACCCTACCCCAACCCTAACCCTAACCCTAACACTTACCCTAAACCTAAACCTAAACCTAAACCTAACCCTAATCTAACCCTAACCCTAACCCTATCCCTAACACTAACCCTAACAATAATACTAACCCTTACCCTAACCCTAAACCTAACCCTAATCTAACCCTAACCCTAACCCTAACTGTAACCCTAACCCTAACCCTACCCTACCCTAACCCTACCCTAACCCTAACGCTAACCCTAACCCTAGCACTACCCCTAACCCTAACCCAAAACCTAAACCTAATCTAACCCTAACCCTATCCCTAACTGTAATTTTAACTCTACCCTAAACCTAAGCATAACCCTAACCCTAGCCCTAACCCTAACCCTAACCCTAATCCTAATCTTAAACCTAGCATTAAATCTAATCTTAAACCTCAGCCTTATACTAAACATAACCTTAAAAATAACCCCTAACCCAAACCCTACCCTAAACCTAAACCTAACTCTAACCCAAAACCTAACGCTAACCCTAACCCTAACCATAACACTAACCCTATCCTTCGCCTAACCCTTACCCTAAACCAAACACTAAACGTAACCCTACACCTAACCCTAATCCTTACTCTAACCCTGACCCTTACACTACCCTAACCCTAACCATAACCCTACCCTAACCCTAACCATAACCCTACCCTAAACCTAACCATAACCCTACCCTAACCCTAACCCTAACCCTTACCCTAAACCCTAACCCTAACCCTAACCCTAACCCGAACCCTAGCCCTTACCATAACCCTAAGCCTAACCCCAATCTAACCCTAACCCTAACCCTAAGCCTAACCCTAACCCTAACCCTAATCTAACCATAACCCTAACCCTAACCCTAAACCTAACCCTAGCCCTAACCCTAAACCTAACCCTAAACCTAACCCTAACCCTAACCCTAACCCTTACCATAACCCTAACCCTAACCCTAAGCCTAACCCCAATCTAACCCTAACCATAACCCTAACCCTAACCCTAAGCCTAAGCCTAACCCTAACCCTAACCCTAACCCTAATCTAACCCTAACCCTAACCCTAACCTAAACCTAACCCTAGCCCTAACCCTAAACCTAACCCTAAACCTAACCCTAATCTAACCAAAAACCTAACCCTAACCCTAACCGTAAGCCTAAGCCTAACCCTAACCCTAATCTAGCCCTAACCCTAAACCTAACCCTAGCCCTAACCCTAAACCTAACCCTAAACCTAACCCTAACCCTAACCCTAACCCTTACCATAACCCTTACCCTAACCCTAAGCCTAACCCCAATCTAACCCTAACCATAACCCTTACCCTAAGCCTAAGCCTAACCCTAACCCTAATCTAACCCTAACCCTAACCTAAACCTAACCCTAGCCCTAACCCTAAACCTAACTTTAAACCTAACCCTAATCTAACCAAAAACCTAACCCTAACCCTAACCGTAAGCCTAAGCCTAACCCTAACCCTAATCTAGCCCTAACCCTAAACCTAACCCTAGCCCTAACCCTAAACCTAACCCTAAACCTAACCCTAAACCTAACTCTAATCTAACCCTAACCCTAACCCTAACCCTAACCCTTACCCTAACCCTTACCCTAACCCTATCCCTTTGACCCCAACACAAAACCCAGATTGAGCCCGACCCTAACCTATTTAGCATAGGGTGTATGTAGGGTTAATTTGACTTTTAGGGTCAGAGTAGAGTTAGGTCATGTGTTAGGGTTAAGGTTAAGAATAGGATTCAGATTCAAATTAGGTTTCAGGTTCCTATTAGGGATAGGCCTCAAATTAGTGTTAAGGTTAGGGTTAGGGTTAGGATAAGGGTTGAGGTTAGGGTTTGGAATAGGTAAAGGGTTAGTGTTAAGGCCAGGGCAAGTGTATGGTTTAGGGTTCAGATTGGATTTAGGGTTAGGTTTAGATGTAGGTTTGGTTTGATCGTTAGGGTGTGAGAAGGCACCGGCCTTGGATTTCATTTTGAGATTGGGTAAGGTTTAGGAATAAGAATAACATTGGTGTTTAAAAGATGATTAGTGTTAGTATTAGGGATAGGCTTACGGTTAGAGTTTAGTTAGGGTTGTTAGTTTTAGGGTGAGGGATAGGGGTATGGTTTGGTCTAGTACTTGGGTTAGGGTTTGGGATAGTAATAGCATTAGTGTTAGGGTTAGGGTTCCGTTAGGGTTGTGGTAATCTGATGCTAGGTGTCGGGATTAGAGTTGGGCTTAAATGTGGGTTTGGTTTTTAGGGTCAGAGTTAGGGTTAGGGTAGAGTTAGAATTAGGGTAATAGGATTAGGATAAAGATTAGGTTAAGATTAGTGTTGGCTTTAGGGTTGTGCCTGGGAGAAGGGTTAGTGTTAGGGATAGACTTAGGGTAAGAGTAAGTGTTAGGAATAGGGATAGGTTTGGGGAAAGTTTCAGAGTTTGGATTGGATTTATGATTAGGGTTAGGGACAAAGATTTTTTTAGATTTATGATTAGATTTAGGGAGAAAAGTAGGCTGACTTTTGGTGTTAGCAGTAGGTTTAGGGTCAGGGTTAGGTTTAGGATTCCATTTGTATTTATTGGTAGAGGTAGGGTTAGTTTGAGTGTAAAGGTCACAGTAGGGTTAGGCCTTGGGATAGGGTTAAGGTTCGGAATAGGATTAGGATTAAAATGATGTCACGGGTTAGTGTTACGGTTAGGCCAGGGTTTGGTGTTAGGGTGAGGGATAGCTTAGGATCAGGGTTGAGGTCAGGGTTAGGTATAGGAAAAGAGTTAGTGTTAGGGCTAGGGCAATTGTAAGGGTAAGGCTTAGGCTTAGATATTAGGGTTAGGTTTAGGCGGAGGTTTGGTTCGAGTGTCAGGGTGAGAGAAGGGGTAGGCCTTGGCTTTGGTTTTGGGTTACATCGTACAAATCATCACATACATTAGCTGGGGTGGGAGGTGCAAGGAACAGCCAGCAAAGTGCTGAGTTCATTCAAATCAGAGCCCTAGCCCTTACAAATACAAACTGATGTGAAAAATTGACACAATGTACAAAAATGGTTGGGATCAATTAACTGGGTCTGAGCGCTGTTGGGTATTTCTAATGCAGATTTGTATCCTCTTTTGGAACTACTGAAAGGGGATTCTGATTTATGCTCTCCCTGCAGTCTTGGCTCTGAAGCGGCTAGTGCCTTGCAAAAAGTTGCCGCAGCTATCGCTAACAGACAAGCTCATCGGTGTGCCCCGGAGTTACTTTTTTTTTCTAATGATCCTCAACCCTGCTCGACAACCTCATGCGCTAATTTTTCAGTGGGATTTTCAAAGGCCAGACCCACTATTCATTATTGAATGGATTTTTTTGCCAAACCAGTTGACAAAGACAATCCTGACACAGCATGAGATGTTTGCTTCCCTGAGAATCAAAGCTAGGCAGCGCTTGCTGATGTTATCCGGGGTAGACTTTTCCTGGATTTGTTTACCCGTGACAAATGTGTATTTACAATGGCTTGATCAGCAAGCAGATGCCTTTAGCATGGCATTGGCAGGCTATACAGGCAGTCTTACTTCCCACGCACCGTCACACAAGCTATTGAACCTCAATGTTCACTTCACATCCACACCAAAAAGAAGTGATCAGCCGCTGCAGGCCCTTACCAGATTTACGGATGGGTCTGGAAGATCACACAATTCAGTTATTTTATGGTGGGATAATCAACAGAAACAATGGGATTCGGATATTGAAATTGTTTCTGGTTCTCCACAAATAGTGGAACCAGCTGCTGTTGTCCGAGTTTTTCGGAAATGGTCCACGCCTTTCAATCTTATTACCGACTCAGCTTATGTTGCAGGAATTGCTCAGTGAGCAGAAGCATCCGTATTACGCAATATTTCTCGCTCTTCATTGTTTATTTTGTTCCAGGAACTTATTTTTCTTCTAGACTCCTGCACTCATCCTTCTTTTGTAATGCACATCCGCTCACACACATCTTTACCTGGTTTCACGGCAGAAGGGAATCGTCAAGCTGATATGTTGACACTGTCGGTCCGTGTTTTACCAGACCGAATAGCGCAAGCTAAACTTAGCCACTCCTTCTTTCACCAGAATGCTGGAGGTCTTAAACGACAGTTTGGGCTTACCTCCCAACAAGCATCAAACATTATAGCGGTATGTCCCGAGTGCCAGAGGCAATCTTTCCCATCAACAGCAGGGGGGGTTAACCCCAGAGACCTGCGGAGCCTCCAGCTATGGCAAATGGATGTCACACATTACCCAGAGTTCGGTAAGCTAAAATATATCCATTCCTCGATTGATACTTTTTCCGGAGTTTTATTTTCCTCTTGTCATACAGGAGAAAAGGCACGAGATGTTCGCAAGCGTTTGCTGCGTGCTTTTGCTACATTAGGTATCCCTTCCCAATTAAAAACAGATCATGGTCCCGCATATACCTCTGCTGCGACAAAAGCCTTCCTGGATTCCTGGGGCATTATGCACATCACCGGGATCCCTCATTCCCCTACAGGTCAATCACTGATTGAGCGGTCACACCAATCTTTAGCACAACAGAAAGGGGGAATGGGAGCTTCCCCTCCTGAGGCATGACTACATAAAGCTCTTTATGTTTTTCACTTTTTGAATTGTTCTCTGCTAGATACCAATCCCCCGATAGTCCGACATGTTAGCTCAAATACCACATTGGAAAGAAGAATCAAGGCTCCGGTGTTGATTCGCCGCCCAGAAACAGGTATGATAATGGGGCCATATCCTCTTGTCACATGGGGGAGAGGTTATGCTTGTGTCTCCACAGGAAAAGGCCCCAGGTGGATTCCCGCGAAGAACGTGAAACCATACCAGGAGGAACAGACTTCGTCGACAACAGATGAAAACACAACCAAGGAAGGATGAGACCAGCTACTGTATGGACTTGACTTCTTGAAATTTCAGGACTCTCTACTGGTTTTATTACCCTCCCAAAAACGAATGTGTGGCTTACACTTGCTAATATTACTAATCAGGAAACACTTTGCTTAGCCACAGCAACTGCGCAAAACCCCTTCTCTACCTGCTTGGTGGGCTTTCCCATAGACGAGTGGCCAATCCCTGGTCCCTTACAAGCAATCTTTACTGGCACAAATTTAGTAGATAATTGGGACGGATGGGTTCCATATCTTCCGTCTGCCAAATTAGAGCCACAAGAAATAGATTTCTTAGGATCTATAAAAATGGACTTCTGCCTGAGATTCCATTATACCGGAAAAAATAAAACCAAACTATGGGATGTCTGTCCCGTAGACGCAGTCTTCAATAACCAAACTCTATGGTGTAATTACACCTTACCCAGCCTTTCAAAATCAGTAAATGCTCCTTTACAGTTACCAGCTGGAGTTTTCCTTAGTTGCGGTGACCGGGCATGGCCTGCCATTCCTTCTTACATTAGAGGTGGGCCATATAGTCTTGGGCATTTAACCATCCTTACCCAAAATGAGACAACTATCTTGCAATGGAGAAAGAAATATTCTCATCACCGTTTTAGGAGAATGACCCACACCTTCAGATCAGATTGTGATGATAACATGAAGTTTTGGAACAGGGAGACCATAGGAGCCGTTTCCTTTTTCACACCGCAGGTTGCTGTTGCTAAAGCTTTGGCAACACTGAACAAACTGGGTTCTTGCTTAGCAAAACGAGGAAATGCCACTAGTTTAGCTTTAACAGGTCTTTCACTTGATGCGGACAGTGTCAGACAGCTGTGCCACAAAATCGCGCTGCTACTGATTTCCTACTGCTGGCGCAAGGCCACGGCTGGGAGGATTTCGAAGGAATGTGCTGCATGAACCTGTCAGAACATTCCGTTTCAATTCAAGCAAGTATCGAGACCATACGGGATGGAGTGAAGAAACTGCAGGAACAGAGGGACTGGGACTGGTTAGACAAATTATTCTCGGGATGGGGGTCTCACCGGATGGCTCCACAGTATCTTAAAAATGATGTGCTAGACTGTGATGACCGTTGTAATGCTTTTGCTGTTACTTCCTTGTATTTTACAATGTGTGCAAAAAATGATTGACAATGCTACAAAGAAAATATTCATAGTGCAACAGAAAGGGGGAGATGTGGGTGATGGCAAAAGCGGGAGTCAGACAGAACTGTTAGCTAAGCAGGAATGAGGCCATAAACCTTGGACGTAGGCTGTGTAAAGATAAGCTGATAAGGTTGAGACAACCGTGTCTAAGGAGTGAAAAGAAACAGAACACTGTAACGGATAGCAGTAAGAAACTGTTTGTTTAGATGACTAGGAGTGTTTTATATTCTTGACATGTTGACACTGAGGAGTGTAAATTCCCCCAGTTAGATCCTTGTAGCTTCCCCCAGTTAGATCCTAACACACACTGCTTCTCTGTTTATATAAGCTTTCAGGTGTTGATTAAGAAATTGAACATTAGCTAGCATCAAGCTGGGTTCCCGACCCTTCATTGTAGCAGTCTGTGGGTCTCTATGGGTCCCGCTATGGGTCCCAATATGGTTTGCTGTGGGTCACTCTGGGTCCTGCTATGGGTCGCTGTGGGTCTCTATGTGCTCCAGGAGATCCCTAAGGGGCTGCAGTTCCCCTCCACGCCACCAGGGGGCGCTCTCACGTGATGTCTCTGTGCCTTCCTATTGCTCTCTGGGGCTTCCTTTGGGTCGCTGTGGGTCCCGGCATGGGCCCTTTTGGGTCAAGCTGTGGGTCACTTTGGGTCCCGCTGTTGGTCACTGTGGGTCGCTGTGGGTTGCTGTGGTTCGCTATGAGTCTCTATGTGTTGCCATGGGTCGCTGTGGGTCACGCTATGGGTCCCAATAGGGTTCGCTGTGGGTCAGTGTGGGTTCTGCTATGGGTCTCTACGTGCCCCAGGAGATCCCTAAGGGGCTGCAGTTCCCCTTCACGCCACCAGGGGGAGCTCTCACATGATGTCGCTGTGTCTCTATGGCTTCCTATTGCTTTCTGTGTTTTCGTATTGGGCGCTATGTGTTGCTGTGGGTCCCAATACAGTTCGCTGTGGGTTACTGTGAGTCGCTGTGAGTCACTGTGGATGGCTGTGGGTTGCTATGGATCGCTTTGGTTTGCTGTGGGTCCTGCTATGGGTCTCTGTGGGTCTCTAAGGTTCCCAATGGATCCCTAAGGGGTTGCAGTTCCCCTCCACGCCACCAGTGGGCGCTCTCACGTAATGTCGCTGTGTCTCTATGGCTCCTTATTGCTATCAGTGGTTTCCTATTGGGCGCTATGGGTCGCTGTGGGTCACTATGGGTCGCTATCGATCTCTGTGGGTTGCTATGTTTCGCTGCGGGTCTCTATGGGATGCTATGGGTCGCTGTGGGTCTTGCTATGGGTCTCCATGGGTCGCTCTGGGTCGATGTGGATCGCTATAAGTCTCTATGTGTTGCTAAGGGTCGCAATGGGTCGCTGTGGGTCCTGGCGTGGGTCGCTGTGGGTCACATTCGGTCGCTGTGGGTGTCTGTGGGTCCAGCTATGGGTCATTGTGGGTCGCAGTGGGTTGCTATGGGTCTCTACGGGACGCTATGTGTCGCTGTGGGTCCTGCTATGGGTGGCCGTGGGTCGCTTTGGGTCTCTATGGGTCGCAGTGGGTCTCTGTGGGCCGCTGTGGGTTGCTATGGGTCGGTGTGGGTTGCTGTGTGTCGCGATGGGTCGCTATCGGTCACTATTGGTCGTAATTGGTCACTGTGGGTTGCTGTGGATCGCTGTGTGTCGCTGTGCCTCTATGAGTCGCTATGGATTGCAGTGCGTCGCAATGGGTCAATGTGGTCTGCTACGGGTCGCTGTGGGTCACGCTATGGGTCCCAATATGGTTTGCTGTGGGTCAGCGTGGGTCCTGCTATGAGGCGCTGTTGGTCTCTACATGCCGCAGGAGATTCCTAAGGGGCTGCAGTTCCCCCTCCACGACACCAGGGGGCGCTCTCACGTGATGTCACTGCGTCTCTGTGACTCCCTATTGCTCCCTGTGGTTTTCTACGGGTCTCTGTGGATCGCTATGGGTCACTATGGGTCGCTGTGGTTCCTGGCATGAGTCGGTATGGGTTAAGCTGTGGGTCACTTTGGGTTGCTGTGGGTGTCTGTGGGTCCAGCTATGGGTCACTGTGGGTCTCAGTGAGTCGCTGTGGGTCACTATGTGTTTCTATGGGTCGCTGTGGGTCGCTGTGTGTCGCTATTGGTCTCTGTGGATTGCTGTGGTTCCCCCTATAGGTTGCTGTGGGTCGGCTGGGTCGCTGTGGGTCCCGCTATGGGTCGCTGTGGGTCTCTATGGGTCAGTGTGGGTTGCTGTGGGTCAGCGTGGGTTGCTGTGGGTCAGTGTGGATCACTGTGGGTCCTGCAGAAGGGGGCGTGGCCAGAGCGAAGCCAGGCCCAGCTATGGGGCGGATGTGGGGCAGCTATGGGGCAGCCATGGGTCACTATGGATCTCCGTGGGGTTCCTACGGATGTCTCTGGGGTCTCCACTGATCTCAGTGGATCTCAATGGGGTCGCTATGGGGCAGTTGTGGGGCAGCAATGGGGCACTGACCTATTCCCCTCAGAACACGGACGCTGCATCTCCTCCACCTCTTGCGGGAGCACCTCTGTGGGGCATAACTCTGCCCCACACCTCCACCCCAAACATCCACACCACAGCTCAGCCCCACAGCGCTGCCCCACATCCCACACATTTGCCCCACATCTCTGCCCCTCATCCCCTGGCCCCACAGCTCAGCCCCACATCCCTCAGCTCTGCACCACAGCTCAGCCCCTCATCCCACACCTGGCCCCAGAGCTCAGCCCTGTGGCTCTGCCCCACAGATCTGCCCCAAACCCCACACCTGGACCCACAGATCCGCCCCACATCCCACAGCTCTGTCCCACGGCTCAACCCCAATCTGCACATACCTGCCTCACATCCCACAGCTGTGCTCCACAGATCAGCCCCACATCCCACAGCTCTGCCCCATGGATCAGCCCCACATCCCACAGCTCAGCCCCGCATCTGAGCCCCACATCTGCTCATACCTGCACCACACCTCCGACCCCCAACCCCCACAGCTCAGCCCCGCATCCCACAGCTCTGCCCCACAGCTCCGTGCCAATCAGTGAACCTGGACCCAGAACTCTGCCCCACAGCTCTGCCCCAAGCCCGGACCCCACACTCGCGACCCCAGCCCCAATCCCTGCCCCATAACCCCATAACCCGACCCCAGCCCCAGAACCGCCCCACCCCCCCCGGCCGCTGACCACGTGCTCCGCTTCCAGCTCCGGTTTTGCCACGGGGCCGCTTCCGGCCCCACGGCACAGCTCGGCCAATCACAGCACAGATCAGCGGCAGAAAGGGCGGGGTGTGGGGTAGCAAGGCGGAACAGCGCCACTGGAACGAGGCACGATGACCAGAAATGACTGAAACTTCCGGGAGCACGGATTTCCGGCAGGGAGCGGGGCATTGTGGGTAACGAGGCGGAAGTGCGCCCACTGCAGAACGACCGGACGTGGGAAACCGGAAGCCGGTGGGAAGCGAGTGGGCGTGGCCAACGTTAAGCCCCGCCCTCTGGCCATGCCCCAACGTGCAATGACCCAAAGTGACCCCGATGCGACCCCAAAAATGACGCAAAATGACCTCAAATATCCCAGCTTACTTCCAACACTTCTTGGAAGCGCTGCGCCCCAACGGGCCCCAAAATGACCCCAAAGTGACCCCAAAACCCTATAACGACCCCATAAGGACCCCATCAAATCCCCTAAGGGGTCACTTCTTCTCCCTGCAGGCCACAACGTAGCGCTGTGCGACGTTGAGCGGCGATGAATATCCGTCAGCGTACAACGTGTCCTCAAACAGCACCGAGGAATCGTCCTGCGGCTGTTATAGGGCAATTATGGGGTCAGCGGGAAATTATAATGTCAGGGGGGAATAGGGGAAGTAATGGGGTCAGGGGGTGAAATGATGGGGTCACAGGGGGGAATTTATGGGGTCGGGGGGGAAATTACAGGGTCACGGGGGGGAATTATGGGGTCAGGTGGAAAACTGTAGGGTCGGGGGGGAACTAATGGGATTTGGGGCCGACATTTGGGGGAAATAATGGGATTCTGGGGCTGAGATTTTGGGGTGGAATTGCAGGATTTTGGCGCTGGGTTTTGGGGTCAGATATCGACCTTATAGGGCTGAGTTATGGGGTCAGTTCGTGCCCTTTTGGGGCCGGGTTTTGTGCTGTGAGTTTGGGGCAGGGTGGTGTTTTGGGGGTGGGGGTTTTGTGCTGTGGGTTTGGGGTCAGGACAGTGTGTTTTGGGGCTGGGTTTTGGGGTCAGTTCCTGCTCTTTTGGGGCCGGGTATTGGGGTGAGTCCCTGCCCTTTTGGGGCCGTGCTTTGTGCTGAGGGTTCGGGCTATTTGGGGTGTGTTTGGGGCCGTGTTTTGTGCTGTGGGTTCGGGGTCATACCCGCCTGCGGGGGTGCGTGGATGAGGGCGCGGTTGAAGCAGGTGGTCTGCGGGTATAGGGCCAGCACGAGCTGCTCCCGCTGGAACAGCACTTCGGGGTCCGTCTCCGGGTTCGCCTTCCACTGCGGCAGTGGGATCACGCGGCACCGGCTCAGCGTGTGCTGTCTGCGGGGGAAGACATAAGAGATGTGAAATAAGATATGGGGTGATATGGGGAGATATGAGGTGATATGGGGGGACAGGGGCAGTGGGATCACGCAGCGCTGGCTCAGCGTATGCCGTCTGCAGGAGATAAGAGATGGGGAGATATGCGGGAAAAATGGGGAGATATGGGGGCCCAGGGGCAGTGGGATCATGCGGCGCCAGCTCAGTGTGTGCTGTCTGCATGGGAAGAGATAAGAGATATGATAAGGGGTGATATAGGGAGATATGGGGAGATATAGGAAGATATGGGGGAGATACGGGGCAGGGATGGGGTTGTGGGGGTTTGAAGGGGCAGCTGTGGGGCAGTTGTGGGGCACTCACTCTTTGTCCTCCTCATCCATGTCATCCACCGCGCACCTGGGGGCACAAAGGCATCACCCCAATGTTAACCCTAATCCTAACCCCATATCGCCCCTATTTCACCCCATATCTCCTAATATCACCCCATATGACTCTGTATCACCCCATATTACCCCTTACTGCCCCATATCACCCCTTATCACCCCATACCACCCCATTCGCCCCATACTTCCCCCATATCATCCCATCACCCACTATCACCCCAATGTCACCCCATATCGGCTCATATCACCCCCTATCATCCCATATTGCTCCTATAATCACCCCATATTGCCCCTATATCACCTCCCATCACCCCTATTTCACCCCATATCCCCCAAGATCACTCCATATCATCCCATATTGCCACATAGTGCCGCAATATCTCCCCCATATCACCCCCTATGGTCCCGATATAGCCCCCTATCACCCCATATCGCCCCATATCGCTTCTCATCACCCCATAAACCCCCCTATCACTCCCATATCGCCCCTATATTACCCCATTTCGACAATTATCGTCCCATATTGCCCCTATTTCACCCAAATATCCCCATTATCTCCCCGTATCGCCCCATATCATCCCCATATCGCCCCATAAAGCCCCATATCGCCCCATACCACCACCTATTGACCCTATTTCACCACGTATCTTCCCATTATCTCCCCATATCGACCCATATCATCCCACATTGCTCCTATATCACCCCATATTGCCCCATACTGCCACATATCGCCACATACCACCCCCTATCGGCCCTATTTCACCCCATATATCCCAAAATCATCCGATACCGCCCCATATCGCCAAACTTGTTGGCGATGAGGAGGCTATGGGGACGTTATGGGGCAGCAGTGGGGCGGCAATAGGGCAGTAGTAAGGCAGCTATGGCCCAGCAGTAGGGCAGCTATGGGGCAGCAGTGGGGCAGCTATGAGGAGGCTATGGGGAGCCTACGGGGCAGACATGGGGTGGCTCTGGGGCAAGACTGTGGCAGCTATGGGCCGGAAATGGGGTAGCTATGAGGAGGCTATGGGGAGGCTATGGTGCAGCTATGGGGCAGCAGAGAGGCAGCCATGGAGCAGTTATGGGGCAGCAGTGAGTCATCTATGGGGCAGCTATGTGGAGGCTATGGGGCAGCAGTGAAGCAGCTATGAGGATGCTATGCGGAGGCTATGGGGCGGTTATGAGACAGCAGTGAGGCAGCAGTGGAGCAGCTATGGGGCAGCAGTGGGGCGCCTATGGGGCAGCAGTGGGGCAGCTATGAGGCAGCAGTTGGGTAGCTATGAGGAGGTTTGGGGAGGCTAAGGGGCAGCTATGGGGTAGCTATGAGGAAGCCATGGGGCAGCAGTGAGTTAGCTATCGGGCGGATATGGGTCAGCTATGGGACAGCAGTGAGGCAGCCACGGGGCAGATATGGGGCAGCTATGAGGAGGATATGGGGAGGATATGAGGAAGCTATGGGGAGACTATGGGGCAGCAGTGGGGCAGCTATGAGGCGGCTACGGGGCAGCAGTGGGGCAGGTACGGGGAAGCAGTGGGGCAGCTATGAGGTGGCTATGGGGCAGCAGTGGGGCAGCAATGAGGCAAGAGTGGGGTAGCTATGAAGCAGCAGTGGTGCAGCTATAAAGAGGCTATGGAGAGGCTATGGGGCAGCAGTGGGGCAGCAGTGGGGCAGCTATGAAGCACCCTTTGGGCAGCTATGGGGCAGCAGTGAGGTAGCAATTAGGAGGCTATGGTGAGTCTATGGGGCAGCTATGGGGCAGCAGTGAAGCAGCTATGGGGCAGAAGTACGGCAGCTATGAGGAGGCTATGGGGAGGCTATGGGGCATCAATGGAGCAGCTATGAGGCAGCCACGTAGGAGCTATGGGGCAGCAGTGGGGCATCTTTTGGGGAAAGAGTGGAGCACCTATGTGGTAGCTATGGCGTACGAGTGAGGCAGCTATGAGGCAGCTATGTGGCTGCAGTAGGGAAACTATAGGTTAGCAGTGGGGTAGCTATGAGGAGGCTATTGGGAGGCTATGGGGCAGCTAAGGGTCAGCAGTGAGGCACTCATGGGGCAGTGATGGGGCAGCAGTGAGTCAGCTATGGGGAAGCTATGGGGAGGCTTTGGGGCAGCAATGAGGAAGCTATGGGGAGGCTATGGGGCAGCTATGTGGTACCTATGGGGTACGAGTGAGGCAGCTATGAGGCAGCTATGTGGCTGCATTAGGGCAGCTATGGGGCAGCAGTGTGGTAACTATAAGGAGGCTATTGGGAGGCTATGGGGCAGTTATAAGGCAGCTATGGGGCAGCAGTGAGGCACACATGGGGCAGTTATGGGGCAGCAGTGAGGCACACATGGGGCAGCTATGAGGAAGCTATGGGGAGGCTATGGGACAGCAGTGGCGCAGCTAATGGGTGGCTATTAGGCAGCCATGGAGCAGCAAAGTGGCAGCGGTGAGGTAGCTACGGGGCAGCTAGAGGGCAGCAGTGGGGCGGCTATGGGGCAGTAGTGGGGCAGCTATTAGGCAGCAGTGGGGCAGCTATGGGGCAAGAGAGGGGTAGCTATGAGCAGGATAAGGGGAGCCTATGGGGCAGATATGGGGCGGCTTTGGGGCAGAAGTGAGGCAGCTATGGGACAGCTATGAGGTGGCTATGGGGAGGCAGTGGAGCAGCTATGAGGCAGCTATGTGGCAGCTATGGGGCAGAAGGGATGTAGCCGTGGGTGAGCAATGGGGTATCGATGAGGAGGCTATAGGGAGGCTATAGGGCATCTATTTGGCAACAGTGAAGCAGCTATGAGGCACTTATGGGGCAGCAGGGAGGAAGCTATGGGGCAGCTATGAGGATGCTACGGGGAGGCTAGGGGGAAGCAGTTTGGCAGCTATGACGTGGCTATAGGGCAGCAGTTGGGCATCTATGAGGTGGCTATGGGGAGGATATGAAGCCGCAGTGAGTTAGCTATGGGGCAGCTATGCGGCAGCTATGGGGCAGCAGTGGGGTAGTTATGAGAAGGCAATAGAGAGGCTATGGGGCAGCTATGTGGCAGCAGTGAGGCAGCAATGAGGCAGCCACGGGGCAGTTTTAAGGCAGCAGTGAGGCAGCTATGGGAAAGCTATGAGGAAGCTATGGGGAGGCTAGGGGCAGCAGTGGGGCGGCTATGGGGCAGCAATGTGGCAGCTATGAGGTGGCTATAGGGCAGGAGTGGGGCAGCTATGGGGCAGCAGTGGTGCAGCTTTGAGAAGGCTATGACAAGGCTATGGGGCAGCTATGGGGCGGCCATGGAGAAAGTGTTGGGCAGCTATGGGGCAGCAGTGATGCAGCAGTGGGGCAGCAGTAAGGAAGCAGTGAGGCAGCTATGTGGCAGCAGTGGGGCAGCTATGAGCAGGATATGGGGAAGCCTATGGGGCAGATATGAAGCGGCTTTGGGACATGAGTGGGGTAGTATGGCGCAGCAGTGAGGCAGTAGTGAGCTATGGGGAGGCTATGGGGCAGCAGTGAGTTAGCTATGGGGCGGCTATGGAGCAGCAGTGGGGTAGATATGAGGCAACTATGGGGCAGCTATGGGGCAGCAGTGAGGCAGCTATGGGGCAAGAAAGAGGCAGCTATTGGGCAGCTAACAGGAGCCTATGAGGCAGCTACGGGGCAGTAATGGGGCAGCAGTGGGGCAGCTATGAGGTGGCTATGGAGCAGCAGTGGGGCAGCTCTGGGTCAGCTATAGGGCAGTAGTTTGGCATCTAAAAGGCAGTAGTGGGGTATCTATAAAACTGCAATGGGGCAGCTATGGAACAGCAGTGGGGCATCTATGGAACAGCATTGGGGGAGCTATGGGCCAGCTATGAGGAGGCTATGAGGAGGCTGTGGGGCAGTAGTGATGCAGCAGTAGGGCAGGTATAAGGAAGCAGAGAGGCAGCTATGGGGCAGCAGTGGGACAGCTATTAGCGGGATACAGGGAACCTATGGGGCATATATAGGGCGGCTTTGGGGCAAGAGTGGGGCAGCTATGGGGGAGCAGTGGGCAGCTATGAGGAGGCTATGGGGACACTATGGAGCAGCTGTGGGGAAGCAGTGTGGCAGCCATGGGGCAGCTATGGGAAAGCACTGAGGCAGCAGTGGTGCTGCTATGGGGCAGCTATGAAGTAGCAGAGGGGCAGCAGTGGGGCAGCAGTGGGGCTACTATGGGTTGACTATGGGGCAGTAGCGGGGCATCAAATGGGCAGTATTGGGGCATCTATGGAACAGCATTGGGGGAGCTATGGGCCAGCTATGAGGAGGCTATGAGGAGTCTGTGGGGTAGCTATGGGGCAGTAGTGATGCAGCAGTGGGGCAGCAATAAGGAAGCAGTGAGACAGCAATGGGGCAGCAGTGGGGCAGCTATGAGCAGGATATGGGGAAGCTATGGGGCAGCAGTGGGGCAGCTATGGGGCAGTAGTGGGCCAGCTATGAGGTGGGTACTGGGAGGCTATGGGGCAGCAGTGAGTTAGCTATGGGGTGGCTATGGGGCAGCAGTGGGGACGCTAGGAGGCAGCTATGTGGCAGCTAAGGGGTAGCAGGGATGTAGTTATAGGGCAACAATGGGGTAGCCATGAGGAGGCTATAGGGAGGCTATAGGGCAGCTATGGGGCAGCACTGAAGCAGCCATGGGGCAGTTATGGGGCAGCAGTGAGGAAGCTATGGGGCAGCTATGAGGATGCTATGGGGAGGCCATGGGGCAGCAGTGGGGCAGCTATGAGGTGGCTATGGGGAGGATATGGGGCAGCAGTTGGGTAGCTATGAGAAGGCTATAGGGAGGCTATTGGGCAGCTATGGGGCAGCAGTGAGGAAGCTATGGGGAAGCTATGAGGATGCTACGGGGAAGCTAGGGGCCAGAAGTGGGGCAGCTACGGGGAAAGAGTGCTGCACCTATGAGTTGGCTATGGGGAGGCTGTAGGATAGTAGTGGGGTAGCTATTGGGCAGAAGTGGGGCAGCTATGGGGCAAAAGTGAGGCAGCCATGGGGCAGTTCTGGGGCAGCAATGAGGCAGCTATGGGGCAGCGATGAGGAGGCTATTGGAAGGCTATGGGGCAACAGTGGGCAGCTACGAGGGAGCTATAGGGCAGCAGTGGGGCAGCTATGGGGCAGCACTGGGGCAGCTATGAGGAGGCTATGGGGAAGCAGTGGGGCAAGAGTGAGGCAGCTATGGGGCCGCTATTAGGCAGTAGTGGGGCAGCTATGGGGCAGCTGAGAGAAGCCTATGAGGCGGCTATGGGGCAGTAGTGGGGCGGCAATGGGCAGTAGTGAGGCAGCTATGGGGCAGCAGTGGGGCAGCTATGGGGCAAGAGTGGGGCAGCTATGTGGTGGCTATGGGTAGGTTATGGGGCAGCAGGGAGTTAACTATGGGGCGGCTATGGGGCAGTAGTCGGGCAGCTATGAGGCAGCTATGTGGCTGCAGTAATGCAGCTATGGGGCAGCAGTGGGGTAGCTATGAGGAGGCTATTGGGAGGCTATGGGGCAGCTATAAGGAAGCTATGGGGCAGCAGTGAAGCACACATGGGGCAGTTATGGGGTAGCAATGAGGCAGCTATGGGGCAGCTATGAGGAAGCTATGGGGAGGCTGTGGGATAGTAGTGGGGCAGCTATTGGGCAAAATTGGGGCAGCGATGGGGCAGCAGTGCGGCAACTATGTGGCAGATATGGGACTACAGTGAGGCAACAGTGGGGCAGTTATTGGGCAGCAGTGCGGCAGCCATTGAGCAGTTATGAAAAAGCTATGGGGCAGCAGTGGGGCAGCTATGAGGAGGCTATGGGGAGGCTATGGGGAGGCTATGGGGCATCAATGGAGCAGCTATGAGGCAGCCACGTAGGAGCTATGGGGCAGCAGTGGGGAATATATGGGGAAGCTATGGGGAAGCTATGGGGAGGCTATGGGGCAGCAGTGGGGCATCTATGGGGCAACAGTAGGGCAGCAATGAGTTGGCTATGGGGAGGCTAAGGGGAAGTAGTGGGGCAGCTACGGCGCAGAAGTGGGGCAGCTATGGGGCAAGAGTGGGGCAGCTGTGGGGCAGCAGTGGGGTAGCTATAAGGAGGATATGGGGAGCCTACGGGGCAGACATGGGGCGGCTTTGGGGCATGAGTGGGGCAGTTATGGCGCAGCAGTGGGGCACCAGTGAGTTAGCTATGGGGAGGCTATGGGGCAGCAGTGAGGCAGCTATGGGGCGGCTATAAGGCAACAATTGGGTAGCTATGAGGCAGCTATAGGGAGGCTATTGGGCAGCTATGGGGCAGCACTGAAGAAGCCATGAGGCAGTTATGGGGCAGCAGTGAGGAAGCTATGGGGCAGCTATGAGGATGCTATGGGGAGGCTATGAGGCAGCAGTGGGGCAGCTATGAGGTGAATATTGAGCAACAGTGGGGCAGCTATGAGGTGGCTTTGGGGAGGATATGGGGCAGCAGTGAGTTAGCTATGGGGCGGCTATGGGGCAGCAGTTCAGTAAATATGAGGCAACTATGTGGCAGCTATGGGGCAGCAGTGGGGTAGCTATGAGAAGACTATAGGGAGGCTATTGGGCAGCTATGGGGCAGACGTGACGCAGCAGTGAGGCAGCTATGGGGCAGTTTTGGGGCAGCAGTGAGGCAGCTATAGGGAAGCTATGAGGAATCTGTGGGGAGGCTGTGGGGCAGAAGTGGGGCAGCTACGGGGAAAGAGTGGGGCAGCTACGTGTTGGCTATGGGGAGGTTGTGGGATATTAGTTGGGCAGCTATTGGGAAAAAGTGGGGCAGGTATGGGGCAAGAGTGGGGCAGCGATGGGGCAGCAGTGGGGCAGCTATGTGGCAGCAATGGAGGAGCAGTAAGGTAGCCATGGGGCAGCTATGGGGCAGCAATGAGGCAGCTATGGGGCAGTTTTGAGGAAGCTATGGGGAGGCTATGGGACAGATATGGGACTACAGTGAGGCAACAGTGGGGCAGCTATGGGGCGGCTATGAGGCAGCCATAGGGCAGCTGTGGGGCAGCTATGAGGAGGCAATGGGGCAGCTGTGGAGTAACAGTGTGGAAGCCATGGCGCAGCTATGGGGCATCAGTGAGGCAGCTATGGGGCAGCTATGAGGAGGCTATTGGAAGGCTACGGGCAAGAGTGGGCAGCTACGAGGGAGCTATAAGGCAGCACTGGGGCAGCTATGGGGCAGCAGTGGTGCAGCTATGAGGTGGCTATGAGGAGGTTAGGAGGAGGTTATGGGGAAGCTATAGGGCGGCCATGGGGAAAGAGTGGGGCACCTATGGGGCAGCAGTGAAGAGGCTATGAGGAGGCTATGGGGAATCTATGGGGCAGCTATGGGACAGCAGTGAGGCAGCTATGGGGCAGCAGTGAGGCAGCTATTGGGCGGCAATGAGGCAGCCATAGGGCAGCTATGGGGCAGGTATGAGGAGGCTATGGGGAGGCTATGGGGCAGCTGTGGGGCAACAGTGTGGAAGCCATAGGGCAGCTATGGGGCATCAGTGAGTCAGCTATGGGGCAGCTATGAGAAAGCTATGGGAAGGCTATGGGGCAGCTATGTGGTACCTATGGGGTACGAGTGAGGCAGCTATGAGGCAGCTAAGTGGCTGCATTAGGGCAGCTATGGGGCAGCAGTGTGGTAACTATAAGGAGGCTATTGGGAGGCTATGGGGCAGCTATAAGGCAGCTATGGGGCAGCAGTGAGGCACACATGGGGCAGTTATGGGACAGCTATGAGAAAGCTATGGGGAGGCTATGGGACAGCAGTGGCGCAGCTAATGGGTGGCTATTAGGCAGCCATGGAGCAGCAAAGTGGCAGCGGTGAGGTAGCTACGGGGCAGCTAGAGGACAGCAGTGGGGCGGCTATGGGGCACTAGTGGGGCAGCTATGGGGCAAGAGAGGGGTAGCTATGAGCAGGATAAGGGGAGCCTATGGGGCAGATATGGGGCGGCTTTGGGGCAGAAGTGAGGCAGCTATGGGACAGCTATGAGGTGGCTATAGGGAGGCATTGGGGCAGCTATGAGGCAGCTATGTGGCAGCTATGGGGCAGCAGGGATGTAGCCGTGGGTGAGCAATGGGGTATCGATGAGGAGGCTATAGGGAGGCTATAGGGCATCTATTTGGCAACAGTGAAGTGAACACTGCTATGAGGCAGTTATGGGGCAGCAGGGAGGAAGCTATGGGGCAGCTATGAGGATGCTACGGGGAGGCTATGTGGCAGCAGTTGGGCATCTATGAGGTGGCTATGGGGAGGATATGAAGCCGCAGTGAGTTAGCTATGGGGCAGCTATGCAGCAGCCCTGGGGCAGCAGTGGGGTAGTTATGAGAAGGCAATAGAGAGGCTATGGGGCAGCTATGTGGCAGCAGTGAGGCAGCAATGAGGCAGCCACGGGGCAGTTTTAAGGCAGCAGTGAGGCAGCTATGGGGAAGCTATGAAGAAGCTATGGGGACGCTAGGGGCAGCAGTGGGGCGGCTATGGGGCAGCAGTGGGGCAGCTATGAGGAGGCTATGGGAAGGCTAATGGGGCAGCTGTGGGGCAGCGGTGAGGCAGGTATGGGGCCGATATTAGGCAGCAGTGGGGCAGCTATGGGGCAGCTGAGAGGAGCCTAAGGGGCGGCTATGGGGCAGCAGTGGGGCAGCAGAGGATTGGCTTTGGGGTAGCAGTGGGGCAGCTATGAGGTGGCTATAGGGCAGGAGTGGGGCAGCTATGGGGCAGCGGTGGTGCTGCGATGAGGTGGCTATGGAAAGGCTATGGGGCAGCTCTGGGGCAGCATTGATGCAGGTATGAAGCGGCTATAGGACAGCAGTGGGGCAGCTATGGGGCAGCTGAGAGGAGCCTAAGGGGCGGCTATGGGGCAGCAGTGGGGCAGCAGAGGATTGGCTTTGGGGTAGCAGTGGGGCACCTATGAGGTGGCTATAGGGCAGGAGTGGGGCAGCTATGGGGCAGCAGTGGTGCTGCGATGAGGTGGATATGGAAAGGCTATGGGGCAGCTCTGGGGCAGCATTGAGGCAGGTATGAAGCGGCTAAAGGGCAGCAGTGGGGCAGCTATGGGGCAGCAGTGGGGTAGCTATGAGGAGGCTATTGGGAGGCTATGGGGCAGCTATGGGGTAGCAGTGAAGCAGCCATGGGGCAGTTATGGGGTAGCAGCGAGTCAGCTATGGGGAAGCTATGGAGAGGCTATGGGGCAATAGTGGGGCATCTATGGGACAGTAGTAGGGCAGCTATAGAGAAGCTATGGGGAGGCTATGGGGCAGCGGTGGGGCATCAATGGAGCGGCTATGAGGCAGCCACGGAGGAGCTATGGAACAGCAGTGGGAAAAAGTGGGGCACCTATGGGGCAGCTTTGGGCAAGAGTGGGGCAGCTAATGGGGCAGCAGAGGGGCAGCTATGAGGTGGCTATGGGGAGGCTATGGGGCAGGAGTGGGGCAGCTATGGGGCAGCAGTGGTGCAGCTTTGAGAAGGCTATGAGAAGGCTATGGGGCAGCTATGGGGCGGCCATGGAGAAAGTGTTGGGCAGCTATGGGGCAGTAGTGGTGCAGCAGTGGGGCAGCAGTAAGGAAGCAGTGAGGCAGCTATGGGGCAGCAGTGGGGCAGCTATGAGCAGGATATGGGGAAGCCTATGGGGCAGATATGAAGCGGCTTTGGGGCATGAGTGGGGTAGTATGGCGCAGCAGTGAGGCAGTAGTGAGCTATGGGGAGGCTATGGGGCAGCAGTGAGTTAGCTATGGGGCGGCTATGGAGCAGCAGTGGGGTAGATATGAGGCAACTATGGGGCAGCTATGGGGCAGCAGTGAGGCAGCTATGGGGCAACAAAGAGGCAGCTATTGGGCAGCTAACAGGAGCCTATGAGGCAGCTACGGGGCAGTAATGGGGCAGCAGTGGGGCAGCTATGAGGTGGCTATGGAGCAGCAGTGGGGCAGCTCTGGGTCAGCTATAGGGCAGTAGTTTGGCATCTAAAAGGCAGTAGTGGGGTATCTATAAAACTGCAATGGGGCAGCTATGGAACAGCAGTGGGGCATCTATGGAACAGCATTGGGGGAGCTATGGGCCGGCTATGAGGAGGTTATGGGGAAGCTATGGGGCAGTAGTGATGCAGCAGTAGGGCAGGTATAAGGAAGCAGAGAGGCAGCTATGGGGCAGCAGTGGGACAGGTATTAGCAGGATACGGGGAGCCTATGGGGCATATATAGGGCGGCTTTGGGGCAAGAGTGGGGCAGCTATGGGGGAGCAGTGGGCAGCTATGAGGAGGCTATGGGGACACTATGGAGCAGCTGTAGGGAAGCAGTGTGGCAGCCATGGGAAAGCACTGAGGCAGCAGTGGTGCTGCTATGGGGCAGCACTGAAGCAGCCATGGGGCAGTTATGGGGCAGCAGTGGGGCTGCTATGGGTTGACTATGGGGCAGTAGCGGGGCATCAAATGGGCAGTATTGGGGCATCTATGGAACAGCATTGGGGGAGCTATGGGCCAGCTATGAGGAGGCTATGAGGAGTCTGTGGGGCAGCTATGGGGCAGTAGTGATGCAGCAGTGGGGCAGCAATAAGGAAGCAGTGAGACAGCAATGGGGCAGCAGTGGGGCAGCTATGAGCAGGATATGGGGAAGCTATGGGGCAGCAGTGGGGCAGCTATGGGGCAGTAGTGGGCCAGCTATGAGGTGGGTACTGGGAGGCTATGGGGCAGCAGTGAGTTAGCTATGGGGTGGCTATGGGGCAGCAGTGGGGCAGCTAGGAGGCAGCTATGTGGCAGCTAAGGGGTAGCAGGGATGTAGCCGTGGGGCAACAATGGGGTAGCCATGAGTAGGCTATAGGGAGGCTATAGGGCAGCTATGGGGCAGCTCTGAAGCAGCCATGGGGCAGTTATGGGGCAGCAGTGAGGAAGCTATGAAGCAGCTAAGAGGATGCTATGGGGAGGCCATGGGGCAGCAGTGGGGCAGCTATGAGGTGGCTATGGGGAGGATATGGGGCAGCAGTGAGTTAGCTATGGGGCGGCTATGGGGCAGCAGTTGGGTAGCTATGAGAAGGCTATAGGGAGGCTATTGGGCAGCTATGGGGCAGCAGTGAGGAAGCTATGGGGAAGCTATGAGGAATCTACGGGGAAGCTAGGGGCCAGAAGTGGGGCAGCTACGGGGAAAGAGAGGTGCATCTATGAGTTAGCTATGGGGAGGCTGTAGGATAGTAGTGGGGTAGCTATTGGGCAGAAGTGGGGCAGCTATGGGGCAAAAGTGAGGCAGCCATGGGGCAGTTCTGGGGCAGCAATGAGGCAGCTATGGGGCAGCGATGAGGAGGCTATTGGAAGGCTATGGGGCAACAGTGGGCAGCTACGAGAGAGCTATAGGGCAGCAGTGGGGCAGCTATGGGGCAGCACTGGGGCAGCTATGAGGAGGCTATGGGGAAGCAGTGGGGCAAGAGTGAGGCAGCTATGGGGCCGCTATTAGGCAGTAGTGGGGCAGCTATGGGGCAGCTGAGAGAAGCCTATGAGGCGGCTATGGGGCAGTAGTGGGGCGGCAATGGGCAGCAGTGAGGCAGCTATGGGGCAGCAGTGGGGCAGCTATGGGGCAAGAGTGGGGCAGCTATGTGGTGGCTATGGGTAGGCTATGGGGCAGCAGGGAGTTAACTATGGGGCGGCTATGGGGCAGTAGTCGGGCAGCTATGAGGCAGCTATGTGGCTGCAGTAATGCAGCTATGGGGCAGCAGTGGGGTAGCTATGAGGAGGCTATTGGGAGGCTATGGGGCAGCTATAAGGAAGCTATGGGGCAGCAGTGAGGCACACATGGGGCAGTTATGGGGTAGCAATGAGGCAGCTATGGGGCAGCTATGAGGAAGCTATGGGGAGGCTGTGGGATAGTCGTGGGGCAGCTATTGGGCAAAATTGGGGCAGTGATGGGGCAGCAGTGCGGCAACTATGTGGCAGATATGGGACTACAGTGAGGCAACAGTGGGGCAGTTATGGGGCAGCAGTGCGGCAGCTATTGAGCAGTTATGAAAAAGCTATGGGGCAGCGGTAGGGCAGCTATAAGGAGGCTATAAGGAGGCTATGGGGCATCAATGGAGCAGCTATGAGGCAGCCACGTAGGAGCTATGGGGCAGCAGTGGGGAATATATGGGGAAGCTAAGAGGAAGCTATGGGGAGGCTATGGGGCAGCAGTGGGGCATCTATGGGGCAACAGTAGGGCAGCAATGAGTTGGCTATGGGGAGGCTAAGGGGAAGTAGTGGGGCAGCTACGGGGCAGAAGTGGGGCAGCTATGGAGCAAGAGTGGGGCAGCTATGGGGCAGCAGTGGGGCAGCTATAAGGAGGATATGGGGAGCCTACGGGGTAGACATGGGGCGGCTTTGGGGCATGAGTGGGGCAGTTATGGCGTAGCAGTGGGGCACCAGTGAGTTAGCTATGGGGAGGCTATGGGGCAGCAGTGAGTTAGCTATGGGGCGGCTATGGGGCAACAGTTGGGCAGCTATGTGGCAGCTAAGGGGCAGCAGGGATGTAACCATGGGGCAGCAATGGGGTAGCTATGAGGCAGCTATAAAGAGGCTATTGGGCAGCTATGGGGCAGCACTGAAGAAGCCATGAGGCAGTTATGGGGCAGCAGTGAGGCAGCTATGGGGCCGCTATGGGGCAGCAGTGAGGCAGCTATGGGGCAGCTATGGGGTGGCTATGAGGAAGCTATTGGGAGGCTATGGGGCAGCTATAAGGCAGCTATGGGGCAGTAGTGAGGTAGACATGGCGCAGTTATGGGGCAGCATTGAGGCAGCTATGGCACAGCAGTGGGGCAGCTATGAAGAGGCTATGGGGAGGCTATGGGGCAGCTATGGGACAGCAGTGAGGAAGCTATGGGGCAGCAGTGAAGCTGCTATGGGGCAGCAGTGGCGCAGCTATTGGGCGACTATGAGGCAGCCACAGGGCAGCTATGGGGCAGCTATTAGGAGGCCATGGGGAGGCTATTGGGCAGCTGTAGGGCAGCAGTGTGGAAGCCATAGGGCAGGTATGGGGCATCAGTGAGGCAGCTATGGCGCAGCTATGAGGAGGCTATTGGAAGGCCTTGGGGCAGCAGTGGGGCACCTATGAGGTGGCTATGGGGAAGCAGTGGGGCTGCTGTTTCCCCCCACCCCTGTTGTATTCCCCGCCCCTTCATAAAAACCCACCAATGAGGATGGGCTGATCCCCACCCTTTTTATTGTAACACCGCCCCTTTTGCCCTCCCCGCCCGTTTCGGGGTCCCCGCGCTGACTTGTTCTCGGGCTGCATCCTCCCGTGGGTTTTCTGGATGTCGATGAGCTTGTGCTCGCTGCTGGAGCGCTCCTCCTGCGGGGGGAGTAGCGGCCTCAGCCCCATATGCCCTCCCCACATCGACGGCCCCGGACCCAGAACCTCGACCCCAGCCCCAGAACCCCGACCCCACATCTGCAGCCCCAGCCCCATAACAGAGCCCCCAGACCCATAACTGAGCACCCGGACTTAGAACCGAGTACCGAGCCCCCTTAGCTCCAACCCCTGCCCCACATCCCCGGCCCCCACCCAACTCCGCCCCACCCCACCCACCCACACCCTATTCCCCCCTTCTCCCTCCGCCACCCCACTCCCCCCCCTTTCCCCTCCCCCACCTGCGTGTGCGCGAGCAGCCGCTGTAGCTCCGCCAGGAGCTCCACGTTGCGCGACCTCCCTCCCGCCAACGCCATGGCCGAACAACCCCACCCCCACTGCGCGCGGCTCTGGCAATAGCACTACGCGTGCGCCGGTCCCTGAAGCCGGAAACGGAAGTCCCCCCCCCCCGCAGATGAACGGAGCGGTGGAGTGCTATGGCGGCGGCGGCGCCGCGGGAACCGCGGAAACCGCGAGTTGGAGCGGCGGCGGCAGCGGCGGCTCCGCTGCCGTGGGAACCGCGGAAACCGCGCGTTGGAGCGGCGGCGGCGGCGGCTGTACGGAACGGCACTGTGAGCTGTGGGGGCGGAGCCGTGGGGCCGGGCAGGGGCAGGGGCAGCGGCAGCGGGGAAGGGGCGGGGCAGGATTCCGGGGCCGCGCGGCGCACTCTTTTATTCCCCTAGCACTTGTAAGGGATCTGGATTCTTGTCGCTTTCCATCTGATGCTGGCAACGCATTCCTTCTCCCGGTAGCCCTTTGCACATAGCAAATTCTGGCTCTATTACAATTCTATTACATCACGATAGTTAAAACTGGCATCTTTAAATGGACATCTGCAAAACTCAGCTCTGAACCATTTAGGATGTTGAAATGTTCCACAGAATTTGTTCGAGTGGCTTCAAATTGCTGCAGGTGTCACTGCTGTAACTCACAGTGTAACAGATGACAGTGTGGGTAAAAAAGCCTTCTCAAAGGAGCTGTGCAGGTCTGATCTGGCTATTCCTACTCTGCGTGTAGCTGATCTTCTGGAATTGCTGTGTGGGTTCATTGCAGTCTTCTAGACTAGTGGAAGAAGCTAGATAAGCTATTGAAAGTGAAACTGCTGACAGAAGTGGATGTGTGTGGGAATAGTGTGAAGGTGGTTTTGAATCCGTGTCAGGGAGGGATCTCAGCTAGAGATGTCCAGTCTGCCTTCTGCCTGGAGTGCTTTGAATTTCTGAGTGTCTTAGCTATGGAAGCAAAATGTACTTTATAGATCGCTCCGTTCTGTTTGGTTCCGTGGCAGGCTCAGAACTTCTCAGTCTGCACGGCGGCTGTTCAGTCGGGAACGGTGAAAATGTTCTTGTAGATGTCTTGCACTGGATGCAGATAAGCAGTGTGGTTTTGGAAGGTTTTCTTCCAGATTCCCAGAGGGTTTGGAAAGCAGAGCAGCAGTAAGTATTGAGAATAGCAGTCCTTAAAACGAGCATTTAAGGGTTGTTTCTTTGGAAGGATCTAAAAGAAACCGTCTTGTAGAAGCTCAGAGGGTGGGTGCAATTCTGATAATACAGTGCCATGGCTTTGTGATTTTTGGTATTGGTATTCCACATCATGACGTCATGTGGTGCGCTGGGAGTTGGAGAGTTAATGCTCCAGCTCCGTGGGTCATTGATAGTTCTGGGTGTGCCTGTCTCAGAAGAGAAGAAGAACTCCATTCCTCAGAGCACTGTGCGATGCTTTGCATTGCTCCGTGTTTCCGCTCAGAGGGAAAGATCAAAACTGTCTGCGGTCACGGGACGCTCTCTTTCCTTTGGGATCACTCGGCAGTGGGTGCTCGCTGCCGTCTCGCCTTCAGCGTTAGCGTAAGGCCTTCGGTTTATCAGACATTCTCTTGCTCATTTTGTCTGATTCATTAGCTTCAATTCCAATTATGTTGTATTCTATTGTGTTATTTTGCTTTCTGAGATCTTCTTTAGTAAATTAGCTTTCCTCCTCAGATCGTTGCCGCTGTTTTGTTCCTAGGCCCGTCTCCCTTTTCCCTTTCCCCCTTCCCCTTTCCTGGGCCGTGGGTCCGTGGGTCCCCCGCACCAATTGTCGCAGAACCGGGCCGATCCAGCCCGGTAAACCGTTGACATACAGAAAGGGACGAATTTGGCTGTTGGATTTCTTTTTTAGATATCTTTAGGCTAGTCTGCTTAAGATTTGGTGCTCGCTTTCCAAAGAACATCGGCTGACGTGGTGCTGTGCTTTGTTCAGGTGCTCCGTTGCTCGTAACTTTGAGCAGTAAACGTCCCTGCAGTGTTACTGTACCTTGTTAACGGATTGTACTCTCATTCAGCATTTTATCAGTGTTAGGATAGCAAAACTTGAAGTGATATGCTCTCAATCTACTTCCGTGTTCAAAGCAATTAGTAAAGAGATGCTTGAAACACTTTTCCAGGCTCTTCATTATCTGTTACTGGTATTGGAAGTAGAAGAAACTGAAGTTTTCCAGATTTGTCTTGAACATTGGAATCCTTTACTGCTGAGCTCTGCAGGGAAAGTCCGTTCTCACCATCTGCTTCTCCACTGCTTTCTGGAAGTCAGCGCTTTGATGTTCCTCCAAGGAGACAGCTTTGTTTGCCTGTATTATCCAAGGTAATCCACGCTTCAGTACAAATACTGTGCAAGTTTGGACACTGCTCCTAAATTCAGAGGCTTCTCTGTGTGACTTCAGAGAGCTTCCCTTACTTTGGGTAATTGGGAATTGATTCAGTGCACTATGAATAGTCCCGCTTATAAACATCAAAGAAAAGAATACGCATCTGTATGGTTTATTTAAATGTACCAAACCTATTTTCTCCCATGTGAGCAGCTCAGAAGCTTCTTGGTAACTTTGTAATAGAATTGCTGTCTAGGATTTGTGTAGTAGATCTGCTAAATCTTGCTACCAGTTTCTGTAAGTAATGGTTTCCAGTGTGGATCGTACCGGGGTTCATGCAGATGGAGCTGACTGCTGTTCAGAGAAGGAGGATAACTTGATATTTTATTCGATGACTTGGTCTGGAGGAGTTGTGTTTTCTCCTCAGGAATGAGACTTAAAAAACAAGGCAGTTTACCGTAGCATTAAAAACAGATGTGTTGTTACAGACTCAGTTGTATAAGAGCTGCAGTGCCAATTAAAGGGCAGGTGTTTGAGGAGAAAACGTGCTTGTGTTGAAAAGATCTTTAAGACATACATCTTCTGAAGCTCTGGACTGTATGATACTTGTTTTAAATAACTCTGATTCTTGCAGAGATAGAGATCAGCTGTACTCTGAATGGGTTTTTAGTTAGCGTATCCCTTCAGAATTTGTCCTTCCCGTTTGCTTGTGTATGAGATGGCCTGAGGAAGTGCAGGACACACACCTTTATTTTCACGTCACGGTGCAGTCCAGTTGGAGCTCCCCTTTGTAACGTTTAGGTTCGATCGCTGATGGTTGGCGGTATTGCTAAACCTGAAGGAGTGCTCGTGGTGGAAATGATCCAGGGGACGTAGTACGAGAACTCATGAAGGATGCAGATTCCATAACCTTCTATAGAAATATGAGAGAAGCATTGGGTAAGTGGTGAGAACTGCTGTCCTGTAGGTCTGTGCGGCTGCACCAGGAGCATGTGTGCAGCAGGGTTACGTGGGGGGCAGGGGAGGAGGGGAATCTGAAAGTCATCGCATCTCTCAGCTGTAGGGTCAGTTCATGAGACTTCAGTGAGAACATTCTTCTTTTAAACGCAAACAGGGGAAGGGAGCACTGAGTGTTTGTTAACGGCTTTATGAACGTAAAATGCACATTTTTGTATTCTCACTGCTGTGCTCGTGTGTTCTCACTGCCGTACTTGTGCAGTATAGTTAACAGTAGATTTATTCTGATCTCTATATTTTTAATATTAAAACTCCTCCTTACTGTACTGAAACTGCTTCAGCATATTCTCAGCCTTAGCGATGTTTCCAGATCCAGTGTATGGAGTGACAGGAAAAGTGGCACTGTAAAAATCCATTGCTGAATCTGACCCTAATGCTGCTCTCAGTTTGGTGAGATTTTGAATTTGGCTTCCATTAGCGGCCCCAATCATTTCAGGGGCTGATGGAATTGTCTGAGCTGTTAAAGCTGAAGCTTCTCACCTGGTGTAGTTCAGGAGAACCATCTCCATTGTAACGGTGGTTCACTAAAACCAGCAGAGGTAACGGCACTGAAATAACGAAAAGAGGAAAATTGCTAAATGCAGTGTGATGTCCCTCAGAGCTAGCCAGATCCATATTGCCAACAGCTCATGAATACGTACACGTTATTAAGTGAACTTAGTAACTTTACTGATCTGTCTGATACACAAGGTCATTCTCTCTCGTGTCATACAATCCTAGCAGATCTGGGTTTAAGTCTTTAGCTTCCTCTGTCACAAGTTCACAAAAGAACCGTTGCGTTTGGCATTTTGATTTTGTCTCTCTTAGAATTATTCAGCTTAATAGAGATGCGATCCAGTTTGTTGCTTAAAAAAATATGCCTGCTTACTGTTATTGTTAATTGTCTTTCAGTATCTTACACATCTGGGCTGTGCAGACACAGAACGAATAATGGCTGAAAAGCTTTGCAAGAAGTGCATGGGACGGACTGCTCCTGGGAAACCTGAATGTGCTCTGTTGGGCAATAGGCTCAGTCAGCGGGTGATGCATGAAGAGGATGAAAAAAGATCCCTTGTGACAGGAATGAAGGTACCATGGCACAAGACTGACAGCTTTGTTGAGCTTTGTAATTCATGCTCAAGAAATTGAGCTTCAAAAGATCCTGCTCTGTGTTCTTCAGTGAGCTACCCTGTATAGCAAACGTTGATGAGAATAATTGAATGAGGAATGTCATATTCTGAATTTTAGGCTGATGAATTCCTCAGTCACAAAAAAGGCCTGAATCCATACAGCCTTTTCACTGTGAAAATTTTGGAGAGAAAATTTGGCTTATGATGAAAGATTTTGCTTTAGGAATGCCACAGACACAGGAAGGAAGCACTAATGAAGTAAGAGTAACCTTAACGAGGCAAAGTAACGTGCGTTGCTTTGAACCAGCTAGCACCTTCTCTTCTGCTGCTGAAGTTTTAGTAAGTGTGTGTGGAAAGAGCATGGGAAGAAGACGTTGCCTACAGAAGTGAAATGTGTCATTGTGATGCCATAGGCAGAGAGGAGTTAGTTTCCCCTGCTTGCTGTGTAACACCTGTATGTTTATCAGCTGGTTGCTCAGTACTCAGCACTTTGGGTTGCTGCAGTCTGCCCTGCGGCAGTTATTAGTTGCACCTAAATCGCGTGACTGAAAACGCGGTGTTCTTGGTTTGGTTGAAACTTATGGAACTGTCCTGATCCTAAACTGGGGCAGTTGGTTGGTTTGTTCTTTTTTTTTTTTTTTTTTCCTTAAAATATTTTGGCTTTGAGCTTGAGAATGGCAACTACTTTCCTGTATGGTTACTGCCGCTTATTTTAGCCTCTATACTGCTCATCCGGTCTGTGAACTTGGGAGAAAACTAATCGTATGTTATATTGTAGGATCCCCAAGGGCTCTGTGAACAAAAGAGAGGAACAGACAATAAAGCCACTATTGCATCCAACAGAACGTACATAGTAGGCCAATACCCACGTTTTTTGAGAGCTCACTGGGAGTTTTTGAAGACAGCAGTCAGCAAGTTCTTTGAGTTTCTGCATGGTGACCATCTCTTTCACTTGCTGTTCTGACTTTCTGAATGAAAAACAAATTATGCGCAGTATATGTGCATGTCTGGGGGAAATAGAAAGCAGTAACTGATGTGATTTAATTTAGAAACCCACGATGGAGTCCAGGATATGGCTTGTGAGGTACAGCTTGTGATACCTTGATAAAAATAGCACAGAAGTGCCGCCGACATTTTGTTCAGGTTCGGGTGGGAGAAGTGATGCCTTGCATTGATGAAATCTTGAACAATATTAATACGGTCATCTGTGACCTTCAGCCACATCAGGTACATTGAATTCAGGAGTGTGAGTAAATTTGTGAAGGCAGTCAGCGTCGTGACACATCAAAAATGAATTGGTAGTAGTCTTTAAGACTTGAACTGTGTTTCTCAGTCACGGTGTGTGTCAGTGAGAGCGTTACGTTACAGGTGGTCCGGTCAGATTCATTCTCCTTCCAAGAATTCTAATTGAGATCTTAATAATGTAAAGAGTGGTGAGTTGAAATTCTTTGTTTCTAGAATGAAATATTGTTTCTAGAATGAAATATTTTATTTCTAGAATGCTTTTAAATGAGGTGGTCAATGTAAATTTGAGGTCTTGATTAGCGAAGGAGAATGTTCTGCTGTGGTAGTGTACTTATGGGTCTGGCATGTGCAGGGGCAAGGGAGTACCTGCAGGGGAATGTGCTCTGATGGAGTGCAGTGCACGCACAGCGTAGGCTGCTGCATTGCAGTAACTTGGGAATGTGGGGCAGAGGAGGTAATGAGTTCCAGCTTCTGTTTTTCCTGCACTTGAGTCAGCCCAAAGTTCCATAAAAGAAAGAAATGGAGCTATTGTAAGAGAAAGCACGTGCCTGAGAGGGCTTACTTCAGGATATGGGGGTAAAAGCAAGGAATTCTCTGGAACGTACATAGTAGGATTCATAGATTGATAGATACGTGAGGTTGGAGAGGACCTCCAAGATCATCTAGTCCAACCGTCCTCCTACCACCATCCCTACCCACTATGCTACTAAATAAATCCCCTTAGCACCTCATCTAAGCGCTTCTTGAACAGCACTGGGGATGGTGCCTCAACCCCCTCCCTAGACAGGCCATTCCAGTGCCTGACCACTCTTTCAAAGAAAAAAATTGGTCCTCAAATCTAATCTAAATCTTCCTCGGCACAGCTTGTGGCCATTCCCTCTCGTTCTGTCATTAGTTATCTGGGAGAAGAGGCCGACCCCCTTGTCATGGTGTAGGGCAAATAACCCCCAAGAATAGCATCCAAAAGAAATGGTGCCAAAGATGGTATATTTTCGATGGGCTTAAGTAGATGGTATACAGATAGTTAATGAGGAAAGAGTGGCTCAACTTTGGAGACGGTCGAGGCTTGCCGATAACTGCACTAGGGAGGGATCTCCAACCAGAGATCCTTCCCTGGTGGTGGTCAGCCCTTCAATGGGGTCATGGGAGAGGTGGAGTCAAACTCCACCCCTTCCAATCACACTCACTTGTGCCCCTGCAGCTGACTCAGTGCTGGCCTCAGGTGATCAATCAGTGGTTCAGGCCGTGATTCAACAGTTCCCATACACATGGTTTTTATGATTTTTGTTGTATTGTTGATATTCCACATCATAACATCATGTGGTGTATTGGGAGTTGGAGAGTTAATGCTACAGCTCTGTGGGTCATCGATAGTTATGGGTATGCCTGTCTCAGAAGAGAGGGAGAACTCCATTCCCCAGAGGACTTTAGGATGCTTTGTATTTTTACGTGTTTTCCGCTCAGAGGGAAAAGATAAAAACTGTCTGCAGTCACGGGATGCTCTCTTTCCTTCGGGATCGATTCAGCAGTGGGTGCTCGCTGCCGTCTCGCCTTCAGCATTAGCGTAAGGCCTTCAGTTTATCGGACACTCTCTCTTGCTCATTTTGTTTGATTCATTAGCTTCAATTCCTATTATATTGTGTCATTTTACTTTCTGCTATCTTATTTAGTAAACTAGCTTTCCGCCTCGGATCGTTGCCGCTGTTTTGTTTCTAGGCCCATCTCCCTTTTCCTTTTCCCCCTTCCCCTTGTCCGGGGTGTGGGCCCGTGGGTCCCCTGCCTCAGTTGTCACGGAACCGGGCCGAACCGGCCCACAAACCGGTGACACCCCTCCTCACCACAGCCTCCCTTCAGGAAGTGGTAGAGTGCAGTGAGGTCTCCTCTGAGCCTCCTTTTCTCCAGACTAAACAATCCCAGCTCCCTCAGCCGCTCCTCGTAAGACTTGTGCTCCAGACCCCTCACCAGTTTTGTTGCCCTTCTCTGAACACGCTCCAGGGCCTCGATGTCTTTCTTGTAGTGAGGGCCCCAAAACTGAACACAGTACTCGAGGTGCGGCCGCATCAGAGCTGAGTCCGGGGGATGATCACCTCCCTGCTCCTGCTGGCTACACTATTTCTAATACAGGCCAGGATGCCATTGGCCTTCTTGGCCACCTGGACACACTGCCAGCTCATGTTGAGCCGGGCATCAACCAACACCCCCAGGTCCTTTTCCTCTGTACAGTCTTCAAGCCATTCTGCCCCAAGCCTATAGCATTGCATGGGGTTACCGTGGCCGAAGTGCAGCACCCGGCACTTGGCCTTCTTGAACCTCGTCCCATTGAGCTCAGCCCAGCTGTTCAGCCTATCCCGACCCCGCTGAAGGGCCGCCCTACCCTCAGGCACATCGACACATCCTCCCAGCTTGGTGTCATCTGCAAACTTACCGAGGGTACACTCAATCCCCTCGTCCAGGTCATCAATAAAGATATTAAACAAGATGGGCCCCAATACCGATCCTTGGGGGACACCACTCGTAATGGGACTCCAGCTGGACTTAACTCCATTAACCACTACCCACTGGGCACGGCCCTCTCACCAATTCTCGTGAACCTGTCCACACCACGGGCTGCCTGTTTCTCCAGGAGAATACCGTGGGAGACCGTGTCAAAGACTGCTGAAGTCCAGGTAGACTACATCAACAGCCTTTCCCTCATCTACCAGTCTGGTCACCCAGTCGTAGAAGGAGATGAGGCTGGAAAAGCACGTGCTGCCCTTTGTGAACCCGTGCTGGCTGGGTCTGATCCCCTGGTTGCCATGCACGTGCCATGTCATCTCCCTCAAGATCAACCACTCCATAACTTTCCCTGATAGCGAGGTCAGGCTGACAGGCCTGTAGTTCCCCGGATCTTCCTTACGGTCTTTCTTGTAGAAGGGAGTCACATTGGCAAGCCTCCAATCTTGTGGGACCTCTCCAGATGACCAGGAATGCTGATAGATGGCAGAAGGCGGCTTGGCAATCACCTCTGCCAGCTCCCTCAGCACCCTTGGGTGGATCCCATCTGGTCCCATGGACTTGTGGCAGTTCAGATGGAGGAGCAGGTCTCTGACTGTCTCTGCTAGGATCACAGGAGGTGTATGATGCGCTTCGTCCCAGACTTCCAGGTCAGGGCGAAAAGTATCCTGAGGTTAACTGATCTGTCTATTAAAGACAGACGTGAAGAAGGCATTGAGAACCTCAGCCTTTTCCTTATCCTCCGTGGTTACATTCCCTGCCGCATCAAGTAAAGGAGAGAAATGCTCCTTAGTTCTTTTACTGTTAATATATTTGGAAAAGGATTTTTTGCTCTCCTTTACTGCAGTAGCCAGTCTAAGTTCGAGCTGGGCTTTTGCATTTCTAACTTCCTGCCTGTATTGGAGGGGAGCAGAGGCTTGCTTTAAATGTGGAGTAAGGAAGGAAAGGATGGAGAAGGATCTTGTGAACTGAGGTGGGAAGTGGGTATTTAGTCATTGGAAACCCATTTTGAACTTTTACTACCTGCTAGTTCTGAACGCTGTACATTTTTGGTGAGTCTTCCTTAACTTTCTGTTTGACTTCTTGTTTTTCAATCAGGTGCAACCGTTCTATGGAGCAGTAGGATACGTGGTTAGGGCGCAGACAGACCGGACTGTACAGGAGCATCTGATAGAAAAACACATGCTGCTCCCCAATCCAGTATGGGACTGCAGAATTCAGCAGGCAACAAAAGTCAGACCATACATTTTGTGTATTCAACTAAAGTAAAACTGCTGAATGTTTCTTGTTATTACATTTCTTTTTTTTTTTTTTTTTACCTCTGGAATGAAGTGAACTTGGCTGTGCTGAACTTTTATAAAGCAATGGTTGATCTGGCAGTAGAAGTGTTGAAGGAGACCTAAACAATTGAGACTGGTTTAAATCCAGTTGAAGAACTTGACAGAACATGCTTTAACACAGCGTGTAAGATAAACACGTGAAAGTGACCGTTTTTGTATTAGAAGATAAATGGCGTTTTCATTGATTGAATGGAGTCAGCTCAGTTCTTTTCCACAGAATGTTGATGTTCTGAAGGATCCTGAAGCTGTTACGCAGCTTGGTAGCTTTCTGAAAAGCAGCGTAAGGGCATGGAAAGCAGCTGGCCGCCCCTTTGTGATTCAGCTGGGAAGAATTGATTTAGATATGCTGAATGTGTCCAAGTGCCCAAGTGAAAACATCTCTGCAGCTCTTGAGGCTGACGGTAAGAAATTCCACGTCCTTCCTAACAGCGGGATGGGCAGTGCACGTAATCAGGTTGTGAATTTGCTGGGCTTATCTCACTGTGTGTCTGTTGGTGGTGGTGGTTTTTGTTGTTTCTTTGTGTGTGCGTTTGGGCAAGAGAATGCCTGAAAATGTGCTTGCTTAGGTTCTTGTTTTTGTTAGCCAGATGTTTTGTTCAAAGAAACTCTGATTCCGGAAGGAGGAAAGCTCTTCAAGTGTGAGTTTAGGAAGGGTACCGGAGACTGGTGACAGATAGCAGTCTTGTGGAGACACAGTTGTAAGTTCTGACTTAATCGTTCTAGATAAGAAAAGACCTTAGGACGTTGGCAGAGTTTTGGTTTGGTGCTATTCTACTACTGAAAAAGCTTCATTGCAGAAGTGTAACTTCAGTGAAGGCGCCTCAGATTTGTCATCAACTAGACTGGTAATTACTGAGGAGGAATTAGGAGCTACCCGAGTTACCTAACCACTGTTACCTGGAAAAAATTGGGTCTATGATATCGAAGTAGAATGTGCTGCTGTAGCATCCCTTGACGAATGAAGTGACTCGGTTATCGGAGCAGTGTTATGACAGACTTTCTTACCCGTGCAATTAATACACCTTGACGTAGCTTCTCAGAACTTAATGCATTCTTTTGATTCTGCAGCTCTAATTGCCAGAAGGTGCTTAAAACAAAAATAAAACACAACGAGAGAAATAGGAAGCAGTTGCTAGGACTTGTAGTGGTGACATTTTACTCGAGCAACAGCCATTGAGGTGGCACTTGGCTCAGAGTGTGTTCTCACAGCTGTTATCTCTGATGGCAGCAGGAGCAGTTCTGCCTTTGTTTCCCTGGCTGCAGTCTGGTGAAGTTTTCCTTGGATGTACTGTTATGATTGTGTGGCTGTGCACTCAGTTAGGGCAAGTTCTACTGACGAGACTTACATGGACTTGGACGTGAGAAAATGAAGTAAGAATTGGGCTCCTTGTAGTAAAGACAAGTTGGAACAGTTATGTTTGTGACAAAATCAGGAGGGTGCTTTAGAACACTGTATAGCTTGGTTCTTGTCATCACGCAGCGAGAACCAGAGGTAAGCATGATCCTGAGAGCTGAAGGAACATTCCCTTCCTTGAAGAAGAAGCTGCAGCATTGTTTCTGAGTTGTGCTGGCAGACTGTGCTGTCAGCAGTAGCAGTGGAATACTAAATTGCAACTTGGATCCATGGAGCTGAAGTAATGGGAAAATGGTTTTAATCTGCATAATATGAACGAGAGATCTTCCTTCTTTGTCATTTGGGTATAAAAATGAAACATTCTAAATCTTCTGGAACGAGTTGAAGGGCATCTGTTTGTTGACGCATCTTAACCCAGATTCAGTGCAGCTTTGCTACCTTTCAGGCGAAGTGGAAACCAAGCAGCCCTTGGTTAGAAGGATGAGGACTGTAAAAAGGGAAACTTTAGAACTGATTTCTGGCTGGGTGAGCAGGTCCAGCGATCCTCAGATGGTAAGTAAATATGGCATACAAACAGTTGATACGACACATTCAGGAGGAACTCTGCTCTTCTGCTGCAGTGCAGTTAACACTGTTCTGTTCACAGGAACTGGCTTCAGAACTGCAAAATCTGCAGGAAGGATGATAAGCTGTGATCATACAGGGGTAGGCCTGAGCTGTGTTTGGAGTGCTTCAGGTAGTGTCAGCTGAGAGCAGTCCTAAGGGGAAGCAGGGAGGTGTAAGAGAGCCCTCAGGCAAGCACTGCTGGATGAACACAGTGTGTGGGAAGCATGTGGACGTGTAAGTTCATTTTTAGCTTCTTTCCCAACTGCTGTGTAATTGTGTGAGGCTTTGTTGGGTAACTGCACTGCTCTAACCATGTCTTGCTTTTGATTTAGGTTGCTGAAAACTTTGTTCCTCCCTTGTTGGGTGCCGCTCTCATTGGCTACCAGAGAAATGTTCCAGCTGCTAGAGAGCCTGCAGTACTGGGTGCTGTGGCTGTCGCTGTGAACAAGCTGGGTGGGCACATCGCTGCTGAAATACCTCCGATCTTTGATGCTGTTTTTGAGTGCACGTTAAATATGATCAAGAAGGTATTTCTATGTAAATTTTGGATAATGGAAAAAAAAGAAAAGGGATTTTATATTCAGGATATTGCAAGAAAGGGGGCAGGGCGTGTTATGCTATGTAGTTTACATAGCATTATTCTGTTGTATGGAAATGAAGGTGAGGTTCATGAGCTGTGGCTGTCTGGGTGAATGTCTAAATCTCACTGACCTAATTTCTTGATACAGTTCTGGAATTAAATTAGGAGTTGTTTTTCTGTTCCAGGACCTTGGGATGTCGTGGTCCTGGAAGCTGAAGTCTACTTCAAGTATATTCATACGTCCTTTGAGTAGAAGTATTGATTAGTTCTTATTTCTTTCCTGATTTCCATAGCTGCTAGAGTTTCTGTGTTACGGTTTACCACAGGTACTTGCACAATAGATGGGTGCCGTTTTGCAGCAGTGTGAATCAGAAAGTGTATCCCTGTAGTGTCCGGGTGCTTAACTGTTGAGGCCGTCTGTCCTGTGCCTGTGGAGCAAGTGGTAATTAATGTTGTGCACTGACAAAATGTGGTTCACCCTGCTGAGACTGTGTAAGTCCAGCAAATGGTCTTCTCAATCTATGGTGGTGAAAGTATGGGGAAAAATGTTGCTGGGAATCTGGGAACTGCATGCTTTGTTTTGGTTTTAGATTTCTTTAAACCTGAGATCTGAATGATAAGCCAGATTTTCTCTCCCAAATTTTTACAGTGAAAAGGCTGTATGGATTCAGGCCTTTTTTGCGACTGGTTAGGGTTAGGGTTTAGGTCAGGTTCAGGGTCAGGGTTAGGTTTTGGTGTAGATTTTGGTTTAGGGATAATTTGAGTTTTAGCATCAGGGACAGAAGTAGGTTAACTGTTCATGTTAGGAGTAGCATTAGGGTTAAGTTTAGGGTTAGATTTAGGATTCGATCTGTATGTAGGGTTAGGGGTAGGGTTAGTTTGAGTGTCAGGGTGAGGTAAGGGGTTAGGCCTCGGGTTTAGTTTTGTGTTAAGTAAAGGTTTAGGAATAGTTGTAGGGTTAGTGTTTGGATTAGGATTTGGTTTAATATTAGGAACGTGTTTTGGGATAGATTTAGGTGAGGGCTGTGGTGATCTGATGCTTTTGGTTAGGTTTAGGGTTGGGCTTAAACTTGGGTTTTGTGGTAGGGTCTGAGTTTGGGTTAGGGTTAGGGTAGAGTTAGAATTAGGATTTGGGAAATGCTTAGAGTTATGTTTAGGGTAAGGATTGGAGTTAGATTTAGGGTTTGAGTTAGGGTTAGGATTATGGTTAGGGCTAGGGTTCTGTTAGGTTTTGGGTTAGGGTTACGGGTAAGTTTATTTTGGTACTAGGGTAAGGTTATGTTTAGGTTTAGGGATACGATTAGGGTAAGATTTAGTTTTACAGTGTTAGGGTAAGTTTAGGTTATGGAATAGGGTTAGGTGTAAGGTTGGGTTTAGTAATAGGGTGAGGTTTAGATTCTGGGTTAGGGTTAGAGATAGGGAAAGGGTTTGGGATTGTTTTAGGTTTCGGATTAGATTTAGGATTAGGGTTAGGGAAAAAGTTTTTCTCAGTTTTATGATTGTGTTTAGAGCTAGGATTAGGTTGGGTGTTCATGTTAGCATTAGGGGAAGTTTTAGGTTTAGGTTTAGGAGGCAGTCTGTGTTTAGGGTTAGGGGCAGGGTCAGTTTGAGTGTAAGGGTCACATTAGGGTTAGGCCTCTGGTTAGGGTTTAGGTTAGGAATAGGATTAGGTTTCAGGTTAGTGTTAGGGTTAGGCCTGGGATTGGTGTTAGGGCTAGGTTAAGGTAAGTATTGTGGTTAGGGTTAGGTGTAGGAAAAGGGTTTTGGGGATAGGGATAGTGTATAGGTAAGGGTTAGAATTCGATTTAGGATTAGGCTTAGGGATAGGGTTTGTTTGAGTTCTAAGGTTAGATACAGCATTAGAACTAGGTTGAGTGTCAGTGTTAGGATTAGGGTTTGGGTTACTGTTGAGGATAGGAATAGGGATAGGTTTAGGGTTATGCTTAGGGTTCAGGCTAGGTACAGGGTTAGGGTTAGGTTTAAGGTGAGTGTTAGGCTTAGGGTAAGGATTGTGGTAAAGATGAGTTCTCTACTTGTTAATCAAACCGACTCGAGACGGATGTGTCAGTGTTTTTCAGCGTTGGTTTTTTTTTTCTTTTTTTTTTTTTTTTTTCTGAGAACTATGTAGTTCATAGAAGTCTCAAAATAGATATATCGAAGTTTGGTCTAAAAGCTTTGTAGTTTGTGCAAGTTGGAGCCACAGCGCTTAGTTCTAACACCTGGACAATGAACAACAGATAGCAGTGACCTTCTGAGAAACTGCAAAAGAAAAAGAAGTGAAAATCTCCTCTTGAGCGCACGTGATCGGAGCTGAGGAAAACTACGGCCTTCATCATCTCGATCACCAGGGGACAGAGAACGACCCCCAGATAACAGCCGGCGCAGCCCAGGAAGAGAAAGATAAGACATGAATGCAGAGATAAGGGACAATGAAAAGAGGGGATGGGGGGCCCTGTTGAGCACCTCTGGTGCAGAGGAGACTCCCGGCCGCCCTGCGCTGTTCCGCTCATTTATTGCTTGCTCAATAAATTCCTTACTGTTGGCAACGGTTGGTGCGTATCATTCTCTTCACACCTCTAACAATTTGGTGCCGTGACTCGGATCCAGGCGACTCTGCTGTGGAATTCCCACTCCAGGGGAGCACCCCGTCTTCGGACGGCCCCTGTGCTGGGTAACTTCTGTGCAGAGACCTGTCGCTCCGAACTCTAGGTACAGCTCGCAGGTAAAGCTACCGGACATACCACTAGAAAGCCCCCTAGGTTTAATGTTAAAACATTGGGGTGATTCTCCCTCTAGACGAGGAAAGAGTGAGGTGAAGATGGTACATGATTGTATGGAGGTATGGGGAGGAAAGCAGAGAAGGGCAGATCAGTTGTTCTGGCCAGTATTTGGGTCCTTCGAGGACCGGATCTGCCAGGCTCTAAATGCTTATGTGAATGAAAAACAGCCTTCTCCCAACCAAAACCAGAACTCTAATCCTAAACCTAAACCTAACTCTAAATCTAGAGCTAAGCCTAAAACTTACCCTTTACCCAAATTGTTTCCATAAGCATCCCTGTAGCTATTACCCGAATCCTAACTTTATTTTAAAGCTGTCCCTAACTCTGATCCTAATCCAAAACCCAAATTGAAGCCCAACCCTAAACCTTGAACAAAGCATCAGATTACCACAACCCTCACCTAACTCGAAGCCAAAACCTAGCCCTAATACTAACCCCAAACCCAATCCAAACACCAAACCTACTCCTATTCCTAAACCTTATCTTAACCCTAAGCCAAACCCAAGGCCCTCCCCTTCTCTCAGCCTAACACTCAAACTAACCTAGACCTGAAACTAACCCTACATTTATCCTAACCTTATCCATATTCTAAGGCCTAACCCTACTCTGACCAGAAATCTCATGTTTTCTAAAATCTACCCCTTACCCAAGACCTAAATCGACAAAAAAAACCCTAACCCTAACCCTAAACCTAACTCTTCTCTAACTAGAACACCAACACTTCACCTTTCCCTAACTGTAAACCTAGGACTAAACCTTACCTTGTCCATAACCCTATTCCTAACCCAAACCAGAATTCTAACCTGTACCCGAACCAAAACCCTTCCCCTAAACCTAAACCTAATGCTACCATAAACCAACCCCTAGCCCTAAATCCTATCCTAACATCAACACCATGTTTAAGCTCAACCTCAAGCCTCAAAGAAAGCATCAGTTTACCGCAGATCTCACCTAACACTAACCCCAATCCAATCCCTAGTACTAACCCCAAACCTACTCCTATTCCTAAACCTTATTTTAACCCTAAGCCAAACCCAAGGCCCTCCCCTTCTCTCAGCCTAACACTCAAACTAACCTAGACCTGAAACTAACCCTACATTTATCCTAACCTTATCCATATTCTAAGGCCTAACCCTACTCTGACCAGAAATCTCATGTTTTCTAAAATCTACCCCTTACCCAAAACCTAAATCGACAAAAAAAACCTAACCCTAAACCTAAACCTAACTCTTCTCTAACTAGAACACCAACACTTCACCTTTCCCTAACTGTAAACCTAGGACTAAACCTTACCTTGTCCATAACCCTATTCCTAACCCAAACCAGAATTCTAACCTGTACCCTAACCAAAACCCTTCCCCTAAACCTAAACCTAATGCTACCCTAAACCAACTCCTAGCCCTAAATCCTACCCTAACATCAACACCATGTTTAAGCTCAACCTCAAGCCTCAAAGAAAGCATCAGTTTACCGCAGATCTCACCTAACACTAACCCCAATCCAATCCCTAGTACTAACCCCAAACCCAATCCAAACACCAAAATTATTCCTATTCCTAAACCTAACACTAAGCCAGAACCAAACCCAAGGCCTACCCCTTCTCTCAGCCTAACACTCAAACTAACCTAGACCTGAACGGAACGCTAAATCAAATACTAAAACTTACCCTTAGCCAAGGCTTAACCCTTCCCTGATCCCAAAACTAAAGAGAACCCTACCCCTTCTACTAAACCTTCATCTACATCCCTAACCCTTACCCTAAACCTAAATCTACACCAAAACCTAACCCTAACACTAACTAACTAACTTATTCTAACTGTAAAACTAACACTTCACCTAACCCGAACTGAAACCCTAATACTAAACCTTACCTAACACCTAACTAGATTCCTAACCCTATCCTGGAACCTAACGTTAACCCTAACCCTAAAAACAACTTGGAACCAAACCCTAACCCTAACCTAAACCTTATCGCAACCCTAAATCTAATCCTAACCGTTACCTCAATTTAACTCTAATTCTACCTGACATCTAAATGCGACCTTAAAACCAATCCCAAATTTAAGCCCAACCCTAAACCTAACACAAAGCATTAGATTATCACAGCCATCACCTAACTCTAACCCCAACCTTAACGCTAATACTATCCCAAATCCTAATCCAAACACAAACCCTATTCATATTCTAAAACCCAACACAAACCCAAAAACACAAAGCCTACAATTCTCTCAGCCTAACACCTAAAGTAAACCTAAATCTTACCCTAACTCTAAACCTAATCCAAAGCATGACCATAATTTGGACTCTAAATCTACCTTCAAACTAAAGCTGACCCTAACACCAACCTCAAGAAATAGCCCAACCATAAGCCTAACACAAAGCATTAGACTACCACAACGCTCACCTAACTTCTAACCCCCACCCTAACACTAACACTAAACCAAGACATATTCCAAATACTAACCCAATTCCTATTCTTAAACCCAAAACTATTCCAAAACCAAACCCAAAACCAACCTTTCTCTCACCCTAACACTCAAAGAAAAGCTATGCCTAAACCTAATCCTAAATCTAGTCCTAAACCTAACCCTCACCCGTAATCTAACCCCAACCCCTACCCAGAAGCTAACACTTTGCATACAATACCTAAACATACCCCTAATCCTTATCACTAAACCTAAAAAGAACACGCAACTTAGTGTTAAATCTGACCCAAAACCTAAACCGAAACCCAATCCTCACCCTGTTCAGAACCCTATTCCTAAGAGTACCCTAACCCTTACCCAAATACTAACCAGAAGACTAACCCTAACCATGAACCAATTCCTAAATCTTTTCCAACCTCCAACCTTATTCCTGACCGTAATCTTAACCGTAATCTAATCCTAAAACTATTTTTAACCCTTACCCTAACCGTATCCCAAACCCTATCCTAACTCTTACCATAACTCTAACCGTAACCATAAACCTAACCCTAATCCTAACCCTAAACCTAACCCTAACCGCAAGCCTAACCCTAACCCTAACCCTAACCCTACCCTAACCCTAAACCTAACCCTAACCCAAACCCTAACCCAAACCCTAACCCTAACCCTAACCCTAACCCTAAGCCTAACCCTAAACCTAACCCCAACCCTAAGCCTAACCCTAAACCTAACCCTAACCCTTACCCTAACCCTAAACCTAAACTTAACCATACACCTACCTTAACCCTAACCCTAACCCGCACTCTAAACCTAACCCGAACCCGAACCCTACCCTAACCCTAAACCTAACCCTAACCCAAACCCTAACCCAAACCCTAACCCTAACCCTAACCCTAAGCCTAACCCTAAACCTAACCCCAACCCTAAGCCTAACCCTAAACCTAACCCTAACCCTTACCCTAACCCTAAACCTAAACTTAACCATAAACCTACCTTAACCCTAACCCTAACTCTAACCCTAAACCTAACCCAAACCCTAACCTTAACTCTAACCCTAACCCTAACCCTAACCCTAATCCTAACCCTAACCCTAACCCTAAATCTAAACCTAACCCTATCCCTAACCCTAACCCTAACCCTAACCCTAACCTTAACCCTAAATCTAAACCTCACCCTATCCCTAACCCTAATCCTAACCCCAACACTAACACTAATCCTAACCCTACCCTAACCCTAACTCTAACCCTAACCCTAACCGTACCCTAACCCAAGCCCTAACCCTAACCGAAAACCTAAACCTAACCATAACCCTAACCCTACCCTAACCCTAACCCTAACCCTAACCCTAACCCTAAACCTAACCCAAACTCAAAACCTAATCCTAACCCTAACTCTAACCCTAAACCTAACCCTTCCCAAACCCTAACCCTAAACCCAACCCTAACCCTAAACCTGACACTAACCCTAGCGCTAAACCTAACGCTAACCCCACTCTAACCCTAACCCTAACCCTTACCCTAACCCTAATCTAACCTTAGCCCTAACCCTAACCCTTACCCTAACCCTAAACCTAACCCTAAATCTAAACCTAACCCTAACCCTAACCCTAACCCTAATCCTAACACTAATCCTAAACCTAAACCTAACCCTAACTCTAAACCCTAACCCTAATCCTAACCCTAACCCTAACCCTAACCCTACCCTAACCCTAACCCTAACCCTAACCCTAACCCTAACGCTAACCCTAACCCTACACTAACCCTAACCCTAACCCTATCCCTAACCCTAACCCTAACCCTAACCCTAACCCTACCCTAACCCTAACCCTAACCCTAACCCTAACCCTAACCCTAACCCTAACCCTACCCTAACCCTAACCCTAACCCTAACCCTAACCCTAACCCTACCCTAACCCTAACCCTAACCCTAACCCTAACCGCAAGCCTAACCCTTACCCTAACCCTAACTCTAACCCTACCCTAACCCTAACCCTAACCCTAACCCTAACCCTAACCCTAAGCCTAACCCTAAACCTAACCCTAACCCTTACCCTAACCCTAAACCTAACCTTAACCATAAACCTACCTTAACCCTAACCCTAACCCAAAATCTAAACCTAACCCGAACCCGAACCCTAACCCTAACTCTAACCCTAACCCTAACCCAAAACCTAAACCTAACCCTAACCTTAACCCTAACCCTAACCTTTACCCTAACTCTAAACGTAACCCTACCCTAAACCTAACCCTACCTTAAACCTAACCCTAACCCCAACCCTAACCCTAACCCTAACCCTAACTCTAACCCTATCCCTAACCCTAACCCTAACCCTTATCCTAACACTAATCCTAACCCTAACCCTAACCCTAACCCTAACACTAACCCTACCCTAACCCTCACCCTAAACCTAACCCCAACCCTAACCCTAACCATAACCCTAACCCGAACCCTAGCGCTAACCCTAACCCAACCCCACTCTAACCCTAACCCTAACCTTAAGCCTTACCCTAACCCTAATCTAACCCTAACCCTAACCCTTACCCTAACTCTAACCGTAAAACAACCCTAACCCTAACCCTAAGCTCTACCCTAACCCTACCCTAACCCTACCCTAACCCTAACCCTAACCCTGAATCTAACCCTTACCCTAACCCTAACCCTTACCCAGGAGCTAACACTTTGCATTGTACAATACCTAACCGTACCCCTAACCCTATCCCTAAACCTAAAAGGAACCCGAACTCTAGCCCTAAATCTGACCCTAAGCCTAACCTTTAACCTTACCCTGACCTTAACCCTAACCCTGTTCCATTCTCTAAACATATCTGTAAGCATTACCTTCATCCTAACTCTAACTCTACCCTAACCCTATCCTTTTGACTCCAACACAAAACCCAGATTGAGCCCGACCCTAACCTAGGTAGCGTAAGGTGTATGTAGGGTTAGTTTGAGTTTTAGGGTCAGAGTTAAATTGTTAGGTTTAGGGTCAGGGTGAAGGATTGGTTTAGTTCTAGTATTAGGGTGTTTGGGGTTAGGGTTAGGGTAAGGGTTTCGGGGTGGATTAGGTTTAGGGTCAGGTTTGGGGGAGTTTTGGGGTTAGGGTTAGATTTAGGATTAGGGTTAGCAAAAAAGTTGTTTTAGTTTTAGTTTAGGTTAGTACTAGGATTAGGTTGAGTGTTCTTGTTATGTTTAGGTTTAGGGTTAGGTTTAGGTTTAGATTTAGGTTTAGGGTAAGGAGTAGGGTTAATTTGACTTTTAGGGTCAGAGTAGAGTTAGGTCATGTGTTAGGGTTAAGGTTAAGAATAGGATTCAGATTCAAATTAGGTTTCGGGTTACTATTAGGGATAGGCCTCAAATTAGTGTTAAGGTTAGGGTTAGGGTTAGGGTTAGGATAAGGGTTGAGGTTAGGGTTAGGTATAGGTAAAGGGTTAGTGTTAAGACCAGGGCAAGTGTATGGTTTAGGGTAAAGATTGGATTTAGGGTTAGGTTTAGATGTAGGTTTGGTTTGATCGTTAGGGTGTGAGAAGGCACCGGCCTTGGATTTCATTTTGAGATTGGGTAAGGTTTAGGCATAGGAATAACATTGGTGTTTAAAAGATGATTAGTGTTAGTATTAGGGATAGGCTTACGGTTAGAGTTTAGTTAGGGTTGTTAGTTTTAGGGTGAGGGATAGGGGTATGGTTTGGTCTAGTACTTGGGTTAGGGTTTGGGATAGTAATAGCATTAGTGTTAGGGTTAGGGTTCCGTTAGGGTTGTGGTAATCTGATGCTAGGTGTCGGGATTAGAGTTGAGCTTAAATGTGGGTTTGGTTTTTAGGGTCAGAGTTAGGGTTAGGGTGGAGTTAGAATTAGGGTAAGAGTTAGGATTAGGTTTAGGATTAGGATAAAGATTAGGTTAGGATTAGTGTTGGCTTTAGGGTTGTGTCTGGGAGAAGGGTTAGTGTTAGGGATAGACTTAGGGTAAGAGTAAGTGTTAGGAATAGGCATAGGTTTTGGGAAAGTTTCAGAGTTTGGATTGGATTTATGATTAGGGTTAGGGACAAAGATTTTTTTAGATTTATGATTAGATTTAGGGAGAAAAGTAGGCTGACTTTTGGTGTTAGCAGTAGGTTTAGGGTTAGGGTTAGGTTTAGGATTCCATTTGTATTTATTGATCGAGGTAGGGTTAGTTTGAGTGTAAAGGTCACAGTAGGGTTAGGCCTTGGGATAGGGTTAAGGTTCGGAATAGGATTAGGATTAAAATGATGTCACGGGTTAGTGTTAGGGTTAGGCCAGGGTTTGGTGTTAGGGTGAGGGATAGCTTAGGATCAGGGTTGAGGTCAGGGTTAGGTATAGGAAAAGAGTTAGTGCTAGGGCTAGGGCAATTGTAAGGGTTAGGCTTAGGCTTAGATATTAGGGTTAGGTTTAGGCGGAGGTTTGGTTCGAGTGTCAGGGTGAGAGAAGGGGTAGGCCTGGGGTTTGGTTTTGGGTTACATCGTACAAATCATCACATACATTAGCTGGGGTGGGAGGTGCAAGGAACAGCCAGCAAAGTGCTGAGTTCATTCCAATCAGAGGACCTGAGGATCGGGTAGCTACTATCAAACCGTCTGTGTGGCCAATTCCAATGATATTTATGGGGCCGTGATGTTATGACTCAGTGGGGAGTCACTATCAAGTCAGATTTTCGGGAGGGGCCATTGAGAGGTGCGACACCCTTAAGCGAATATGGAAAACAGATACCCCTAGATGGGTGGATCAATGGCCCCTTCCGCTAGAAAAACTTGGCGCCCTCCAAGACTTGGTAGCGGAACAATTAGCAAAAGGACGTATTGTACCCTCCACTAGTCCTTGGAACTCACCTGGATTTGTCATTAAGAAACAAACTGGGAAATGGTGCTTGTTCCATGACCTCAGAAAAATTAATGATGCTATGGAAAGTATGGGAGCCCTTCAACCAGGCCTCCCGTCACCCACTATGATTCCCCGAGACTGGCATTTGACTGTCACTGATCTTCAAGACTGCTTTTGTAATAGTCCATTACACCCTGAGGATGCCCCTCCATTTGCTTTTTCAGTTCCAAGCATCAACATGCAAGCCCCGTTGCAGAGATACCAGTGGGTTGTGTTGCCACAAGGAATGAAAAATAGCCCCACAATTTGTCAGTGGTATGTAGCTAAAGTGCTTAGCCCCATTCGAGACACAATGCTAAATGTTTTATCGTTATCATTAGATGGACGACATCTTAGTGGCCGCACAACATCACGAGATCGTGGAGGAAGCAGTAGCCCTCCTTACAACTGCTGTTAATTCGGCAGGTTTCTGTATTGCGCCTGAAAAAATTCAGAAAACATCACCATGGAAATACTTAGGCTGGCGCATCAAGGCCCAGACTATCATTCCCTAGCCCTTACAAATACAAACTGATGTGAAAAATTGACACGATGTACAAAAATGGTTGGGATCAATTAACTGGGTCTGAGCGCTGTTGGGTATTTCTAATGCAGATTTGTATCCTCTTTTGGAACTACTGAAAGGGGATTCTGATTTATGCTCTCCCTGCAGTCTTGGCTCTGAAGCGGCTAGTGCCTTGCAAAAAGTTGCCGCAGCTATCGCTAACAGACAAGCTCATCGGTGTGCCCCGGAGTTACTTTTTTTTTCTAATGATCCTCAACCCTGCTCGACAACCTCATGCGCTAATTTTTCAGTGGGATTTTCAAAGGCCAGACCCACTATTCATTATTGAATGGATTTTTTTGCCAAACCAGTTGACAAAGACAATCCTGACACAGCATGAGATGTTTGCTTCCCTGAGAATCAAAGCTAGGCAGCGCTTGCTGATGTTATCCGGGGTAGACTTTTCCTGGATTTGTTTACCCGTGACAAATGTGTATTTACAATGGCTTGATCAGCAAGCAGATGCCTTTAGCATGGCATTGGCAGGCTATACAGGCAGTCTTACTTCCCACGCACCGTCACACAAGCTATTGAACCTCAATGTTCACTTCACATCCACACCAAAAAGAAGTGATCAGCCGCTGCAGGCCCTTACCAGATTTACGGATGGGTCTGGAAGATCACACAATTCAGTTATTTTATGGTGGGATAATCAACAGAAACAATGGGATTCGGATATTGAAATTGTTTCTGGTTCTCCACAAATAGTGGAACCAGCTGCTGTTGTCCGAGTTTTTCGGAAATGGTCCACGCCTTTCAATCTTATTACCGACTCAGCTTATGTTGCAGGAATTGCTCAGTGAGCAGAAGCATCCGTATTACGCAATATTTCTCGCTCTTCATTGTTTATTTTGTTCCAGGAACTTATTTTTCTTCTAGACTCCTGCACTCATCCTTCTTTTGTAATGCACATCCGCTCACACACATCTTTACCTGGTTTCACGGCAGAAGGGAATCGTCAAGCTGATATGTTGACACTGTCGGTCCGTGTTTTACCAGACCGAATAGCGCAAGCTAAACTTAGCCACTCCTTCTTTCACCAGAATGCTGGAGGTCTTAAACGACAGTTTGGGCTTACCTCCCAACAAGCATCAAACATTATAGCGGTATGTCCCGAGTGCCAGAGGCAATCTTTCCCATCAACAGCAGGGGGGGTTAACCCCAGAGACCTGCGGAGCCTCCAGCTATGGCAAATGGATGTCACACATTACCCAGAGTTCGGTAAGCTAAAATATATCCATTCCTCGATTGATACTTTTTCCGGAGTTTTATTTTCCTCTTGTCATACAGGAGAAAAGGCACGAGATGTTCGCAAGCGTTTGCTGCGTGCTTTTGCTACATTAGGTATCCCTTCCCAATTAAAAACAGATCATGGTCCCGCATATACCTCTGCTGCGACAAAAGCCTTCCTGGATTCCTGGGGCATTATGCACATCACCGGGATCCCTCATTCCCCTACAGGTCAATCACTGATTGAGCGGTCACACCAATCTTTAGCACAACAGAAAGGGGGAATGGGAGCTTCCCCTCCTGAGGCATGACTACATAAAGCTCTTTATGTTTTTCACTTTTTGAATTGTTCTCTGCTAGATACCAATCCCCCGATAGTCCGACATGTTAGCTCAAATACCACATTGGAAAGAAGAATCAAGGCTCCGGTGTTGATTCGCCGCCCAGAAACAGGTATGATAATGGGGCCATATCCTCTTGTCACATGGGGGAGAGGTTATGCTTGTGTCTCCACAGGAAAAGGCCCCAGGTGGATTCCCGCGAAGAACGTGAAACCATACCAGGAGGAACAGACTTCGTCGACAACAGATGAAAACACAACCAAGGAAGGATGAGACCAGCTACTGTATGGACTTGACTTCTTGAAATTTCAGGACTCTCTACTGGTTTTATTACCCTCCCAAAAACGAATGTGTGGCTTACACTTGCTAATATTACTAATCAGGAAACACTTTGCTTAGCCACAGCAACTGCGCAAAACCCCTTCTCTACCTGCTTGGTGGGCTTTCCCATAGACGAGTGGCCAATCCCTGGTCCCTTACAAGCAATCTTTACTGGCACAAATTTAGTAGATAATTGGGACGGATGGGTTCCATATCTTCCGTCTGCCAAATTAGAGCCACAAGAAATAGATTTCTTAGGATCTATAAAAATGGACTTCTGCCTGAGATTCCATTATACCGGAAAAAATAAAACCAAACTATGGGATGTCTGTCCCGTAGACGCAGTCTTCAATAACCAAACTCTATGGTGTAATTACACCTTACCCAGCCTTTCAAAATCAGTAAATGCTCCTTTACAGTTACCAGCTGGAGTTTTCCTTAGTTGCGGTGACCGGGCATGGCCTGCCATTCCTTCTTACATTAGAGGTGGGCCATATAGTCTTGGGCATTTAACCATCCTTACCCAAAATGAGACAACTATCTTGCAATGGAGAAAGAAATATTCTCATCACCGTTTTAGGAGAATGACCCACACCTTCAGATCAGATTGTGATGATAACATGAAGTTTTGGAACAGGGAGACCATAGGAGCCGTTTCCTTTTTCACACCGCAGGTTGCTGTTGCTAAAGCTTTGGCAACACTGAACAAACTGGGTTCTTGCTTAGCAAAACGAGGAAATGCCACTAGTTTAGCTTTAACAGGTCTTTCACTTGATGCGGACAGTGTCAGACAGCTGTGCCACAAAATCGCGCTGCTACTGATTTCCTACTGCTGGCGCAAGGCCACGGCTGGGAGGATTTCGAAGGAATGTGCTGCATGAACCTGTCAGAACATTCCGTTTCAATTCAAGCAAGTATCGAGACCATACGGGATGGAGTGAAGAAACTGCAGGAACAGAGGGACTGGGACTGGTTAGACAAATTATTCTCGGGATGGGGGTCTCACCGGATGGCTCCACAGTATCTTAAAAATGATGTGCTAGACTGTGATGACCGTTGTAATGCTTTTGCTGTTACTTCCTTGTATTTTACAATGTGTGCAAAAAATGATTGACAATGCTACAAAGAAAATATTCATAGTGCAACAGAAAGGGGGAGATGTGGGTGATGGCAAAAGCGGGAGTCAGACAGAACTGTTAGCTAAGCAGGAATGAGGCCATAAACCTTGGACGTAGGCTGTGTAAAGATAAGCTGATAAGGTTGAGACAACCGTGTCTAAGGAGTGAAAAGAAACAGAACACTGTAACGGATAGCAGTAAGAAACTGTTTGTTTAGATGACTAGGAGTGTTTTATATTCTTGACATGTTGACACTGAGGAGTGTAAATTCCCCCAGTTAGATCCTTGTAGCTTCCCCCAGTTAGATCCTAACACACACCGCTTCTCTGTTTATATAAGCTTTCAGGTGTTGATTAAGAAATTGAACATTAGCTAGCATCAAGCTGGGTTCCCGACCCTTCATTGTAGCAGTCTGTGGGTCTCTATGGGTCCCGCTATGGGTCCCAATATGGTTTGCTGTGGGTCACTCTGGGTCCTGCTATGGGTCGCTGTGGGTCTCTATGTGCTCCAGGAGATCCCTAAGGGGCTGCAGTTCCCCTCCACGCCACCAGGGGGCGCTCTCACGTGATGTCTCTGTGCCTTCCTATTGCTCTCTGGGGCTTCCTTTGGGTCGCTGTGGGTCCCGGCATGGGCCCCTTTGGGTCAAGCTGTGGGTCACTTTGGGTCCCGCTGTTGGTCACTGTGGGTCGCTGTGGGTTGCTGTGGTTCGCTATGAGTCTCTATGTGTTGCCATGGGTCGCTGTGGGTCACGCTATGGGTCCCAATAGGGTTCGCTGTGGGTCAGTGTGGGTTCTGCTATGGGTCTCTACGTGCCCCAGGAGATCCCTAAGGGGCTGCAGTTCCCCTTCACGCCACCAGGGGGAGCTCTCACATGATGTCGCTGTGTCTCTATGGCTTCCTATTGCTTTCTGTGTTTTCCTATTGGGCGCTATGTGTTGCTGTGGGTCCCAATACGGTTCGCTGTGGGTTACTGTGAGTCGCTGTGAGTCACTGTGGATGGCTGTGGGTTGCTATGGATCGCTTTGGTTTGCTGTGGGTCCTGCTATGGGTCTCTGTGGGTCTCTAAGGTTCCCAATGGATCCCTAAGGGGTTGCAGTTCCCCTCCACGCCACCAGTGGGCGCTCTCACGTAATGTCGCTGTGTCTCTATGGCTCCTTATTGCTATCAGTGGTTTCCTATTGGGCGCTATGGGTCGCTGTGGGTCACTATGGGTCGCTATCGATCTCTGTGGGTTGCTATGTTTCGCTGCGGGTCTCTATGGGATGCTATGGGTCGCTGTGGGTCTTGCTATGGGTCTCCATGGGTCGCTCTGGGTCGATGTGGATCGCTATAAGTCTCTATGTGTTGCTAAGGGTCGCAATGGGTCGCTGTGGGTCCTGGCGTGGGTCGCTGTGGGTCACATTGGGTCGCTGTGGGTGTCTGTGGGTCCAGCTATGGGTCATTGTGGGTCGCAGTGGGTTGCTATGGGTCTCTACGGGACGCTATGTGTCGCTGTGGGTCCTGCTATGGGTGGCCGTGGGTCGCTTTGGGTCTCTATGGGTCGCAGTGGGTCTCTGTGGGCCGCTGTGGGTTGCTATGGGTCGGTGTGGGTTGCTGTGTGTCGCGATGGGTCGCTATCGGTCACTATTGGTCGTAATTGGTCACTGTGGGTTGCTGTGGATCGCTGTGTGTCGCTGTGCCTCTATGAGTCGCTATGGGTTGCAGTGCGTCACAATGGGTCAATGTGGTCTGCTACGGGTTGCTGTGGGTCACGCTATGGGTCCCAATATGGTTTGCTGTGGGTCAGCGTGGGTCCTGCTATGAGGCGCTGTTGGTCTCTACGTGCCCCAGGAGATTCCTAAGGGGCTGCAGTTCCCCCTCCACGACACCAGGGGGCGCTCTCACGTGATGTCACTGCATCTCTGTGACTCCCTATTGCTCCCTGTGGTTTTCTACGGGTCTCTGTGGATCGCTATGGGTCACTATGGGTCGCTGTGGTTCCTGGCATGAGTCGCTATGGGTTAAGCTGTGGGTCACTTTGGGTTGCTGTGGGTGTCTGTGGGTCCAGCTATGGGTCACTGTGGGTCTCAGTGAGTCGCTGTGGGTCACTATGTGTTTCTATGGGTCGCTGTGGGTCGCTGTGTGTCGCTATCGGTCTCTGTGGATTGCTGTGGTTCCCCCTATAGGTTGCTGTGGGTCGGCTGGGTCGCTGTGGGTCCCGCTATGGGTCGCTGTGGGTCTCTATGGGTCAGTGTGGGTTGCTGTGGGTCAGTGTGGATCACTGTGGGTCCTGCAGAAGGGGGCGTGGCCAGAGCAAAGCCAGGCCCAGCTATGGGGCGGATGTGGGGCAGCTATGGGGCAGCCATGGGTCACTATGGATCTCCGTGGGGTTCCTACGGATGTCTCTGGGGTCTCCACTGATCTCAGTGGATCTCAATGGGGTCGCTATGGGGCAGTTGTGGGGCAGCAATGGGGCACTGACCTATTCCCCTCAGAACACGGCCGCTGCATCTCCTCCACCTCCTGCGGGAGCACCTCTGTGGGGCATAACTCTGCCCCACACCTCCACCCCAAACATCCACACCACAGCTCAGCCCCACAGCGCTGCCCCACATCCCACACATTTGCCCCACATCTCTGCCCCTCATCCCCTGGCCCCACAGCTCAGCCCCACATCCCTCAGCTCTGTACCACAGCTCAGCCCCTCATCCCACACCTGGCCCCAGAGCTCAGCCCTGTGGCTCTGCCCCACAGATCTGCCCCAAACCCCACACCTGGACCCACAGATCCGCCCCACATCCCACAGCTCTGTCCCACGGCTCAACCCCAATCTGCACATACCTGCCTCACATCCCACAGCTGTGCCCCACAGATCAGCCCCACATCCCACAGCTCTGCCCCATGGATCAGCCCCACATCCCACAGCTCAGCCCCGCATCTGAGCCCCACATCTGCTCATACCTGCACCACACCTCCGACCCCCAACCCCCACAGCTCAGCCCCGCATCCCACAGCTCTGCCCCACAGCTCCGCGCCAATCAGTGAACCTGGACCCAGAACTCTGCCCCACAGCTCTGCCCCAAGCCCGGACCCCACACTCGCGACCCCAGCCCCAATCCCTGCCCCATAACCCCGTAACCCGACCCCAGCCCCATAACCGCCCCACCCCCCCCGCCGCTGACCACGTGCTCCGCTTCCAGCTCCGGTTTTGCCACGGGGCCGCTTCCGGCCCCACGGCACAGCTCGGCCAATCACAGCACAGATCAGCGGCAGAAAGGGCGGGGTGTGGGGTAGCAAGGCGGAACAGCGCCACTGGAACGAGGCACGATGACCAGAAGTGACTGAAACTTCCGGGAGCACGGATTTCTGGCAGCGACCGGGGCATTGTGGGTAACGAGGCGGAAGTGCGCCCACTGCAGAACGACCGGACGTGGGAAACCGGAAGCCGGTGGGAAGCGAGTGGGCGTGGCCAACGTTAAGCCCCGCCCTCTGGCCACGCCCCAACGTGCAATGACCCGAAGTGACCCCGATGCGACCCCAAAAATGACGCAAAATGACCTCAAATATCCCAGCTTACTTCCAACACTTCTTGGAAGCGCTGCGCCCCAACGGGCCCCAAAATGACCCCAAAGTGACCCCAAAACCCTATAACGACCCCATAAGGACCCCATCAAATCCCCTAAGGGGTCACTTCTTGGTGTCCCTGCAGGCCACGACGTAGCGCTGTGCGATGTTGAGCGGCGATGAATATCCATCAGCGTACAACGTGTCCTCAAACAGCACCGAGGAATCGTCCTGTGGCTGTTATAGGGCAATTATGGGGTCAGCGGGAAATTATAGGGTCAGGGGGGAATAGGGGAAGTAATGGGGTCAGGGGGTGAAATGATGGGGTCACAGGGGGGAATTTATGGGGTCGGGGGGGAACTAATGGGATTTGGGGCCGACATTTGGGGGAAATAATGGGATTCTGGGGCTGAGATTTTGGGGTGGAATTGCAGGATTTTGGCGCTGGGTTTTGGGGTCAGATATCGACCTTATAGGGCTGAGTTATGGGGTCAGTTCGTGCCCTTTTGGGGCCGGGTTTTGTGCTGTGAGTTTGGGGCAGGGTGGTGTTTTGGGGGTGGGGGTTTTGTGCTGTGGGTTTGGGGTCAGGACGGTGTGTTTTGGGGCTGGGTTTTGGGGTCAGTTCCTGCTCTTTTGGGGCCGGGTATTGGGGTGAGTCCCTGCCCTTTTGGGGCCGTGCTTTGTGCTGAGGGTTCGGGGTATTTGGGGTGTGTTTGGGGCCGTGTTTTGTGCTGTGGGTTCGGGGTCATACCCGCCTGCGGGGGTGCGTGGATGAGGGCGCGGTTGAAGCAGGTGGTCTGCGGGTATAGGGCCAGCACGAGCTGCTCCCGCTGGAACAGCACTTCGGGGTCCGTCTCCGGGTTCGCCTTCCACTGCGACAGTGGGATCACGCGGCACCGGCTCAGCGTGTGCTGTCTGCGGGGGAAGACATAAGAGATGTGAAATAAGATATGGGGTGATATGGGGAGATATGAGGTGATATGGAGGGACAGGGGCAGTGGGATCACGCAGCGCTGGCTCAGCGTGTGCCGTCTGCAGGAGATAAGATATGGGGAGATATGTGGGAAAAATGGGGAGATATGGGGGCCCAGGGGCAGTGGGATCATGCGGCGCCAGCTCAGTGTGTGCTGTCTGCATGGGAAGAGATAAGAGATATGATAAGGGGTGATATAGGGAGAGATGGGGAGATATAGGAAGATATGGGGGAGATACGGGGCAGGGATGGGGCTGTGGGGGTTTGAAGGGGCAGCTGTGGGGCAGTTGTGGGGCACTCACTCTTTGTCCTCCTCATCCATGTCATCCACCGCGCGCCTGGGGGCACAAAGGCATCACCCCAATGTTAACCCTAGTCCTAACCCCATATCGCCCCTATTTCACCCCATATCTCCTAATATCACCCCATATGACTCTGTATCACCCCATATTACCCCTTACTGCCCCATATCACCCCTTATCACCCCATACCACCCCATTCGCCCCATACTTCCCCCATATCATCCCATCACCCACTATCACCCCAATGTCACCCCATATCGGCTCATATCACCCCGTATCATCCCATATTGCTCCTATATCACCCCATATTGCCCCTATATCACCTCCCATCACCCCTATTTCACCCCATATCCCCCAAGATCACTCCATATCATCCCATACTGCCACATAGTGCCGCAATATCTCCCCCATATCACCCCCTATGGTCCCGATATAGCCCCCTATCACCCCATATCGCCCCATATCGCTTCTCATCACCCCATAAACCCCCCTATCACTCCCATATCGCCCCTATATTACCCCATTTCGCCCCTTATCGTCCCATATTGCCCCTATTTCACCCAAATATCCCCATTATCTCCCCGTATCGCCCCATATCATCCCCATATCGCCCCATAAAGCCCCATATCGCCCCATACCACCACCTATTGACCCTATTTCACCACCTATCTTCCCATTATCTCCCCATATCGACCCATATAATCCCACATTGCTCCTATATCACCCCATATTGCCCCATACTGCCACATATCGCCACATACCACCCCCTATCGGCCCTATTTCACCCCATATATCCCAAAATCATCCGATACCGCCCCATATCGCCAAACTTGTTGGCGATGAGGAGGCTATAGGGACGTTATGGGGCAGCAGTAGGGCAGCTATGGGGCAGCAGTGGGGCAGCTATGAGGAGGCTATGGGGAGCCTACGGGGCAGACATGGGGTGGCTCTGGGGCAAGACTGTGGCAGCTATGGGCCGGAAATGGGGTAGCTATGAGGAGGCTATGGGGAGGCTATGGTGCAGCTATGGGGCAGCAGAGAGGCAGCCATGGAGCAGTTATGGGGCAGCAGTGAGTCACCTATGGGGCAGCTATGTGGAAGCTATGGGGCAGCAGTGAAGCAGCTATGAGGATGCTATGCGGAGGCTATGGGGCAGTTATGAGACAGCAGTGAGGCAGCAGTGGAGCAGCTATGGGGCAGCAGTGGGGCGCCTATGGGGCAGCAGTGGGGCAGCTATGAGGCAGCAGTTGGGTAGCTATGAGGAGGTTTGAGGAGGCTATGGGGCAGCTATGGGGTAGCTATGAGGAAGCCATGGGCAGCAGTGAGTTAGCTATCGGGCGGATATGGGTGAGCTATGGGGCAGCAGTGAGGCAGCCACGGGGCAGATATGGGGCAGCTATGAGGAGGATATGGGGAGGATATGGGGAAGACTATGGGATATGAGGAGACTATGGGGCAGCAGTGGGGCAGCTATGAGGCGGCTACGGGGCAGCAGTGGGGCAGGTACGGGACAGCAATGGGGCAGCCATGAGGTGGCTATGGGGCAGCAGTGGGGCGGCAATGAGGCAAGAGTGGGGTAGCTATGAGGCAGCAGTGGTGCAGCTATAAAGAGGCTATGGAGAGGCTATGGGGCAGCAGTGGGGCAGCAGTGGGGCAGCTATGAAGCACCCTTTGGGCAGCTATGGGGCAGCAGTGAGGTAGCAATTAGGAGGCTATGGTGAGTCTATGGGGCAGCTATGGGGCAGCAGTGAAGCAGCGATGGGGCAGAAGTACGGCAGCTATGAGGAGGCTATGGGGAGGCTATGGGGCATCAATGGAGCAGCTATGAGGCAGCCACGTAGGAGCTATGGGGCAGCAGTGGGGAATATATGGGGAAGCTATGGGGAAGCTATGGGGTGGCTATGGGGCAGCAGTGGGGCATCTATGGGGCAAGAGTGGGGCACCTATGGGGTAGCTATGGGATACGAGTGAGGCAGCTATGAGGCACCTATGTGGCTGCTGTAGGGCAGCTATGAGGCAGCAGTGGGGTAGCTATGAGGAGGCTATGGTGAGTCTATGGGGCAGCTATGGGGCAGCAGTGAAGCAGCTATGGGGCAGAAGTACGGCAGCTATGAGGAGGCTATGGGGAGGCTATGGGGCATCAATGGAGCAGCTATGAGGCAGCCACGTAGGAGCTATGGGGCAGCAGTGGGCAATATATGGGGAAGCTATGGGGAAGCTATGGGGTGGCTATGGGGCAGCAGTGGGGCATCTATGGGGCAAGAGTGGGGCACCTATGGGGTAGCTATGGGATACGAGTGAGGCAGCTATGAGGCACCTATGTGGCTGCTGTAGGGCAGCTATGGGGCAGCAGTGGGGTAGCTATGAGGAGGCTATTGGGAGGATATGGGGCAGCTATGGGGCAGCAGTGAGGCACGCATGGGGCAGTTATGGGGCAGCAATGAGTCAGCTATGGGGAGGCAATGGGGCAGCAGTGGGGCAGCTATGAGGAGGCTATGGGGCAGCAGTGGGGCAGTAGTAGGGCAGCTATTGGGCAGCTATGAAGAAGCAGAGGGGCAGCAGTGGAACAGCAGTGAGGCAGAAGTGGGGCAGTAGAGGGGCAGCTATGGGGCAGCTATGATCAGGATATAGGGAGCCTATGGGGCAGATATGGGGCGGCTTTGAAGTAATAGTGGGGCAGCTATGGGGCAGCAGAGGGGCGGAAATAAGGAGGCGATGGGGAGGCTATGGGGCATCAATGGAGCGGCTATGAGTCAGCCACTGAGGAGCTACGGGGAGGCTATGGGGCAGCTACGGGGAAGCAGTGGGGCAGCTATGAGGTGGCTATGGGGCAGCAGTGGGGAGGCAATGAGGCAAGAGTGGGGTAGCTATGGGGCAGCAGCAGTGCAGCTATAAAGAGGCTATGGAGAGGCTATGGGGCAGCAGTGGGGCAGCAGTGGGGCAGTTATGAGGCAACCTTTGGGCAGCTATGGGGCAGCAGTGAGGTAGCAATTAGGAGGCTAAGGTGAGTCTATGAGGCAGCTATGGGGCAGCAGTGAAGCAGCTATGGGGCAAAAGTATGGCAGCTATGAGGAGGCTATGGGGAGGCTATGGGGAGGCTATGGGGCATCAATGGAGCAGCTATGAGGCAGCCACGTAGGAGCTATGGGGCAGCAGTGGGGAATATATGGGGAAGCTAAGAGGAAGCTATGGGGAGGCTATGGGGCAGCAGTGGGGCATCTATGGGGCAACAGTGGGGCAGCAATGAGTTGGCTATGGGGAGGCTAAGGAAAAGTAGTGGGGCAGCTACGGGGCTAAGGTGGGGCAGCTATGTTGCAAGAGTGGGGCAGCTATGGGGCAGCAGTAGGGTAGCTATAAGGAAGATATGGGGAGCCTACGGGGCAGACATGGGGCGGCTTTGGAACATGAGTGGGGCAGTTATTGCGCAGCAGTGGGGGCGGCCATGGGGAAAGAGTGAGGCAGCTATGGGGCAGCAGTGAGGCAGCTATTGGGCGGCAATGAGGCTGCCATAGGGCAGCTATGGGGCAGGTATGAGGAGGCTATGGGGAGGCTATGGGGCAGCTGTAGGGCAACAGTGTGGAAGCCATAGGGCAGCTATGGGGCAGAAGTGAGGCAGGTAGGAGGCAGCTATGGGGCAAGAGTGGGGTAGCTATGGGGCAGCAGTGGAGTAGATATGAGGAGGCTATTGGAAGGCTATTGGGCAGTGAAGGGGTAGCTATGGGGAACGAGTGAGGCAGCTATGTGGCTGCAGTAAGGCAGCTATGTGGTATCAGTGGGGTAGCTATGAGGAGGCTATTGGGAGGCTATGGGGCAGCTAAGGGTCAGCAGTGAGGCACTCATGGGGCAGTTATGGGGCAGCAGTGAGTCAGCTATGGGGAAGCTATGGGGAGGCTTTGGGGCAGCAATGAGGAAGCTATGGGGAGGCTATGGGGCAGCTATGTGGTACCTATGGGGTACGAGTGAGGCAGCTATGAGGCAGCTATGTGGCTGCACACTAGGGCAGCTATGGGGCAGCAGTGTGGTAACTATAAGGAGGCTATTGGGAGGCTATGGGGCAGTTATAAGGCAGCTATGGGGCAGCAGTGAGGCACACATGGGGCAGTTATGGGGCAGCAGTGAGGCACACATGGGGCAGCTATGAGGAAGCTATGGGGAGGCTATGGGACAGCAGTGGCGCAGCTAATGGGTGGCTATGAGGCAGCCATGGAGCAGCAAAGTGGCAGCGGTGAGGTAGCTACGGGGCAGCTAGAGGGCAGCAGTGGGGCGGATATGGGGCAGATATGGGGCGGCTATGGGGCAGTAGTGGGGCAGCTCTGGGGCAAGAGAGGGGTAGCTATGAGCAGAATAAGGGGAGCCTATGGGGCAGATATGGGGCGGCTTTGGGGCAGAAGTGAGGCAGCTATGGGACAGCTATGAGGTGGCTATGGGGAGGCAGTGGGGCAGCTATGAGGCAGCTATGTGGCAGCTATGGGGCAGCAGGGATGTAGCCGTGGGTGAGCAATGGGGTATCGATGAGGAGGCTATAGGGAGGCTATAGGGCATCTATTTGGCAACAGTGAAGCAGCTATGAGGCACTTATGGGGCAGCAGGGAGGAAGCTATGGGGCAGCTATGAGGATGCTACGGGGAGGCTATGGGGAAGCAGTTGGGCAGCTATGACGTGGCTATGTGGCAGCAGTTGGGCATCTATGAGGTGGCTATGGGGAGGATATGAAGCTGCAGTGAGTTAGCTATGGGGCAGCTATGTGGCAGCTCTGGGGCAGCAGTGGGGTAGCTATGAGAAGGCAATAGAGAGGCTATGGGGCAGCTATGTGGCAGCAGTGAGACAGCAATGAGGCAGCCATGGGGCAGTTTTAAGGCAGCAGTGAGGCAGCTATGGGGAAGCTATGAGGAAGCTATGGGGAGGCTAGGGGCAGCAGTGGGGCGGCTATGGGGCAGCAGTGGGGCAGCTATGAGGAGGCTATGGGAAGGCTAATGGGGCAGCTGTGGGGCAGCGGTGAGGCAGGTACGGGGCCGATATTAGGCAGCAGTGGGGCAGCTATGGGGCAGCTGAGAGGAGCCTAAGGGGCGGCTATGGGGCAGCAGTGGGGCAGCAGAGGATTGGCTTTGGGGTAGCAGTGGGGCAGCTATGAGGTGGCTATAGGGCAGGAGTGGGGCAGCTATGGGGCAGCAGTGGTGCTGCGATGAGGTGGATATGGGAAGGCTATGGGGCAGCTCTGGGGCAGCATTGAGGCAGGTATGAAGCGGCTATAGGGCAGCAGAGGGGCAGCTATGGGGCAGCAGTGGGGTAGCTATGAGGAGGCTATTGGGAGGCTATGGGGCAGCTATGGGGTAGCAGTGAAGCAGCCATGGGGCAGTTATGGGGTAGCAGCGAGTCAGCTATGGGGAAGCTATGGAGAGGCTATGGGGCAATAGTGGGGCATCTATGGGACAGTAGTAGGGCAGCTATAGAGAAGCTATGGGGAGGCTATGGGGCAGCGGTGGGGCATCAATGGAGCGGCTATGAGGCAGCCACGGAGGAGCTATGGAACAGCAGTGGGAAAAAGTGGGGCACCTATAAGGCAGCTTTGGGGCAAGAGTGGGGCAGCTAATGGGGCAGCAGAGGGGCAGCTATGAGGTGGCTATGGGGAGGCTATGGGGCAGTAGTGGGGCAGCTATGGGGCAGAATTGGAGCAGCTATGGGGCATCAGTAGGGCAGCTATGGGGAAGCAGCGGGGAAGCTATGAGGCAGCTATGTGGCAGCTATGCGGTAGCAGTGGGGTAGCTATGTGAAGGCTATAGGGAGGCTATGGGACAGCTATGGGGCAGCACTGAAGCAGCCATGAGGCAGCTATGGGGCAGCAGTGAAGAAGCTCTGGGGCAGCTATGAGGATGGTATAGGGAGGCTAAGGGGCAGCAGTGGCGCAGCTATGAGGTGGCTATGGGGAGGATATGGGGCAGCAGTGAGTTAGCTATGGGGTGCCTTTGGGGCAGCAGTGAGTTAGCTATGAGGCAGCTATGTGACAGCTATGGGGAAGGTGTGAGGAAGCTATGGGGAGGCTATGGGGCAGAAGTGGGCCAGCCATGGGGCAAGAGTGGGGCAGCTAAAAGTTGGCTATGGGGATGCTGTGGGGTAGTAGTGGGGCAGCTATTGGGCAAAACTGGGGCAGCTATGGGGCAAGAGAGGGGCAGCGATGGGGCTGCAGTGGGGCAGCTATGGAGCAGCAGTGTGGCAGCCATGGGGCAGTTCTGGGGCAGCTAATGGTCAGATATGAGGAAGCTATATGGAGGCTAGGGGCAGCAGTGGGGCAGCATTGGGCAGTTATGAGGAGGCTATTGGGATGCTATGGGGCAGCTGTTGGGCAGCAGTGAGGAAGGTAAGGGGCTGCTATTAGGCAGCAGTGGGGCAGCTATGGGGCAGCTATGAGAAGGATATGGGGAGGCTATTGGGCAGCAGTGGGGCAGCTATGGGGCAAGAGTGGGGCAGCTATGGGGCAGGAGTGAGGAAGCCATGGGGTAGCTATGGGTCAGAAGTGAGGCAGCTATGGGGCAGCTATGAGGATGCTATGGAAAGGCTATGGGGAAGCAGTGCTGCAGGTATGAGTTGGCCATGGGAAGGTTATGGGGCAGTACTAGGGCTGCTATGGCGCAGCAGTGGGGTAGCAGTGAGTTAGCTATGGGAAGGCTATGGGGCAGCAGTGGGGTAGGTATTAGATAACTATGGGGCAGCTATGGGGTAGATATGAGGCAACTATGTGGCAGCTATGGGGCAGCAGTGAGGCAGCTATGGGGTGGCTATGAGGAAGCTATTGGGAGGCTATGGGGCAGCTATAAGGCAGCTATGGGGCAGTAGTGAGGCAGACATGGCGCAGTTATGGGGCAGCATTGAGGCAGCTATGGGACAGCAGTGGGGAAGCTATGGGGCAGCAGTGAAGCTGCTAGGGGGCAGCAGTGGCGCAGCTATTGGGCAACTATGAGGCAGCCATAGGGCAGCTATGGCGCAGCTATGAGGAGGCTATTGGAAGGCCTTGGGGCAGCAGTGGGGCACCTATGAGGGGGCTTTAGGGCAGCAGTGGGGCAGCTATGAGGAGGCTACGAGGAGGTAAGGAAGAGTCTATGGGGCAGCTTTGGGGCCGCCATGGGGAAAGAGTGGGGCAGCTATGAGGTGGCTATGGGGCAGCAGTTGGGATGCTATGAGGAGGCTATGGGGAGTCTATGGGGCAGCTATGGGACATCAGTGAGGCACCAGTGGGGCAGCTATGGGGCAGCTATGGGGCAGCTATGGGGAGGCTATGGAACAGCTTTGTGGCGGCTATGGGTCAGTATTGAGACATCTATGGAGCAGCAGTGGGAAAGCTATGGGACAGCAGTGGGGCAGCTATGGGGCAGCTATCAGGAGGCTATGGGGCAGCTATGGGGCGGCTATGGGGCAGCAGTGAAGCAGCTATGAGGCAGTAGTAAGTCAGCTATGGGGCAGCAGTGGGGCAGGTATGGGGCAGCAGTGGGGCAGGTATGGGGCAGCAATGAGGCAGGCATGGGGCACCAGTGGGGCAGCTATTAGGAGACTATGGGGAGGCTATGGGGCAGCTTTGTGGCGGCTATGGGGCAGTACTGGGACAGCTATGGGGCAGCAGTGAGGCAGCTGTTTCCCCCCACCCCTGTTGTTGTATTCCCCGCCCCTTCATAAAAACCCACCAATGAGGATGGGCTGATCCCCACCCTTTTTATTGTAACACTGCCCCGTTTGCCCTCCCCGCCCGTTTCGGGGTCCCCGCGCTGACTTGTTCTCGGGCTGCATCCTCCCGTGGGTTTTCTGGATGTCGATGAGCTTGTGCTCGCTGCTGGAGCGCTCCTCCTGCGGGGGGAGTAGCGGCCTCAGCCCCATATGCCCTCCCCACATCGACGGCCCCGGACCCACAACCCCGACCCCAGCCCCAGAACCCCGACCCCACATCTGCAGCCCCAGCCCCATAACAGAGCCCCCAGACCCATAACTGAGCACCCGGACTTAGAACCGAGTACCGAGCCCCCTTAGCTCCAACCCCTGCCCCACATCCCCGGCCCCCACCCAACTCCGCCCCACCCCACCCACCCACACCCTATTCCCCCCTTCTCCCTCCGCCACCCCACTCCCCCCCCTTTCCCCTCCCCCACCTGCGTGTGCGCGAGCAGCCGCTGTAGCTCCGCCAGGAGCTCCACGTTGCGCGACCTCCCTCCCGCCAACGCCATGGCCGAACAACCCCACCCCCACTGCGCGCGGCTCTGGCAATAGCACTACGCGTGCGCCGGTCCCTGAAGCCGGAAACGGAAGTCCCCCCCCCCGCAGATGAACGGAGCGGTGGAGTGCTATGGCGGCGGCGGCGCCGCGGGAACCGCGGAAACCGCGCGTTGGAGCGGCAGCGGCGGCTGTACGGAACGGCACTGTGAGCTGTGGGGGCGGAGCCGTGGGGCCGGGCAGGGGCAGGGGCAGCGGCAGCGGGGAAGGGGCGGGGCAGGATTCCGGGGCCGCGCGGCGCACTCTTTTATTCCCCTAGCACTTGTAAGGGATCTGGATTCTTGTCGCTTTCCATCTGATGCTGGCAACGCATTCCTTCTCCCGGTAGCCCTTTGCACATAGCAAATTCTGGCTCTATTACAATTCTATTACATCACGATAGTTAAAACTGGCATCTTTAAATGGACATCTGCAAAACTCAGCTCTGAACCATTTAGGATGTTGAAATGTTCCACAGAATTTGTTCGAGTGGCTTCAAATTGCTGCAGGTGTCACTGCTGTAACTCACAGTGTAACAGATGACAGTGTGGGTAAAAAAGCCTTCTCAAAGGAGCTGTGCAGGTCTGATCTGGCTATTCCTACTCTGCGTGTAGCTGATCTTCTGGAATTGCTGTGTGGGTTCATTGCAGTCTTCTAGACTAGTGGAAGAAGCTAGATAAGCTATTGAAAGTGAAACTGCTGACAGAAGTGGATGTGTGTGGGAATAGTGTGAAGGTGGTTTTGAATCCGTGTCAGGGAGGGATCTCAGCTAGAGATGTCCAGTCTGCCTTCTGCCTGGAGTGCTTTGAATTGCTGAGTGTCTTAGCTATGGAAGCAAAATGTACTTTATAGATCGCTCCGTTCTGTTTGGTTCCGTGGCAGGCTCAGAACTTCTCAGTCTGCACGGCGGCTGTTCAGTCGGGAACGGTGAAAATGTTCTTGTAGATGTCTTGCACTGGATGCAGATAAGCAGTGTGGTTTTGGAAGGTTTTCTTCCAGATTCCCAGAGGGTTTGGAAAGCAGAGCAGCAGTAAGTATTGAGAATAGCAGTCCTTAAAACGAGCATTTAAGGGTTGTTTCTTTGGAAGGATCTAAAAGAAACCGTCTTGTAGAAGCTCAGAGGGTGGGTGCAATTCTGATAATACAGTGCCATGGCTTTGTGATTTTTGGTATTGGTATTCCACATCATGACGTCATGTGGTGCGCTGGGAGTTGGAGAGTTAATGCTCCAGCTCCGTGGGTCATTGATAGTTCTGGGTGTGCCTGTCTCAGAAGAGAAGAAGAACTCCATTCCTCAGAGCACTGTGCGATGCTTTGCATTGCTCCGTGTTTCCGCTCAGAGGGAAAGATCAAAACTGTCTGCGGTCACGGGACGCTCTCTTTCCTTTGGGATCACTCGGCAGTGGGTGCTCGCTGCCGTCTCGCCTTCAGCGTTAGCGTAAGGCCTTCGGTTTATCAGACATTCTCTTGCTCATTTTGTCTGATTCATTAGCTTCAATTCCAATTATGTTGTATTCTATTGTGTTATTTTGCTTTCTGAGATCTTCTTTAGTAAATTAGCTTTCCTCCTCAGATCGTTGCCGCTGTTTTGTTCCTAGGCCCGTCTCCCTTTTCCCTTTCCCCCTTCCCCTTTCCTGGGCCGTGGGTCCGTGGGTCCCCCGCACCAATTGTCGCAGAACCGGGCCGATCCAGCCCGGTAAACCGTTGACATACAGAAAGGGACGAATTTGGCTGTTGGATTTCTTTTTTAGATATCTTTAGGCTAGTCTGCTTAAGATTTGGTGCTCGCTTTCCAAAGAACATCGGCTGACGTGGTGCTGTGCTTTGTTCAGGTGCTCCGTTGCTCGTAACTTTGAGCAGTAAACGTCCCTGCAGTGTTACTGTACCTTGTTAACGGATTGTACTCTCATTCAGCATTTTATCAGTGTTAGGATAGCAAAACTTGAAGTGATATGCTCTCAATCTACTTCCGTGTTCAAAGCAATTAGTAAAGAGATGCTTGAAACACTTTTCCAGGCTCTTCATTATCTGTTACTGGTATTGGAAGTAGAAGAAACTGAAGTTTTCCAGATTTGTCTTGAACATTGGAATCCTTTACTGCTGAGCTCTGCAGGGAAAGTCCGTTCTCACCATCTGCTTCTCCACTGCTTTCTGGAAGTCAGCGCTTTGATGTTCCTCCAAGGAGACAGCTTTGTTTGCCTGTATTATCCAAGGTAATCCACGCTTCAGTACAAATACTGTGCAAGTTTGGACACTGCTCCTAAATTCAGAGGCTTCTCTGTGTGACTTCAGAGAGCTTCCCTTACTTTGGGTAATTGGGAATTGATTCAGCGCACTATGAATAGTCCCGCTTATAAACATCAAAGAAAAGAATACGTATCTGTATGGTTTATTTAAATGTACCAAACCTTTTTTCTCCCATGTGAGCAGCTCAGAAGCTTCTTGGTAACTTTGTAATAGAATTGCTGTCTAGGATTTGTGTAGTAGATCTGCTAAATCTTGCTACCAGTTTCTGTAAGTAATGGTTTCCAGTGTGGATCGTACCGGGGTTCGTGCAGATGGAGCTGACTGCTGTTCAGAGAAGGAGGATAACTTGATATTTTCTTCGATGACTTGGTCTGGAGGAGTTGTGTTTTCTCCTCAGGAATGAGACTTAAAAAACAAGGCAGTTTACCGTAGCATTAAAAACAGATGCGTTGTTACAGACTCAGTTGTATAAGAGCTGCAGTGCCAATTAAAGAGCAGGTGTTTGAGGAGAAAACGTGCTTGTGTTGAAAAGATCTTTAAGACATACATCTTCTGAAGCTCTGGACGGTATGATACTTGTTTTAAATAACTCTGATTCTTGCAGAGATAGAGATCAGCTGTACTCTGAATGGGTTTTTAGTTAGCGTATCCCTTCAGAATTTGTCCTTCCCATTTGCTTGTGTATGAGATGGCCTGAGGAAGTGCAGGACACACACCTTTATTTTCACGTCACGGTGCAGTCCAGTTGGAGCTCCCCTTTGTAACGTTTAGGTTCGATCGCTGATGGTTGGCGGTATGGCTAAACCTGAAGGAGTGCTCGTGGTGGAAATGATCCAGGGGACGTAGTACGAGAACTCATGAAGGATACAGATTCCATAACCTTCTATAGAAATATGAGAGAAGCATTGGGTAAGTGGCGAGAACTGCTGTCCTGTAGGTCTGTGCGGCTGCACCAGGAGCATGCGTGCAGCAGGGTTACGTGGGGGGCAGGGGAGGAGGGGAATCTGAAAGTCATCGCATCTCTCAGCTGTAGGGTCAGTTCATGAGACTTCAGTGAGAACATTCTTCTTCTAAACGCAAACAGGGGAAGGGAGCACTGAGTGTTTGTTAACGGCTTTATGAACGTAAAATGCACATTTTTGTATTCTCACTGCTGTGCTCGTGTGTTCTCACTGCCATACTTGTGCAGTATAGTTAACAGTAGATTTATTCTGATCTCTATATTTTTAATATTAAAACTCCTCCTTACTGTTCAGCTTAATAGAGATGCGATCCAGTTTGTTGCTTAAAAAAATATGCCTGCTTACTGTTATTGTTAATTGTCTTTCAGTATCTTACACATCTGGGCTGTGCAGACACAGAACGAATAATGGCTGAAAAGCTTTGCAAGAAGTGCATGGGACGGACTGCTCCTGGGAAACCTGAATGCGCTCTGTTGGGCAATAGGCTCAGTCAGCGGGCGATGCATGAAGAGGATGAAAAAAGATCCCTTGTGACAGGAATGAAGGTACCATGGCACAAGACTGACAGCTTTGTTGAGCTTTGTAATTCATGCTCAAGAAATTGAGCTTCAAAAGATCCTGCTCTGTGTTCTTCGGTGAGCTACCCTGTATAGCAAACGTTGATGAGAATAATTGAATGAGGAATGTCATATTCTGAATTTTAGGCTGATGAATTCCTCAGTCACAAAAAAGGCCTGAATCCATACAGCCTTTTCACTGTGAAAATTTTGGAGAGAAAATTTGGCTTATGATGAAAGATTTTGCTTTAGGAATGCCACAGACACAGGAAGGAAGCACTAATGAAGTAAGAGTAACCTTAACGAAGCAAAGTAACGTGCGTTGCTTTGAACCAGCTAGCACCTTCTCTTCTGCCGCTGAAGTTTTAGTAAGTGTGTGTGGAAAGAGCATGGGAAGAAGACGTTGCCCACAGAAGTGAAATGTGTCATTGTGATGCCATAGGCAGAGAGGAGTTAGTTTCCCCTGCTTGCTGTGTAACACCTGTATGTTTATCAGCTGGTTGCTCAGTACTCAGCACTTTGGGTTGCTGCAGTCTGCCCTGGGGCAGTTATTAGTTGCACCTAAATCGCGTGACTGAAAACGCGGTGTTCTTGGTTTGGTTGAAACTTATGGAACTGTCCTGATCCTAAACTGGGGCAGTTGGTTGGTTTGTTCTTTTTTTTTTTTTTTTTTTTTTCCTTAAAATATTTTGGCTTTGAGCTTGAGAATGGCAACTACTTTCCTGTATGGTTACTGCCGCTTATTTTAGCCTTTATACTGCTCATCCGGTCTGTGAACTTGGGAGAAAACTAATCGTATGTTATATTGTAGGATCCCCCAGGGCTCTGTGAACAAAAGAGAGGAACAGACAATAAAGCCACTATTGCATCCAACAGAACGTACATAGTAGGCCAATACCCACGTTTTTTGAGAGCTCACTGGGAGTTTTTGAAGACAGCAGTCGGCAAGTTCTTTGAGTTTCTGCATGGTGACCATCTCTTTCACTTGCTGTTCTGACTTTCTGAATGAAAAACAAATTATGCGCAGTATATGTGCATGTCTGGGGGAAATAGAAAGCAGTAACTGATGTGATTTAATTTAGAAACCCACGATGGAGTCCAGGATATGGCTTGTGAGGTACAGCTTGTGATACCTTGATAAAAATAGCACAGAAGTGCCGCCGACATTTTGTTCAGGTTCGGGTGGGAGAAGTGATGCCTTGCATTGATGAAATCTTGAACAATATTAATACGGTCATCTGTGACCTTCAGCCACATCAGGTACATTGAATTCAGGAGTGTGAGTAAATTTGTGAAGGCAGTCAGCGTCGTGACACATCAAAAATGAATTGGTAGTAGTCTTTAAGACTTGAACTGTGTTTCTCAGTCACGGTGTGTGTCAGTGAGAGCGTTACGTTACAGGTGGTCCGGTCAGATTCATTCTCCTTCCAAGAATTCTAATTGAGATCTTAATAATGTAAAGAGTGGTGAGTTGAAATTCTTTGTTTCTAGAATGCTTTGAAATGAGATGGTCAATGTAAATTTGAGGTCTTGATTAGCAAAGGAGAATGTTCTGCTGTGGTAGTGTACTTATGGGTCTGGCATGTGCAGGGGCAAGGGAGTACCTGCAGGGGAATGTGCTCTGATGGAGTGCAGTGCACGCACAGCGTAGGCTGCTGCATTGCAGTAACTTGGGAATGTGGGGCAGAGGAGGTAATGAGTTCCAGCTTCTGTTTTTCCTGCACTTGAGTCAGCCCAAAGTTCCGTAAAAGAAAGAAATGGAGCTATTGTAAGAGAAAGCACGTGCCTGAGAGGGCTTACTTCAGGATATGGGGGTAAAAGCAAGGAAGTCTCTGGAACGTACATAGTAGGATTCATAGATTGATAGATACGTGAGGTTGGAGAGGACCTCCAAGATCATCTAGTCCAACCGTCCTCCTACCACCATCCCTACCCACTATGCTACTAAATCAAATCCCCTTAGCACCTCATCTAAGCGCTTCTTGAACAGCACTGGGGATGGTGCCTCAACCCCCTCCCTAGGCAGGCCATTCCAGTGCCTGACCACTCTTTCAAAGAAAAAATTGGTCCTCAAATCTAATCTAAATCTTCCTCGGCACAGCTTGTGGCCATTCCCTCTCGTTCTGTCATTAGTTATCTGGGAGAAGAGGCCGACCCCCTTGTCATGGTGTAGGGCAAATAACCCCCAAGAATAGCATCCAAAAGAAATGGTGCCAAAGATGGTATATTTTCGATGGGCTTAAGTAGATGGTATACAGATAGTTAATGAGGAAAGAGTGGCTCAACTTTGGAGACGGTCGAGGCTTGCCGATAACTGCACTAGGGAGGGATCTCCAACCAGAGATCCTTCCCTGGTGGTGGTCAGCCCTTCAATGGGGTCATGGGAGAGGTGGAGTCAAACTCCACCCCTTCCAATCACACTCACTTGTGCCCCTGCAGCTGACTCAGTGCTGGCCTCAGGTGATCAATCAGTGGTTCAGGCCGTGATTCAACAGTTCCCATACACATGGTTTTTATGATTTTTGTTGTATTGTTGATATTCCACATCATAACATCATGTGGTGTATTGGGAGTTGGAGAGTTAATGCTACAGCTCTGTGGGTCATCGATAGTTATGGGTATGCCTGTCTCAGAAGAGAGGGAGAACTCCATTCCCCAGAGGACTTTAGGATGCTTTGTATTTTTACGTGTTTTCCGCTCAGAGGGAAAAGATAAAAACTGTCTGCAGTCACGGGATGCTCTCTTTCCTTCGGGATCGATTCAGCAGTGGGTGCTCGCTGCCGTCTCGCCTTCAGCATTAGCATAAGGCCTTCAGTTTATCGGACACTCTCTCTTGCTCATTTTGTTTGATTCATTAGCTTCAATTCCTATTATATGGTGTCATTTTACTTTCTGCTATCTTATTTAGTAAACTAGCTTTCCGCCTCGGATCGTTGCCGCTGTTTTGTTTCTAGGCCCATCTCCCTTTTCCTTTTCCCCCTTCCCCTTGTCCGGGGTGTGGGCCCGTGGGTCCCCTGCCTCAGTTGTCATGGGACCGGGCCGAACCGGCCCACAAACCGGTGACACCCCTCCTCACCACAGCCTCCCTTCAGGAAGTGGTAGAGTGCAGTGAGGTCTCCTCTGAGCCTCCTTTTCTCCAGACTAAACAATCCCAGCTCCCTCAGCCGCTCCTCGTAAGACTTGTGCTCCAGACCCCTCACCAGTTTTGTTGCCCTTCTCTGAACACGCTCCAGGGCCTCGATGTCTTTCTTGTAGTGAGGGCCCCAAAACTGAACACAGTACTCGAGGTGCAGCCGCATCCGAGCTGAGTCCGGGGGATGATCACCTCCCTGCTCCTGCTGGCTACATTATTTCTAATACAGGCCAGGATGCCATTGGCCTTCTTGGCCACCTGGACACACTGCCAGCTCATGTTGAGCCGGGCATCAACCAACACCCCCAGGTCCTTTTCCTCTGTACAGTCTTCAAGCCATTCTGCCCCAAGCCTATAGCATTGCATGGGGTTACCGTGGCCGAAGTGCAGCACCCGGCACTTGGCCTTCTTGAACCTCGTCCCATTGAGCTCAGCCCAGCTGTTCAGCCTATCCCGACCCCGCTGAAGGGCCGCCCTACCCTCAGGCACATCGACACATCCTCCCAGCTTGGTGTCATCTGCAAACTTACCGAGGGTACACTCAATCTTCTCATCCAGGTCATCAATAAAGATATTAAACAAGATGGGCCCCAATACCGATCCTTGGGGGACACCACTCGTAATGGGACTCCAGCTGGACTTAACTCCATTAACCACTACCAACTGGGCACGGCCCTCTCGCCAATTCTCGTGAACCTGTCCACACCACGGGCTGCCTGTTTCTCCAGGAGAATACCGTGGGAGACCGTGTCAAAGACTGCTGAAGTCCAGGTAGACTACATCAACAGCCTTTCCCTCATCTACCAGTCTGGTCACCCAGTCGTAGAAGGAGATGAGGCTGGACAAGCACGTGCTGCCCTTTGTGAACCCGTGCTGGCTGGGTCTGATCCCCTGGTTGCCATGCACGTGCCGTGTCATCTCCCTCAAGATCAACCGCTCCATAACTTTCCCTGATAGCGAGGTCAGGCTGACAGGCCTGTAGTTCCCCGGATCTTCCTTACGGTCTTTCTTGTAGATGGGAGTCACATTGGCAAGCCTCCAATCTTGTGGGACCTCTCCAGATGACCAGGAATGCTGATAGATGGCAGAAGGCGGCTTGGCAATCACCTCTGCCAGCTCCCTCAGCACCCTTGGGTGGATCCCATCTGGTCCCATGGACTTGCGGCAGTTCAGATGGAGGAGCAGGTCTCTGACTGTCTCTGCTAGGATCACATTTTGTGTATTCAACTAAAGTTAAACTGCTGAATGTTTCTTGTTATTACATTTCTTTTTTTTTTTTTTTACCTCTGGAATGAAGTGAACTTGGCTGTGCTGAACTTTTATAAAGCAATGGTTGATCTGGCAGTAGAAGTGTTGAAGGAGACCTAAACAATTGAGACTGGTTTAAATCCAGTTGAAGAACTTGACAGAACATGCTTTAACACAGCGTGTAAGATAAACACGTGAAAGTGACCGTTTTTGTATTAGAAGATAAATGGTGTTTTCATTGATTGAATGGAGTCAGCTCAGTTCTTTTCCACAGAATGGTGATGTTCTGAAGGATCCTGAAGCCATTACGCAGCTTGGTAGCTTTCTGAAAAGCAGCGTAAGGGCATGGAAAGCAGCTGGCCGCCCCTTTGTGATTCAGCTGGGAAGAATTGATTTAGATATGCTGAATGTGTCCAAGTGCCCAAGTGAAAACATCTCTGCAGCTCTTGAGGCTGACGGTAAGAAATTCCACGTCCTTCCTAACAGCGGGATGGGCAGTGCACGTAATCGGGTTGTGAATTTGCTGGGCTTATCTCACTGTGTGTCTGTTGGTGGTGGTGGTTTTTGTTGTTTCTTTGTGTGTGCGTTTGGGCAAGAGAATGCCTGAAAATGTGCTTGCTTAGGTTCTTGTTTTTGTTAGCCAGATGTTTTGTTCAAAGAAACTCTGATTCCGGAAGGAGGAAAGCTCTTCAAGTGTGAGTTTAGGAAGGGTACCGGAGACTGGTGACAGATAGCAGTCTTGTGGAGACACAGTTGTAAGTTCTGACTTAATCGTTCTAGATAAGAAAAGACCTTAGGACGTTGGCAGAGTTTTGGTTTGGTGCTATTCTACTACTGAAAAAGCTTCATTGCAGAAGTGTAACTTCAGTGAAGGCGCCTCAGATTTGTCATCAACTAGACTGGTAATCACTGAGGAGGAATTAGGAGCTACCCGAGTTACCTAACCACTGTTACCTGGAAAAAATTGGGTCTATGATATCGAAGTAGAATGTGCTGCTGTAGCATCCCTTGACGAATGAAGTGACTCGGTTATCGGAGCAGTGTTATGACAGACTTTCTTACCCATGCAATGAATACACCTTGACGTAGCTTCTCAGAACTTAATGCATTCTTTTGATTCTGCAGCTCTAATTGCCAGAAGGTGCTTAAAACAAAAAGAAAACACAACGAGAGAAATAGGAAGCAGTTGCTAGGACTTGTAGTGGTGAGATTTTACTCGAGCAACAGCCAATGAGGTGGCACTTGGCTCAGAGTGTGTTCTCACAGCTGTTATCTCTGATGGCAGCAGGAGCAGTTCTGCCTTTGTTTCCCTGGCTGCAGTCTGGTGAAGTTTTCCTTGGATGTACTGTTATGATTGTGTGGCTGTGCACTCAGTTAGGGCAAGTTCTACTGACGAGACTTACATGGACTTGGACGTGAGAAAATGAAGTAAGAATTGGGCTCCTTGTAGTAAAGACAAGTTGGAACAGTTATGTTTGTGACAAAATCAGGAGGGTGCTTTAGAACACTGTATAGCTTGGTTCTTGTCATCACGCAGCGAGAACCAGAGGTAAGCATGATCCTGAGAGCTGAAGGAACATTCCCTTCCTTGAAGAAGAAGCTGCAGCATTGTTTCTGAGTTGTGCTGGCAGACTGTGCTGTCAGCAGTAGCAGTGGAATACTAAATTGCAACTTGGATCCATGGAGCTGAAGTAATGGGAAAATGGTTTTAATCTGCATAATATGAACGAGAGATCTTCCTTCTTTGTCATTTGGGTATAAAAATGAAACATTCTAAATCTTCTGGAACGAGTTGAAGGGCATCTGTTTGTTGACGCATCTTAACCCAGATTCAGTGCAGCTTTGCTACCTTTCAGGCGAAGTGGAAACCAAGCAGCCCTTGGTTAGAAGGATGAGGACTGTAAAAAGGGAAACTTTAGAACTGATTTCTGGCTGGGTGAGCAGGTCCAGCGATCCTCAGATGGTAAGTAAATATGGCATACAAACAGTTGATACGACACATTCAGGAGGAACTCTGCTCTTCTGCTGCAGTGCAGTTAACACTGTTCTGTTCACAGGAACTGGCTTCAGAACTGCAAAATCTGCAGGAAGGATGATAAGCTGTGATCATACAGGGGTAGGCCTGAGCTGTGTTTGGAGTGCTTCAGGTAGTGTCAGCTGAGAGCAGTCCTAAGGGGAAGCAGGAAGGTGTAAGAGAGCCCTCAGGCAAGCACTGCTGGATGAACACAGTGTGTGGGAAGCATGTGGACGTGTAAGTTCATTTTTAACTTCTTTCCGAACTGCTGTGTAATTGTGTGAGGCTTTGTTGGGTAACTGCACTGCTCTAACCATGTCTTGCTTTTGATTTAGGTTGCTGAAAACTTTGTTCCTCCCTTGTTGGGTGCCGCTCTCATTGGCTACCAGAGAAATGTTCCAGCTGCTAGAGAGCCTGCAGTACTGGGTGCTGTGGCTGTCGCTGTGAACAAGCTGGGTGGGCACATCGCTGCTGAAATACCTCCGATCTTTGATGCTGTTTTTGAGTGCACGTTAAATATGATCAAGAAGGTATTTCTATGTAAATTTTGGATAATGGAAAAAAAAGAAAAGGGATTTTATATTCAGGATATTGCAAGAAAGGGGGCAGGGCATGTTATGCTATGTAGTTTACATAGCATTATTCTGTTGTATGGAAATGAAGGTGAGGTTCATGAGCTGTGGCTGTCTGGGTGAATGTCTAAATCTCACTGACCTAATTTCTTGATACAGTTCTGGAATTAAATTAGGAGTTGTTTTTCTGTTCCAGGACCTTGGGATGTCGTGGTCCTGGAAGCTGAAGTCTACTTCAAGTATATTCATACGTCCTTTGAGTAGAAGTATTGATTAGTTCTTATTTCTTTCCTGATTTCCATAGCTGCTAGAGTTTCTGTGTTACGGTTTACCACAGGTACTTGCACAATAGATGGGTGCCGTTTTGCAGCAGTGTGAATCAGAAAGTGTATCCCTGTAGTGTCCGGGTGCTTAACTGTTGAGGCCGTCTGTCCTGTGCCTGTGGAGCAAGTGGTAATTAATGTTGTGCACTGACAAAATGTGGTTCACCCTGCTGAGACTGTGTAAGTCCAGCAAATGGTCTTCTCAATCTATGGTGGTGAAAGTATGGGGAAAAATGTTGCTGGGAATCTGGGAACTGCATGCTTTGTTTTGGTTTTAGATTTCTTTAAAGCTGAGATCTGAATGATAAGCCAGATTTTCTCTCCCAAATTTTTACAGTGAAAAGGCTGTATGGATTCAGGCCTTTTTTGCGACTGGTTAGGGTTAGGGTTTAGGTCAGGTTCAGGGTCAGGGTTAGGGTTAGGGTTAGGTTTTGGTGTAGATTTTGGTTTAGGGATAATTTGAGTTTTAGCATCAGGGACAGAAGTAGGTTAACTGTTCATGTTAGGAGTAGCATTAGGGTTAAGTTTAGGGTTAGATTTAGGATTCGATTTGTATGTAGGGTTAGGGGTAGGGTTAGTTTGAGTGTCAGGGTGAGGTAAGGGGTTAGGCCTCGGGTTTAGTTTTGTGTTAAGTAAAGGTTTAGGAATAGTTGTAGGGTTAGTGTTTGGATTAGGATTTGGTTTAATATTAGGAACGTGTTTTGGGATAGATTTAGGTGAGGGCTGTGGTGATCTGATGCTTTTGGTTAGGTTTAGGGTTGGGCTTAAACTTGGGTTTTGTGGTAGGGTCTGAGTTTGGGTTAGGGTTAGGGTAGAGTTAGAATTAGGATTTGGGAAATGCTTAGAGTTATGTTTAGGGTAAGGATTGGAGTTAGATTTAGGGTTTGAGTTAGGGTTAGGATTATGGTTAGGGCTAGGGTTCTGTTAGGTTTTGGGTTAGGGTTACGGGTAAGTTTATTTTGGTACTAGGGTAAGGTTATGTTTAGGTTTAGGGTTACGATTAGGGTAAGATTTAATTTTACAGTGTTAGGGTAAGTTTAGGTTATGGAATAGGGTTAGGTGTAAGGTTGGGTTTAGTAATAGGGTGAGGTTTAGATTCTGGGTTAGGGTTAGAGATAGGGAAAGGGTTTGGGATTGTTTTAGGTTTCGGATTAGATTTAGGATTAGGGTTAGGGAAAAAGTTTTTCTCAGTTTTATGATTGTGTTTAGAGCTAGGATTAGGTTGGGTGTTCATGTTAGCATTAGGGGAAGTTTTAGGTTTAGGTTTAGGAGGCAGTCTGTGTTTAGGGTTAGGGGCAGGGTCAGTTTGAGTGTAAGGGTCACATTAGGGTTAGGCCTCTGGTTAGGGTTAAGGTTAGGAATAGGATTAGGTTTCAGGTTAGTGTTAGGGTTAGGCCTGGGATTGGTGTTAGGGCTAGGTTAAGGTAAGTATTGTGGTAAGGGTTAGGTATAGGAAAAGGGTTTTGGGGATAGGGATAGTGTATAGGTAAGGGTTAGAATTCGATTTAGGATTAGGCTTAGGGATAGGGTTTGTTTTAGTTCTAAGGTTAGATACAGCATTAGAACTAGGTTGAGTGTCAGTGTTAGGATTAGGGTTTGGGTTACTGTTGAGGATAGGAATAGGGATAGGTTTAGGGTTATGCTTAGGGTTCAGGCTAGGTACAGGGTTCGGGTTAGGTTTAAGGTGAGTGTTAGGCTTAGGGTAAGGATTGTGGTAAAGATGAGTTCTCTACTTGTTAATCAAACCGACTCGAGACAGATGTGTCAGTGTTTTTCAGCGTTGGTTTTTTTTTCTTTTTTTTTTTTTTTTTTCTGAGAACTATGTAGTTCGTAGAAGTCTCAAAATAGATATATCGAAGTTTGGTCTAAAAGCTTTGTAGTTTGTGCAAGTTGGAGCCACAGCGCTTAGTTCTAACACCTGGACAATGAACAACAGATAGCAGTGACCTTCTGAGAAACTGCAAAAGAAAAAGAAGTGAAAATCTCCTCTTGAGCGCACGTGATCGGAGCTGAGGAAAACTACGGCCTTCATCATCTCGATCACCAGGGGACAGAGAACGACCCCCAGATAACAGCCGGCGCAGCCCAGGAAGAGAAAGATAAGACATGAATGCAGAGATAAGGGACAATGAAAAGAGGGGATGGGGGGCCCTGTTGAGCACCTCTGGTGCAGAGGAGACTCCCGGCCGCCCTGCGCTGTTCCGCTCATTTATTGCTTGCTCAATAAATTCCTTACTGTTGGCAACGGTTGGTGCGTATCATTCTCTTCACACCTCTAACAATTTGGTGCCGTGACTCGGATCCAGGCGACTCTGCTGTGGAATTCCCACTCCAGGGGAGCACCCCGTCTTCGGACGGCCCCTGGGCTGGGGAACTTCTGTGCAGAGACCTGTCACTCCGAACTCTAGGTACAGCTCGCAGGTAAAGCTACCGGACATACCACTAGAAAGCCCCCTAGGTTTAATGTTAAAACATTGGGGTGATTCTCCCTCTAGACGAGGAAAGAGTGAGGTGAAGATGGTACATGATTGTATGGAGGTATGGGGAGGAAAGCAGAGAAGGGCAGATCAGTTGTTCTGGCCATTATTTGGGTCCTTTGAGGACTGGATCTGCCAGGCTCTAAATGCTTATGTGAATGAAAAACAGCCTTCTCCCAACCAAAACCAGAACTCTAATCCTAAACCTAAACCTAACTCTAAATCTAAAGCTAAGCCTAAAACTTACCCTTTACCCAAATCGTTTCCATAAGCATCCCTGTAGCTAT